>JAVIAB010000008.1:73469483-74081983 GCA_032433765.1 Megaustenia siamemsis
CGGTATCGGTACTTGAGCTCTTTAGACAGGGTGCGAGAAGTGACGGAGCTTGCAGTCCATCGACACGAACTGCCTGATCTCTCTTCTTTAATTTGTCTCTTTTTTGTCTCGGAAGCAAACAGAGTGGCAAATGTGGCAGTGTGAACAGTCGGCTTGAATAGCGACACGTCTTTATAAGCACACGTGTGGTGGTGGCACGGCTTCTGGCCTGCAGGCAGGCCCGGCCCATCTTTGTGCTTGAGTCTCATGTTATCTCAGATATGGTTGACCCTAGTGTAGATGGGTTGACTCTCGTGTAGATGGGTTGACCCTAGTGTACATGGGTTTGACTCTAGTGTAGATGGGTTTGACACTAGTGTAGATGGGTTGACCCTCGTGTAGATGGGTTGACCCTCGTGTAGATGGGTTGATCCTAGTTTAGATGGGTTGACCCTAGAGTAAACGGGCTGACCCTCGTGTAAATGGGTTGACCATAGTGTAGATGGGTTGACCCTCGTGTAGATGGAATTACCCTCGTGTAGATGGGTTGACCCTCGTGTTGATGGGTTGACCCTAGTGTAGATGGGTTGACCCTATTTTAGATGGGTTGATCCTAGTGTAGATGGGTTGACACTATTGTAGATGGGTTGATCGTAGTGTAGATGGGTTGATCCTAGTGTAGATGGGTTGATCCTAGTGTAGATGGTTGACCCTAGTGTAGATGGGTTTACCCTCTTGTAGATGGGTTGACCCTAGTGTAGATGGGTTGACCCTCGTGAGGATGGGTTGACCACCGTGCAGATGGAACTGTGTGAGTCGTCAAAGACTGTATCAGGTGGGATATATTCTAATCAACACAAAAAAAACATCATTTCTCTCAAACACCAAAGATGGTTAAAACTTAACTGCGTCTAAAGAAAGTAAGAAAAGATTGAGTCTTGTGTTGATATGATTTGCTTGACTCTGGTTTTAGTTTGAGTTTGTTGTGTCTGTTTCAAGAAAAAAAATTGAGTGAAATAACAGGTAACAAGTCGATTGAGGCTAATGAAATTGAGAGTTGATTTATAGAGTTAGTTTGATGTTGTTTAGGTCCCTTATTTTATTGAGTGACTGAACTTCATCGTTAGCCTAAATGAAGTTAATTCAATCTGATGTAAGTAAGGGTTGATTACGTTCAGTAAAAAGAGTTGATTGAACCTGAAGGTGAAGGACAGTTACAGAAGCATTTGAAGTAAGAACAGGAGTAAGGCAGGGATACCTTCTATCTCCATTTGAAATAAGAACAGGAGTAAGGCAGGGATACCTTCTATCTCCATTTGAAATAAGAACAGGAGTAAGGCAGGGATACCTTCTATCTCCATTTGAAATAAGAACAGGAGTAAGGCAAGGATACCTTCTATCTCCATTTGAAATAAGAACAGGAGTAAGGCAGGGATACCTTCTATCTCCATTTGAAAATAAGAACAGGAGTAAGGCAGGGATACCTTCTGTCTCCATTTGAAACAAGAACAGGAGTAAGGCAGGGATACCTTCTGTCTCTATTTGAAATAAGAACAGGAGTAAGGCTGGGATACCTTCTATCTCCATTTGAAATAAGAACAGGAGTAAGGCAAGGATACCTTCTGTCTCCATTTGAAATAAGAACAGGAGTAAGGCAAGGATACCTTCTGTCTCCATTTGAAATAAGAACAGGAGTAAGGCAGGGATACCTTCTGTCTCCATTTGAAATAAGAACAGGAGTAAGGCAGGGATACCTTCTGTCTCCATTTGAAGTAAGAACAGGAGTAAGGCAGGGATACCTTCTGTCTCCATTTGAAATAAGAACAGGAGTAAGGCAGGGATACCTTCTGTCTCCATTTGAAACAAGAACAGGAGTAAGGCAGGGATACCTTCTGTCTCCATTTGAAATAAGAACAGGAGTAAGGCAGGGATACCTTCTATCTCCATTTGAAATAAGAACAGGAGTAAGGCAAGGATACCTTCTGTCTCCATTTGAAATAAGAACAGGAGTAAGGCAAGGATACCTTCTATCTCCATTTGAAATAAGAACAGGAGTAAGGCAAGGATACCTTCTATCTCCATTTGAAATAAGAACAGGAGTAAGGCAGGGATACCTTCTGTCTCCATTTGAAATAAGAACAGGAGTAAGGCAGGGATACCTTCTGTCTCCATTTCTCATTCTACTGGCCATAGATTGGATTATGAAAATAACTCATAACAACAGAAATGGGATCCAGTGGTCACTGACCAAACAACTTGATGATTTAGACTTTGCTGATGACATAGCTCTCCTATCACACAGCCATCAACTGATGTAGGATAAAATGAGCATACTTGATGAGAGATCACAACAACTAGGACTGAAGATTAATAGAGATAAGACCAACATTATGAGAATTAATACAGTTGGCAATAACCGAATATAGCTAGGAGAAATACCTCTACTAGACGTACAATCTTACATATATCTGGGCAGTAATATAGATATAGAGGGAGGAACAGAAATGATACCAAAATAAGGATATCAAAAGCAAGAGGAGCTTTTGTTGCACTGGGAAACATATGGAAATCCAAAGAAATTAGACTAAATACAAAAATAAAAATTTTCAACTCCAATGTTAAGTCGGTTCTATTATATGGCTGTGAAACATGGAGAATAACAAAATTGACAATCGCGATGATACAGACTTTCATGAATGGATGCTTACGCAGAATAAAAGGAAGGAATTGGCAGGACAAAATCACTAACATAGAATTATGGAAATGTACCAGTCAAATACCAGTGGATAAAGAGATACAGCGAAGATGATGGTGCTGGATAGGACACACACTACGGAAGCCAACTGAGAGTATTACACAACATGCCCTTTTTTGGAATCCCCAGGGGAAAAGGCAAAGAGGAAGACCAAGGAATTCTTGGAGAAGACTGATAGAAGCAGAGATGAAGATGATGGGGAAGACATGGAATGATCTTAAAAGAATGGCAAAAAAAGAACGACTTGGAAAGTGTTTGTTGAAGACCTATGCTCCACGTGGAGCTGAAAGTGTTTGTTGAAGACCTATGCTCCACAGGGAGCTGAAAGTGTTTGTTGAAGATCTATGCTCCACAGGGAGCTAAAAGTGTTTGTTGAAGACCTATGCTCCACAGGAAGCTGAAAGTGTTTGTTGAAGATCTATGCTCCACACGGAGTCGAAAGTGTTTGTTGAAGACCTATGCTCCACTGGGAACTGAAAAGGTAGAAGAAGAAAAGCCTGAAGGTGGTATGAACTGAAGAATAGTGAAAGAAAGAACTCATTGGATATAAGAATAGAAAGAATTCATCAAGTCCAGACAAAGAAAGATTTGATAAAGTCTATTGAAAAAAAAATGAATTTTCAAAGTTTAGTGAAAGAAAGAGTTGATAAAGTTTAGTTAAAAAATGAATTTTCAAAGTTTAGTGAAAGAAAGAGTTGATAAAGTCTGTTAAAAGAGAGAGCTGATCAAGTCTAGTGAAAAAAGAAATGATAAATCTAGTGAAAGAGAGAGTTGATAGAGTCTATTAAAAGGAAAAGTTGATAAAAACTAGAAAAAAAAAGAATTGACAATGTTTAGTGAAAGAAAAAGTTGATAAAGTCTAATGATAGAGAGATAGAGAGAGCGAGAGAGCTAAAGTCTAGAAAGAGATAGGTAATAAAGAATAGTGAAAAAAAGAGTTGATAAGGTCTAATGAAAGAAAAAGTTGATAACGTCTAATGAAAGAAAGAGTTGATAACGTCTAATGAAAGAAAGAGTTGATGAAGTCCGATGAAAGAGAGAGATATAAAGTCTAGTGAAAGAAATAGTTGATAATGTCTAGTGAAAGTTGATGAAGTCTAATGGAAAAAAAGAGTTCATAAAAGTCTTCAAGTCAAATACTGGATAGCTGGCGTCATGGAAAACAGTCAACAACATAACTGATACAATGCACTGTAGATAAAAGGTTGTTGAAGAACATGATCGTTTATGACAACCGGTATGACACATGATGATGATAATGATGATGGTGATGATAATGTCTAGTGAAAGAAAGTTAATAAAATCTATTAAAAGAATGAGTTGATAAGTCTAGCGAAAAAAGGAATTGATAAAGTGTAGTGAAAGAGAGAGAGTTGATAAAGTCTAGTGAAAAAAAGAGTTGATAAAGTCTAGTGAAAGAAAGAGTTGATAAAGTCTAGTGAAAGAAAGTTTTGATAAAGTTTAGAGAAATAAAAAGCTGATTGGATATCAGAATAGTAAGAAATGATAAAGTCTAGTGAAAGAGAGAGTTGATAAAGTTTAGTGAAAGAAATAGTTGATAATGTCTAGTGAAAGTTGAAGTCTAGTAAAAAAAGAGTTGATAAAAGTCTTCAAGTCAAATACTGGATAGCTGGTGGCATGGCATGGAAAACAGTCAACAACAGAACTGATATGATGCACTGTAGATAGAAGGTTATGGAAGGACATGATCGCCTACGCCAACCGGTATGGCACATGATGATGACGGTGGTGGTGATGATGATGATGATTAATGATGATAAAGTATAGTAAAAGAATGCGTTGATAAGTATAGTGAAAAAAGAATCGATAAAGTCTAGTGAAATGGAGAGATGATAAAGTCTAGTGAAAGAAAAGAGTTGATAAAGTCTAGTGAAAGAAAGAGTTGATAAAGTCTAGTGAAAGAAAGAGTTGATAAAGTCTAGTGAAAGAATAGTATAGTACATAGTAGTAGAACAGTATAGAATGCCTAAAGAGATACATCTAGATGACATGGATATACGACTAATATGCAATCTATACTGGGAGCAAACAGCAATAATAAAATATAACAAAGAGTTCTCTACACCCATTGATATAAAAAGAGGAGTAAGACAAGGATGCATCCTATCACCAAGCTTGTTCAATCTATACACTGAGCAAATCTTTAAAAACATCTCAGAGATGCCAGGCCTACAAATTAATGGAAAGATAATCAATAACCTAAGATATGCTGACGATACTGTACTACTAGCAGAAAATCCTAAAGATCTACAACAATTACTTAATGAAATAAACACGACAAGCAAAAAATGGACTAGATATGAATATCAACAAGACTAAAACTATGATCATAAACAAAGGAAATACTCAAAACCCACAAGTGGATATCAAAGTTGAAGGAATAGACCTGAGACAGTTCAGAACTACAACTACCTTGGACATACTATAACCAGTGATGGAAAATGTACAACTGAAATAAACAAAAGAATAGGAATGGCAAAAAGTAATTTTAATGTCATGAAGAACATACTAACATCAAAACAAATAACACCAGGGCTACAACTAAGAATAGCAAAATGTTACATCTTCTCAATATTCCTATATGGTGCTGAAACATGGACATTAGACAAGAAAACAGAACAGAGAATTGAAGCCTTTGAAATGTGGATATATAGAAGAATAGGTAGAATTGGATGGAAGGAAAAGAAAACAAATGACAAAGTCTTAAAACAACTAAAAATGAAAAGAGAACTTCTGAACACAATTAGAACAAGACAAATGCGATTCTTAGGCCATGTTAAAAGACACAACAGCCTACTGAAAGTGATCCTGGAGGGGAAAATACAAGGTAAAAGAGGCAGAGGCAGACCAAGATTAACATGGACGAGTAACATCAAAGATGGACAAATCAACCGATGACAACCTGCACCATCAAGCAAGAGATAGAGCAAAATGGCGCTCCATGGTAGCCAACCTTCGTTGCGGACACGGCACTCAATGATGATGAGTGAAAGAAAGAGCTGATAAAGTCTAGTGAAAGAAAGAGTTGATAAAGTCTAGTGAAAGAAAGAGTTGATAAAGTCTAGTGAAAGAGAGAGTTGATAAAGTCTAGTGAAAGAAAGAGTTCATAAAGTCTAGTGAAAGAGAAAGTTGATAAAGTTTAGTAATAGGAAGAGTCGATATAGTCTAGTGGTCGAAACAGTTGAAAAAGTTTAGTGAAAGAGAGAGTTGATAATGTTTAATGAAAGAGAGAGTTGATAAAGTTTAGCAAAAGAGAGAGTTGATAAAGTTTAATGAAAGAGAGAGTTGATAAAGTTTAATGAAAGAGAGAGTTGATAAAGTTTAATGAAAGAGAGAGTTGATAACGTTTAATGAATAGAGAGAGTTGATAAAGTTTAATGAAAGAGAGAGTTGATAAAGTTTAATGAAAGAAAAAGTTGATAAAGTTTAATGAAAAAGAGAGTTGATCAAGTTTAATGAAAGAGAGAGTTGATAAAGTTTAATGAAAGAGAGAGTTGATAAAGTTTAATGAATGAGAGAGTTGATAAAGTTTAATGAAAAGAGAGAGTTGGTAAAGTTTAATGAAAGAGAGAGTTGATAAAGTTTAATGAAAAAGAGAGTTGATAAAGTTTAATGAAAGAAAGAGTTGATAAAGTTTAATGAAAGAAAGAGTTGATAAAGTTTAATGAAAGAAAGAGTTGATAAAGTTTAATGAAAGAGAGAGTTGATAAAGTTTAATGAAAGAGAGAGTTGATAAAGTTTAATGAAAGAGAGAGTTGATAAAGTTTAATGAAAGAGAGAGTTGGTAAAGTTTAATGAATGAGAGAGTTGATAAAGTTTAATAAAAGAGAGAGTTGGTAAAGTTTAATGAAAGAGAGAGTTGATAAAGTTTAATGAAAAAGAGAGTTGATAAAGTTTAATGAAAGAAAGAGTTGATAAAGTTTAATGAAAAAGAGAGTTGATAAAGTTTAATGAAAAGAGAGTTGGTAAAGTTTAATGAAAGAGAGAGAGTTGATAAAGTTTAATGAAAGAGAGAGTTGATAAAGTTTAATGAAAGAGAGAGTTGGTAAAGTTTAATGAAAGAGAGTTGATAAGTTTAATGAAAGAGAGAGTTGGTAAAGTTTAATGAAAGAGAGAGTTGATAAGTTTAATGAAAGAAGAGTTGATAAAGTTTAATGAAAGAGAGAGTTGGTAAAGTTTAATGAAAGAAAGAGTTGATAAAGTTTAATGAAAGAGAGAGTTGATAAAATTTAATGAAAGAGAGAGTTGTAAAGTTTAATGAAAGAAAGAGTTGATAAAGTTTAATGAAAGAAAGAGTTGATAAAGTTTAATGAAAGAGAGAGTTGGTAAAGTTTAATGAAAGAAAGAGTTGATAAAGTTTAATGAAAGAGAGAGTTGTAAAGTTTTATGAAAGTGAGGTTGATAAAGTTTAATGAAAGAAATAGTTGATATAGTACTAGGTGTTCATGTGTATGGTGTTCTGTGTTCATGTTATATGGTGTTCTGTGTTCATGTTGTATGGTGTTCTGTGTTCATGTTTTTATGGTTTTCTGTGTTCATATTTGTATGGTGTTCTGTGTTCATGTTGTATGGTGTTCTGTGTTCATGTTGTATGGTGTTCTGTGTTCATGTTGTATGGTGTTCTGTGTTCATGTTATAGTGTGTTTTGTGTCCTGTTGTATGGTGTTTTGTGTTCATGTTACATGGTGTTCTGTGTTCATGTTGTATGGTGTTCTGTGTTCATGTTATATGGTGTTCTGTGTTCCTGTTGTATGGTGTTCTGTGTTCATGTTGCATGTTTTCTGTGCTCATGTTGTATGGTGTTCTGTGCTCATGTTGTATGGTGTTCTGTGTTCATGTTGTATGGTTTTCTGTGTTCATATTGTATGGTGTTCTGTGTTCATGTTGTATGGTGTTCTGTGTTCATATTGTATGGTGTTCTGTGTTCATATTGTATGGTGTTCTGTGTTCATATTGTATGGAGTTCTGTGTTCATGTTGTATGGTGTTCTGTGTTCATGTTGTATGGTGTTCTGTGTTCATATTGTATGGAGTTCTGTGTTCATGTTGTATGGTGTTCTGTGTTCATGTTGTATGGTGTTCTCTGTTCATATTGTATGGTGGTCTTTGGTCATGTTGTATTATGTTCTGTGTTCATATTGTATGGAGTTCTGTGTTCATGTTGTATGGTGTTCTGTATTCATATTGTATGGTGTAGACTCTATCAACTCTCTCTTTCACTATACTTATCAATTCTCTCTTTCACTAACCTTTATCAACTCTTTCTATAACTAGATTTTATCACTCTTTCGATCATTAGACTTTATCAAACTCTTTCTTTCAATAGACTTTATCAACATTCTCTTTCACTAGACTTTATCAGTTCTTTCAATAGAAATTTTAATCTCTCTCTTTCCCTAAACTTTATTCTCTCTCTCTTTCACCAGACTTTATCAACTCTCTCTTTCACAAAACTTTATCAACTCTCTCTTTCACAAAACTTCATCAACTCTCTCTTTCACTAGACTTGATCAGCTATCTCTTTCAATAGACTTGATCAGCTCTCTCTTTCACTAGACTTGATCAGCTCTCTCTTTCACTAGACTTGATCAGCTCTCTCTTTCACTAGACTTGATCAGCTCTCTCTTTCACTAGACTTGATCAGCTCTCTCTTTCACTAGACTTGATCAGCTCTCTCTTTCGATAGACTTGATCAGCTCTCTCTTTCACTAGACTTGACCAGCTCTCTCTTTCGATAGACTTGATCAGCTCTCTCTTTCACTAGACTTGATCAGCTCTCTCTTTCGATAGACTTGATCAGCTCTCTCTTTCACTAGACTTGACCAGCTCTCTCTTTCGATAGACTTGATCAGCTCTCTCTTTCACTAGACTTGATCAGCTCTCTCTTTCACTAGACTTGATCAGCTCTCTCTTTCACTAGACTTGACCAGCTCTCTCTTTCGACTAGACTTGACCAGCTCTCTCTTTCGATAGACTTGATCAGCTCTCTCTTTCACTAGACTTTATCAGCTCTCTCTTTCACTAGACTTGATCAGCTCTCTCTTTCGATAGACTTGATCAGCTCTCTCTTTCACTAGACTTGATCAGCTCTCTCTTTCACTAGACTTGACCAGCTCTCTCTTTCGATAGACTTGATCAGCTCTCTCTTTCACTAGACTTGATCAGCTCTCTCTTTCACTAGACTTGATCAGCTCTCTCTTTCACTAGACTTGATCAGCTCTCTTTCACTAGACTTGATCAGCTCTCTCTTTCACTAGACTTGATCAGCTCTCTCTTTCACTAGACTTGATCAGCTCTCTCTTTCACTAGACTTGATCAGCTCTCTCTTTCACTAGACTTGATCAGCTCTCTCTTTCACTAGACTTGATCAGCTCTCTCTTTCACTAGACTTGACCAGCTCTCTCTTTCACTAGACTTGATCAGCTCTCTCTTTCATAGACTTGATCAGCTCTCTCTTTCACTAGACTTGATCAGCTCTCTCTTTCACTAGACTTGATCAGCTCTCTCTTTCACTAGACTTGATCAGCTCTCTCTTTCACTAGACTTGATCAGCTCTCTCTTTCACTAGACTTGATCAGCTCTCTCTTTCACTAGACTTGATCAGCTCTCTCTTTCATAGACTTGATCAGCTCTCTCTTTCACTAGACTTGATCAGCTCTCTCTTTCGATAGACTTGATCAGCTCTCTCTTTCACTAGACTTGATCAGCTCTCTCTTTCACTAGACTTGATCAGCTCTCTCTTTCACTAGACTTGATCAGCTCTCTCTTTCGATAGACTTGATCAGCTCTCTCTTTCACTAGACTTGATCAGCTCTCTCTTTCACTAGACTTGATCAGCTCTCTCTTTCACTAGACTTGATCAGCTCTCTCTTTCGATAGACTTGATCAGCTCTCTCTTTCACTAGACTTGATCAGCTCTCTCTTTCACTAGACTTGATCAGCTCTCTCTTTCGATAGACTTGATCAGCTCTCTCTTTCACTAGACTTGATCAGCTCTCTCTTTCGATAGACTTGATCAGCTCTCTCTTTCACTAGACTTGATCAGCTCTCTCTTTCGATAGACTTGATCAGCTCTCTCTTTCACTAGACTTGACCAGCTCTCTCTTTCGATAGACTTGATCAGCTCTCTCTTTCACTAGACTTGATCAGCTCTCTCTTTCACTAGACTTGATCAGCTCTCTCTTTCACTAGACTTGATCAGCTCTCTCTTTCGATAGACTTGACCAGCTCTCTCTTTCACTAGACTTGATCAGCTCTCTCTTTCGATAGACTTGATCAGCTCTCTCTTTCACTAGACTTGATCAGCTCTCTCTTTCGATAGACTTGATCAGCTCTCTCTTTCGATAGACTTGATCAGCTCTCTCTTTCACTAGACTTGATCAGCTCTCTCTTTCACTAGACTTGATCAGCTCTCTTTCACTAGACTTGATCAGCTCTCTCTTTCACTAGACTTGATCAGCTCTCTCTTCACTAGACTTGATCAGCTCTCTCTTTCACTAGACTTGATCAGCTCTCTCTTTCACTAGACTTGATCAGCTCTCTCTTTCATAGACTTGATCAGCTCTCTCTTTCACTAGACTTGACCAGCTCTCTCTTTCACTAGACTTGATCAGCTCTCTCTTTCGATAGACTTGATCAGCTCTCTCTTTCGATAGACTTGATCAGCTCTCTCTTTCACTAGACTTGATCAGCTCTCTCTTTCACTAGACTTGATCAGCTCTCTCTTTCACTAGACTTGACCAGCTCTCTCTTTCGATAGACTTGATCAGCTCTCTCTTTCACTAGACTTGATCAGCTCTCTCTTTCATAGACTTGATCAGCTCTCTCTTTCGATAGACTTGATCAGCTCTCTCTTTCACTAGACTTGACCAGCTCTCTCTTTCACTAGACTTGATCAGCTCACTCTTTCGATAGACTTGATCAGCTCTCTCTTTCACTAGACTTGATCAGCTCTCTCTTTCACTAGACTTGACCAGCTCTCTCTTTCACTAGACTTGATCAGCTCTCTCTTTCACTAGACTTTATCAGCTCTCTCTTTCACTAGACTTGATCAGCTCTCTCTTTCACTAGACTTGATCAGCTCTCTCTTTCACTAGACTTGATCAGCTCTCTCTTTCACTAGACTTGATCAGCTCTCTCTTTCACTTGAGACTTGATCAGCTCTCTCTTTCGATAGACTTGATCAGCTCTCTCTTTCACTAGACTTGATCAGCTCTCTCTTTCGATAGACTTGATCAGCTCTCTCTTTCGATAGACTTGATCAGCTCTCTCTTTCACTAGACTTGATCAGCTCTCTCTTTCACTAGACTTGATCAGCTCTCTCTTTCATAGACTTGATCAGCTCTCTCTTTCACTAGACTTGATCAGCTCTCTCTTTCACTAGACTTGATCAGCTCTCTCTTTCACTAGACTTGATCAGCTCTCTCTTTCACTAGACTTGATCAGCTCTCTCTTTCACTAGACTTGATCAGCTCTCTCTTTCACTAGACTTGATCAGCTCTCTCTTTCGATAGACTTGATCAGCTCTCTCTTTCACTAGACTTGATCAGCTCTCTCTTTCGATAGACTTGATCAGCTCTCTCTTTCACTAGACTTTATCAGCTCTCTCTTTCACTAGACTTGATCAGCTCTCTCTTTCACTAGACTTGATCAGCTCTCTCTTTCGATAGACTTGATCAGCTCTCTCTTTCACTAGACTTGATCAGCTCTCTCTTTCACTAGACTTGATCAGCTCTCTCTTTCACTAGACTTGACCAGCTCTCTCTTTCGATAGACTTGATCAGCTCTCTCTTTCACTAGACTTGATCAGCTCTCTCTTTCGATAGACTTGATCAGCTCTCTCTTTCACTAGACTTGACCAGCTCTCTCTTTCGATAGACTTGACCAGCTCTCTCTTTCGATAGACTTGATCAGCTCTCTCTTTCACTAGACTTGATCAGCTCTCTCTTTCACTAGACTTGATCAGCTCTCTTTCACTAGACTTGATCAGCTCTCTCTTTCACTAGACTTGATCAGCTCTCTTTTCACTAGACTTGATCAGCTCTCTCTTTCACTAGACTTGATCAGCTCTCTCTTTCACTAGACTTGATCAGCTCTCTCTTTCACTAGACTTGATCAGCTCTCTCTTTCACTAGACTTGATCAGCTCTCTCTTTCACTAGACTTGATCAGCTCTCTCTTTCGATAGACTTGATCAGCTCTCTCTTTCGATAGACTTGATCAGCTCTCTCTTTCACTAGACTTGATCAGCTCTCTCTTTCACTAGACTTGATCAGCTCTCTCTTTCACTAGACTTGATCAGCTCTCTCTTTCGATAGACTTGATCAGCTCTCTCTTTCACTAGACTTGATCAGCTCTCTCTTTCGATAGACTTGATCAGCTCTCTCTTTCACTAGACTTGATCAGCTCTCTCTTTCACTAGACTTGATCAGCTCTCTCTTTCACTAGACTTGATCAGCTCTCTCTTTCGATAGACTTGATCAGCTCTCTCTTTCACTAGACTTGATCAGCTCTCTCTTTCACTAGACTTGATCAGCTCTCTCTTTCACTAGACTTGATCAGCTCTCTCTTTCATAGACTTGATCAGCTCTCTCTTTCACTAGACTTGATCAGCTCTCTCTTTCACTAGACTTGACCAGCTCTCTCTTTCGATAGACTTGATCAGCTCTCTCTTTCACTAGACTTGATCAGCTCTCTCTTTCGATAGACTTGATCAGCTCTCTCTTTCACTAGACTTGATCAGCTCTCTCTTTCGATAGACTTGATCAGCTCTCTCTTTCACTAGACTTGATCAGCTCTCTCTTTCGATAGACTTGATCAGCTCTCTCTTTCACTAGACTTGATCAGCTCTCTCTTTCGATAGACTTGATCAGCTCTCTTTCACTAGACTTGATCAGCTCTCTCTTTCGATAGACTTGATCAGCTCTCTCTTTCACTAGACTTGACCAGCTCTCTCTTTCGATAGACTTGACCAGCTCTCTCTTTCACTAGACTTGATCAGCTCTCTCTTTCGATAGACTTGATCAGCTCTCTCTTTCACTAGACTTGATCAGCTCTCTCTTTCGATAGACTTGATCAGCTCTCTCTTTCACTAGACTTGATCAGCTCTCTCTTTCACTAGACTTGATCAGCTCTCTCTTTCACTAGACTTGATCAGCTCTCTCTTTCGATAGACTTGATCAGCTCTCTCTTTCACTAGACTTGATCAGCTCTCTCTTTCACTAGACTTGATCAGCTCTCTCTTTCGATAGACTTGATCAGCTCTCTCTTTCGATAGACTTGATCAGCTCTCTCTTTCACTAGACTTGATCAGCTCTCTCTTTCACTAGACTTGATCAGCTCTCTCTTTCACTAGACTTGATCAGCTCTCTCTTTCACTAGACTTGATCAGCTCTCTCTTTCGATAGACTTGATCAGCTCTCTCTTTCACTAGACTTGATCAGCTCTCTCTTTCGATAGACTTGATCAGCTCTCTCTTTCACTAGACTTGATCAGCTCTCTCTTTCACTAGACTTGATCAGCTCTCTCTTTCGATAGACTTGATCAGCTACTCTTTCGATAGACTTGATCAGCTCTCTCTTTTGATAGACTTGATCAGCTCTCTCTTTCACTAGACTTTATCAGCTCTCTCTTTCACTAGACTTGATCAGCTCTCTCTTTCACTAGACTTGACCAGCTCTCTCTTTCGATAGACTTGATCAGCTCTCTCTTTCACTAGACTTGACCAGCTCTCTCTTTCGATAGACTTGATCAGCTCTCTCTTTCACTAGACTTGACCAGCTCTCTCTTTCGATAGACTTGATCAGCTCTCTCTTTCGATAGACTTGATCAGCTCTCTCTTTCACTAGACTTGATCAGCTCTCTCTTTCACTAGACTTGATCAGCTCTCTCTTTCACTAGACTTGATCAGCTCTCTCTTTCACTAGACTTGACCAGCTCTCTCTTTCGATAGACTTGATCAGCTCTCTCTTTCACTAGACTTGACCAGCTCTCTCTTTCACTAGACTTGATCAGCTCTCTCTTTCACTAGACTTGACCAGCTCTCTCTTTCGATAGACTTGATCAGCTCTCTCTTTCGATAGACTTGATCAGCTCTCTCTTTCACTAGACTTTATCAGCTCTCTCTTTCACTAGACTTGATCAGCTCTCTCTTTCACTAGACTTGATCAGCTCTCTCTTTCGATAGACTTGATCAGCTCTCTCTTTCGATAGACTTGATCAGCTCTCTCTTTCACTAGACTTTATCAGCTCTCTCTTTCACTAGACTTGATCAGCTCTCTCTTTCACTAGACTTGATCAGCTCTCTCTTTTGATAGACTTGATCAGCTCTCTCTTTCACTAGACTTGATCAGCTCTCTCTTTCACTAGACTTGATCAGCTCTCTCTTTCACTAGACTTGATCAGCTCTCTCTTTCACTAGACTTGATCAGCTCTCTCTTTCACTAGACTTAACCAGCTCTCTCTTTCACTAGACTTGATCAGCTCTCTCTTTCGATAGACTTGATCAGCTCTCTCTTTCACTAGACTTGATCAGCTCTCTCTTTCACTAGACTTGATCAGCTCTCTCTTTCGATAGACTTGATCAGCTCTCTCTTTCACTAGACTTGATCAGCTCTCTCTTTCACTAGACTTGATCAGCTCTCTCTTTCGATAGACTTGATCAGCTCTCTCTTTCACTAGACTTGATCAGCTCTCTCTTTCGATAGACTTGATCAGCTCTCTCTTTCACTAGACTTGATCAGCTCTCTCTTTCGATAGACTTGATCAGCTCTCTCTTTCACTAGACTTGATCAGCTCTCTCTTTCGATAGACTTGATCAGCTCTCTCTTTCACTAGACTTGATCAGCTCTCTCTTTCGATAGACTTGATCAGCTCTCTCTTTCACTAGACTTGACCAGCTCTCTCTTTCGATAGACTTGATCAGCTCTCTCTTTCACTAGACTTGATCAGCTCTCTCTTTCGATAGACTTGATCAGCTCTCTCTTTCACTAGACTTGATCAGCTCTCTCTTTCGATAGACTTGATCAGCTCTCTCTTTCACTAGACTTGATCAGCTCTCTCTTTCACTAGACTTGATCAGCTCTCTCTTTCACTAGACTTGATCAGCTCTCTCTTTCGATAGACTTGATCAGCTCTCTCTTTCACTAGACTTGATCAGCTCTCTCTTTCACTAGACTTGATCAGCTCTCTCTTTCGATAGACTTGATCAGCTCTCTCTTTCGATAGACTTGATCAGCTCTCTCTTTCACTAGACTTGATCAGCTCTCTCTTTCACTAGACTTGATCAGCTCTCTCTTTCACTAGACTTGATCAGCTCTCTCTTTCACTAGACTTGATCAGCTCTCTCTTTCGATAGACTTGATCAGCTCTCTCTTTCACTAGACTTGATCAGCTCTCTCTTTCGATAGACTTTATCAGCTCTCTCTTTCACTAGACTTGATCAGCTCTCTCTTTCACTAGACTTGATCAGCTCTCTCTTTCGATAGACTTGATCAGCTCTCTCTTTCGATAGACTTGATCAGCTCTCTCTTTTGATAGACTTGATCAGCTCTCTCTTTCACTAGACTTATCAGCTCTCTCTTTCACTAGACTTGATCAGCTCTCTCTTTCACTAGACTTGACCAGCTCTCTCTTTCGATAGACTTGATCAGCTCTCTCTTTCACTAGACTTGACAGCTCTCTCTTTCGATAGACTTGATCAGCTCTCTCTTTCACTAGACTTGACCAGCTCTCTCTTTCGATAGACTTGACCAGCTCTCTCTTTCGATAGACTTGATCAGCTCTCTCTTTCACTAGACTTGATCAGCTCTCTCTTTCACTAGACTTTATCAGCTCTCTCTTTCACTAGACTTGATCAGCTCTCTCTTTCACTAGACTTGACCAGCTCTCTCTTTCGATAGACTTGATCAGCTCTCTCTTTCACTAGACTTGATCAGCTCTCTCTTTCACTAGACTTGATCAGCTCTCTCTTTCACTAGACTTGATCAGCTCTCTCTTTCGATAGACTTGATCAGCTCTCTCTTTCGATAGACTTGATCAGCTCTCTCTTTCACTAGACTTGATCAGCTCTCTCTTTCACTAGACTTGATCAGCTCTCTCTTTCACTAGACTTGATCAGCTCTCTCTTTCGATAGACTTGATCAGCTCTCTCTTTCGATAGACTTGATCAGCTCTCTCTTTCACTAGACTTTATCAGCTCTCTCTTTCACTAGACTTGATCAGCTCTCTCTTTCACTAGACTTGATCAGCTCTCTCTTTCACTAGACTTGATCAGCTCTCTCTTTCACTAGACTTGATCAGCTCTCTCTTTCACTAGACTTGATCAGCTCTCTCTTTCACTAGACTTGACCAGCTCTCTCTTTCACTAGACTTGATCAGCTCTCTCTTTCGATAGACTTGATCAGCTCTCTCTTTCACTAGACTTGATCAGCTCTCTCTTTCACCAGACTTGATCAGCTCTCTCTTTCGATAGACTTGATCAGCTCTCTCTTTCACTAGACTTGATCAGCTCTCTCTTTCACTAGACTTGACCAGCTCTCTCTTTCGATAGACTTGATCAGCTCTCTCTTTCGATAGACTTGACCAGCTCTCTCTTTCGATAGACTTGATCAGCTCTCTCTTTCGATAGACTTGATCAGCTCTCTCTTTCACTAGACTTGATCAGCTCTCTCTTTCACTAGACTTGATCAGCTCTCTCTTTCGATAGACTTGATCAGCTCTCTCTTTCACTAGACTTGATCAGCTCTCTCTTTCACTAGACTTGATCAGCTCTCTCTTTCACTAGACTTGATCAGCTCTCTCTTTCGATAGACTTTATCAGCTCTCTCTTTCACTAGACTTGATCAGCTCTCTCTTTCACTAGATTTGATCCAGCTCTCTTTTTCGATAGACTTGATCAGCTCTCTCTTTCACTAGACTTGACCAGCTCTCTCTTTCGATAGACTTGATCAGCTCTCTCTTTCACTAGACTTGATCAGCTCTCTCTTTCGATTGACTTGATCAGCTCTCTCTTTCACTAGACTTGATCAGCTCTCTCTTTCGATAGACTTGATCAGCTCTCTCTTTCACTAGACTTGACCAGCTCTCTCTTTCGATAGACTTGATCAGCTCTCTCTTTCACTAGACTTGATCAGCTCTCTCTTTCGATAGACTTGATCAGCTCTCTCTTTCACTAGACTTGATCAGCTCTCTCTTTCGATAGACTTGACCAGCTCTCTCTTTCACTAGACTTGATCAGCTCTCTCTTTCGATAGACTTGATCAGCTCTCTCTTTCACTAGACTTGATCAGCTCTCTCTTTCGATAGACTTGATCAGCTCTCTCTTTCACTAGACTTGATCAGCTCTCTCTTTCACTAGACTTGATCAGCTCTCTCTTTCACTAGACTTGATCAGCTCTCTCTTTCGATAGACTTGATCAGCTCTCTCTTTCACTAGACTTGATCAGCTCTCTCTTTCACTAGACTTGATCAGCTCTCTCTTTCGATAGACTTGATCAGCTCTCTCTTTCGATAGACTTGATCAGCTCTCTCTTTCACTAGACTTGATCAGCTCTCTCTTTCACTAGACTTGATCAGCTCTCTCTTTCACTAGACTTGATCAGCTCTCTCTTTCACTAGACTTGATCAGCTCTCTCTTTCTATAGACTTGATCAGCTCTCTCTTTCACTAGACTTGATCAGCTCTCTCTTTCGATAGACTATCAGCTCTCTCTTTCACTAGACTTGATCAGCTCTCTCTTTCACTAGACTTGATCAGCTCTCTCTTTCGATAGACTTGATCAGCTCTCTCTTTCGATAGACTTGATCAGCTCTCTCTTTCGATAGACTTGATCAGCTCTCTCTTTCACTAGACTTGATCAGCTCTCTCTTTCGATAGACTTGATCAGCTCTCTCTTTCGATAGACTTTATCAGCTCTCTCTTTCACTAGACTTGATCAGCTCTCTCTTTCACTAGACTTGATCAGCTCTCTCTTTCACTAGACTTGATCAGCTCTCTCTTTCAATAGACTTGATCAGCTCTCTCTTTCGATAGACTTGATCAGCTCTCTCTTTCGATAGACTTGATCAGCTCTCTCTTTCACTAGACTTGACCAGCTCTCTCTTTCGATAGACTTGATCAGCTCTCTCTTTCACTAGACTTGATCAGCTCTCTCTTTCGATAGACTTGATCAGCTCTCTCTTTCACTAGACTTGATCAGCTCTCTCTTTCACTAGACTTGATCAGCTCTCTCTCTTTCGATAGACTTGATCAGCTCTCTCTTTCACTAGACTTTATCAGCTCTCTCTTTCACTAGACTTGATCAGCTCTCTCTTTCACTAGACTTGACCAGCTCTCTCTTTCACTAGACTTGATCAGCTCTCTCTTTCGATAGACTTGATCAGCTCTCTCTTTCACTAGACTTGATCAGCTCTCTCTTTCACTAGACTTGATCAGCTCTCTCTTTCGATAGACTTGATCAGCTCTCTCTTTCACTAGACTTGATCAGCTCTCTCTTTCACTAGACTTGATCAGCTCTCTCTTTCACTAGACTTGACCAGCTCTCTCTTTCGATAGACTTGATCAGCTCTCTCTTTCACTAGACTTGACCAGCTCTCTCTTTCGATAGACTTGATCAGCTCTCTCTTTCGATAGACTTGATCAGCTCTCTCTTTCACTAGACTTGACCAGCTCTCTCTTTCACTAGACTTGATCAGCTCACTCTTTCGATAGACTTGATCAGCTCTCTCTTTCACTAGACTTGATCAGCTCTCTCTTTCACTAGACTTGATCAGCTCTCTCTTTCACTAGACTTGATCAGCTCTCTCTTTCGATAGACTTGATCAGCTCTCTCTTTCACTAGACTTGATCAGCTCTCTCTTTCACTAGACTTGATCAGCTCTCTCTTTCGATAGACTTGATCAGCTCTCTCTTTCACTAGACTTGATCAGCTCTCTCTTTCACTAGACTTGATCAGCTCTCTCTTTCACTAGACTTGATCAGCTCTCTCTTTCGATAGACTTGATCAGCTCTCTCTTTCGATAGACTTGATCAGCTCTCTCTTTCACTAGACTTGATCAGCTCTCTCTTTCACTAGACTTGATCAGCTCTCTCTTTCACTAGACTTGATCAGCTCTCTCTTTCGATAGACTTGATCAGCTCTCTCTTTCACTAGACTTGATCAGCTCTCTCTTTCACTAGACTTGATCAGCTCTCTCTTTCAATAGACTTTATCAGCTTCTCTTTCACTAGACTTGATCAGCTCTCTCTTTCACTAGACTTGATCAGCTCTCTCTTTCACTAGACTTGATCAGCTCTCTCTTTCACTAGACTTGATCAGCTCTCTCTTTCGATAGACTTGATCAGCTCTCTCTTTCACTAGACTTGATCAGCTCTCTCTTTCACTAGACTTGATCAGCTCTCTCTTTCGATAGACTTGATCAGCTCTCTCTTTCGATAGACTTGATCAGCTCTCTCTTTCACTAGACTTGATCAGCTCTCTCTTTCACTAGACTTGATCAGCTCTCTCTTTCACTAGACTTGATCAGCTCTCTCTTTCGATAGACTTGATCAGCTCTCTCTTTCACTAGACTTGATCAGCTCTCTCTTTCACTAGACTTGATCAGCTCTCTCTTTCACTAGACTTGATCAGCTCTCTCTTTCGATAGACTTATCAGCTCTCTCTTTCACTAGACTTGATCAGCTCTCTCTTTCGATAGACTTGATCAGCTCTCTCTTTCACTAGACTTGATCAGCTCTCTCTTTCGATAGACTTGATCAGCTCTCTCTTTCACTAGACTTGATCAGCTCTCTCTTTCACTAGACTTGATCAGCTCTCTCTTTCGATAGACTTGATCAGCTCTCTCTTTCGATAGACTTGATCAGCTCTCTCTTTCATAGACTTGATCAGCTCTCTCTTTCACTAGACTTGATCAGCTCTCTCTTTCACTAGACTTGATCAGCTCTCTCTTTCACTAGACTTGACCAGCTCTCTCTTTCGATAGACTTGATCAGCTCTCTCTTTCACTAGACTTGACCAGCTCTCTCTTTCACTAGACTTGATCAGCTCTCTCTTTCACTAGACTTGACCAGCTCTCTCTTTCGATAGACTTGATCAGCTCTCTCTTTCGATAGACTTGATCAGCTCTCTCTTTCACTAGACTTTATCAGCTCTCTCTTTCACTAGACTTGATCAGCTCTCTCTTTCACTAGACTTGATCAGCTCTCTCTTTCGATAGACTTGATCAGCTCTCTCTTTCGATAGACTTGATCAGCTCTCTCTTTCACTAGACTTTATCAGCTCTCTCTTTCACTAGACTTGATCAGCTCTCTCTTTCACTAGACTTGATCAGCTCTCTCTTTCGATAGACTTGATCAGCTCTCTCTTTCACTAGACTTGATCAGCTCTCTCTTTCACTAGACTTGATCAGCTCTCTCTTTCACTAGACTTGATCAGCTCTCTCTTTCACTAGACTTGATCAGCTCTCTCTTTCACTAGACTTGATCAGCTCTCTCTTTCACTAGACTTGATCAGCTCTCTCTTTCGATAGACTTGATCAGCTCTCTCTTTCACTAGACTTGATCAGCTCTCTCTTTCACTAGACTTGATCAGCTCTCTCTTTCGATAGACTTGATCAGCTCTCTCTTTCACTAGACTTGATCAGCTCTCTCTTTCACTAGACTTGATCAGCTCTCTCTTTCGATAGACTTGATCAGCTCTCTCTTTCACTAGACTTGATCAGCTCTCTCTTTCGATAGACTTGATCAGCTCTCTCTTTCACTAGACTTGATCAGCTCTCTCTTTCGATAGACTTGATCAGCTCTCTCTTTCACTAGACTTGATCAGCTCTCTCTTTCGATAGACTTGATCAGCTCTCTCTTTCACTAGACTTGATCAGCTCTCTCTTTCGATAGACTTGATCAGCTCTCTCTTTCACTAGACTTGACCAGCTCTCTCTTTCGATAGACTTGATCAGCTCTCTCTTTCACTAGACTTGATCAGCTCTCTCTTTCGATAGACTTGATCAGCTCTCTCTTTCACTAGACTTGATCAGCTCTCTCTTTCGATAGACTTGATCAGCTCTCTCTTTCACTAGACTTGATCAGCTCTCTCTTTCACTAGACTTGATCAGCTCTCTCTTTCACTAGACTTGATCAGCTCTCTCTTTCGATAGACTTGATCAGCTCTCTCTTTCACTAGACTTGATCAGCTCTCTCTTTCACTAGACTTGACCAGCTCTCTCTTTCACTAGACTTGATCAGCTCTCTCTTTCGATAGACTTGATCAGCTCTCTCTTTCACTAGACTTGATCAGCTCTCTCTTTCACTAGACTTGATCAGCTCTCTCTTTCACTAGACTTGATCAGCTCTCTCTTTCGATAGACTTGATCAGCTCTCTCTTTCACTAGACTTGATCAGCTCTCTCTTTCACTAGACTTGATCAGCTCTCTCTTTCACTAGACTTGATCAGCTCTCTCTTTCACTAGACTTGATCAGCTCTCTCTTTCACTAGACTTGATCAGCTCTCTCTTTCACTAGACTTGATCAGCTCTCTCTTTCACTAGACTTGATCAGCTCTCTCTTTCACTAGACTTGATCAGCTCTCTCTTTCACTAGACTTGATCAGCTCTCTCTTTCGATAGACTTGATCAGCTCTCTCTTTCACTAGACTTGATCAGCTCTCTCTTTCACTAGACTTGATCAGCTCTCTCTTTCGATAGACTTGATCAGCTCTCTCTTTCACTAGACTTGATCAGCTCTCTCTTTCACTAGACTTGACCAGCTCTCTCTTTCGATAGACTTGATCAGCTCTCTCTTTCGATAGACTTGATCAGCTCTCTCTTTCGATAGACTTGATCAGCTCTCTCTTTCGATAGACTTGATCAGCTCTCTCTTTCACTAGACTTGACCAGCTCTCTCTTTCACTAGACTTGATCAGCTCTCTCTTTCGATAGACTTGATCAGCTCTCTCTTTCACTAGACTTGATCAGCTCTCTCTTTCACTAGACTTGATCAGCTCTCTCTTTCACTAGACTTGATCAGCTCTCTCTTTCGATAGACTTGATCAGCTCTCTCTTTCACTAGACTTGATCAGCTCTCTCTTTCACTAGACTTGACCAGCTCTCTCTTTCGATAGACTTGATCAGCTCTCTCTTTCACTAGACTTGACCAGCTCTCTCTTTCGATAGACTTGATCAGCTCTCTCTTTCACTAGACTTGATCAGCTCTCTCTTTCGATAGACTTGATCAGCTCTCTCTTTCACTAGACTTGACCAGCTCTCTCTTTCGATAGACTTGATCAGCTCTCTCTTTCACTAGACTTGACCAGCTCTCTCTTTCGATAGACTTGATCAGCTCTCTCTTTCACTAGACTTTATCAGCTCTCTCTTTCGATAGACTTGATCAGCTCTCTCTTTCACTAGACTTGATCAGCTCTCTCTTTCGATAGACTTGATCAGCTCTCTCTTTCACTAGACTTGATCAGCTCTCTCTTTCGATAGACTTGATCAGCTCTCTCTTTCACTAGACTTGATCAGCTCTCTCTTTCGATAGACTTGATCAGCTCTCTCTTTCACTAGACTTGATCAGCTCTCTCTTTCACTAGACTTGATCAGCTCTCTCTTTCACTAGACTTGATCAGCTCTCTCTTTCGATAGACTTGATCAGCTCTCTCTTTCACTAGACTTGATCAGCTCTCTCTTTCACTAGACTTGATCAGCTCTCTCTTTCGATAGACTTGATCAGCTCTCTCTTTCGATAGACTTGATCAGCTCTCTCTTTCACTAGACTTGATCAGCTCTCTCTTTCACTAGACTTGATCAGCTCTCTCTTTCACTAGACTTGATCAGCTCTCTCTTTCACTAGACTTGATCAGCTCTCTCTTTCGATAGACTTGATCAGCTCTCTCTTTCACTAGACTTGATCAGCTCTCTCTTTCGATAGACTTGATCAGCTCTCTCTTTCACTAGACTTGATCAGCTCTCTCTTTCACTAGACTTGATCAGCTCTCTCTTTCGATAGACTTGATCAGCTCTCTCTTTCGATAGACTTGATCAGCTCTCTCTTTCGATAGACTTGATCAGCTCTCTCTTTCACTAGACTTGATCAGCTCTCTCTTTCGATAGACTTGATCAGCTCTCTCTTTCGATAGACTTGATCAGCTCTCTCTTTCACTAGACTTGATCAGCTCTCTCTTTCACTAGACTTGATCAGCTCTCTCTTTCACTAGACTTGATCAGCTCTCTCTTTCAATAGACTTGATCAGCTCTCTCTTTCGATAGACTTGATCAGCTCTCTCTTTCGATAGACTTGATCAGCTCTCTCTTTCACTAGACTTGATCAGCTCTCTCTTTCGATAGACTTGATCAGCTCTCTCTTTCACTAGACTTGATCAGCTCTCTCTTTCGATAGACTTGATCAGCTCTCTCTTTCACTAGACTTGACCAGCTCTCTCTTTCACTAGACTTGATCAGCTCTCTCTTTCGATAGACTTGATCAGCTCTCTCTTTCACTAGACTTTATCAGCTCTCTCTTTCACTAGACTTGATCAGCTCTCTCTTTCACTAGACTTGATCAGCTCTCTCTTTCACTAGACTTGATCAGCTCTCTCTTTCATAGACTTGATCAGCTCTCTCTTTCACTAGACTTGATCAGCTCTCTCTTTCACTAGACTTGATCAGCTCTCTCTTTCGATAGACTTGATCAGCTCTCTCTTTCACTAGACTTGATCAGCTCTCTCTTTCACTAGACTTGATCAGCTCTCTCTTTCACTAGACTTGACCAGCTCTCTCTTTCGATAGACTTGATCAGCTCTCTCTTTCACTAGACTTGACCAGCTCTCTCTTTCGATAGACTTGATCAGCTCTCTCTTTCGATAGACTTGATCAGCTCTCTCTTTCACTAGACTTGACCAGCTCTCTCTTTCACTAGACTTGATCAGCTCTCTCTTTCGATAGACTTGATCAGCTCTCTCTTTCACTAGACTTGATCAGCTCTCTCTTTCACTAGACTTGATCAGCTCTCTCTTTCACTAGACTTGATCAGCTCTCTCTTTCGATAGACTTGATCAGCTCTCTCTTTCACTAGACTTGATCAGCTCTCTCTTTCACTAGACTTGATCAGCTCTCTCTTTCGATAGACTTGATCAGCTCTCTCTTTCACTAGACTTGATCAGCTCTCTCTTTCACTAGACTTGATCAGCTCTCTCTTTCACTAGACTTGATCAGCTCTCTTTTCGATAGACTTGATCAGCTCTCTCTTTCGATAGACTTGATCAGCTCTCTCTTTCACTAGACTTGATCAGCTCTCTCTTTCACTAGACTTGATCAGCTCTCTCTTTCACTAGACTTGATCAGCTCTCTCTTTCGATAGACTTGATCAGCTCTCTCTTTCACTAGACTTGATCAGCTCTCTCTTTCACTAGACTTGATCAGCTCTCTCTTTCAATAGACTTGATCAGCTCTCTCTTTCACTAGACTTGATCAGCTCTCTCTTTCACTAGACTTGATCAGCTCTCTCTTTCACTAGACTTGATCAGCTCTCTCTTTCACTAGACTTGATCAGCTCTCTCTTTCGATAGACTTGATCAGCTCTCTCTTTCACTAGACTTGATCAGCTCTCTCTTTCACTAGACTTGATCAGCTCTCTCTTTCGATAGACTTGATCAGCTCTCTCTTTCACTAGACTTGATCAGCTCTCTCTTTCACTAGACTTGATCAGCTCTCTCTTTCACTAGACTTGATCAGCTCTCTCTTTCACTAGACTTGATCAGCTCTCTCTTTCGATAGACTTGATCAGCTCTCTCTTTCACTAGACTTGATCAGCTCTCTCTTTCACTAGACTTGATCAGCTCTCTCTTTCACTAGACTTGATCAGCTCTCTCTTTCGATAGACTTGATCAGCTCTCTCTTTCACTAGACTTGATCAGCTCTCTCTTTCGATAGACTTGATCAGCTCTCTCTTTCACTAGACTTGATCAGCTCTCTCTTTCGATAGACTTGATCAGCTCTCTCTTTCACTAGACTTGATCAGCTCTCTCTTTCACTAGACTTGATCAGCTCTCTCTTTCGATAGACTTGATCAGCTCTCTCTTTCGATAGACTTGATCAGCTCTCTCTTTGATAGACTTGATCAGCTCTCTCTTTCACTAGACTTTATCAGCTCTCTCTTTCACTAGACTTGATCAGCTCTCTCTTTCACTAGACTTGACCAGCTCTCTCTTTCGATAGACTTGATCAGCTCTCTCTTTCACTAGACTTGACCAGCTCTCTCTTTCACTAGACTTGATCAGCTCTCTCTTTCACTAGACTTGACCAGCTCTCTCTTTCGATAGACTTGACCAGCTCTCTCTTTCGATAGACTTGATCAGCTCTCTCTTTCACTAGACTTTATCAGCTCTCTCTTTCACTAGACTTGATCAGCTCTCTCTTTCACTAAACTTGACCAGCTCTCTCTTTCGATAGACTTGATCAGCTCTCTCTTTCGATAGACTTGATCAGCTCTCTCTTTCACTAGACTTTATCAGCTCTCTCTTTCACTAGACTTGATCAGCTCTCTCTTTCACTAGACTTGATCAGCTCTCTCTTTGATAGACTTGATCAGCTCTCTCTTTCACTAGACTTGATCAGCTCTCTCTTTCACTAGACTTGATCAGCTCTCTCTTTCACTAGACTTGATCCAGCTCTCTCTTTCACTAGACTTGATCAGCTCTCTCTTTCACTAGACTTGACCAGCTCTCTCTTTCACTAGACTTGATCAGCTCTCTCTTTCGATAGACTTGATCAGCTCTCTCTTTCACTAGACTTGACCAGCTCTCTCTTTCACTAGACTTGATCAGCTCTCTCTTTCATAGACTTGATCAGCTCTCTCTTTCACTAGACTTGATCAGCTCTCTCTTTCACTAGACTTGATCAGCTCTCTCTTTCGATAGACTTGATCAGCTCTCTCTTTCACTAGACTTGATCAGCTCTCTCTTTCGATAGACTTGATCAGCTCTCTCTTTCACTAGACTTGATCAGCTCTCTCTTTCGATAGACTTGATCAGCTCTCTCTTTCACTAGACTTGATCAGCTCTCTCTTTCGATAGACTTGATCAGCTCTCTCTTTCACTAGACTTGATCAGCTCTCTCTTTCGATAGACTTGATCAGCTCTCTCTTTCACTAGACTTGACCAGCTCTCTCTTTCGATAGACTTGACCAGCTCTCTCTTTCACTAGACTTGATCAGCTCTCTCTTTCGATAGACTTGATCAGCTCTCTCTTTCACTAGACTTGATCAGCTCTCTCTTTCGATAGACTTGATCAGCTCTCTCTTTCACTAGACTTGATCAGCTCTCTCTTTCACTAGACTTGATCAGCTCTCTCTTTCACTAGACTTGATCAGCTCTCTCTTTCGATAGACTTGATCAGCTCTCACTTTCACTAGACTTTATCAGCTCTCTCTTTCACTAGACTTGATCAGCTCTCTCTTTCGATAGACTTGATCAGCTCACTCTTTCGATAGACTTGATCAGCTCTCTCTTTCACTAGACTTGATCAGCTCTCTCTTTCACTAGACTTGATCAGCTCTCTCTTTCACTAGACTTGATCAGCTCTCTCTTTCACTAGACTTGATCAGCTCACTCTTTCGATAGACTTGATCAGCTCTCTCTTTCACTAGACTTGATCAGCTCTCTCTTTCGATAGACTTTATCAGCTCTCTCTTTCACTAGACTTGATCAGCTCTCTCTTTCACTAGACTTGATCAGCTCTCTCTTTCGATAGACTTGATCAGCTAACTCTTTCGATAGACTTGATCAGCTCTCTCTTTTGATAGACTTGATCAGCTCTCTCTTTCACTAGACTTGATCAGCTCTCTCTTTCACTAGACTTGATCAGCTCTCTCTTTCACTAGACTTGACCAGCTCTCTCTTTCGATAGACTTGATCAGCTCTCTCTTTCACTAGACTTGACCAGCTCTCTCTTTCGATAGACTTGATCAGCTCTCTCTTTCACTAGATTTGACCAGCTCTCTCTTTCGATAGACTTGACCAGCTCTCTCTTTCGATAGACTTGATCAGCTCTCTCTTTCACTAGACTTGATCAGCTCTCTCTTTCACTAGACTTTATCAGCTCTCTCTTTCACTAGACTTGATCAGCTCTCTCTTTCACTAGACTTGACCAGCTCTCTCTTTCGATAGACTTGATAAGCTCTCTCTTTCACTAGACTTGACCAGCTCTCTCTTTCACTAGACTTGATCAGCTCTCTCTTTCACTAGACTTGATCAGCTCTCTCTTTCGATAGACTTGACCAGCTCTCTCTTTCGATAGACTTGATCAGCTCTCTCTTTCACTAGACTTTATCAGCTCTCTCTTTCACTAGACTTGATCAGCTCTCTCTTTCACTAACTTGACCAGCTCTCTCTTTCGATAGACTTGATCAGCTCTCTCTTTCGATAGACTTGATCAGCTCTCTCTTTCACTAGACTTTATCAGCTCTCTCTTTCACTAGACTTGATCAGCTCTCTCTTTCACTAGACTTGATCAGCTCTCTCTTTCACTAGACTTGATCAGCTCTCTCTTTCACTAGACTTGATCAGCTCTCTCTTTCACTAGACTTGATCAGCTCTCTCTTTCACTAGACTTGATCAGCTCTCTCTTTCACTAGACTTGATCAGCTCTCTCTTTCGATAGACTTGATCAGCTCTCTCTTTCACTAGACTTGATCAGCTCTCTCTTTCACTAGACTTGATCAGCTCTCTCTTTCGATAGACTTGATCAGCTCTCTCTTTCACTAGACTTGATCAGCTCTCTCTTTCACTAGACTTGACCAGCTCTCTCTTTCGATAGACTTGATCAGCTCTCTCTTTCGATAGACTTGATCAGCTCTCTCTTTCGATAGACTTGATCAGCTCTCTCTTTCACTAGACTTGATCAGCTCTCTCTTTCACTAGACTTGATCAGCTCTCTCTTTCACTAGACTTGATCAGCTCTCTCTTTCGATAGACTTGATCAGCTCTCTCTTTCACTAGACTTGATCAGCTCTCTCTTTCACTAGACTTGATCAGCTCTCTCTTTCACTAGACTTGATCAGCTCTCTCTTTCGATAGACTTTATCAGCTCTCTCTTTCACTAGACTTGATCAGCTCTCTCTTTCACTAGACTTGACCAGCTCTCTCTTTCGATAGACTTGATCAGCTCTCTCTTTCACTAGACTTGACCAGCTCTCTCTTTCGATAGACTTGATCAGCTCTCTCTTTCACTAGACTTGATCAGCTCTCTCTTTCGATAGACTTGATCAGCTCTCTCTTTCACTAGACTTGATCAGCTCTCTCTTTCATAGACTTGATCAGCTCTCTCTTTCACTAGACTTGATCAGCTCTCTCTTTTGATAGACTTGATCAGCTCTCTCTTTCACTAGACTTGATCAGCTCTCTCTTTCGATAGACTTGATCAGCTCTCTCTTTCACTAGACTTGATCAGCTCTCTCTTTCACTAGACTTGATCAGCTCTCTCTTTCACTAGACTTGATCAGCTCTCTCTTTCGATAGACTTGATCAGCTCTCTCTTTCACTAGACTTGATCAGCTCTCTCTTTCGATAGACTTGATCAGCTCTCTCTTTCACTAGACTTGATCAGCTCTCTCTTTCACTAGACTTGATCAGCTCTCTCTTTCGATAGACTTGATCAGCTCTCTCTTTCGATAGACTTGATCAGCTCTCTCTTTCACTAGACTTGATCAGCTCTCTCTTTCACTAGACTTGATCAGCTCTCTCTTTCACTAGACTTGATCAGCTCTCTCTTTCACTAGACTTGATCAGCTCTCTCTTTCACTAGACTTGATCAGCTCTCTCTTTCACTAGACTTGATCAGCTCTCTCTTTCGATAGACTTGATCAGCTCTCTCTTTCACTAGACTTGATCAGCTCTCTCTTTCGATAGACTTGATCAGCTCTCTCTTTCGATAGACTTGATCAGCTCTCTCTTTCATAGACTTGATCAGCTCTCTCTTTCACTAGACTTGATCAGCTCTCTCTTTCATAGACTTGATCAGCTCTCTCTTTCGATAGACTTGATCAGCTCTCTCTTTCACTAGACTTGATCAGCTCTCTCTTTCACTAGACTTGATCAGCTCTCTCTTTCACTAGACTTGATCAGCTCTCTCTTTCACTAGACTTGATCAGCTCTCTCTTTCGATAGACTTGATCAGCTCTCTCTTTCGATAGACTTGATCAGCTCTCTCTTTCACTAGACTTGATCAGCTCTCTCTTTCGATAGACTTGATCAGCTCTCTCTTTCACTAGACTTGATCAGCTCTCTCTTTCATAGACTTGATCAGCTCTCTCTTTCACTAGACTTGATCAGCTCTCTCTTTCACTAGACTTGATCAGCTCTCTCTTTCGATAGACTTGATCAGCTCTCTCTTTCACTAGACTTGATCAGCTCTCTCTTTCACTAGACTTGATCAGCTCTCTCTTTCACTAGACTTGATCAGCTCTCTCTTTCACTAGACTTGATCAGCTCTCTCTTTCACTAGACTTGATCAGCTCTCTCTTTCACTAGACTTGATCAGCTCTCTCTTTCACTAGACTTGATCAGCTCTCTCTTTCGATAGACTTGATCAGCTCTCTCTTTCACTAGACTTGATCAGCTCTCTCTTTCACTAGACTTGATCAGCTCTCTCTTTCACTAGACTTGATCAGCTCTCTCTTTCGATAGACTTGATCAGCTCTCTCTTTCACTAGACTTGATCAGCTCTCTCTTTCGATAGACTTGATCAGCTCTCTCTTTCACTAGACTTGATCAGCTCTCTCTTTCGATAGACTTGATCAGCTCTCTCTTTCACTAGACTTGATCAGCTCTCTCTTTCACTAGACTTGATCAGCTCTCTCTTTCACTAGACTTGATCAGCTCTCTCTTTCGATAGACTTGATCAGCTCTCTCTTTCACTAGACTTGATCAGCTCTCTCTTTCACTAGACTTGATCAGCTCTCTCTTTCATAGACTTGATCAGCTCTCTCTTTCACTAGACTTGATCAGCTCTCTCTTTCACTAGACTTGATCAGCTCTCTCTTTCACTAGACTTGATCAGCTCTCTCTTTCACTAGACTTGATCAGCTCTCTCTTTCACTAGACTTGATCAGCTCTCTCTTTCGATAGACTTGATCAGCTCTCTCTTTCATAGACTTGATCAGCTCTCTCTTTCACTAGACTTGATCAGCTCTCTCTTTCACTAGACTTGATCAGCTCTCTCTTTCACTAGACTTGATCAGCTCTCTCTTTCGATAGACTTGATCAGCTCTCTCTTTCATAGACTTGATCAGCTCTCTCTTTCACTAGACTTGATCAGCTCTCTCTTTCACTAGACTTGATCAGCTCTCTCTTTCACTAGACTTGATCAGCTCTCTCTTTCATAGACTTGATCAGCTCTCTCTTTCACTAGACTTGATCAGCTCTCTCTTTCACTAGACTTGATCAGCTCTCTCTTTCACTAGACTTGATCAGCTCTCTCTTTCACTAGACTTGATCAGCTCTCTCTTTCACTAGACTTGATCAGCTCTCTCTTTCACTAGACTTGATCAGCTCTCTCTTTCGATAGACTTGATCAGCTCTCTCTTTCACTAGACTTGATCAGCTCTCTCTTTCACTAGACTTGATCAGCTCTCTCTTTCGATAGACTTGATCAGCTCTCTCTTTCACTAGACTTGATCAGCTCTCTCTTTCACTAGACTTGATCAGCTCTCTCTTTCACTAGACTTGATCAGCTCTCTCTTTCACTAGACTTTATCAGCTCTCTCTTTCACTAGACTTGATCAGCTCTCTCTTTCACTAGACTTGATCAGCTCTCTCTTTCGATAGACTTGATCAGCTCTCTCTTTCACTAGACTTGATCAGCTCTCTCTTTCGATAGACTTGATCAGCTCTCTCTTTCACTAGACTTGATCAGCTCTCTCTTTCGATAGACTTGATCAGCTCTCTCTTTCACTAGACTTGACCAGCTCTCTCTTTCGATAGACTTGATCAGCTCTCTCTTTCACTAGACTTGATCAGCTCTCTCTTTCGATAGACTTGATCAGCTCTCTCTTTCACTAGACTTGATCAGCTCTCTCTTTCGATAGACTTGATCAGCTCTCTCTTTCACTAGACTTGATCAGCTCTCTCTTTCACTAGACTTGATCAGCTCTCTCTTTCACTAGACTTGATCAGCTCTCTCTTTCGATAGACTTGATCAGCTCTCTCTTTCACTAGACTTGATCAGCTCTCTCTTTCACTAGACTTGATCAGCTCTCTCTTTCGATAGACTTGATCAGCTCACTCTTTCGATAGACTTGATCAGCTCTCTCTTTCACTAGACTTGATCAGCTCTCTCTTTCACTAGACTTGATCAGCTCTCTCTTTCACTAGACTTGATCAGCTCTCTCTTTCACTAGACTTGATCAGCTCTCTCTTTCACTAGACTTGATCAGCTCTCTCTTTCACTAGACTTGATCAGCTCTCTCTTTCGATAGACTTGATCAGCTCTCTCTTTCACTAGACTTGATCAGCTCTCTCTTTCACTAGACTTGATCAGCTCTCTCTTTCGACTAGACTTGATCAGCTCTCTCTTTCGACTAGACTTGATCAGCTCTCTCTTTCGATAGACTTGATCAGCTCTCTCTTTCACTAGACTTGATCAGCTCTCTCTTTCACTAGACTTGATCAGCTCTCTCTTTCACTAGACTTGACAGCTCTCTCTTTCGATAGACTTGATCAGCTCTCTCTTTCACTAGACTTGATCAGCTCTCTCTTTCGATAGACTTGATCAGCTCTCTCTTTCACTAGACTTGATCAGCTCTCTCTTTCACTAGACTTGATCAGCTCTCTCTTTCGATAGACTTGATCAGCTCTCTCTTTCACTAGACTTGATCAGCTCTCTCTTTCTAGACTTGATCAGCTCTCTCTTTCACTAGACTTGATCAGCTCTCTCTTTCACTAGACTTGATCAGCTCTCTCTTTCGATAGACTTGATCAGCTCTCTCTTTCACTAGACTTGATCAGCTCTCTCTTTCACTAGACTTGATCAGCTCTCTCTTTCACTAGACTTGATCAGCTCTCTCTTTCGATAGACTTGATCAGCTCTCTCTTTCGATAGACTTGATCAGCTCTCTCTTTCACTAGACTTGATCAGCTCTCTCTTTCACTAGACTTGATCAGCTCTCTCTTTCACTAGACTTGATCAGCTCTCTCTTTCGATAGACTTGATCAGCTCTCTCTTTCACTAGACTTGATCAGCTCTCTCTTTCACTAGACTTGATCAGCTCTCTCTTTCACTAGACTTGATCAGCTCTCTCTTTCACTAGACTTGATCAGCTCTCTCTTTCACTAGACTTGATCAGCTCTCTCTTTCACTAGACTTGATCAGCTCTCTCTTTCACTAGACTTGATCAGCTCTCTCTTTCACTAGACTTGACCAGCTCTCTCTTTCACTAGACTTGATCAGCTCTCTCTTTCGATAGACTTGATCAGCTCTCTCTTTCACTAGACTTGATCAGCTCTCTCTTTCACTAGACTTGATCAGCTCTCTCTTTCGATAGACTTGATCAGCTCTCTCTTTCACTAGACTTGATCAGCTCTCTCTTTCACTAGACTTGATCAGCTCTCTCTTTCGATAGACTTGATCAGCTCTCTCTTTCGATAGACTTGATCAGCTCTCTCTTTCGATAGACTTGATCAGCTCTCTCTTTCACTAGACTTGATCAGCTCTCTCTTTCACTAGACTTGATCAGCTCTCTCTTTCACTAGACTTGATCAGCTCTCTCTTTCGATAGACTTGATCAGCTCTCTCTTTCACTAGACTTGATCAGCTCTCTCTTTCACTAGACTTGATCAGCTCTCTCTTTCACTAGACTTGATCAGCTCTCTCTTTCACTAGACTTGATCAGCTCTCTCTTTCACTAGACTTGATCAGCTCTCTCTTTCACTAGACTTGATCAGCTCTCTCTTTCGATAGACTTGATCAGCTCTCTCTTTCACTAGACTTGATCAGCTCTCTCTTTCGATAGACTTGATCAGCTCTCTCTTTCACTAGACTTGATCAGCTCTCTCTTTCGATAGACTTGATCAGCTCTCTCTTTCACTAGACTTGATCAGCTCTCTCTTTCGATAGACTTGATCAGCTCTCTCTTTCACTAGACTTGATCAGCTCTCTCTTTCGATAGACTTGATCAGCTCTCTCTTTCACTAGACTTGATCAGCTCTCTCTTTCGATAGACTTGATCAGCTCTCTCTTTCACTAGACTTGATCAGCTCTCTCTTTCATAGACTTGATCAGCTCTCTCTTTCACTAGACTTGATCAGCTCTCTCTTTCACTAGACTTGATCAGCTCTCTCTTTCACTAGACTTGATCAGCTCTCTCTTTCGATAGACTTGATCAGCTCTCTCTTTCACTAGACTTGATCAGCTCTCTCTTTCACTAGACTTGATCAGCTCTCTCTTTCGATAGACTTGATCAGCTCTCTCTTTCGATAGACTTGATCAGCTCTCTCTTTCACTAGACTTGATCAGCTCTCTCTTTCACTAGACTTGATCAGCTCTCTCTTTCACTAGACTTGATCAGCTCTCTCTTTCACTAGACTTGATCAGCTCTCTCTTTCGATAGACTTGATCAGCTCTCTCTTTCACTAGACTTGATCAGCTCTCTCTTTCGATAGACTTGATCAGCTCTCTCTTTCACTAGACTTGATCAGCTCTCTCTTTCGATAGACTTGATCAGCTCTCTCTTTCGATAGACTTGATCAGCTCTCTCTTTCGATAGACTTGATCAGCTCTCTCTTTCACTAGACTTGATCAGCTCTCTCTTTCGATAGACTTGATCAGCTCTCTCTTTCGATAGACTTGATCAGCTCTCTCTTTCACTAGACTTGACCAGCTCTCTCTTTCACTAGACTTGATCAGCTCTCTCTTTCACTAGACTTGATCAGCTCTCTCTTTCATAGACTTGATCAGCTCTCTCTTTCGATAGACTTGATCAGCTCTCTCTTTCGATAGACTTGATCAGCTCTCTCTTTCACTAGACTTGATCAGCTCTCTCTTTCACTAGACTTGATCAGCTCTCTCTTTCACTAGACTTGATCAGCTCTCTCTTTCGATAGACTTGATCAGCTCTCTCTTTCACTAGACTTGATCAGCTCTCTCTTTCACTAGACTTGATCAGCTCTCTCTTTCGATAGACTTGATCAGCTCTCTCTTTCACTAGACTTGATCAGCTCTCTCTTTCACTAGACTTGATCAGCTCTCTCTTTCACTAGACTTGATCAGCTCTCTCTTTCACTAGACTTGATCAGCTCTCTCTTTCACTAGACTTGATCAGCTCTCTCTTTCACTAGACTTGATCAGCTCTCTCTTTCACTAGACTTGATCAGCTCTCTCTTTCGATAGACTTGATCAGCTCTCTCTTTCACTAGACTTGATCAGCTCTCTCTTTCACTAGACTTGATCAGCTCTCTCTTTCACTAGACTTGATCAGCTCTCTCTTTCGATAGACTTGATCAGCTCTCTCTTTCACTAGACTTGATCAGCTCTCTCTTTCGATAGACTTGATCAGCTCTCTCTTTCACTAGACTTGATCAGCTCTCTCTTTCATAGACTTGATCAGCTCTCTCTTTCACTAGACTTGATCAGCTCTCTCTTTCATAGACTTGATCAGCTCTCTCTTTCACTAGACTTGATCAGCTCTCTCTTTCGATAGACTTGATCAGCTCTCTCTTTCACTAGACTTGATCAGCTCTCTCTTTCACTAGACTTGATCAGCTCTCTCTTTCATAGACTTGATCAGCTCTCTCTTTCACTAGACTTGATCAGCTCTCTCTTTCACTAGACTTGATCAGCTCTCTCTTTCACTAGACTTGATCAGCTCTCTCTTTCACTAGACTTGATCAGCTCTCTTTTCGATAGACTTGATCAGCTCTCTCTTTCATAGACTTGATCAGCTCTCTCTTTCACTAGACTTGATCAGCTCTCTCTTTCACTAGACTTGATCAGCTCTCTCTTTCACTAGACTTGATCAGCTCTCTCTTTCGATAGACTTTATCAGCTCTCTTTTCACTAGACTTGATCAGCTCTCTCTTTCACTAGACTTGATCAGCTCTCTCTTTCAATAGACTTGATCAGCTCTCTCTTTCACTAGACTTGATCAGCTCTCTCTTTCACTAGACTTGATCAGCTCTCTCTTTCACTAGACTTGATCAGCTCTCTCTTTCACTAGACTTGATCAGCTCTCTCTTTCGATAGACTTGATCAGCTCTCTCTTTCACTAGACTTTATCAGCTCTCTCTTTCACTAGACTTGATCAGCTCTCTCTTTCGATAGACTTGATCAGCTCTCTCTTTCGATAGACTTGATCAGCTCTCTCTTTCACTAGACTTGATCAGCTCTCTCTTTCACTAGACTTGATCAGCTCTCTCTTTCACTAGACTTGATCAGCTCTCTCTTTCGATAGACTTGATCAGCTCTCTCTTTCACTAGACTTGATCAGCTCTCTCTTTCATAGACTTGATCAGCTCTCTCTTTCACTAGACTTGATCAGCTCTCTCTTTCGATAGACTTGATCAGCTCTCTCTTTCACTAGACTTGATCAGCTCTCTCTTTCGATAGACTTGATCAGCTCTCTCTTTCACTAGACTTGATCAGCTCTCTCTTTCACTAGACTTGATCAGCTCTCTCTTTCATAGACTTGATCAGCTCTCTCTTTCGATAGACTTGATCAGCTCTCTCTTTCGATAGACTTGATCAGCTCTCTCTTTCACTAGACTTGATCAGCTCTCTCTTTCACTAGACTTGATCAGCTCTCTCTTTCACTAGACTTGATCAGCTCTCTCTTTCGATAGACTTGATCAGCTCTCTCTTTCACTAGACTTGATCAGCTCTCTCTTTCATAGACTTGATCAGCTCTCTCTTTCACTAGACTTGATCAGCTCTCTCTTTCACTAGACTTGATCAGCTCTCTCTTTCACTAGACTTGATCAGCTCTCTCTTTCGATAGACTTGATCAGCTCTCTCTTTCACTAGACTTGATCAGCTCTCTCTTTCGATAGACTTGATCAGCTCTCTCTTTCACTAGACTTGATCAGCTCTCTCTTTCGATAGACTTGATCAGCTCTCTCTTTCACTAGACTTGATCAGCTCTCTCTTTCGATAGACTTGATCAGCTCTCTCTTTCACTAGACTTGATCAGCTCTCTCTTTCACTAGACTTGATCAGCTCTCTCTTTCACTAGACTTGATCAGCTCTCTCTTTCGATAGACTTGATCAGCTCTCTCTTTCACTAGACTTGATCAGCTCTCTCTTTCACTAGACTTGATCAGCTCTCTCTTTCACTAGACTTGATCAGCTCTCTCTTTCACTAGACTTGATCAGCTCTCTCTTTCACTAGACTTGATCAGCTCTCTCTTTCATAGACTTGATCAGCTCTCTCTTTCACTAGACTTGATCAGCTCTCTCTTTCACTAGACTTGATCAGCTCTCTCTTTCGATAGACTTGATCAGCTCTCTCTTTCGATAGACTTGATCAGCTCTCTCTTTCACTAGACTTGATCAGCTCTCTCTTTCACTAGACTTGATCAGCTCTCTCTTTCACTAGACTTGATCAGCTCTCTCTTTCACTAGACTTGATCAGCTCTCTCTTTCGATAGACTTGATCAGCTCTCTCTTTCACTAGACTTGATCAGCTCTCTCTTTCGATAGACTTGATCAGCTCTCTCTTTCACTAGACTTGATCAGCTCTCTCTTTCGATAGACTTGATCAGCTCTCTCTTTCATAGACTTGATCAGCTCTCTCTTTCACTAGACTTGATCAGCTCTCTCTTTCACTAGACTTGATCAGCTCTCTCTTTCGATAGACTTGATCAGCTCTCTCTTTCGATAGACTTGATCAGCTCTCTCTTTCACTAGACTTGATCAGCTCTCTCTTTCACTAGACTTGATCAGCTCTCTCTTTCACTAGACTTGATCAGCTCTCTCTTTCATAGACTTGATCAGCTCTCTCTTTCATAGACTTGATCAGCTCTCTCTTTCGATAGACTTGATCAGCTCTCTCTTTCACTAGACTTGATCAGCTCTCTCTTTCGATAGACTTGATCAGCTCTCTCTTTCACTAGACTTGATCAGCTCTCTCTTTCGATAGACTTGATCAGCTCTCTCTTTCACTAGACTTGATCAGCTCTCTCTTTCACTAGACTTGATCAGCTCTCTCTTTCACTAGACTTGATCAGCTCTCTCTTTCACTAGACTTGATCAGCTCTCTCTTTCACTAGACTTGATCAGCTCTCTCTTTCGATAGACTTGATCAGCTCTCTCTTTCACTAGACTTGATCAGCTCTCTCTTTCACTAGACTTGATCAGCTCTCTCTTTCACTAGACTTGATCAGCTCTCTCTTTCGACTAGACTTGATCAGCTCTCTCTTTCACTAGACTTGATCAGCTCTCTCTTTCACTAGACTTGATCAGCTCTCTCTTTCATAGACTTGATCAGCTCTCTCTTTCACTAGACTTGATCAGCTCTCTCTTTCACTAGACTTGATCAGCTCTCTCTTTCACTAGACTTGATCAGCTCTCTCTTTCACTAGACTTGATCAGCTCTCTCTTTCGATAGACTTGATCAGCTCTCTCTTTCACTAGACTTGATCAGCTCTCTCTTTCACTAGACTTGATCAGCTCTCTCTTTCACTAGACTTGATCAGCTCTCTCTTTCGATAGACTTGATCAGCTCTCTCTTTCACTAGACTTGATCAGCTCTCTCTTTCACTAGACTTGATCAGCTCTCTCTTTCACTAGACTTGATCAGCTCTCTCTTTCGATAGACTTGATCAGCTCTCTCTTTCACTAGACTTGATCAGCTCTCTCTTTCACTAGACTTGATCAGCTCTCTCTTTCACTAGACTTGATCAGCTCTCTCTTTCGATAGACTTGATCAGCTCTCTCTTTCACTAGACTTGATCAGCTCTCTCTTTCGATAGACTTGATCAGCTCTCTCTTTCACTAGACTTGATCAGCTCTCTCTTTCGATAGACTTGATCAGCTCTCTCTTTCACTAGACTTGATCAGCTCTCTCTTTCACTAGACTTGATCAGCTCTCTCTTTCGATAGACTTGATCAGCTCTCTCTTTCATAGACTTGATCAGCTCTCTCTTTCGATAGACTTGATCAGCTCTCTCTTTCACTAGACTTGATCAGCTCTCTCTTTCACTAGACTTGATCAGCTCTCTCTTTCACTAGACTTGACAGCTCTCTCTTTCGATAGACTTGATCAGCTCTCTCTTTCACTAGACTTGACCAGCTCTCTCTTTCGATAGACTTGATCAGCTCTCTCTTTCACTAGACTTGATCAGCTCTCTCTTTCATAGACTTGATCAGCTCTCTCTTTCACTAGACTTGATCAGCTCTCTCTTTCGATAGACTTGATCAGCTCTCTCTTTCACTAGACTTGATCAGCTCTCTCTTTCGATAGACTTGATCAGCTCTCTCTTTCACTAGACTTGATCAGCTCTCTCTTTCGATAGACTTGATCAGCTCTCTCTTTCACTAGACTTGATCAGCTCTCTCTTTCGATAGACTTGATCAGCTCTCTCTTTCACTAGACTTGATCAGCTCTCTCTTTCGATAGACTTGATCAGCTCTCTCTTTCACTAGACTTGATCAGCTCTCTCTTTCGATAGACTTGATCAGCTCTCTCTTTCACTAGACTTGATCAGCTCTCTCTTTCGATAGACTTGATCAGCTCTCTCTTTCACTAGACTTGATCAGCTCTCTCTTTCGATAGACTTGATCAGCTCTCTCTTTCACTAGACTTGATCAGCTCTCTCTTTCGATAGACTTGATCAGCTCTCTCTTTCACTAGACTTGATCAGCTCTCTCTTTCACTAGACTTGATCAGCTCTCTCTTTCGACTAGACTTGATCAGCTCTCTCTTTCGATAGACTTGATCAGCTCTCTCTTTCACTAGACTTGATCAGCTCTCTCTTTCACTAGACTTGATCAGCTCTCTCTTTCACTAGACTTGATCAGCTCTCTCTTTCACTAGACTTGATCAGCTCTCTCTTTCATAGACTTGATCAGCTCTCTCTTTCACTAGACTTGATCAGCTCTCTCTTTCGATAGACTTGATCAGCTCTCTCTTTCACTAGACTTGATCAGCTCTCTCTTTCGATAGACTTGATCAGCTCTCTCTTTCGATAGACTTGATCAGCTCTCTCTTTCGATAGACTTGATCAGCTCTCTCTTTCACTAGACTTGATCAGCTCTCTCTTTCATAGACTTGATCAGCTCTCTCTTTCATAGACTTGATCAGCTCTCTCTTTCATAGACTTGATCAGCTCTCTCTTTCACTAGACTTGATCAGCTCTCTCTTTCACTAGACTTGATCAGCTCTCTCTTTCACTAGACTTGATCAGCTCTCTCTTTCGATAGACTTGATCAGCTCTCTCTTTCACTAGACTTGATCAGCTCTCTCTTTCGATAGACTTGATCAGCTCTCTCTTTCACTAGACTTGATCAGCTCTCTCTTTCGATAGACTTGATCAGCTCTCTCTTTCACTAGACTTGATCAGCTCTCTCTTTCATAGACTTGATCAGCTCTCTCTTTCACTAGACTTGATCAGCTCTCTCTTTCACTAGACTTGATCAGCTCTCTCTTTCACTAGACTTGATCAGCTCTCTCTTTCATAGACTTGATCAGCTCTCTCTTTCGATAGACTTGATCAGCTCTCTCTTTCACTAGACTTGATCAGCTCTCTCTTTCGATAGACTTGATCAGCTCTCTCTTTCACTAGACTTGATCAGCTCTCTCTTTCATAGACTTGATCAGCTCTCTCTTTCACTAGACTTGATCAGCTCTCTCTTTCACTAGACTTGATCAGCTCTCTCTTTCGATAGACTTGATCAGCTCTCTCTTTCACTAGACTTGATCAGCTCTCTCTTTCACTAGACTTGATCAGCTCTCTCTTTCACTAGACTTGATCAGCTCTCTCTTTCACTAGACTTGATCAGCTCTCTCTTTCGATAGACTTGATCAGCTCTCTCTTTCACTAGACTTGATCAGCTCTCTCTTTCACTAGACTTGATCAGCTCTCTCTTTCACTAGACTTGATCAGCTCTCTCTTTCACTAGACTTGATCAGCTCTCTCTTTCACTAGACTTGATCAGCTCTCTCTTTCACTAGACTTGATCAGCTCTCTCTTTCGATAGACTTGATCAGCTCTCTCTTTCACTAGACTTGATCAGCTCTCTCTTTCGATAGACTTGATCAGCTCTCTCTTTCGATAGACTTGATCAGCTCTCTCTTTCACTAGACTTGATCAGCTCTCTCTTTCGATAGACTTGATCAGCTCTCTCTTTCACTAGACTTGATCAGCTCTCTCTTTCACTAGACTTGATCAGCTCTCTCTTTCACTAGACTTGATCAGCTCTCTCTTTCGATAGACTTGATCAGCTCTCTCTTTCACTAGACTTGATCAGCTCTCTCTTTCACTAGACTTGATCAGCTCTCTCTTTCGATAGACTTGATCAGCTCTCTCTTTCACTAGACTTGATCAGCTCTCTCTTTCACTAGACTTGATCAGCTCTCTCTTTCACTAGACTTGATCAGCTCTCTCTTTCGATAGACTTGATCAGCTCTCTCTTTCGATAGACTTGATCAGCTCTCTCTTTCACTAGACTTGATCAGCTCTCTCTTTCACTAGACTTGATCAGCTCTCTCTTTCACTAGACTTGATCAGCTCTCTCTTTCGATAGACTTGATCAGCTCTCTCTTTCACTAGACTTGATCAGCTCTCTCTTTCACTAGACTTGATCAGCTCTCTCTTTCACTAGACTTGATCAGCTCTCTCTTTCACTAGACTTGATCAGCTCTCTCTTTCACTAGACTTGATCAGCTCTCTCTTTCACTAGACTTGATCAGCTCTCTCTTTCACTAGACTTGATCAGCTCTCTCTTTCGATAGACTTGATCAGCTCTCTCTTTCACTAGACTTGATCAGCTCTCTCTTTCACTAGACTTGATCAGCTCTCTCTTTCGATAGACTTGATCAGCTCTCTCTTTCATAGACTTGATCAGCTCTCTCTTTCACTAGACTTGATCAGCTCTCTCTTTCACTAGACTTGATCAGCTCTCTCTTTCACTAGACTTGATCAGCTCTCTCTTTCGATAGACTTGATCAGCTCTCTCTTTCACTAGACTTGATCAGCTCTCTCTTTCACTAGACTTGATCAGCTCTCTCTTTCACTAGACTTGATCAGCTCTCTCTTTCGATAGACTTGATCAGCTCTCTCTTTCACTAGACTTGATCAGCTCTCTCTTTCGATAGACTTGATCAGCTCTCTCTTTCACTAGACTTGATCAGCTCTCTCTTTCGATAGACTTGATCAGCTCTCTCTTTCACTAGACTTGATCAGCTCTCTCTTTCACTAGACTTGATCAGCTCTCTCTTTCACTAGACTTGATCAGCTCTCTCTTTCGATAGACTTGATCAGCTCTCTCTTTCATAGACTTGATCAGCTCTCTCTTTCACTAGACTTGATCAGCTCTCTCTTTCACTAGACTTGATCAGCTCTCTCTTTCACTAGACTTGATCAGCTCTCTCTTTCGATAGACTTGATCAGCTCTCTCTTTCACTAGACTTGATCAGCTCTCTCTTTCACTAGACTTGATCAGCTCTCTCTTTCACTAGACTTGATCAGCTCTCTCTTTCGATAGACTTGATCAGCTCTCTCTTTCACTAGACTTGATCAGCTCTCTCTTTCACTAGACTTGATCAGCTCTCTCTTTCACTAGACTTGATCAGCTCTCTCTTTCGATAGACTTGATCAGCTCTCTCTTTCACTAGACTTGATCAGCTCTCTCTTTCGATAGACTTGATCAGCTCTCTCTTTCGATAGACTTGATCAGCTCTCTCTTTCACTAGACTTGATCAGCTCTCTCTTTCACTAGACTTGATCAGCTCTCTCTTTCGATAGACTTGATCAGCTCTCTCTTTCACTAGACTTGATCAGCTCTCTCTTTCACTAGACTTGATCAGCTCTCTCTTTCACTAGACTTGATCAGCTCTCTCTTTCGATAGACTTGATCAGCTCTCTCTTTCACTAGACTTGATCAGCTCTCTCTTTCACTAGACTTGATCAGCTCTCTCTTTCGATAGACTTGATCAGCTCTCTCTTTCACTAGACTTGACCAGCTCTCTCTTTCGATAGACTTGATCAGCTCTCTCTTTCACTAGACTTGATCAGCTCTCTCTTTCGATAGACTTGATCAGCTCTCTCTTTCACTAGACTTGATCAGCTCTCTCTTTCGATAGACTTGATCAGCTCTCTCTTTCACTAGACTTGATCAGCTCTCTCTTTCACTAGACTTGATCAGCTCTCTCTTTCACTAGACTTGATCAGCTCTCTCTTTCGATAGACTTGATCAGCTCTCTCTTTCACTAGACTTGATCAGCTCTCTCTTTCACTAGACTTGATCAGCTCTCTCTTTCGATAGACTTGATCAGCTCTCTCTTTCGATAGACTTGATCAGCTCTCTCTTTCACTAGACTTGATCAGCTCTCTCTTTCACTAGACTTGATCAGCTCTCTCTTTCGATAGACTTGATCAGCTCTCTCTTTCACTAGACTTGATCAGCTCTCTCTTTCATAGACTTGATCAGCTCTCTCTTTCACTAGACTTGATCAGCTCTCTCTTTCGATAGACTTGATCAGCTCTCTCTTTCACTAGACTTGATCAGCTCTCTCTTTCACTAGACTTGATCAGCTCTCTCTTTCGATAGACTTGATCAGCTCTCTCTTTCGATAGACTTGATCAGCTCTCTCTTTCATAGACTTGATCAGCTCTCTCTTTCACTAGACTTGATCAGCTCTCTCTTTCACTAGACTTGATCAGCTCTCTCTTTCACTAGACTTGATCAGCTCTCTCTTTCGATAGACTTGATCAGCTCTCTCTTTCACTAGACTTGATCAGCTCTCTCTTTCACTAGACTTGATCAGCTCTCTCTTTCACTAGACTTGATCAGCTCTCTCTTTCGATAGACTTGATCAGCTCTCTCTTTCATAGACTTGATCAGCTCTCTCTTTCACTAGACTTGATCAGCTCTCTCTTTCACTAGACTTGATCAGCTCTCTCTTTCACTAGACTTGATCAGCTCTCTCTTTCGATAGACTTGATCAGCTCTCTCTTTCGATAGACTTGATCAGCTCTCTCTTTCACTAGACTTGATCAGCTCTCTCTTTCACTAGACTTGATCAGCTCTCTCTTTCACTAGACTTGATCAGCTCTCTCTTTCACTAGACTTGATCAGCTCTCTCTTTCACTAGACTTGATCAGCTCTCTCTTTCACTAGACTTGATCAGCTCTCTCTTTCACTAGACTTGATCAGCTCTCTCTTTCACTAGACTTGATCAGCTCTCTCTTTCACTAGACTTGATCAGCTCTCTCTTTCACTAGACTTGATCAGCTCTCTCTTTCGATAGACTTGATCAGCTCTCTCTTTCACTAGACTTGATCAGCTCTCTCTTTCGATAGACTTGATCAGCTCTCTCTTTCACTAGACTTGATCAGCTCTCTCTTTCGATAGACTTGATCAGCTCTCTCTTTCACTAGACTTGATCAGCTCTCTCTTTCGATAGACTTGATCAGCTCTCTCTTTCACTAGACTTGACCAGCTCTCTCTTTCACTAGACTTGATCAGCTCTCTCTTTCACTAGACTTGATCAGCTCTCTCTTTCACTAGACTTGATCAGCTCTCTCTTTCACTAGACTTGATCAGCTCTCTCTTTCACTAGACTTGATCAGCTCTCTCTTTCACTAGACTTGATCAGCTCTCTCTTTCACTAGACTTGATCAGCTCTCTCTTTCACTAGACTTGATCAGCTCTCTCTTTCACTAGACTTGATCAGCTCTCTCTTTCGATAGACTTGATCAGCTCTCTCTTTCGATAGACTTGATCAGCTCTCTCTTTCACTAGACTTGATCAGCTCTCTCTTTCACTAGACTTGATCAGCTCTCTCTTTCACTAGACTTGATCAGCTCTCTCTTTCACTAGACTTGATCAGCTCTCTCTTTCACTAGACTTGATCAGCTCTCTCTTTCACTAGACTTGATCAGCTCTCTCTTTCACTAGACTTGATCAGCTCTCTCTTTCACTAGACTTGATCAGCTCTCTCTTTCACTAGACTTGATCAGCTCTCTCTTTCGATAGACTTGATCAGCTCTCTCTTTCACTAGACTTGACCAGCTCTCTCTTTCGATAGACTTGATCAGCTCTCTCTTTCACTAGACTTGATCAGCTCTCTCTTTCGATAGACTTGATCAGCTCTCTCTTTCACTAGACTTGATCAGCTCTCTCTTTCGATAGACTTGATCAGCTCTCTCTTTCACTAGACTTGATCAGCTCTCTCTTTCGATAGACTTGATCAGCTCTCTCTTTCACTAGACTTGATCAGCTCTCTCTTTCGATAGACTTGATCAGCTCTCTCTTTCACTAGACTTGATCAGCTCTCTCTTTCGATAGACTTGATCAGCTCTCTCTTTCACTAGACTTGATCAGCTCTCTCTTTCGATAGACTTGATCAGCTCTCTCTTTCACTAGACTTGATCAGCTCTCTCTCTTTCACTAGACTTGATCAGCTCTCTCTTTCACTAGACTTGATCAGCTCTCTCTTTCGATAGACTTGATCAGCTCTCTCTTTCACTAGACTTGATCAGCTCTCTCTTTCGATAGACTTGATCAGCTCTCTCTTTCACTAGACTTGATCAGCTCTCTCTTTCACTAGACTTGATCAGCTCTCTCTTTCACTAGACTTGATCAGCTCTCTCTTTCGATAGACTTGATCAGCTCTCTCTTTCACTAGACTTTATCAGCTCTCTCTTTCACTAGACTTGATCAGCTCTCTCTTTCGATAGACTTGATCAGCTCTCTCTTTCGATAGACTTGATCAGCTCTCTCTTTCACTAGACTTGATCAGCTCTCTCTTTCACTAGACTTGATCAGCTCTCTCTTTCACTAGACTTGATCAGCTCTCTCTTTCACTAGACTTGATCAGCTCTCTCTTTCGATAGACTTGATCAGCTCTCTCTTTCACTAGACTTGATCAGCTCTCTCTTTCGATAGACTTTATCAGCTCTCTCTTTCACTAGACTTGATCAGCTCTCTCTTTCACTAGACTTGATCAGCTCTCTCTTTCGATAGACTTGATCAGCTCTCTCTTTCGATAGACTTGATCAGCTCTCTCTTTTGATAGACTTGATCAGCTCTCTCTTTCACTAGACTTTATCAGCTCTCTCTTTCACTAGACTTGATCAGCTCTCTCTTTCACTAGACTTGACCAGCTCTCTCTTTCGATAGACTTGATCAGCTCTCTCTTTCACTAGACTTGATCAGCTCTCTCTTTCGATAGACTTGATCAGCTCTCTCTTTCACTAGACTTGACCAGCTCTCTCTTTCGATAGACTTGATCAGCTCTCTCTTTCGATAGACTTGATCAGCTCTCTCTTTCACTAGACTTGATCAGCTCTCTCTTTCACTAGACTTGATCAGCTCTCTCTTTCACTAGACTTGATCAGCTCTCTCTTTCGATAGACTTGATCAGCTCTCTCTTTCACTAGACTTGACCAGCTCTCTCTTTCACTAGACTTGATCAGCTCTCTCTTTCACTAGACTTGATCAGCTCTCTCTTTCGATAGACTTGATCAGCTCTCTCTTTCGATAGACTTGATCAGCTCTCTCTTTCACTAGACTTGATCAGCTCTCTCTTTCACTAGACTTGATCAGCTCTCTCTTTCACTAGACTTGACCAGCTCTCTCTTTCGATAGACTTGATCAGCTCTCTCTTTCGATAGACTTGATCAGCTCTCTCTTTCACTAGACTTGATCAGCTCTCTCTTTCACTAGACTTGATCAGCTCTCTCTTTCACTAGACTTGATCAGCTCTCTCTTTCACTAGACTTGATCAGCTCTCTCTTTCACTAGACTTGATCAGCTCTCTCTTTCACTAGACTTGATCAGCTCTCTCTCTTTCGATAGACTTGATCAGCTCTCTCTTTCACTAGACTTGATCAGCTCTCTCTTTCACTAGACTTGATCAGCTCTCTCTTTCACTAGACTTGATCAGCTCTCTCTTTCGATAGACTTGATCAGCTCTCTCTTTCACTAGACTTGATCAGCTCTCTCTTTCACTAGACTTGATCAGCTCTCTCTTTCGATAGACTTGATCAGCTCTCTCTTTCACTAGACTTGATCAGCTCTCTCTTTCACTAGACTTGATCAGCTCTCTCTTTCACTAGACTTGATCAGCTCTCTCTTTCGATAGACTTGATCAGCTCTCTCTTTCACTAGACTTGATCAGCTCTCTCTTTCACTAGACTTGATCAGCTCTCTCTTTCGATAGACTTGATCAGCTCTCTCTTTCGATAGACTTGATCAGCTCTCTCTTTCACTAGACTTGATCAGCTCTCTCTTTCACTAGACTTGATCAGCTCTCTCTTTCACTAGACTTGATCAGCTCTCTCTTTCGATAGACTTGATCAGCTCTCTCTTTCACTAGACTTGATCAGCTCTCTCTTTCACTAGACTTGATCAGCTCTCTCTTTCACTAGACTTGATCAGCTCTCTCTTTCGATAGACTTGATCAGCTCTCTCTTTCACTAGACTTGATCAGCTCTCTCTTTCGATAGACTTGATCAGCTCTCTCTTTCACTAGACTTGATCAGCTCTCTCTTTCGATAGACTTGATCAGCTCTCTCTTTCACTAGACTTGATCAGCTCTCTCTTTCACTAGACTTGATCAGCTCTCTCTTTCGATAGACTTGATCAGCTCTCTCTTTCGATAGACTTGATCAGCTCTCTCTTTCATAGACTTGATCAGCTCTCTCTTTCACTAGACTTGATCAGCTCTCTCTTTCACTAGACTTGATCAGCTCTCTCTTTCACTAGACTTGATCAGCTCTCTCTTTCGATAGACTTGATCAGCTCTCTCTTTCACTAGACTTGATCAGCTCTCTCTTTCACTAGACTTGATCAGCTCTCTCTTTCGATAGACTTGATCAGCTCTCTCTTTCGATAGACTTGATCAGCTCTCTCTTTCACTAGACTTGATCAGCTCTCTCTTTCACTAGACTTGATCAGCTCTCTCTTTCACTAGACTTGATCAGCTCTCTCTTTCGATAGACTTGATCAGCTCTCTCTTTCACTAGACTTGATCAGCTCTCTCTTTCGATAGACTTGATCAGCTCTCTCTTTCGATAGACTTGATCAGCTCTCTCTTTCACTAGACTTGATCAGCTCTCTCTTTCACTAGACTTGATCAGCTCTCTCTTTCGATAGACTTGATCAGCTCTCTCTTTCACTAGACTTGATCAGCTCTCTCTTTCACTAGACTTGATCAGCTCTCTCTTTCACTAGACTTGATCAGCTCTCTCTTTCGATAGACTTGATCAGCTCTCTCTTTCACTAGACTTGATCAGCTCTCTCTTTCACTAGACTTGATCAGCTCTCTCTTTCGATAGACTTGATCAGCTCTCTCTTTCACTAGACTTGATCAGCTCTCTCTTTCGATAGACTTGATCAGCTCTCTCTTTCACTAGACTTGATCAGCTCTCTCTTTCGATAGACTTGATCAGCTCTCTCTTTCACTAGACTTGATCAGCTCTCTCTTTCGATAGACTTGATCAGCTCTCTCTTTCACTAGACTTGATCAGCTCTCTCTTTCACTAGACTTGATCAGCTCTCTCTTTCACTAGACTTGATCAGCTCTCTCTTTCGATAGACTTGATCAGCTCTCTCTTTCACTAGACTTGATCAGCTCTCTCTTTCACTAGACTTGATCAGCTCTCTCTTTCGATAGACTTGATCAGCTCTCTCTTTCGATAGACTTGATCAGCTCTCTCTTTCACTAGACTTGATCAGCTCTCTCTTTCACTAGACTTGATCAGCTCTCTCTTTCACTAGACTTGATCAGCTCTCTCTTTCACTAGACTTGATCAGCTCTCTCTTTCGATAGACTTGATCAGCTCTCTCTTTCACTAGACTTGATCAGCTCTCTCTTTCGATAGACTTTATCAGCTCTCTCTTTCACTAGACTTGATCAGCTCTCTCTTTCACTAGACTTGATCAGCTCTCTCTTTCGATAGACTTGATCAGCTCTCTCTTTCGATAGACTTGATCAGCTCTCTCTTTTGATAGACTTGATCAGCTCTCTCTTTCACTAGACTTGATCAGCTCTCTCTTTCACTAGACTTGATCAGCTCTCTCTTTCACTAGACTTGATCAGCTCTCTCTTTCGATAGACTTGATCAGCTCTCTCTTTCACTAGACTTGATCAGCTCTCTCTTTCGATAGACTTGATCAGCTCTCTCTTTCACTAGACTTGACCAGCTCTCTCTTTCGATAGACTTGATCAGCTCTCTCTTTCGATAGACTTGATCAGCTCTCTCTTTCACTAGACTTGATCAGCTCTCTCTTTCACTAGACTTTATCAGCTCTCTCTTTCACTAGACTTGATCAGCTCTCTCTTTCACTAGACTTGACCAGCTCTCTCTTTCGATAGACTTGATCAGCTCTCTCTTTCACTAGACTTGACCAGCTCTCTCTTTCACTAGACTTGATCAGCTCTCTCTTTCACTAGACTTGACCAGCTCTCTCTTTCGATAGACTTGATCAGCTCTCTCTTTCGATAGACTTGATCAGCTCTCTCTTTCACTAGACTTGATCAGCTCTCTCTTTCACTAGACTTGATCAGCTCTCTCTTTCACTAGACTTGACAGCTCTCTCTTTCGATAGACTTGATCAGCTCTCTCTTTCGATAGACTTGATCAGCTCTCTCTTTCACTAGACTTTATCAGCTCTCTCTTTCACTAGACTTGATCAGCTCTCTCTTTCACTAGACTTGATCAGCTCTCTCTTTCACTAGACTTGATCAGCTCTCTCTTTCACTAGACTTGATCAGCTCTCTCTTTCACTAGACTTGATCAGCTCTCTCTTTCACTAGACTTGATCAGCTCTCTCTTTCACTAGACTTGATCAGCTCTCTCTTTCACTAGACTTGACCAGCTCTCTCTTTCACTAGACTTGATCAGCTCTCTCTTTCGATAGACTTGATCAGCTCTCTCTTTCACTAGACTTGATCAGCTCTCTCTTTCATAGACTTGATCAGCTCTCTCTTTCACTAGACTTGATCAGCTCTCTCTTTCGATAGACTTGATCAGCTCTCTCTTTCACTAGACTTGATCAGCTCTCTCTTTCGATAGACTTGATCAGCTCTCTCTTTCACTAGACTTGATCAGCTCTCTCTTTCACTAGACTTGATCAGCTCTCTCTTTCACTAGACTTGATCAGCTCTCTCTTTCGATAGACTTGATCAGCTCTCTCTTTCACTAGACTTGATCAGCTCTCTCTTTCACTAGACTTGATCAGCTCTCTCTTTCGATAGACTTGATCAGCTCTCTCTTTCACTAGACTTGACCAGCTCTCTCTTTCGATAGACTTGATCAGCTCTCTCTTTCACTAGACTTGATCAGCTCTCTCTTTCGATAGACTTGATCAGCTCTCTCTTTCACTAGACTTGATCAGCTCTCTCTTTCGATAGACTTGATCAGCTCTCTCTTTCACTAGACTTGATCAGCTCTCTCTTTCACTAGACTTGATCAGCTCTCTCTTTCACTAGACTTGATCAGCTCTCTCTTTCGATAGACTTGATCAGCTCTCTCTTTCACTAGACTTGATCAGCTCTCTCTTTCACTAGACTTGATCAGCTCTCTCTTTCGATAGACTTGATCAGCTCTCTCTTTCGATAGACTTGATCAGCTCTCTCTTTCACTAGACTTGATCAGCTCTCTCTTTCACTAGACTTGATCAGCTCTCTCTTTCACTAGACTTGATCAGCTCTCTCTTTCACTAGACTTGATCAGCTCACTCTTTCGATAGACTTGATCAGCTCTCTCTTTCACTAGACTTGATCAGCTCTCTCTTTCGATAGACTTTATCAGCTCTCTCTTTCACTAGACTTGATCAGCTCTCTCTTTCACTAGACTTGATCAGCTCTCTCTTTCGATAGACTTGATCAGCTCTCTCTTTCGATAGACTTGATCAGCTCTCTCTTTTGATAGACTTGATCAGCTCTCTCTTTCACTAGACTTGATCAGCTCTCTCTTTCACTAGACTTGATCAGCTCTCTCTTTCACTAGACTTGACCAGCTCTCTCTTTCGATAGACTTGATCAGCTCTCTCTTTCACTAGACTTGATCAGCTCTCTCTTTCGATAGACTTGATCAGCTCTCTCTTTCACTAGACTTGACCAGCTCTCTCTTTCGATAGACTTGATCAGCTCTCTCTTTCGATAGACTTGATCAGCTCTCTCTTTCACTAGACTTGATCAGCTCTCTCTTTCACTAGACTTTATCAGCTCTCTCTTTCACTAGACTTGATCAGCTCTCTCTTTCACTAGACTTGACCAGCTCTCTCTTTCGATAGACTTGATCAGCTCTCTCTTTCACTAGACTTGACCAGCTCTCTCTTTCACTAGACTTGATCAGCTCTCTCTTTCACTAGACTTGACCAGCTCTCTCTTTCGATAGACTTGACCAGCTCTCTCTTTCGATAGACTTGATCAGCTCTCTCTTTCACTAGACTTTATCAGCTCTCTCTTTCACTAGACTTGATCAGCTCTCTCTTTCACTAGACTTGACCAGCTCTCTCTTTCGATAGACTTGATCAGCTCTCTCTTTCGATAGACTTGATCAGCTCTCTCTTTCACTAGACTTTATCAGCTCTCTCTTTCACTAGACTTGATCAGCTCTCTCTTTCACTAGACTTGATCAGCTCTCTCTTTCACTAGACTTGATCAGCTCTCTCTTTCACTAGACTTGATCAGCTCTCTCTTTCACTAGACTTGATCAGCTCTCTCTTTCACTAGACTTGATCAGCTCTCTCTTTCACTAGACTTGATCAGCTCTCTCTTTCACTAGACTTGACCAGCTCTCTCTTTCACTAGACTTGATCAGCTCTCTCTTTCGATAGACTTGATCAGCTCTCTCTTTCACTAGACTTGACCAGCTCTCTCTTTCGATAGACTTGATCAGCTCTCTCTTTCACTAGACTTGACCAGCTCTCTCTTTCGATAGACTTGATCAGCTCTCTCTTTCACTAGACTTGATCAGCTCTCTCTTTCGATAGACTTGATCAGCTCTCTCTTTCACTAGACTTGATCAGCTCTCTCTTTCACTAGACTTGATCAGCTCTCTCTTTCACTAGACTTGATCAGCTCTCTCTTTCACTAGACTTGATCAGCTCTCTCTTTCACTAGACTTGATCAGCTCTCTCTTTCACTAGACTTGATCAGCTCTCTCTTTCACTAGACTTGATCAGCTCTCTCTTTCACTAGACTTGATCAGCTCTCTCTTTCACTAGACTTGATCAGCTCTCTCTTTCACTAGACTTGACCAGCTCTCTCTTTCGATAGACTTGATCAGCTCTCTCTTTCGATAGACTTGATCAGCTCTCTCTTTCACTAGACTTTATCAGCTCTCTCTTTCACTAGACTTGATCAGCTCTCTCTTTCACTAGACTTGATCAGCTCTCTCTTTCACTAGACTTGATCAGCTCTCTCTTTCACTAGACTTGATCAGCTCTCTCTTTCAATAGACTTGATCAGCTCTCTCTTTCACTAGACTTGATCAGCTCTCTCTTTCACTAGACTTGACCAGCTCTCTCTTTCACTAGACTTGATCAGCTCCTCTTTCGATAGACTTGATCAGCTCTCTCTTTCACTAGACTTGACCAGCTCTCTCTTTCGATAGACTTGATCAGCTCTCTCTTTCACTAGACTTGATCAGCTCTCTCTTTCGATAGACTTGATCAGCTCTCTCTTTCACTAGACTTGATCAGCTCTCTCTTTCGATAGACTTGATCAGCTCTCTCTTTCACTAGACTTGATCAGCTCTCTCTTTCGATAGACTTGATCAGCTCTCTCTCTTTCACTAGACTTGATCAGCTCTCTCTTTCGATAGACTTGATCAGCTCTCTCTTTCACTAGACTTTATCAGCTCTCTCTTTCGATAGACTTGATCAGCTCTCTCTTTCACTAGACTTGACCAGCTCTCTCTTTCGATAGACTTGATCAGCTCTCTCTTTCACTAGACTTGATCAGCTCTCTCTCTTCACTAGACTTGATCAGCTCTCTCTTTCACTAGACTTGATCAGCTCTCTCTTTCGATAGACTTGATCAGCTCTCTCTTTCACTAGACTTGATCAGCTCTCTCTTTCGATAGACTTGATCAGCTCTCTCTTTCACTAGACTTTATCAGCTCTCTCTTTCACTAGACTTGATCAGCTCTCTCTTTCACTAGACTTGATCAGCTCTCTCTTTCGATAGACTTGATCAGCTCTCTCTTTCACTAGACTTTATCAGCTCTCTCTTTCACTAGACTTGATCAGCTCTCTCTTTCGATAGACTTGATCAGCTCACTCTTTCGATAGACTTGATCAGCTCTCTCTTTCACTAGACTTGATCAGCTCTCTCTTTCACTAGACTTGATCAGCTCTCTCTTTCACTAGACTTGATCAGCTCTCTCTTTCACTAGACTTGATCAGCTCACTCTTTCGATAGACTTTATCAGCTCTCTCTTTCACTAGACTTGATCAGCTCTCTCTTTCGATAGACTTTATCAGCTCTCTCTTTCACTAGACTTGATCAGCTCTCTCTTTCACTAGACTTGATCAGCTCTCTCTTTCGATAGACTTGATCAGCTAACTCTTTCGATAGACTTGATCAGCTCTCTCTTTTGATAGACTTGATCAGCTCTCTCTTTCACTAGACTTTATCAGCTCTCTCTTTCACTAGACTTGATCAGCTCTCTCTTTCACTAGACTTGACCAGCTCTCTCTTTCGATAGACTTGATCAGCTCTCTCTTTCACTAGACTTGACCAGCTCTCTCTTTCGATAGACTTGATCAGCTCTCTCTTTCACTAGATTTGACCAGCTCTCTCTTTCGATAGACTTGATCAGCTCTCTCTTTCGATAGACTTGATCAGCTCTCTCTTTCACTAGACTTTATCAGCTCTCTCTTTCACTAGACTTGATCAGCTCTCTCTTTCACTAGACTTGACCAGCTCTCTCTTTCGATAGACTTGATCAGCTCTCTCTTTCACTAGACTTGACCAGCTCTCTCTTTCACTAGACTTGATCAGCTCTCTCTTTCACTAGACTTGACCAGCTCTCTCTTTCGATAGACTTGACCAGCTCTCTCTTTCGATAGACTTGATCAGCTCTCTCTTTCACTAGACTTTATCAGCTCTCTCTTTCACTAGACTTGATCAGCTCTCTCTTTCACTAGACTTGACCAGCTCTCTCTTTCGATAGACTTGATCAGCTCTCTCTTTCACTAGACTTTATCAGCTCTCTCTTTCACTAGACTTGATCAGCTCTCTCTTTCACTAGACTTGATCAGCTCTCTCTTTCACTAGACTTGATCAGCTCTCTCTTTCACTAGACTTTATCAGCTCTCTCTTTCACTAGACTTGATCAGCTCTCTCTTTCACTAGACTTGATCAGCTCTCTCTCTTTCGATAGACTTGATCAGCTCTCTCTTTCACTAGACTTGATCAGCTCTCTCTTTCACTAGACTTAACCAGCTCTCTCTTTCACTAGACTTGATCAGCTCCCTCTTTCGATAGACTTGATCAGCTCTCTCTTTCACTAGACTTGACCAGCTCTCTCTTTCACTAGACTTGATCAGCTTTCTCTTTCGATAGACTTGATCAGCTCTCTCTTTCACTAGACTTGATCAGCTCTCTCTTTCACTAGACTTGACCAGCTCTCTCTTTCGATAGACTTGATCAGCTCTCTCTTTCACTAGACTTGACCAGCTCTCTCTTTCGATAGACTTGATCAGCTCACTCTTTCGATAGACTTGATCAGCTCTCTCTTTCACTAGACTTGACCAGCTCTCTCTTTCACTAGACTTGATCAGCTCACTCTTTCGATAGACTTGATCAGCTCTCTCTTTCACTAGACTTGATCAGCTCTCTCTTTCACTAGACTTGATCAGCTCTCTCTTTCACTAGACTTGATCAGCTCACTCTTTCGATAGACTTTATCAGCTCTCTCTTTCACTAGACTTGATCAGCTCTCTCTTTCAATAGACTTGACCAGCTCTCTCTTTCGATAGACTTGATCAGCTCTCTCTTTCACTAGACTTGACCAGCTCTCTCTTTCGATAGACTTGATCAGCTCTCTCTTTCACTAGACTTGATCAGCTCTCTCTTTCGATAGACTTGATCAGCTCTCTCTTTCACTAGACTTGACCAGCTCTCTCTTTCGATAGACTTGATCAGCTCTCTCTTTCACTAGACTTGATCAGCTCTCTCTTTCGATAGACTTGATCAGCTCTCTCTTTCACTAGACTTTATCAGCTCTCTCTTTGATAGACTTGATCAGCTCTCTCTTTCACTAGACTTGACCAGCTCTCTCTTTCGATAGACTTGATCAGCTCTCTCTTTCACTAGACTTGATCAGCTCTCTCTTTCGATAGACTTGATCAGCTCTCTCTTTCACTAGACTTGATCAGCTCTCTCTTTCGATAGACTTGATCAGCTCTCTCTTTCACTAGACTTGATCAGCTCTCTCTTTCACTAGACTTGATCAGCTCTCTCTTTCACTAGACTTGATCAGCTCTCTCTTTCGATAGACTTGATCAGCTCTCTCTTTCACTAGACTTGATCAGCTCTCTCTTTCACTAGACTTGATCAGCTCTCTCTTTCGATAGACTTGATCAGCTCACTCTTTCGATAGACTTGATCAGCTCTCTCTTTCACTAGACTTGATCAGCTCTCTCTTTCACTAGACTTGATCAGCTCTCTCTTTCACTAGACTTGATCAGCTCTCTCTTTCACTAGACTTGATCAGCTCTCTCTTTCACTAGACTTGATCAGCTCTCTCTTTCACTAGACTTGATCAGCTCTCTCTTTCGATAGACTTGATCAGCTCTCTCTTTCACTAGACTTGATCAGCTCTCTCTTTCACTAGACTTGATCAGCTCTCTCTTTCGATAGACTTGATCAGCTCTCTCTTTCGATAGACTTGATCAGCTCTCTCTTTCGATAGACTTGATCAGCTCTCTCTTTCGATAGACTTGATCAGCTCTCTCTTTCGATAGACTTGATCAGCTCTCTTTCGATAGACTTGATCAGCTCTCTCTTTCACTAGACTTGATCAGCTCTCTCTTTCACTAGACTTGATCAGCTCTCTCTTTCACTAGACTTGATCAGCTCTCTCTTTCACTAGACTTGACCAGCTCTCTCTTTCACTAGACTTGACCAGCTCTCTCTTTCACTAGACTTGATCAGCTCTCTCTTTCACTAGACTTGATCAGCTCTCTCTTTCACTAGACTTGATCAGCTCTCTCTTTCACTAGACTTGATCAGCTCTCTCTTTCACTAGACTTGATCAGCTCTCTCTTTCACTAGACTTGATCAGCTCTCTCTTTCACTAGACTTGATCAGCTCTCTCTTTCACTAGACTTGATCAGCTCTCTCTTTCACTAGACTTGATCAGCTCTCTCTTTCACTAGACTTGATCAGCTCTCTCTTTCACTAGACTTGATCAGCTCTCTCTTTCACTAGACTTGATCAGCTCTCTCTTTCACTAGACTTGATCAGCTCTCTCTTTCGATAGACTTGATCAGCTCTCTCTTTCACTAGACTTGATCAGCTCTCTCTTTCACTAGACTTGATCAGCTCTCTCTTTCACTAGACTTGACCAGCTCTCTCTTTCACTAGACTTGATCAGCTCTCTCTTTCGATAGACTTGATCAGCTCTCTCTTTCACTAGACTTGATCAGCTCTCTCTTTCACTAGACTTGATCAGCTCTCTCTTTCACTAGACTTGATCAGCTCTCTCTTTCACTAGACTTGATCAGCTCTCTCTTTCGATAGACTTGATCAGCTCACTCTTTCGATAGACTTGATCAGCTCTCTCTTTCACTAGACTTGATCAGCTCTCTCTTTCACTAGACTTGATCAGCTCTCTCTTTCACTAGACTTGATCAGCTCACTCTTTCGATAGACTTTTATCAATTCTTTCTTTCACTAGACTTGATCAGCTCTCTCTTTCACTGTACTTTATCACTCACTCTTTCAATAGACTTTATTAATTCTTTCTTTCACTAGACTTGATCAGCTCTCTCTTTCACTAGACTTTATCAGCTCTCTCTTTCACTAGACTTGATCAGCTCTCTCTTTCACTGTACTTTATCAGCTCTCTCTTTCACTAGACTTTTTCAGCTCTCTCTTTCAATAGACTTTTTCAGTTCCTTCACTAGACTTTATCAGCTTACTCTTTCACTAAACATTATTAACTCTTCTTTCACTAAACTTGTCAGCTCCCTCTTTCACTAGACTTTATTAGTTCATTCACTAGACTTTATAAACTCTCTCTTTCACTAACTTATCAACTTTCTTTTTCACTTGTCTTTATCAACTCTCTTTCACTAGACTTATCAACTCTCTCTTTCACTAGACTTTATCAACTCTCTCTTTCATAGACTTTATCAGCTCTCTCTTTCACTAGACTTTATCAGCTCTCTCTTCCACTAGACTTTATCAGTTCTTTCACTAGACTTGATCAACTCTCTCTTTCACTAGACTTTATCAACTCTCTCTTTCACTAGACTTTATCAACTCTCTCTTTCACTAGACTTGATCAGCTCTCTCTTTCACTAGACTTTATCAGCTCTCTCTTTCACTAGACTTGATCAGCTCTCTCTTTCACTAGACTTGACCAGCTCTCTCTTTCGATAGACTTGATCAGCTCTCTCTTTCACTAGACTTTATCAGCTCTCTCTTTCACTAGACTTGATCAGCTCTCTCTTTCACTAGACTTGATCAGCTCTCTCTTTCACTAGACTTGATCAGCTCTCTCTTTCACTAGACTTTATCAGCTCTCTCTTTCACTAGACTTGATCAGCTCTCTCTTTCACTAGACTTGATCAGCTCTCTCTCTTTCGATAGACTTGATCAGCTCTCTCTTTCACTAGACTTGATCAGCTCTCTCTTTCACTAGACTTGACCAGCTCTCTCTTTCACTAGACTTGATCAGCTCTCTCTTTCGATAGACTTGATCAGCTCTCTCTTTCACTAGACTTGACCAGCTCTCTCTTTCACTAGACTTGATCAGCTTTCACTTTCGATAGACTTGATCAGCTCTCTCTTTCACTAGACTTGATCAGCTCTCTCTTTCACTAGACTTGACCAGCTCTCTCTTTCGATAGACTTGATCAGCTCTCTCTTTCACTAGACTTGACCAGCTCTCTCTTTCGATAGACTTGATCAGCTCACTCTTTCGATAGACTTGATCAGCTCTCTCTTTCACTAGACTTGACCAGCTCTCTCTTTCACTAGACTTGATCAGCTCACTCTTTCGATAGACTTGATCAGCTCTCTTTTTCACTAGACTTGATCAGCTCTCTCTTTCACTAGACTTGATCAGCTCTCTCTTTCACTAGACTTGATCAGCTCACTCTTTCGATAGACTTTATCAGCTCTCTCTTTCACTAGACTTGATCAGCTCTCTCTTTCAATAGACTTGACCAGCTCTCTCTTTCGATAGACTTGATCAGCTCTCTCTTTCACTAGACTTGACCAGCTCTCTCTTTCGATAGACTTGATCAGCTCTCTCTTTCACTAGACTTGATCAGCTCTCTCTTTCGATAGACTTGATCAGCTCTCTCTTTCACTAGACTTGACCAGCTCTCTCTTTCGATAGACTTGATCAGCTCTCTCTTTCACTAGACTTGACCAGCTCTCTCTTTCGATAGACTTGATCAGCTCTCTCTTTCACTAGACTTTATCAGCTCTCTCTTTTGATAGACTTGATCAGCTCTCTCTTTCACTAGACTTGACCAGCTCTCTCTTTCGATAGACTTGACCAGCTCTCTCTTTCACTAGACTTGATCAGCTCTCTCTTTCGATAGACTTGATCAGCTCTCTCTTTCACTAGACTTGATCAGCTCTCTCTTTCGATAGACTTGATCAGCTCTCTCTTTCACTAGACTTGATCAGCTCTCTCTTTCACTAGACTTGATCAGCTCTCTCTTTCACTAGACTTGATCAGCTCTCTCTTTCGATAGACTTGATCAGCTCTCTCTTTCACTAGACTTGATCAGCTCTCTCTTTCACTAGACTTGATCAGCTCTCTCTTTCGATAGACTTGATCAGCTCACTCTTTCGATAGACTTGATCAGCTCTCTCTTTCACAAGACTTGATCAGCTCTCTCTTTCACTAGACTTGATCAGCTCTCTCTTTCACTAGACTTGATCAGCTCTCTCTTTCACTAGACTTGATCAGCTCTCTCTTTCACTATACTTGATCAGCTCTCTCTTTCACTAGACTTGATCAGCTCTCTCTTTCGATAGACTATCAGCTCTCTCTTTCACTAGACTTGAGCAGCTCTCTCTTTCACTAGACTTGATCAGCTCTCTCTTTCGATAGACTTGATCAGCTCACTCTTTCGATAGACTTGATCAGCTCTCTCTTTCGATAGACTTGATCAGCTCTCTCTTTCGATAGACTTGATCAGCTCTCTCTTTCGATAGACTTGATCAGCTCTCTTTCGATAGACTTTATCAGCTCTCTCTTTCACTAGACTTGACCAGCTCTCTCTTTCACTAGACTTGATCAGCTCTCTCTTTCACTAGACTTGATCAGCTCTCTCTTTCACTAGACTTGACCAGCTCTCTCTTTCACTAGACTTGACCAGCTCTCTCTTTCACTAGACTTGATCAGCTCTCTCTTTCACTAGACTTGATCAGCTCTCTATTTCACTAGACTTGACCAGCTCTCTCTTTCACTAGACTTGATCAGCTCTCTCTTTCACTAGACTTGATCAGCTCTCTCTTTCACTAGACTTGATCAGCTCTCTCTTTCACTAGACTTGATCAGCTCTCTCTTTCACTAGACTTGATCAGCTCTCTCTTTCACTAGACTTGATCAGCTCTCTCTTTCACTAGACTTGACCAGCTCTCTCTTTCACTAGACTTGATCAGCTCTCTCTTTCACTAGACTTGATCAGCTCTCTCTTTCACTAGACTTGATCAGCTCACTCTTTCGATAGACTTGATCAGCTCTCTCTTTCACTAGACTTGACCAGCTCTCTCTTTCACTAGACTTGATCAGCTCTCTCTTTCACTTGACTTGACCAGCTCTCTCTTTCACTAGACTTGATCAGCTCTCTCTTTTTCGATAGACTTGATCAGCTCTCTCTTTCACTAGACTTGATCAGCTCTCTCTTTCACTAGACTTAATCAGCTCTCTCTTTCACTAGACTTGATCAGCTCTCTCTTTCACTAGACTTGATCAGCTCTCTCTTTCGATAGACTTGATCAGCTCACTCTTTCGATAGACTTGATCAGCTCTCTCTTTCACTAGACTTGATCAGCTCTCTCTTTCACTAGACTTGATCAGCTCTCTCTTTCACTAGACTTGATCAGCTCACTCTTTCGATAGACTTTTATCAATTCTTTGTTTCACTAGACTTGATCAGCTCTCTATTTCACTGTACTTTATGAACTCACTCTTTCAATAGACTTTTATTAATTCTTTGTTTCACTAGACTTGATCAGCTCTCTCTTTCACTAGACTTTATCAGCTCTCTCTTTCACTAGACTTGATCAGCTCTCTCTTTCACTGTACTTTATCAACTCTCTCTTTCACTCGACTTTTTCAACTCTCTCTTTCAATATACTTTTTCAGTTCCTTCACTAAACTTTATCAACTTACTCTTTCACTAAACATTATTAACTCTTGCTTTCACTAAATTTTGTCAACTCCCTCTTTCACTATACTTTATTAGTTCATTCACTAGACTTTATAAACTCTCTCTTTCACTAAACTTTATCAACTTTCTTTTTCACTTGTCTTTATCAACTCTCTTTCACTAAACATTATCAACTCTCTCTTTCACTAGACTTTATCAACTATCTCTTTCATTAAACTTTATCAACTCTCTCTTTCACTAGACTTTATCAACTCTCTCTTCCACTATACTTTATCAGTTCTTTCACTAGACTTTATCAACTCTCTCTTTCACTAGACTTTATCAACTCTCTCTTTCACTAGACTTTATCAACTCTCTCTTTCACTAGACTTTATCAACTCTCTCTTTCACTAGACTTTATCAACTCTCTCTTCCACTATACTTTATCAGTTCTTTCACTAGACTTTATCAACTCTCTCTTTCACTAGACTTTATCAACTCTCTCTTCCACTATACTTTATCAGTTCTTTCACTAGACTTTATCAACTCTCTCTTTCACTATACTTTATCGGTTCCTTCACTAGACTTTCTAACTTTCTCTTTCATTAAACTTTATCAGCCCTCTCTTTCACTATACTTTATGAACTCTCTCTTTCACAAAATTTAATCAACTCTCTCTTTCTCCAGACTTTACCAACTCACTCTTTCACTAAACATTATCAACTCACTCTTTCACTAAACTTTATCAACTCTTGCTTTCACTGAAATTGTCAACTCCCTCTTTCACTATACTTTATCAGTTCATTCACTAGACTTTATAAACACTGTCTTTCACTAAACTTTATCAACTCTCTCTTTCACTAGACTTTATCAACTCTCTCTTTCATGAAACTTTACCAACTCGCCTATCATTAAACATTACCAACTCTCTCTTTCATTAAACTTTATCAACTCTCTCTTTCATTAAACTTTACCAACTCTCTCTTTCATTAAACTTACCAACTCTCTCTTTCATTAAACTTTATCAACTCTCTCTTTCATTAACTTTACCAACTCTCTCTTTCATTAAACTGTATCAACTCTTTCTTTCATTAAACTTTACCAACTCTCTCTTTCATTAAATTTTATCAACTCTCTCTTTCATTAAACTTTACCAACTCTCTCTTTCATTAAATTTTATCAACTCTCTCTTTCATTAAACTTTATCAACTCTCTCTTTCATTAAACATTACCAACTCTCTCTTTCAGTAAACTTTATCAACTCTCTCTTTCATTAAACTTTACCAACTCTCTCTTTCATTAAACTGTATCAACTCTTTCTTTCATTAAACTTTACCAACTTTCTCTTTCATTAAATTTTATCAACTCTCTCTTTCATTAAACTTTACCAACTCTCTCTTTCATTAAATTTTATCAACTCTCTCTTTCATTAAACTTTATCAACTGTCTCTTTCATTAAACATTACCAACTCTCTCTTTCATTAAATTTTATCAACTCTCTCTTTCATTAAACTTTACCAACTCTCTTTTTCATTAAACTTTATCAACTCACTCTTTCATTAAACCTTACCAACTCTCTCTTTCATTAAACTTTATCAACTCTCTCTTTCATTAAACTTTACCAACTCTCTCTTTCATTTAACTTTATCAACTCTCTCTTTCATTAAACCTTGATCCATTTTGTCACTATCTTTTTTATCATCAAAGTGATTTCTCAAACTGTTTCTCTCTCTCTGTGTCTTGGGTGCAGCCCGGGCCCCGAAATAGCCTCCGACGAGCCGGGTGCCCCTTGAACCCCGCCAACACTCTATCCATTCTAGCAGGCCTGGTTGTGGCACAGTCATTAAGATGGCGCTCCGACTACCGGAAGGTGGACAGCTCACCTCCTGCATTACCCGATAGGGGGCGCTGTCACGCGAGGCCGACCTGTCAGTGGCCAGATCGAGGGTGATTGAGATCGTCACGTGATTGACCTTCCCACGTGATTCAGTTAATCACGTGATTGAAGAGGGAACATCTAGTATTAGTGTGTGTGTTGCGTGTTTAGTTTGTGAGTGTGTAGTTAACACGAAGAGAGTCACTAACATGAAGAGAGACACAAACATAGAGAGAGAGACACGAACATGAAGAGAAACACTAAAATGAGGAGTCACTAACATGAAGAGAGTCAATAGCATGAAGTGAGTCACTAACATGAAAAGAGTCACTAACATGCGGAGAGTCACTAACATGAAGAGAGACACAAACATATAGAGAGACACGAACATGAAGAGAAACACTAACGTGAAGAGTCACTAAAATGAAGAGAGTCACTAACATAGAGAGAGAGACACGAACATGAAGAGAAACACTAAAATGAGGAGTCATTAACATGAAGAGAGTCACTAGCATGAAGAGAGTCACTAACATGAAAAGAGTCACTAACATGGGGAGAGTCACTAACATGAAGAGAGACACAAACATATAGAGAGACACGAACATGAAGAGAAACACTAACGTGAAGAGTCACTAACATGAAGAGAGTCACTAACATGAAGAGAGTCACAAACATGAAAAGAGTCACTAACATGAAGAGAGTCACTAACATGAAGAAAGACACAAACATAGAGAGAGAGAGACACGAACATGAAGAGAAACACTAACGTGAAGAGTCACTAACATGAAGAGAGTCACTAACATGAAGAGAGTCACTAAAATGAAGAGAGTCACTAACATGAAGAGAGTCACTAACATGAAGAGAGACACTAACATGAAGAGAGTCACTAACATGAAGAGAGTCACTAACATGAAGAGAGACACAAACATAGAGAGAGAGAGACACGAACATGAAGAGAAACACTAACGTGAAGAGTCACTAACATGAAGAGAGTCACTAACATGAAGAGAGTCACTAACATGAAGAGAGTCACTAACATGAAGAGAGTCACTAACATGAAGAGAGTCACTAACATGAAGAGAGTCACTAACATGAAGAGAGACACTAACATGAAGAGAGTCACTAACATGAAGAGAGTCACTAACATGAAGAGAGACACAAACATAGAGAGAGAGACATGAACATGAAGAGAAACACTAACATAAAGAGTCACTAACATGAAGAGAGGCACTAGCATGAAGAGAGTCACTAACATGAAAAGAGTCACTAACATGAGGAGAGTCACCAACATGAAGGGAGACACAAACATAGAGAGAGACACGAACATGAAGAGAAACACTAACGTGAAAAGTCACTAACATGAAGAGAGTCACTAGCATGAAGAGAGTCACTAGCATGAAGAGAGTCACTAACATGAAGAGAGACACAAACATAGAGAGAGACACGAACATGAAGAGAAACACTAACGTGAAGAGTCACTAGCATGAAGAGAGTCACTAGCATGAAGAGAGTCACTAACATGAAAATAGTCACTAACATGAGGAGAGTCACTAACATGAAGAGAGACACAAACATGAAGAGAGACACAAACATAGAGAGAGACACGAACATGAAGAGAAACACTAACGTGAAGAGTCACTAACAGGAAGAGAGTCACTAACATGAAGAGAGTCACTAACATGAAAAGAGTCACTAACATGAGGAGAGTCACTAACATGAAAAGAGTCACTAGCATGTAGAAAGTCACTAGCATGAACAGAGTCACTAACATGAAGAGAGACACTAGCATGAAGAGAGTCACTAGCATGAAGAGAGTCACTAACATGAAGAGAGCCACTAGCATGAAGAGAGTCACTAGCATGAAGAGAGTCACTAACATGAAGAGAGTCACTAACATAAAGAGAGTCACTAGCATGAAGAGAGTCACTAACATGAAGAGAGTCACTAGGGTGAAGAGAGTCACTAGCGTGAAGAGAGTCACTAGCGTGAAGAGAGTCACTAGCATGAAGAGAGTCACTAACATGAAAAGAGTCACTAACATGAGGAGAGTCACTAACATGAAGAGAGTCAGTAGCATGAAGAGAGTCACTGACATGAAGAGAGTCGCTATCATGAAGAGAGATACTAACATGAAGAGAGTCACTAGCGTGAAGAGAGTCACTAACATGAAGTGAGACACTAACATGAAGAGAGTCACTAACATGAAGAGAGACACCAACATGAAGAGAGACACTAACATGAAGAGAGACACTAACATGAAGAGAGAAACTAACATGAAGAGAGTCACTAACATGAAAAGAGTCACTAACATGAGGAGAGTCACCAACATGAAGGGAGACACAAACATAGAGAGAGACACGAACATGAAGAGAAACAATAACGTAAAAAGTCACTAACATGAAGCGAGTCAATAGCATGAAGAGAGTCACTAGCATGAAGAGAGTCACTAACATGAAGAGAGACACAAACATAGAGAGAGACACGAACATGAAGAGAAACACTAACGTGAAGAGTCACTAGCATGAAGAGAGTCACTAGCATGAAGAGAGTCACTAACATGAAGAGAGTCACTAACATGAAAAGAGTCACTAACATGAGGAGAGTCACTAACATGAAGAGAGACACAAACATAGAGAGAGACACGAACATGAAGAGAAACACTAACGTGAAGAGTCACTAACAGGAAGAGAGTCACTAACATGAAGAGAGACACCAACATGAAGAGAAACACTAACATGAAGAGAGACACTAACATGAAGAGAGTCACCAACATGAAGAGAGACACCAACATGAAGAGAGACACTAACATGAAGAGAGACACTAACATGAAGAGAGAAACTAACATGAAGTGAGACACTAACATGAAGAGAGTCACTAACATGAAGAGAGACACCAACATGAAGAGAGACACTAACATGAAGAGAGAAATAACACGAAGAGAGAAACTAACATGAAGAGAGACACCAACATGAAGAGAGACACTAACATGAAGAGAGAAACTAACATGAAGAGAGAAACTAACACGAAGAGAGAAACTAACATGAAGAGAGACACTAACATGAAGAGAGACACTAACATGAAGAGAGACACAAACATATAGAGAGACACTAACATGAAGAGAGACACTAACATGAAGAGAGAAACTAACATGAAGAGAGAAACTAACATGAAGAGAGACACTAACATGAAGAGAGACACTAACATGAAGAGAGAAACTAACATGAAGAGAGTCACTAACATGAAGAGAGACACTAACATGAAGAGAGAAACTAACATGAAGAGAGACACTAACATAAAGAGAGAAACTAACATGAAGAGAGACACTAACATGAAGAGAGAAACTAACATGAAGAGAGAAACTAACATGAAGAGAGATACTAACATGAAGAGAGAAACTAACATGAAGAGAGACACTACCATGAAGAGAGACACTAACAAGAAGAGATACACTAACATGAAGAGAGTCACTAACATGAAGAGAGACACTAACATGAAGAGAGAAACTAACATGAAGGGAGACACTAACATGAAGAGAGTCACTGACTTGAAGAGAGTCACTAACATGAAGAGAGACACTAACATGAAGAGAGTCACTAACATGAAGGGAGACACTAACATGAAGAGAGTCACTAACATGAAGAGAGACACTAACATGAAGAGAGTCACTAACATGAAGGGAGACACTAACATGAAGAGAGTCACTAACATGAAGAGAGACACTAACATGAAGAGAGTCACTAACATGAAGAGAGACACTAACAAGAAGGGAGACACTAACAAGAAGAGAGTCACTAACATGAAGGGAGACACTAACATGAAGAGAGAAACTAACATGAAGAGAGACACTAACATGAAGAGAGACACAAACATAGAGAGAGACACGAACATGAAGAGAAACACTAACGTGAAGAGTCACTAACAGGAAGAGAGTCACTAACATGAAGAGAGTCACTAACATGAAGAGAGACACTAACATGAAGAGAGTCACTAACATGAAGAGAGACACTAACATGAAGAGAGACACTAACATGAAGAGAGACACTAACATGAAGAGAGACACTAACATGAAGAGAGTCACTAACATGAAGAGAGACACTAACATGAAGAGAGTCACTAACATGAAGAGAGACACTAACAAGAAGGGAGACACTAACAAGAAGAGAGTCACTAACATGAAGGGAGACACTAACATGAAGAGAGAAACTAACATGAAGAGAGACACTAACATGAAGAGAGACACTAACATGAAGAGAGACACTAACATGAAGAGAGACACTAACATGAAGAGAGACACTAACATGAAGAGAGACACTAACATGAAGAGAGACACTAACATGAAGAGAGACACTAACATGAAGAGAGTCACTAACAGGAAGAGAGTCACTAACATGAAGAGAGACACTAACATGAAGAGAGTCACTAACATGAAGAGAGACACTAACATGAAGAGAGACACTAACATGAAGAGAGTCACTAACATGAAGAGAGACACTAACATGAAGAGAGTCACTAACATGAAGAGAGACACTAACAAGAAGGGAGACACTAACAAGAAGAGAGTCACTAACATGAAGGGAGACACTAACATGAAGAGAGAAACTAACATGAAGAGAGACACTAACATGAAGAGAGACACAAACATAGAGAGAGACACGAACATGAAGAGAAACACTAACGTGAAGAGTCACTAACAGGAAGAGAGTCACTAACATGAAGAGAGTCACTAACATGAAAAGAGTCACTAACATGAGGAGAGTCACTAACATGAAAAGAGTCACTAGCATGTAGAAAGTCACTAGCATGAACAGAGTCACTAACATGAAGAGAGACACTAGCATGAAGAGAGTCACTAGCATGAAGAGAGTCACTAACATGAAGAGAGCCACTAGCATGAAGAGAGTCACTAGCATGAAGAGAGTCACTAACATGAAGAGAGTCACTAACATAAAGAGAGTCACTAGCATGAAGAGAGTCACTAACATGAAGAGAGTCACTAGGGTGAAGAGAGTCACTAGCGTGAAGAGAGGCACTAGCGTGAAGAGAGTCACTAGCATGAAGAGAGTCACTAACATGAAAAGAGTCACTAACATGAGGAGAGTCACTAACATGAAGAGAGTCAGTAGCATGAAGAGAGTCACTGACATGAAGAGAGTCGCTATCATGAAGAGAGATACTAACATGAAGAGAGTCACTAGCGTGAAGAGAGTCACTAACATGAAGTGAGACACTAACATGAAGAGAGTCACTAACATGAAGAGAGACACCAACATGAAGAGAGACACTAACATGAAGAGAGACACTAACATGAAGAGAGAAACTAACATGAAGAGAGTCACTAACATGAAAAGAGTCACTAACATGAGGAGAGTCACCAACATGAAGGGAGACACAAACATAGAGAGAGACACGAACATGAAGAGAAACACTAACGTAAAAAGTCACTAACATGAAAAGAGTCAATAGCATGAAGAGAGTCACTAGCATGAAGAGAGTCACTAACATGAAGAGAGACACAAACATAGAGAGAGACACGAACATGAAGAGAAACACTAACGTGAAGAGTCACTAGCATGAAGAGAGTCACTAGCATGAAGAGAGTCACTAACATGAAGAGAGTCACTAACATGAAAAGAGTCACTAACATGAGGAGAGTCACTAACATGAAGAGAGACACAAACATAGAGAGAGACACGAACATGAAGAGAAACACTAACGTGAACAGTCACTAACAGGAAGAGAGTCACTAACATGAAGAGAGACACCAACATGAAGAGAAACACTAACATGAAGAGAGACACTAACATGAAGAGAGTCACCAACATGAAGAGAGACACCAACATGAAGAGAGACACTAACATGAAGAGAGACACTAACATGAAGAGAGAAACTAACATGAAGTGAGACACTAACATGAAGAGAGTCACTAACATGAAGAGAGACACCAACATGAAGAGAGACACTAACATGAAGAGAGAAATAACACGAAGAGAGAAACTAACATGAAGTGATACACCAACATGAAGAGAGACACTAACATGAAGAGAGAAACTAACATGAAGAGAGAAACTAACACGAAGAGAGAAACTAACATGAAGAGAGACACTAACATGAAGAGAGACACTAACATGAAGAGAGACACAAACATATAGAGAGACACTAACATGAAGAGAGACACTAACATGAAGAGAGAAACTAACATGAAGAGAGAAACTAACATGAAGAGAGACACTAACATGAAGAGAGACACTAACATGAAGAGAGAAACTAACATGAAGAGAGTCACTAACATGAAGAGAGACACTAACATGAAGAGAGAAACTAACATGAAGAGAGACACTAACATAAAGAGAGAAACTAACATGAAGAGAGACACTAACATGAAGAGAGAAACTAACATGAAGAGAGAAACTAACATGAAGAGAGATACTAACATGAAGAGAGAAACTAACATGAAGAGAGACACTACCATGAAGAGAGTCACTAACATGAAGAGAGACACTAACATGAAGAGAGAAACTAACATGAAGGGAGACACTAACATGAAGAGAGTCACTGACTTGAAGAGAGTCACTAACATGAAGAGAGACACTAACAAGAAGGGAGACACTAACAAGAAGAGAGTCACTAACATGAAGGGAGACACTAACATGAAGAGAGAAACTAACATGAAGAGAGACACTAACATGAAGAGAGTCACTAACATGAAGAGAGTCACTAACATGAAGAGAGACACTAACATGAAGAGAGACACTAACATGAAGATAGACACTAACATGAAGAGAGACACTAACATGAAGAGAGACACTAACAAGAAGAGAGAAACTAACATGAAGAGAGTCACTAACATGAAGAGAGACACTAACATGAAGAGAGACACTAACATGAAGGGAGACACTAACATGATGAGAGGCACTAACATGAAGAGAGAAACTAACATGAAGAGAGACACTAACATGAAGAGAGAAACTAACATGAAGGGAGACACTAACATGAAGAGAGAGACACTAACATTAAGAGAGAGACACTAACATAAAGAGAGAGACACTAACATGAAGAGAGACACTAATATGAAGGGAGACACTAACATGAAGAGAGACACTAACATGAAGAGAGAAACTAACATGAAGAGAGACACTAACATGAAGAGAGACACTAACATGACGAGATATACTAACATGAAGAGAGACACCAACATGAAGAGAGACACTAACATGAAGAGAGAAACTAACATGAAGAGAGAAACTAACATGAAGAGAGAAACTAACATGAAGAGAGACACTAACATGAAGAGAGAAACTAACATGAAGAGAGACACTAACAAGAAGAGAGAAACTAACATGAAGAGAGACACTAACATGATTAGAGTCACTAACATGAAGAGAGTCACTAACATGAAGAGAGGCACTAACATGAAGAGAGTCACTAACATGAAGAGAGACACTAACATGAAGAGAGAAACTAACATGAAGAGAGACACTAACATGAAGAGAGTCACTAGCGTGAAGAGAGTCACTAGCGTGAAGAGAGTCACTAGCGTGAAGAGAGACACTAACATGAAGAGAGAAACTAACATGAAGAGAGACACTAACATGAAGAGAGAAACTAACATGAAGAGAGAAACTAACATGAAGAGAGATACTAACATGAAGAGAGAAACTAACATGAAGAGAGACACTAACATGAAGAGAGACACTAACAAGAAGATAGACACTAACATGAAGAGAGTCACTAACATGAAGAGAGACACTAACATGAAGAGAGAAACTAACATGAAGGGAGACACTAACATGAAGAGAGAAACTAACATGAAGAGAGACACTAACATGATGAGAGTCACTAACATGAAGAGAGTCACTAACAAGAAGAGAGACACTAACATGAAGATAGACACTAACATGAAGAGAGACACTAACATGAAGGGAGACACTAACATGAAGAGAGGCACTAACATGAAGAAAGAAACTAACATGAAGAGAGACACTAACATGAAGAGAGACACTAACATGAAGAGAGAAACTAACATGATGAGAGGCACTAACATGAAGAGAGAAACTAACATGAAGAGAGACACTAACATGAAGAGAGAAACTAACATGAAGGGAGACACTAACATGAAGAGAGAGACACTAACATGAAGAGAGAGACACTAACATTAAGAGAGAGACACTAACATGAAGAGAGAGACACTAACATGAAGAGAGACACTAACATGAAAAGAGACACTAACATGAAGAGAGACACTAACATGAAGAGAGAAACTAACATGAAAAGAGACACTAACATGAAGAGAGACACTAACATGACGAGATATACTAACATGAAGAGGGACACCAACATGAAGAGAGACACTAACATGAAGAGAGAAACTAACAAGAAGAGAGAAACTAACATGAAGAGAGTCACTAACATGAAGAGAGACACTAACATGAAGAAAGACACTAACATGAAGGGAGACACTAACATGAAGAGAGACACTAACATGAAGGGAGACACTAACATGAAGAGAGACACTAACATGAAGAGAGAAACTAACATGAAGAGAGACACAAACATGAAGAGAGACACTAACATGAAGAGAGAAACTAACATGATGAGAGGCACTAACATGAAGAGAGAAACTAACATGAAGAGAGACACTAACATGAAGAGAGAAACTAACATGAAGGGAGACACTAACATGAAGAGAGAGACACTAACATTAAGAGAGAGACACTAACATGAAGAGAGAGACACTAACATGAAGAGAGACACTAATATGAAGGGAGACACTAACATGAAGAGAGACACTAACATGAAGAGAGAAACTAACAGGAAAAGAGACACTAACATGAAGAGAGACACTAACATGACGAGATATACTAACATGAAGAGAGACACCAACATGAAGAGAGACACTAACATGAAGAGAGAAACTAACATGAAGAGAGACACTAACATGAAGAGAGAAACTAACATGAAGAGAGACACTAACATGAAGAGAGAAACTAACATGAAGAGAGACACTAACAAGAAGAGAGAAACTAACATGAAGAGAGACACTAACATGATTAGAGTCACATTAGTAAACACACAAGTATCTTGTGTGTTTACTAATGTAAGATAAATATATGTACATGTACAAGTATCTTGTATGTTTACTAATGTAGCATAAATATATGTACATGTACAAGTATCTTGTGTGTTTACTAATGTAGCATAAATATATGTACATGTACAATCTTGTGTGTTTACTAATGTACCATCCATATATGTACACGTACAAGTATCTTGTATGTTTACTAATGTACCATCCATATATGCACATGTACAATCTTGTGTTTTTACTAATGAAGCATAAATATATGTGCATGTACAAGTATCTTGTGTGTTTACTAATGTAGCGTAAATATATGAACATGTACAACTATCTTGTATGTTTACTAATGTAGCATAAATATATGTACATGTACAAGTATCTTGTGTGTTTACTAATGTAGCGTAAATATATGTACATGTACAAGTATCTTGTATGTTTACTAATGTAGCATAAATATATACACATGTACAATCTTGTGTATTTACTACTGTACCATCCATATATGTACATGTACAAGTATCTTGTATGTTTACTAATGTAGCATAAATATATGTACATGTACATTCTTGTGTGTTTACTAATGTACCATCCATATATGTACATGTACAACTATCATGTATGTTTACTAATGTAGCATAAACATATGTACATGTACAATCTTGTGTGTTTACTAATGTAGCATAAATATATGTACATGTACAACTATCTTGTATGTTTACTAATGTAGCGTAAATATATGTACATGCACAACTATCTTGTGTGTTTACTAATGTAGCATAAATATATGTACATGTACAATCTTGTGTGTTTACTAATGTACCATCCATATATGTACATGTACAAGTATCTTGTGTGTTTACTAATGTAGCGTAAATGTAGCGTAAATATATGTACATGGACAACTATCTTGTGTGTTTACTAATGTAGCATAAATATATGTGCATGTGCAACTATTTTGTGTGTTTTCTAATGTAGCATAAATATATGTACATGTACAGTCTTGTGTGTTTACTAATGTAGCATAAATATATGTACATGTACAGTCTTGTGTGTTTACTAATGTAGCATAAATATATGTACATGTATAAGTATCTTGTGTGTTTACTAATGTGGCATAAATATATGTACATGTACAGTATCTTGTGTGTTTACTAATGTAGCATCCATATATGTACATGTACAGCCTTGTGTGTTTACTAATGTAGCATAAATATATGTAAATGTACAAGTATCTTGTGTGTTTACTAATGTAGCATAAATATATGTACATGTACAAGTATCTTGTGTGTTTACTAATGTAGCATGCGTGTCTGTACATGCACTTTCCACATAACCGAATCCAGTATTTCCTGCTTGATGTTAGTGGACACAACTTGTTGAGGTCTACCGCTAACTAACAACACATTGTACATGTCATGTTTCATCTACCATCGAACACACACTCACTCTCCCACACATATACTAACAGTGTTTATCTCAACCAACACACACACATTCTCCCACACGAATATGAAGAGAGACACTAACATGAAGAAAGACACTAACATGAAGGGAGACACTAACATGAAGAGAGACACTAACATGAAGGGAGACACTAACATGAAGAGAGACACTAACATGAAGAGAGAAACTAACATGAAGAGAGACACAAACATGAAGAGAGACACTAACATGAAGAGAGAAACTAACATGATGAGAGGCACTAACATGAAGAGAGAAACTAACATGAAGAGAGACACTAACATGAAGAGAGAAACTAACATGAAGGGAGACACTAACATGAAGAGAGAGACACTAACATTAAGAGAGAGACACTAACATGAAGAGAGAGACACTAACATGAAGAGAGACACTAATATGAAGGGAGACACTAACATGAAGAGAGACACTAACATGAAGAGAGAAACTAACAGGAAAAGAGACACTAACATGAAGAGAGACACTAACATGACGAGATATACTAACATGAAGAGAGACACCAACATGAAGAGAGACACTAACATGAAGAGAGAAACTAACATGAAGAGAGACACTAACATGAAGAGAGAAACCTACATGAAGAGAGACACTAACATGAAGAGAGAAACTAACATGAAGAGAGACACTAACAAGAAGAGAGAAACTAACATGAAGAGAGACACTAACATGATTAGAGTCACTAACATGAAGAGAGTCACTAACATGAAGAGAGGCACTAACATGAAGAGAGTCACTAACATGAAGAGAGACACTAACATAAAGAGAGAAACTAACATGAAGAGAGACACTAACATGAAGAGAGAAACTAACATGAAAAGAGACACTAACATGAAGAGAGAAACTAACATTAAGAGAGTCACTAACATGAAGAGAGTCACTAACATAAAGAGAGTCACTAGCATGAAGAGAGTCACTAACATGAAGAGAGTCACTAGCGTGAAGAGAGTCACTAGCGTGAAGAGAGTCACTAGCGTGAAGAGAGTCACTAGCATGAAGAGAGTCACTAACATGAAAGAGTCACTAACATGAGGAGACTCACTAACATGTAGAGAGTTAGTAGCATGAAGAGAGTCACTGACATGAAGAGCGTCGCTAACATGAAGAGAGATACTAACATGAAGAGAGTCACTAGCGTGAAGAGAGTCACTAACATGAAGTGAGACACTAACATGAAAAGAGTCACTAACATGAAGAGAGACACCAACATGAAGAGAAACACTAACATGAAGAGAGACACTAACATGAAGAGAGTCACCAACATGAAGAGAGACACCACATGAAGAGAGACACTAACATGAAGAGAGACACTAACATGAAGAGAGAAACTAACATGAAGTGAGACACTAACATGAAGAGAGTCACTAACATGAAGAGAGACACCAACATGAAGAGAGACACTAACATGAAGAGAGACACTAACATGAAGAGAGAAATATCACGAAGAGAGAAACTAACATGAAAAGAGACACCAACATGAAGAGAGACACTAACATGAAGAGAGAAACTAACATGAAGAGAGAAACTAACATGAAGAGAGAAACTAACATGAAGATAGACACTAACATGAAGAGAGAAACTAACATGAAGAGAGACACTAACATGAAGAGAGAAACTAACATGATGAGAGACACTAACATGAAGGGAGACACTAACATGAAGAGAGACACTAACATGAAGAGAGAAACTAACATGAAGAGAGACACTAACATGAAGAGAGACACTAACATGAAGAGAGAAACTAACATGATGAGAGGCACTTACATGAAGAGAGAAACTAACATGAAGAGAGACACTAACATGAAGAGAGAAACTAACATGAAGGGAGACACTAACATGAAGAGATAGACACTAACATTAAGAGAGAGACACTAACATGAAGAGAAAGACACTAACATGAAGAGAGACACTAATATGAAAGGAGACACTAACATGAAGAGAGACACTAACATGAAGAGAGAAACTAACATGAAAAGAGACACTAACATGAAGAGAGACACTAACATGACGAGATATACTAACATGAAGAGAGATACCAACATGAAGAGAGACACTAACATGAAGAGAGAAACTAACATGAAGAGAGAAACTAACATGAAGAGAGAAACTAACATGAAGAGAGACACTAACATGAAGAGAGACACTAACATGAAGAGAGAAACTAACATGAAGAGAGACACTAACATGAAGAGAGACACTAACATGAAGAGAGAAACCAACATGAAGAGAGACACTAACATGAAGAGAGAAACTAACATGAAGAGAGACACTAACATGAAGAGAGAAACTAACATGAAGAGAGACACTAACATGAAGAGAGAAACTAACATGAAGAGAGACACTAACATGAAGAGAGAAACTAACATGAAGAGAGACACTAACATGAAGAGAGACACTAACATGAAGAGAGAAACTAACATGAAGAGAGAAACTAACATGAAGAGAGACACTAACATGAAGAGAGAAACTAACATGAAGAGAGAAACTAACATGAAGAGAGACACTAACATGAAGAGAGTCACTGACATGAAGAGAGACACTAACAAGAAGAGAGACACTAACATGAAGAGAGTCACTAACATGAAGAGAGACACTAACAAGAAGAGAGACACTAACATGAAGAGAGTCACTAACATGAATAGAGACACTAACATGAAGAGAGAAACTAACATGAAGAGAGACACTAACATGATGAGAGACACTAACATGAAGAGAGAAACTAACATGAAGGGAGACACTAACATGAAGAGAGACACTAACATGAAGAGAGACACTAACATGAAGAGAGACACTAACATGAAGAGAGACACTAACATGAAGGGAGACACCAACATGAAGAGAGAAACTAACATGAAGGGAGACACTAACATGAAGAGAGAAACTAACATGAAGGGAGACACCAACATGAAGAGAGACACTAACATGAAGAGAGACACTAACATGAAGAGAGACACTAACATGAAGAGAGACACTAACATGAAGGGAGACACTGACATGAAGAGAGACACTAACATGAAGAGAGACACTAACATGAAGGGAGACAATAACATGAAGAGAAACACTAACGTGAAGAGAGACACTAACATGAAGAGAGACACTAACATGAAGGGAGACACTAACATGAAGTGAGACACTAACATGAAGAGAGTCACTAACATGAAGAGAGACACCAACATGAAGAGAGACACTAACATGAAGAGAGACACTAACATGAAGAGAGACACTAACATGAAGAGAGACACTATCATGAAGAGAGACACTAACATGAAGAGAGACACTAACATGAAGAGAGACACTAACATGAAGAGAGACACTAACATGAAGAGAGAGACACTAACATGAAGGGAGACACTAACATGAAGAGAGACACTAACATGAAGAGAGACACTAACATGAAGAGAGACACTAACATGAAGGGAGACACTAACATGAAGAGAGTCACTAACATGAAGAAAGACACCAACATGAAGAGAGTCACTAACATGAAGAAAGACACCAACATGAAGAGAGACACTAACATGAAGAAAAACACCAACATGAAGAGAGACACTAACATGAAAAGAGACACTAACATGAAGGGAGACACTAACATGAAGAGAGACACTAACATGAAGAGAGTCACTAACATGAAGAGAGACACTAACATGAAGAGAGTCACTGACATGAAGGGAGACACTAACATGAAGAGAATTGACTAACATGAAGAGAGACACCTGGATCCAAGTTTGTGTAATCAAGTTCTACGCTGAGAACAAAGAAGATGCGGACCTGCTAACCAACCTATGAGTTTCACCGACAGGGTCAACAGACAGAGAAATATGTTCCATCTTAGGAAGTCAACCATGGCTGTTATTGTTGACTGTTCGATCTGAGTTCATTATACATCCACGTAGTTGTTCACTGATTTATCTTAATTTATCATTCATTTAAGTAATTATTTGAACAGCTTTATCTTAGTTAATCATCCATTCACGTAGTTGTTGAGTGATTTATCTTAGCCAATCATCTAGTCTCATTATTGTTTGACTGATTTATCTTAATGAGTCATCCAATTAAATTATTGCTTGATTGATTTATCTTAGCCAGTCTTCTAGTCTTATTATTGTTTGACTGATTTATCTTAGCCAGTCTTCTAGTCTCATTATTGTTTGACTGATTTATCTTAGCCAGTCTTCTAGTCTTATTATTGTTTGACTGATTTATCTTAGCCAGTTTTCTATTCTCATCTTTTTTTGACTGATTTATCTTAGCCAGTCTTCTATTCTCTTTATTGTTTGACTGATTTATCTTAATGAGTCATCCAATTAAATTATTTATAACTGATTTTTCTTAGTCAATCAATTCCATTATTATTGACTGAATTATCTTAGCCAGCCTTCTAGTCTCATTATTGTTACCTGATTTATCTTAGTCAGTCATCTAATTCCATTATTGTTGGCTGATTTATCGTTTTCAATCATTTAGTCTGATTATTGTTGACTGATTTATCGTTTTCAATAATTTAGTCTGATTATTGTTGACTGATTTATCGTTTTCAATCATTTAGTCTGATTATTGTTGACTGATTTATTGTAAACAATCATCTAACCTATTATTATTTAACTGATTTATCTTAGTCAATCATCTAAATAAATTATTGTAGACTATTTTTTTTAAAATCCTGGCGAGGACACCTGGGTTTTACTAATTCCCTAAAAATTAGTAGGAGCCGCGATAGCTCAGTGGTTAGTGAACTGGACTACTACGGACAAGGGGTAGGGTTCGATCCCAACCGACGGCTCCGGGTTCACCCAGCCTTAAATGGGTACCGGATTTTTTCTGGGAAAGTAAAAGCAGCACGGGCGTAATACCGACCACATTACCCCAAAAATCATGTGCTGAAGGTCTGTAAAATATAGGGTCACTAACACCATATTTCCCTATACGCCACTTGGCGTGACGGGGGGTACTTTACTTTTTTACTATTTATTTTAAACAATAATTTAGTCACATTATTTTTTGACTGATTTATCTAAATAAATCATCTAGTCACATTATTGTTGACTGATTTATTTTAAACAATCATTTATTCACATTATTTTTTGACTGATTATCTAAATCAAACTAGTCACATTATTGTTGACTGATTTATCAGTTATATCGATTTCCCTTATTGTTGACCGGCACAAACATCAATCTTTCATAAACTATCTTCCTTCTTTCTCTCTGAATCACCAATATTCCTTCTTCGTCTCTCCATCCGTAATGGGTGAACGCTGATAAACATTGCACTTTGTGGCGGAGAATGGAGACCAATTCCAAATATCCTAGTTGCAAGCGGCCCCTAAGGAAACCTTGACCAAGCGGCCGGTAATAAACGGCGAAACGAGCTAGACTGAGCGAACAAAGGGGTGACACAACCACGTCAGTGGACAAAAGTTGACAAGCGAACACATCAAAGGTGGGATAATCAGGCCTGATAATCTAATCTAGCGCACCCTGACAGACTACAACCAGACTGGCAACTCGATTACCGGCCCTAGCTTTGATAGTTCGCACAGCTCACGTATCGCACAAAGTAATGGAGGTGTTGTCACCCTCTTTATCGAGCCACAGATTGATTGTTCGGTTGCTGACCTCTCTTCTTTTACATGACTTGTATAGTCAGTCTATTGTAGTGTCCATATTTGTACATGTACAACTATTTTGTGTGTGTATTATCCATATATGTACATGTACAACTATCTTGTGTGTGTACTATCCATACATGTACATGTACAACGTTCTTGTGTTTACTAATGAAACACTCATATGTACATCAGTGACGTATACTGGTTTTGGGGTCTGGGCTACCGCTGACATAATAAATAAAGACGTACATTATATTCAGTAGGCTAACATGAAGTAATATTTGCTAATGACATCGCTACATTTTAAATTACTTACTTATTTATATGTAAACTCTATCCGTCTTGTTTGGGACGAAAATGTCTCAATGACTTTGTCATTGAAAGTACTGTTGGTTGGTTTCTAAGTTTCTGAGGGAATGATTTCTCAATGGACATTAATGCCAAACTAGGTAAGCGTTCTTGTGTCTGAGTTGAGCGACAATAAGATTTGATTCTCTTGAGAGCAGAAAAGGTTCTTTCTACAGATGTTGATGCGCATAACGTAGTTATAAAGAGGTTAGGAAGTTCCAGTAATCAGGCATAGTTTTACTTTCACTTTGTGACGATTCTGATTGGCTAGAGCTAAAAATAACCCATGAAACCGCATTTTGTATAGGTAGGTCTCGCCGTATTATTTTGACGAGAATTTTTGAATGTCAAGGTCATTAATTCTAAGTCGGGGAGAAGAGAACTACCGCTGCTTATTAGCGGTTTCATACTATCTTAGAGTAGTTTCGATTTCATTCACAAACGTTATGGTGGCCATAGGAAAACCTTGCTTTAATAAATGCAAATCAAAGCAAATAAATCATATTGGCCTACGAAATGTGTAATAGAATATTCGACTATTTGTAATATAATTATGAAAAAAAAATATAATAAATGATCATTTCCTTTTGTATTTTGTTAATATGTTCAGGCTATCGGCGGTAGCTGCGGTAGCATAGAGAATAGGCCACTGATGTACATGTACAACAATCTTGTGCGTTTATTAATGTACCATCCATATATGTACATGTACAAGTATCTTGTGTGTTTACTAATGTAGCATAAATATATGTACATGTACAATCTTGTGTGTTTACTAATGTAGCATCCATATATATATATACATGTACAAGTATCTTGTGTGTTTACTAATGTACCATCCATATATGTACATGTACAGTCTTGTGTGTTTACTAATGTAACAAAAATATGTGTACATGTACAAGTATCTTGTATGTATACTAATGTAAGTAAAGTAAAGTACCCCCGTCACGCCAAGTGGCGTATAGGGAAACATGGTGTTAGTGACCCGTCACGCCAAGTGGCGTATAGGGAAACATGGTGTTAGTGACCCTATATTGTCAGACCTTCAGCACATCATTTTTAGGGTAATGTGGTCAGTATTACGCCCGTGCTGCTTTAGTTTCCCAGAAAAAAATCCGGTACCTATTTAAGGCTGGGTGAACCCGGAAGCCGTCGGTTGGGATCGAACCATACCCCTTGTCCGTGGTAGTCCAGCTCACTAACCACTGAGCTATCGCGGCTCCCTGTTTACTAATGTACCATCCATATATGTACATGTACAAGTATCTTGTGTGTTTACTAATGTAAGATAAATATATGTACATGTACAAGTATCTTGTATGTTTACTAATGTAGCATAAATATATGTACATGTACAAGTATCTTGTGTGTTTACTAATGTAGCATAAATATATGTACATGTACAATCTTGTGTGTTTACTAATGTACCATCCATATATGTACACGTACAAGTATCTTGTATGTTTACTAATGTACCATCCATATATGCACATGTACAATCTTGTGTTTTTACTAATGAAGCATAAATATATGTGCATGTACAAGTATCTTGTGTGTTTACTAATGTAGCGTAAATATATGAACATGTACAACTATCTTGTATGTTTACTAATGTAGCATAAATATATGTACATGTACAAGTATCTTGTGTGTTTACTAATGTAGCGTAAATATATGTACATGTACAAGTATCTTGTATGTTTACTAATGTAGCATAAATATATACACATGTACAATCTTGTGTATTTACTACTGTACCATCCATATATGTACATGTACAAGTATCTTGTATGTTTACTAATGTAGCATAAATATATGTACATGTACATTCTTGTGTGTTTACTAATGTACCATCCATATATGTACATGTACAACTATCATGTATGTTTACTAATGTAGCATAAACATATGTACATGTACAATCTTGTGTGTTTACTAATGTAGCATAAATATATGTACATGTACAACTATCTTGTATGTTTACTAATGTAGCGTAAATATATGTACATGCACAACTATCTTGTGTGTTTACTAATGTAGCATAAATATATGTACATGTACAATCTTGTGTGTTTACTAATGTACCATCCATATATGTACATGTACAAGTATCTTGTGTGTTTACTAATGTAGCGTAAATGTAGCGTAAATATATGTACATGGACAACTATCTTGTGTGTTTACTAATGTAGCATAAATATATGTGCATGTGCAACTATCTTGTGTGTTTACTAATGTAGCATAAATATATGTACATGTACAGTCTTGTGTGTTTACTAATGTAGCATAAATATATGTACATGTACAGTCTTGTGTGTTTACTAATGTAGCATAAATATATGTACATGTATAAGTATCTTGTGTGTTTACTAATGTGGCATAAATATATGTACATGTACAGTATCTTGTGTGTTTACTAATGTAGCATCCATATATGTACATGTACAGCCTTGTGTGTTTACTAATGTAGCATAAATATATGTAAATGTACAAGTATCTTGTGTGTTTACTAATGTAGCATAAATATATGTACATGTACAAGTATCTTGTGTGTTTACTAATGTAGCATGCGTGTCTGTACATGCACTTTCCACATAACCGAATCCAGTATTTCCTGCTTGATGTTAGTGGACACAACTTGTTGAGGTCTACCGCTAACTAACAACACATTGTACATGTCATGTTTCATCTACCATCGAACACACACTCACTCTCCCACACATATACTAACAGTGTTTATCTCAACCAACACACACACATTCTCCCACACATATACTAACAGAGCTTATCTCCACCCACACACACACACACTTCTACACATATACTACCATATTTTATCTCCACCCACACACTCTCCCACACATATACAAACATGGTTTATCTCCACACACACACACACACACACTCTCTTCCACGCATATACTAACAGTGTTTATCTCCACCCACACACACACTCTCCCACACATATACTAACGTAGTTTATCTCCACCCACACACGCACACACACACACACTCGCTCCCACACATATACTAAGAGTTTTTATCTCCACCCACACACACTCTCACACATATACTAACAGAGCGTATCTGCACCTACACACACTCTCTCCCACACATACACTAGCATAGTTTATTTCCACCCACACACACTCTCCCACACATACACTAACATAGTTTATCTCCACCCACACAGACACACAGTAAACACTCACTCAAAACTTGCCAACTTTGGAGCCCTCGCCGTGATCAGAAAGCCTCGATGAGTTCTCTAATAGACCTGTCAATCATCTCCACGTTTCGTGTCTTCCGCGATGTCACATGTCTGTGTGTGTTTGTGGCAGTGTGTGTGCATATTTGACTGTGTATGTGACAGTGTGAGTGCATGTGGTTTACTGTGTGTGACTGTGTGTGTGTGACTGTGTGACTGCATGTTTGTGAGTGACAGTGTGTGTAACTGTGTGTGAGTGTGTGTGTGGCTGCATGTTTTTGAGTGACTATGTGGGTGACTATGTGTGTGACTGAGTGTGTGAATATGTGCGACTGTGTGTGTGTGATTGTGTGTGACTGTGTGTGAGTCTGTGTATGTAACTGTGTGTGTGACCTTGTGTAGGTGACTATTTGTGTGACTGTGTCTGTGGCTCTGTGTGACTGTGTGTGTGTGGTTGTGTGTGTGTGTGTAGCGGTTTGTATGACATTGTGTGAGAGACTATATGTGTAACAATGTGTTTAATTGTATGTGAGTGACTATAGGAATGACTGTGTTACTATGTGTGTGACTGTGTGTGAATGACTATGTGTGTGACTGAGTGCGTGACAGTGTGTTCGCCTGTGTCTGAGTAACTATGTTTGTGACAGTGTGTGTGACATTGTGAGTGTGTGTGTGTGTATGGATGTGTGAGTGTGAAGTCTTTCTGTGTGTAACTGTGTGTGTGTGTAACTGTGTTGTTGTAACTGCGTCCGTGTAACTGTATGTAGCTGTGTGTGGATGTGCGTAACTGTATGACTGTGAAGTCTGTGTGTACACCTGTAACAGTGTGAAGTATGTGTGTGTGTGACTGTGTGTGTAAATTGTGTGTGTAAGTGTGTGTAAAACTGTCTGTGAGTGTAACTGTGTGTGTGACTGTGTGTACGTGACTGTGTGTGTTTGACAGTGTGTATAACTATGTGTCTGACTGTGTGATTGTATGTGTGTAACTATGTGTGTGCGACTGTGTGTGTGACTGTGTTTGTGTGATTGTGCAATTGTGTGTGTTTGTATGACTGTGTGTGACTGGGTGTTACTGTGTGTGTGACTGTGTGTTTGTTACTTTGCGCATGTAACTCTGTGTGTGTGTGTGTGACTGAGTGCGTGACTGTATAGGTGTAACTGTGTGTGTGTGACTGTGTATGTGACTGTGTGTGTGACTGTGTGTTTGACTGTGTGAGTGACGGTGTGTGTGAATGTAAGTGTAATAATGTGTGTGACTGTGTATGTAACTGTGATTGACAGAGTGTGTGACTGTGTGTGTGAGTGACTGTATTTGTGTGACTATGTGTGTGACTGTGTGTGTGTCACTGTGTGTATGTTAGTATGAATATATGTATGACTATTTGTGTGACTGTGTGTAATTGTGTGTTTGGCTGTGTGATTGTGAAGTCTTTGTGTGAGTGAATATATGTGTGACTGTGTGTGAGTGACTGTGTGTGTGACAGTATGTGGGACAGTGTGTTCGACTGTGTGTGAGTAACTATGTAAGTGACTGTGTGTGTGACTGTGTTTGTTGCTGTGTGAGTGTGACCTTGTTAGTGTGTGTAACTGTGTGTGTGGCTGTGTGAGTGTGAAGTCTCTGTGTGTAACTCTGTGCGTGTAAATGTGTGTAGGTGTGTGCGTGTTGCTGTGTTTGTGTGTAACTGTTTGTATGTAACTGTTTGTATGTAACTGTATATGTGTGTAACTCTGTGTGTGTGTAAATGTGGGTGTAGCTGTGTATGTGTGTAACTGTGGGTGTAATTGTTTATATGTGTAATTGTGTGTGTGTAACTGTGTGTATATGTGTGTGTATGTACCTGAATCGGTGTTAAGTATAGGTGTTTAATTTTGTGTGTTCGTAACTCTGTGTATAGCTGTGTGTGTATCAGTGTGTGTGTAACTGTGTGTGTGTGACTGTGTGTATGTAAATGTGTGTATGTAACTGTGTGCGTAGCTCTGTATGAGTGTAATTGTGTGTGTAATTGTGTGTGTGACTGTGTTTGACTGTGTGTGGATCTGTGTGTGTATGATTGTGTGTGTGATTGTGTGTGTAACTGTGTGTGTGACTGTGTGTAACTATGTGTGTGGAACTGTGTGTATGATTGTGTGTGTAACTGTGTGTGATACATGTGTGTGTGACTTTGTTTGTGACTGTGTGACTGTGTGTGTAAATGTGTTTGTGGCTGTTCGTGTGTAACTGTGTGTAACTATTTATGTTTGTATTATTGTGTTTGTAGGTGAGCGTGCGACTATGCGTGTAATTGTGTATGTGACTGTGTGCGTGTGACTGTGTGTTTGACTGTGCGACAGTGTTGACTGTGTGTATGACTGTTTGTGTGTGACTGTGTGTGAGACTGTTTGTGTGTGACTGTGTATGTGAGACTGTTTTTGTGTGACTGTGTTTGACTGTGTTTGTGTGACTGTTTGTGTGTGACTGTGTGTGTATCTGTGTGTGTCATCTCACTTTAATTACACTAATTTCATACACTTCTTATGTCTGTCTGTCTGTTTGACAGTCTGTCTGGCTGTCTGTCTGGTTCTCATTCTGCCTGTCTGTTACTCTATATTTCGGTATGTCTGTCCTTTTACCTATCTAACCCTGTATCTGCCTCGGCTCTCTCTCTCTCTCTCTCTCTCTCTCTCTCTCTCTCGCTGTATCTAATTATATATATATATATATATATATATGTTTGTGTATGTGTGAACGTTATATATATATATATGTTTGTGTACGCGTGAACGTTATATATATATGTTTATGTATGTGTGAACGTTTTATATATATGTTTGTGTATGTGTGAACGTTATATATATATGTTTATGTATGTGTGAACGTTTTATATATATGTTTGTGTATGTGTGAACGTTTTATATATATGTTTGTGTATGTGTGAACATACACATATATACATGCATATAGGATCATCATCAAGTGCCGTCTCCGCAACAAAGATTTGCAACCATGGATCGCCATTCTGCTCTGTCTCTTGCTTTGATGGTGCAGGTTTTCATAGGCTGATTTGTCCATCTTTTGATGTTACTCGGCCATATTAGTCTTGGTCTGCCTCTGCCTGTTTTACCTTGTATTTTCCCCTCCAGGATTACTTTTAGTAGGCAGTTGTGTCTTTTAACATGGCCCAAAAATCGCATTTGTCTTGTTTGAATTGTGCTTAGTAGTTCTCTTTTCACTTTTAGTTGTTTTAAGACTTCGTCGTTTGTTTTCTTTTCCTTCCATCCAATTCTACCTATTCTTCTATACATCCACATTTCAAAGGCTTCAATTTTCTGTTCTGTTTCCTTGTCTAATGTCTATGTTTCTGCACCATATATGAATGTTGAGAAGATATACCATTCTTAGTTTTAGCCCTGGTGTTATTTGTTTTTACGATAGCTGCTTGTTAAACCTCTGATTAACGGTTCTATACCAAGCGGGAGAAAAACAAATCCTCCATTTTGGATCCAACCGGAAATCGCAAAACTATTCAAATCAAACGGACCATCAACCCTTATGTATGCACATCATCATCATCATCATTGAGTGCCTTCTCCACAACGAAGGTTGGCTACCATGGAGCGCCATTCTGCTCTGTCTCTTGCTTTGATGGTGTAGGTTGTCATATGCTGATTTGTCCATCTTTTGATGTTACTCGTCCATGTTAGACTTGGTCTGCCTCTGCCTCTTTTACCTTGTATTTTCCCCTCCAGGATTACTTGTAGTAGACTGTTGTGTCTTTTAACATGGCCCAAAAATCGCATTTGTCTTGTTTGGATTGTGCTTAGTAGTTCTCTTTTCATTTTTAGTTGTTTTAAGACTTCATCGTTTGTTTTCTTTTCCTTTCATCCAATTCTACCTATTCTTCTATATATCCACATTTCAAATGCTTCAATTCTCTGTTCTGTTTTCTTGTCTAATGTCCATGTTTCAGCACCATATAGGAATATTGAGAAGATGTAACATTTTGCTATTCTTAGTTTTAGCTCTGGTGTTATTTGTTTTGATGTTAGTATGTTCTTCATGACATTAAAATTACTTTTTGCCATTCCTATTCTTTTGTTTATTTCAGTTGTACATTTTCCATCACTGGTTATAGTATGTCCAAGGTAGTTGTAGTTCTGAACTGTCTCAAGGTCTATTCCTTCAATTTTGATATCCACTTGTGGGTTTTGAGTATCTTCTTTGTTTATGATCATAGTTTTAGTCTTTTTGATATTCATATCTAGTCCATATTTTTTGCTTGTCATGTTTATTTCATTAAGTAATTGTTGTAGATCTTTTGGATTTTCTGCTAGTAGTACAGTATCATGAGCATATCTTAGGTTATTGATTATCTTTCCATTAATTTGTAGGCCTGGCATCTCTTTGATGTTTTTTAAAGATTTGCTCAGTGTATAGATTGAACAAGCTTGGTGATAGTATGCATCCCTGTCTCTCTCTCTCTCTCTCTCTCTCTCTCTTTCTCTCTCTCTGCGATCAGGACTCAATCAGAGTAGGATTCCAGACTCTCACATGAAGTCAGCTGTCAGGTTAAGTGTGTTGATCGCCCCCACAGACAGAACATCACAATTAGAGTCTGCCAGATCCACTCTGATTGAACACCCGTTAAAACGTTGCACTGTGTTCTGCGCCAGTGGCACAGTGCATCCGATTTCAGCCATTATTTTATTTAGGTTTGCTTTCCTTAGCCTTTGATTGTCCCCAATCTTCCTGCAAGGCAGCAGATGATCTTTTCTGTAGGGGGATTCTGCCCTTAGATGGTCGGCCCTCCCAGGTTTACGAGCACCATCTGCCCGAGTCACTAGAGGTGACTAACACAGACATGCATCCCTGTCTTACTCCTCTTTTTATATCAAGGGGTGTAAAGTTCTCTTTGTTATATTTTATTATTGCTGTTTGCTCCCAGTATAAATTACATATTAGTCGTATGTTCATGTCATCTAGATGTATCTCTTTTAGGCATTCTATAAGTTGTTTGTGGTGTACTCTATCAAAAGCTTTGGTGTAGTCTATGAAGCAGGCATATATTGGTGTGTTTACTTCTGTGTACTTTTCGATTAATGTTCTCATGCAGAATATGGCTTCTTTTGTCCCGCTATTTTTCCTAAATCCAAATTGCTGCTCATCTAATTCAGTATATATTTTATTCTAAATCCTTCCTTGTAAAACTTTTAGCAAGATTTTTGTAACATGGCTCATTAGGTTTATTGTTCTAAAGTCACTGCATGCAACTGCACCATTCTTTTTAGGCAATGCAATGAAAGTTGATGTTTTTAGTTCATTTGGTATGTATCCTGTGTGGCATATGTCGTTGCATATGTCTGTAATCACTTCAATGCCAAAATCTTCTAGTGCCTTTATCATCTCTATCTGTATGCTGTCAGGTCCTGCTGCTTTTCCCTTTTTTAGTTTTTATAGCTTTTTCCACCTCAGATTTAAAGATTTTATAGCCTGATGTACATTTTATATATTCATATTTTAAATTAATTTTATATATATATATTTATGTTTCATAGATTACACCAAGGCATTTGACAAAGTAAAGTACCAAGAAATAATAAACATTTTAGAAAGCATAAACGTGGACAGCAAAGATCTAAGAAAAATAAAGAACATGTACTGGCAACAAACAGCGGCCATAAGAACTGGAAACCAATTGGGAATGTTTCAACAAATAAAACAGGGTGTTAGACAAGGTTGTGTGCTGTCACCAGATTTGTTTAATATTTATAGTGAGATTATTTTAAGATCCATAAGGGGCATGCCTGGAATAACAATTGGAGGTCATAACATAAATAAGGTATGCAGATGATACAGTCTTAATCGCTAAGAGTGAAAATCAGTTACAAGACATGTTGGACATTATAGTGAAAGAAAGCAAAAATAAAGGACTCAGCCTTAATAGCAAAAAGACAGAGGTGATGGTAACAACAAAGAAAAAGACATCACCTCAGTGCAAAATAAAGACAAGTGGAACAATATTAAAACAGGTAAATGAATTTAAATATTTGGGAACTTTGTTAACCTCAGACGGAAGATGTACAAAAGAGGTGAGATGCAGAATGGCTCAGGCAAAAGCAGCTTTCCATAAAATGAGGAAGATACTATGCAATCCATGTTTGACAATAGAAACTAGAAAAAGAGTTCTTAAATGTTATGTAGAGCCAGTCTTAACATATGGATGCGAATCATGGACAATAGGACAACAGAAAAGAACATCACTGGAGTCTGTAGAAATGTGGTTTTACAGAAGAATGTTGAGAATACCATGGACAGCTAAGAAGAGTAATGAAGATGTTCTGAGAGAGGTCAAAGCAAAAAGAGAGCTAATTTCCAATATTAGGAAGAGACAATCATCATTTTTTGGCCATGTAATGAGAAGAGAACAACTTGAATATATTGTAACAACTGGGAACATTGAGGGACGAAGAGATAGAGGCAAGAAAAGAGAAAAAATAACAGACAGCTTAAGAGAATGGCTTGGCAGAAGGTCAACAATAGAAATGATAAATAGCTGCCGAGATCGAAAGTTGTGGAGAGACATGATCACCTATGCCAGCAGGCCCGGTACTTGATGATGATGATGACATTTTATAACTGGTTTCTTGTCCCTTTGATCATGAAATAGTTCTGTTATATATTCCTGCCATCTATCTATTATATCTTTATTGTCTGTTAGAATTTTTCCTTTTTTGTCTGCAATGCATCCACCTTCTGTGGCTTTTTTTATTTTTATTAGTCATTCTCTTTATTTCTGTGTACATTCCTCTTAAGTCTTGTTTGCTTTCCATAGTTTCTATTTCTATACATTTTTGGCCGAGCCAGTCTTCTTTTGCCTTTTTGCACATTTTGCGTATCTTATTATCTATTTTATTGTATTAGGCAGTGTTCTTCGCTTGTCTCCTTTCTTCCATTTTTTTCTAAGATTGTGTTAGTTATCCATTTTTGTTTTTTGTTCTTTTCTCTTTTGGTAAGGTGTCGCAGGTTTCTTGTATGCTTTTCTTTATGCATTGCCATTTGGTTGTGACTTTTTCATCAGGATTTTCTCTTCTGTATTGCTCAACTCCTTCTTCTAGCAGCTTCTGGTATGTGTTCTTTACTTGTATTGTATAGGTATCTTTTTGATTTAAAGCTGTTATATCGAGTGGATTTGTTGATGAATTAGACTTTTGCTTGTTTCTCTTTAGTTTGATTTTCATTTTAATCATTACAGGATTGTGATCTGAATTAATATCTGCTCCTGGGTAGGTTTGGCTTTCTTTACGCTGTTACGGAACCTCTCTTTTATCATTATGTAATCTATTTGATTCCTCTTCTTATCTCCAGAGCTTTTCCATGTGTATAATTTCCTTTTCTCTTGCTCAAAGAAGGTGTTACATCAGTCTGTGTTCTTCACAGAATTGTATTAATCTTTCTCCTCTGTTATTCCTTTTTCCTAAACCATGATTTCCTATAATAATGATGGTCTTTTATTTACCTTTTCCTACTTTAGCGTTCATGTCACCCATTACAATCAAGATGTCTGAAGATTTCACTTGCTTCATAACTTTATTTAGGTCTTCATAGTATGCCTCTATTTGTTCATCTGTGTAGTCTTGAGTAGGTGCATATGTCTGTATTATTGCTATGTCGAATGGTTTTGCTTTCATCTTAAGCTGTATAATCCTATCACTGTATGTCCAGTGGGTACTTATATATTTTTGTAGCTCTCTTTTTATCAGTATTCCTACCCCCCTTTAATGTTCTGTTGTGTTTCCTGAGTATATAAATGTATATTCTTCGTCCTCTATGTACCCACTTTTACTAATTCCTAAAAATTAGTCGCTAGCTCAGTGGTTAGTGAACTACTACGGACAAGAGGTATTCGATCCCAGACGGCTCCGGTTCATTAAATGTACCGGAAAATTTTTTCTGGAAAGTAAGCAGCTAATACCGACCACATTAAAAATCATGTGCTGAAGGTCTGTAAAATATAGGGTCACTACACCATATTTCCCTATACGCCGCACTTGGCGTGACGTACTTTACTTTACTTACTTTTACTATGTACCCACATTCCTTCCATCTAGTCTCTGATATGCCTAAAATGTCTATATTTATTCGTTCTGCTTCTTGAATCAGATTTTCCAATTTCCCTTCTTGATATAGAGTCCTAACATTCCAAGTACTTATTTTAAGATCTTTCCTCCGACATAAGTTCGAATTCCTCTCCATGGCTTCCTCTGGACTAGTACGTGATGAGGCTCCAATCTCTTTCACGGTGGTCAGCCACATTCATCTTTCGTTGTCCTGAACATGCCTCTTGTGTACCACACACTTTGCTGTTTTCGTTTTCTGGGCTGTTGATCACTGGCCACATATACACACATAAACTCTCATACACAATCACAATACACACACATAAACTCTCATACACAATCACAATACACACACATAAACTCTCATACACAATCACAATACACACACATAAACTCCCATACACAATCACAATACACACACATAAACTCTCATACACAATCACAATACACACAGATAAACTCTCATACACAATCACAATACACACAGATAAACTCTCATACACAATCACAATACACACAGATAAACTCTCATACACAATCACAATACACACAGATAAACTCTCATACACAATCACAATATACACACATAAACTCTCATACACAATCACAATACACACAAATAAACTCTCATACACAATCACAATACACACAGATAAACTCTCATGCACAATCACAATACACACAGATAAACTCTCATACATAATCACAATATACACAGATAAACTCTCATACACAATCACAATATACACACATAAACTCTCATACACAATCACAATACACACAGATAAACTCTCATACACAATCACAATACACACAGATAAACTCTCATACACAATCACAATACACACAAATAAACTCTCATACACAATCACAATACACACAGATAAACTCTCATACACAATCACAATACACACAGATAAACTCTCATACACAATCACAATATACACAGATAAACTCTCATACACAATCACAATATACACACATAAACTCTCATACACAATCACAATACACACAGATAAACTCTCATACACAATCACAATACACACAGATAAACTCTCATACACAATCACAATACACACACATAAACTCTCATACACAATCACAATACACACAGATAAACTCTCATACACAATCACAATACACACAAATAAACTCTCATACACAATCACAATACACACAGATAAACTCTCATACACAATCACAATACACACAGATAAACTCTCATACACAATCACAATATACACAGATAAACTCTCATACACAATCACAATACACACAGATAAACTCTCATACACAATCACAATATACACAGATAAACTCTCATACACAATCACAATACACACAGATAAACTCTCATACACAATCACAATACACACAGATAAACTCTCATACACAATCACAATACACACAGATAAACTCTCATACACAATCACAATACACACAGATAAACTCTCATACACAATCACAATATACACAGATAAACTCTCATACACAATCACAATACACACAGATAAACTCTCATACACAATCACAATACACACAGATAAACTCTCATACACAATCACAATACACACAGATAAACTCTCATACACAATCACAATACACACAGATAAACTCTCATACACAATCACAATATACACATACATATATATATATAGTGAAGAACCGCGTCACGCCAAGTGGCGTATCAGGAATATGGTGTTAGTGACCTTAATTTGTACAGACCTTCGGCACATGATTTTTGTGGGTAATGTGGTCGGTATTACGCCCGTGCCGCATTACTTTCATATTAATAAAATCCAGTACCCACTTAAGGCTGGGTGAACCTGGCAGCCGTCGATCAGGATATAACCCGGCCTCTTGTCCTTTGTAGTCCATTTCACTAATCACTGACCTATCGCGGCTACCATAAAATATATAAATACCTGCACATGAAAAGCACACACATATATATGGGACTTCCGGTCAATATGGCGCATAGACGGCAGGAACCACTGAGGCCCTGTCTGAAAAGTGTTCCTTGTTGCAGTTTCTTCTTATTCCAAGTCCGGCTTGCTGCTGGAGCTACTGAGTTTAACACACCGTGAGTTGTGTTTTTCATCCGGATCGTGTTTCGATATTGCGATTGTTTAAGATGAATGATGATATTGTATGGCGAAGGACAGTTCAGCTGCATTGACTGTCGGTGCCGTTTGACCTTATGTCCTTTGGCGTGTGCTGTAGCTGCCGTGATTGGGACTGCAGCTGCTTTTCTTTGTTTGGATCCTTCAATGAGTTGAGTTTTAATTCGGATGATTCCACTGGCACGGGCGGTTGAGCAATTATGGATTTTAATTCGTTTGTAGTGATACCGGGGCCTTCGACTAACCATAACATACAAATATAACATAATGGTATTTCAGCTCATTCACATCTCCATATAACATAATGGTATTTCAGCTCGTTCACATCTCCATATAACATAATGGTATTTCAGCTCATTCACATCTCCATATAACATAATGGTATTTCAGCTCGTTCACATCTCCATATAACATAATGGTATTTCAGCTCGTTCACATCTCCATGTAACATAATGGTATTTCAGCTCATTCACATCTCCATATAACATAATGGTATTTCAGCTCGTTCACATCTCCATATAACATAATGGTATTTCAGCTCGTTCACATCTCCATATAACATAATGGTATTTCAGCTCATTCACATCTCCATATAACATAATGGTATTTCAGCTCGTTCACATCTCCATATAACATAATGGTATTTCAGCTCATTCACATCTCCATATAACATAATAGTATTTCAGCTCGTTCACATCTCCATATAACATAATGGTATTTCAGCTCGTTCACATCTCCATATAACATAATGGTATTTCAGCTCATTCACATCTCCATATAACATAATGGTATTTCAGCTCGTTCACATCTCCATATAACATAATGGTATTTCAGCTCATTCACATCTCCATATAACATAATGGTATTTCAGCTCATTCACATCTCCATATAACATAATGGTATTTCAGCTCGTTCACATCTCCATTGACTGCTATCCTACTCTCATTTTGACTTTAGTCTACTTCCACATTGACTGTAGTCTACTCTTATATTAACTGCTAGTCTACTTCCACATTGACTGTAGTCTACTCTTATATTGACTGTTAGTCTACTTCCACATTGACTGTAGTCTACTCTTATATTGACTGCTAGTCTACTTCCACATTGACTGTAGTCTACTCTTATATTGACTGTTAGTCTACTTCCACATTGACTGTAGTCTACTCTTATATTGACTGCTAGTCTACTTCCACATTGACTGTAGTCTACTCTTATATTGACTGTTAGTCTACTTCCACATTGACTGTAGTCTACTCTTATATTGACTGCTAGTCTACTTCCACATTGACTGTGGTCTACTCTTATATTGACTGCTAGTCTACTTCCACATTGACTGTAGTCTACTCTTATATTAACTGCTAGTCTACTTCCACATTGACTGTAGCCTACTCTTATATTGACTGCTAGTCTACACCCATAATGACTGCTAATCTACATCCATATTCACGGCTAGTCTACATCTATGTTGACTGCTAATTAACATCCATATTAACTGCTAGTCTATTCCATATTAACTGTTAATCAACTTCCATATTGACTGCTTGTCTACATCCATATTACTGATGGTCTACTTCCATATCAACTGCTAGTATACTTTCATATTGACTGCTAATCTACTTCCACATTGACTGCTAGTTTACTCTGATATTAACTGCTAGACTACATGCATATTAACAGATAGTCAACATCCATTTTGACTGCTAATTTACATCCACATTGATTGCTAGTCTACTTCAACATTGATTGCTAGTCTACATCCACATTGATTGGCAGTCTACATCCACATTGATTGCTAGTCTACTTCAACATTGATTGCTAGTCTACATCCACATTGATTGGCAGTCTACATCCACATTGATTGTCAGTCTACATCCACATTGATTGTCAGTCTACATCCACATTGATTGCTAGTCTACATCCACATTGATTGTCAGTCTATATCCACATTGATTGTCAGTTTATATCCACATTTATTGTCAGTCTACATCCACATTGATTGCTAGTCTACATCCACATTGATTGCTAGTCTACATCCACATTGATTGCTAGTCTACATCCACATTGATTGCTAGTCTACATCCACATTGATTGTCAGTCTACATCCATATTAACTGCTACTCTATTTCCAAGGAAAAATTAAAAAAAAAAATGGTATGTTAGAAGCTTTACGTGATAAGTGGACGACACAGACTAAACGACGTTTCGGTTCAATAGGCCTTCAGCAGGAACAGACAAGAAAAACACACACACACAAAACTAATAACGAAACATTCAAAACAAAAATATTCGAAATATGTTAAAGAAAATAAAAAATGTCTATGTGTGTGTATGAAAAGGAAATGGTAACAAAAGTGTGGCTGTCGTGAATGTGCAGAAATGTGCGCAAATGCACACCGAACCAGAGGAGTTCACACAGGGTCAGTGTGCAAACACAAAGGAGAAAGAATAGAACAGTAGACTAACAGGTGCTCAAAAGGCGGTAAGAGTGAGATGTCTGAGAGTGGGGTACAATAAAAACAAATGAGGGGTAAGGAGCACAGAAAAAAGGTATACTCTATTTCCAATGTGACTGCTATTCTACATCCATTTCCATCCATCTACGTTTCCATATAGACTGCTAGCCTACTTCTATATTGACTGCTAGCCTACTTCTATATTGACTGCTAGCCTACTTCTATATTGACTGCTAGCCTACTTCTATATAGACTGCTAGCCTACTTCTATATTGACTGCTAGCCTACTTCTATATTGACTGCTAGCCTACTTCTATATTGACTGCTAGCCTACTTCTATATAGACTGCTAGCCTACTTCTATATTGACTGCTAGCCTACTTCTATATTGAATGCTAGCCTACTTCTATATAGACTGCTAGCCTACTTCTATATTAACTGCTAGCCTACTTCTATATTGACTGCTAGCCTACTTCTATATTGACTGCTAGCCTAATTCTATATTGACTGCTAGCCTACTTCTATATAGACTGCTAGCCTACTTCTATATAGACTGCTAGCCTACTTCTATATAGACTGCTAGCCTACTTCCATATAGACTGCTAGCCTACTTCTATATAGACTGCTAGCCTACTTCTATATAGACTGATAGCCTACTTCTATATTAACTGCTAGCCTACTTCTATATAGACTGCTAGCCTACTTCTGTATAGACTGCTAGCCTACTTCTATATAGACTGCTAGCCTACTTCCATATAGACTGCTAGCCTACTTCTATATAGACTGCTAGCCTACTTCTATATAGACTGCTAGCCTACTTCTATATAGACTGCTAGCCTACTTCTATATTGGCAGTACCATAGTAATATATTTATAGGGAAGAGCTACAACAGTCGGAAACACATTTAATCAAGAACAAAATCAAACAAAGACCACTAGACAGCCAGAATCGAACTTGTGCTCCTGGACACAGCGTCTTACCACGAGAAACCTGCGCTGGAGCACCCCACCAACTCATGAGATACCTGTCTTAACAGGAAAATGGTTATGGAAGGCCCCGGTATCACTGCAAGCAAATTAAAATCCATAATTGCTCAACCACCTGTGCCAGTGGTATCATCCGAATTAATATCTCATCTCCCAAACAAAGAAAGGTAGCTGCAGTCCCCATCATAGCGGTCTCAGCACACGCCAAAAGACATAAGGCGAAACCGCACAGAAAGTGAACACAGCCATCTGTTTCCCGTCATACGATATCATCATTCATCGTAAGCAATCAGGATATCGAAACACGATCAAAGCGAATGAAACGCACAGCTCACGGTATGCTCAGAGCACTTAACTCAGTAGCTCCTGCAGCAAGCCGGACTTGGCATATGAGGAAACTGCAACAAGAAACACATTTCAGATACCGGCCTTAACGGTTCCTGTCGCCTATCTGCCATATTGACCGGAAGTTCATGTCCTCTTGAAAATGTTGATCGTCATATTTTTTCAAAATGTATAGCGCTTGATGATGTTAGGACATCGTTTCTGTCGCCAAATCCAAACATATGAAACACAGTTAGTCGTCGGATTATCCACATCGTACATCAAACAACAACCGTAAGCTTCTAGATCTCCCCTGAAATGTGAATCTGTGAAATGATAAACCAATTTACAAGTCTACCCTTGATCGTACAGTAGCCCTCTAGGATCTAGACAACATCCCTCCTGACCAACATGAAACTCAGGGTGTTACACAGGGCTGCAAAGTCATGAACAAAACTCCGTCATTTCACACTTCATTATAAGCGTGCGGCGTGTTTAGGGATATACGATCAGCCATCATGATGACGTAGCACACACAACAATGGATGCGCCCACAAACGACCGTTTACTCTAGTGAATGCGACCAACAACGCACGAGACACGATGGTGCAAATCCCTAAAGTGAAACCTTCGGTTGACGTGGCAGAGCAATCCATATTAATGAGATGTAAAATGTAAATAATTGGCGTCAAACAATTCCAACGACGGCCATTGTTGACGAAAACCGCATATTCACCCAAGACGGGTGAAGGTCACATTCACAACACTTGACCTGCCAAAGAGGAATATTGCCTTGGAAAATGTAGATACACAATTTATTCCCGAGTTGTGATCGTAACCCTATGCTATAGTCATGAGTACACGTGCGTAACATACATCATTAATGATAGCAACCTTTTTAGGTTGCTTAGTTGATCGTGTGCACTAGCGTTTGTTTCTCGTGGCAAGGCGTCATGTCGAGGAGTAGGGGTTCAGTCCTGCTTCGGGCTGTTCATTGTTCTTTATTTATTGTTTTGCTGTTGTGGATTATTTTTGTATTGTGTGTGTGTGTGTGTGTGTGTGTGTGTGTGTGTGTGTGTGTGTGTGTGTGTGTGTGTGTGTGTGTGTGTGTGTGTGTGTGTGTGTGTGTGTGTGTGTGTGTGTGTGTGTGTGTGTGTGTGTGTGTGTGTGTGTGTGTGTGTGTGTGTGTGTGTGTGTGTGTGTGTGTGTGTGTGTGTGTGTGTGTGTGTGTGTGTGTGTGTGTGTGTGTGTGTGTGTGTGTGTGTGTGTGTGTGTGTGTGTGTGTGTGTGTGTGTGTGTGTTCCCCTGAAATGATTCGCAGATTTCTCACTTCGGATAGTTGTTCTGTAGCGTTCATGTTTTATTGCTTGTCTCCCATGTCAGGAGCAGCTATTGTTCTAGAGGAAGTGAATGATGCAGTGAGTATAAGAAAAGCTAACAAAATAGATATAGAGACACGTGACTCTTATCGTCTGTACTGACCAAGTTTAAGGAGAAGTTTGTGAGCTGGGAAGCCTGGAGTTTGTTTTTCTCTGTCAGGAGACAGTCACCCACAACCAACTTGTGCCTTCCTGGGTTTATTAGGACGTCATTAATGACGTCCTGAGTTAGACGTCCTCACACAGCCAGTCTTTAGCTATCTATAGATATGACCTTGTGTGTCATTCATTTGGACGTTTCTTGTCAATAGCTATCTATAGATATACTTTGGTGTGTCAAACATTTGGACGTATCTTGTCAATAGCTATCTATAGATATACTTTGGTGTGTCAAACATTTGGACGTATATTGTCAATAGCTATCTATAGATATACTTTGGTGTGTCAAACATTTGGACGTATCTTGTCAATAGCTATCTATAGATATACTATGGTGGGTCAAACATTTGGACATATCTTGTCAATAGCTATCTATAGATATACTATGGTGTGTCAAACATTTGGACGTATCTTGTCAATAGCTATCTATAGATATACTTTGGTGTGTCAAACATTTGGACGTATCTTGTCAATAGCTATCTATAGATATACTTTGGTGTGTCAAACATTTGGACTTATCTTGTCAATAGCTATCTATAGATATACTTTGGTGTGTCAAACATTTGGACGTATCTTGTCAATAGCTATCTATAGATATACTTTGGTGTGTCAAACATTTGGACGTATCTTGTCAATAGCTATCTATAGATATACTTTGGTGTGTCAAACATTTGGACGTATCTTGTCAATAGCTATCTATAGATATACTATGGTGTGTCAAACATTTGGACGTATCTTGGCCATGAGGTCTGATAGCGTTGTTGCCAGTCTAGCCAGGCCTGATCCCACCACGGTGATCCAGCACTTCGTGGTTTCTTAATGTCTTCATTTTCCTGGCCAAAGTAACAGACAATGAAGTGCTGGGTCGTGATAGGTCGTACCTGATCGTACTCAAGTAACAAGTGTGCTAACTATTCTGGTCAGAGTAACCGACAAATAAGTGCTGGGTCGTGCTGGATCGTGATGGGTCGTACCTGATCGTACTCAAGTAACAAGTGTGCTCACTATTCTGGTCAAGGAAGTGCTGGGTCGTGCTGGATCGTGCTGGGTTGTGCTAATGTAACAAGTACGTCCAACATCCTCTATCAGCCTTGTCTAACATGTTTAGGTCAACTGTGTTAAATACTTGAGGGTACGCTGATCAAAGAAACGACAGAGAGAGAGAGAGAGAGAGATAGAGAGAGAGAGAGAGAGAGAGAGAGAGAAAGACAGAGAGAGAGAGAGAGAGAGAGAGCAAGTGTTAATAATGAAATACAGCAGCAGATGAGAAGACCTACAAGAGATGAACACGCCAAATAGAGCATAACATGTGAGGGTAGTAGTGGAACAGTACAACATGTGTGGGTAGTAGTGGAACAGTACAACATGTGTGGGTAGTAGTGGAACAGTACAACATGTGAGGGTAGTAGTGGAACAGTACAACATGTGTGGGTAGTAGTGGAACAGTACAACATGTGTGGGTAGTAGTGGAACAGTACAACATGTGTGGGTAGTAGTGGAACAGTACAACATGTGAGGGTAGTAGTGGAACAGTACAACATGTGAGGGTAGTAGTGGAACAGTACAACATGTGAGGGTAGTAGTGGAACAGTACAACATGTGTGGGTAGTAGTGGAACAGTACAACATGTGAGGGTAGTAGTGGAACAGTACAACATGTGTGGGTAGTAGTGGAACAGTACAACATGTGTGGGTAGTAGTGGAACAGTACAACATGTGTGGGTAGTAGTGGAACAGTACAACATGTGTGGGTAGTAGTGGAACAGTACAACATGTGTGGGTAGTAGTGGAACAGTACAACATGTGTGGGTAGTAGTGGAACAGTACAACATGTGTGGGTAGTAGTGGAACAGTACAACATGTGTGGGTAGTAGTGGAACAGTACAACATGTGTGGGTAGTAGTGGAACAGTACAACATGTGAGGGTAGTAGTGGAACAGTACAACATGTGAGGGTAGTAGTGGAACAGTACAACATGTGTGGGTAGTAGTGGAACAGTACAACATGTGAGGGTAGTAGTGGAACAGTACAACATGTGTGGGTAGTAGTGGAACAGTACAACATGTGTGGGTAGTAGTGGAACAGTACAACATGTGTGGGTAGTAGTGGAACAGTACAACATGTATGGGTAGTAGTATAGCAGTACAACATGTGTGGGTAGTAGTGAAACAGTACAACATGTGTGAGTAGTAATGGAACAGTACAACATGTGTGGGTAGTAGTGGAACAGTACAACATGTGTGGGTAGTAATGGAACAGTACAACATGTGAGGGTAGTAGTGGAACAGTACAACATGTGTGGGTAGTAGTAGAACAGTACAGCATGTGTGGGTAGTAGTGGAACAGTACAACATGTGTGGGTAGTAGTGGAACAGTACAACATGTGTGGGTAGTAGTGGAACAGTACAACATGTGTGGGTAGTAGTAGAACAGTACAACATGTGTGGGTAGTAGTGGAACAGTACAACATGTGAGGGTAGTAGTGGAACAGTACAGCATGTGACGGTAGTAGTGGAACAGTACAACATGTGTGGGTAGTAGTGGAACAGTACAACATGTGTGGGTAGTAGTGGAACAGTACAACATGTGTGGGTAGTAATGGAACAGTACAACATGTGTGTGTAGTAGTAGAACAGTACAGCATGTGTGAGTAGTAGTGGAACAGTACAACGTGTGTGGGTAGTAGTCGAACAGTACAACATGTGAGGGTAGTAGTGGAACAGTACAACATGTGAAGGTACTAGTGGAACAGTACAACATGTGTGGATAGTAGTGGAACAGTACAACATGTGAGGGTAGTAGTGGAACAGTACAACATGTGTGGGTAGTAATGGAACAGTACAACATGTGTGGGTAGTAGTTAGTGGAACAGTACAACATGTGTGGGTAGTAATGGAACAGTCCATGTGTGGGTAGTAGTGGAACAGTACCGCATGTTAGGGTAGTAATGGAACAGTACAACATGTGAAGGTACTAGTGGAACAGTACAACATGTGAAGGTACTAGTGGAGCAGTACAAAATGTGAAGGTACTAGTGGAACAGTACAACATGTGAAGGTACTAGTGGAGCAGCAGAACTGTGAAGGTAGCCAGGTTAAAACACTGTTAAGAACATTTCAGCTTATCTTGACAACAAAAAGCCAACAGATGATAGGGAAGAACACAAGAGATATACAAACTGGACTATACTCAGAGATACAAACTGGACTGTACTGACATAACTCAGAGATACACACTGGACTGTACTGGCATAACTCAGAGATACACACTGGACTGTACTGGCATAACTCAGAGATACACACTGGACTGTACTGGCATAACTCAGAGATACACACTGGACTGTACTGGCATAACTCAGAGATACACACTGGACTGTACTGGCATAACTCAGAGATACACACTGGACTGTACTGGCATAACTCAGAGATACACACTGGACTGTACTGGCATAACTCAGAGATACAAATTGGACTGTACTGAAATAACTTAGAGATACACACTGAATTATACTGACATAACTCAGATATAAACGTAAACTATCACATCAACCTGTCAACATAAACTCTCACATCAACCTGTCAACATAAACTCTAACATCAACCTGTCAACATAAACTATGACATCAACCTGTCAACATTAACTCTAACATCAACCTGTCAACATAAACTCTAACAACAACATGTCAACAAAAACTCCAGCAACAACCTGTCAACATAAACTCTAACAACAACATGTCAACATAAACTCTAACAACAACATGTCAACATAAACTCTAACAACAACCTGTCAACATAAACTCTAACAACAACATGTCAACATAAACTCTAACATAAACCTGTCAACATAAACTCTAACAACAATATGTCAATATAAACTCTAACATAAACCTGTCAACATAAACTCTAACAACAACATGTCAATATAAACTCCAGCAACAACATGTCAACATAAACTCTAACAACAACATGTCAACAAAAACTCCAGCAACAACCTGTCAACATAAACTCTAACAACAACCTGTCAACATAAACTCTAACAACAACCTGTCAACATAAACTCTAACAACAACCTGTCAACATAAACTCTAACAACAACCTGTCAACATAAACTCTAACAACAACCTGTCAACATAAACTCTAACAACAACCTGTCAACATAAACTCTAACAACAACCTGTCAACATAAACTCTAACAACAACCTGTCAACATAAACTCTAACAACAACCTGTCAACATAAACTCTAACAACAACCTGTCAACATAAACTATAACAACAACCTGTCAACATAAACTCTAACAACAACATGTCAATATAAACTCTAACATAAACCTGTCAACATAAACTCTAACAACAATATGTCAATATAAACTCTAACAACAACCTGTCAACATAAACTCTAACAACATGTCAATATAAACTCTAACATCAACCTGTCAACATAAACTCTAACAACAACATGTCAACAAAAACTCCAGCAACAACATGTCAACATAAACTCTAACAACAACATGTCAACAAAAACTCCAGCAACAACCTGTCAACATAAACTCTAACAAACAACATGTCAACATAAACTCTAACAACAACATGTCAACATAAACTCTAACAACAACCTGTCAACATAAACTCTAACAACAACCTGTCAACATAAACTCTAACAACAACCTGTCAACATAAGCTCTAACAACAACCTGTCAACATAAACTCTAACAACAACCTGTCAACATAAACTCTAACAACAACCTGTCAACATAAACTCTAACAACAACCTGTCAACATAAACTCTAACAACAACCTGTCAACATAAACTCTAACAACAACCTGTCAACATAAACTCTAACAACAACCTGTCAACATAAACTCTAACAACAACTGTCAACATAAACTCTAACAACAACCTGTCAACATAAACTCTAACAACAACCTGTCAACATAAACTCTAACAACAACCTGTCAACATAAACTCTAACAACAACCTGTCAACATAAACTCTAACAACAACCTGTCAACATAAACTCTAACAACAACCTGTCAACATAAACTCTAACAACAACCTGTCAACATAAACTCTAACAACAACATGTCAACATAAACTCTAACAACAACCTGTCAACATAAACTCTAACAACAACCTGTCAACATAAACTCTAACAACAACCTGTCAACATAAACTCTAACAACAACCTGTCAACATAAACTCTAACAACAACATGTCAACATAAACTCTAACAACAACTGTCAACATAAACTCTAACAACAACCTGTCAACATAAACTCTAACAACAACATGTCAACATAAACCCTAACAACAACCTGTCAACATAAACTCTAACAACAACATGTCAATATAAACTCTAACAACAACATGTCAATATAAACTCTAACAACAACATGTCAATATAAACTCTAACAACAACATGTCAACATAAACTCTAACAACAACCTGTCAACATAAACTCTAACAACAACATGTCAATATAAACTCTAACAACAACATGTCAATATAAACTCTAACAACAACATGTCAATATAAACTCTAACAACAACATGTCAATATAAACTCTAACAACAACCTGTCAACATAAACTCTAACAACAACATGTCAATATAAACTCTAACAACAACATGTCAATATAAACTCTAACAACAACCTGTCAACATAAACTCTAACAACAACATGTCAACATAAACTCTAACAACAACATGTCAACATAAACTCTAACAACAACATGTCAATATAAACTCTAACAACAACATGTCAATATAAACTCTAACAACAACATGTCAATATAAACTCTAACAACAACATGTCAATATAAACTCTAACAACAACCTGTCAACATAAACTCTAACAACAACCTGTCAACATAAACTCTAACAACACACTAAATAACTCACCATTGACTTGGTCCTGTATTTAAAGCGCAAGGGAAATAACCTCATTAATGGTAACTGAAGAAAATGACGATGATTAACTCCCATGTCTGTTGAATGTCGCGAGTTTGCGGATGCTATCAGAGTTGGCAGAAACTTAAGAGAAGAAGAACCGAACTATAGCCAACTTGTCTAGGCACCATTTCTTCTAATTGTTAACTTCTACATTCGCACAGTCAGCTCTAGCCTAAATGTTCTCGTGCTTCAGGTACTTAAAGATACTTCTCACCATCCTCAACTTTTGTTTATGTTCACTTCTGCCTCATGTCTTCCACGTCCTGATCGTGTTATCCACATGCGATGTTCTGATCATATTGTCCACACGAGATGTTCTGATCATGTTGTCCACATGAGATGTCCTGATCATGTTGTCCACACGAGATGTCCTGATCGTGTTGTCCACATGAGATGTTCTGATCAAGTTGTCCACATGAGATGTCCTGATCGTGTTGTCCACATGAGATGTTCTGATCATGTTGTCCACATGAGATGACTTGATCATGTTGTCCACATGAGATGTTCTGATCAAGTTGTCCACATGAGATGTTCTGATCATGTTGTCCACATGAGATGTTCTGATCGTGTTGTCCACATGAGATGGCTTGATCATGTTGTCCACATGAGATGTCCTGATCATGTTGTCCACACGAGATGTTCTGATCATGTTGTCCACATGAGATGTTCTGATCGTGTTATCCACATGCGATGTTCTGATCGTGTTATCCACATGAGATGTTCTGATCGTGTTATCCACATGCGATGTTCTGATCATGTTGTCCACATGAGATGTTCTGATCAAGTTGTCCACATGAGATGTTCTGATCATGTTGTCCACATGAGATGTTCTGATCGTGTTGTCCACATGAGATGGCTTGATCATGTTGTCCACATGAGATGTCCTGATCGTGTTGTCCACACGAGATGTTCTGTTCATGTTGTCCACATGAGATGTTCTGATCGTGTTCCCACGTGACCAGCGCACCCGGAAACATCTGCTGTAAGGCACAAATAAGACAGGCTGTCTCAGTGCCTTGATGTGGGTGTTACTTGCTGGGACGCCCATGCCACTCATGTTGGAGAGACTTCATCACCTTGCTATCACTACAACTATTAACACTACTGTCACTCATCATCATCATCATCGAGTGCCTTCTCCGCAACGAAGGTTGGCTACCATCGATCGCCATTCTACTCTGTTTCTTGCTTTGATGGTGCAGGCTGTCATAGATTGACTTGTCCATCTTTTGATGTTACTCGTCCATGCTAGTCTTGGTCTGCTCTGCCTCTTTCTTTTGCCTTGTATTTTTCCTTCCAATATTACTTTTAGTAGGCTGTTGTGTCTTTTAACATGACCAAGCATTTCATTTGTTATGTCTTAATTGTATTTAGCAGTTCTCTTTTTATTTTCAGTTGTTTTAAAACTGCATCGTTTGTTATCTTTTGTTTCCATCCAATTCTACCTATTCTTCTATAAATCCACATTTCAAAGGCTTCAATTTTCTGTTCTGTTTTCTTGTCTAATGTCCATGTTTCTGCACCATACAGGAATATTGAGAAGATGTAACATTTTGCCATTCTTAGTTTCAGCCCTGCTGATATTTGTTTTGTTGTTAGTATATTTTTCATGACATTAAAATTACTTTTTGCAATACCTATTCTTTTTTTTATTTCAATTTTGCATTTTCCATCATTGGTTATAGTATGTCCAGGTAGTAACTGGTAAGATAGTACTCCCACTATTTCTAATATACTATTACTGTCACTGCTACTATCGAAATGCTACTATTAATGTCATTGCTACTATTATAATGCTACTATTACTGTCACTGCTACTATCGAAGTGCACTATTATTGTCATTGCTACTATTATAATGCTATTATTAATGTCATTGCTACTATTATAATGCTACTATTAATGTCATTGCTACTATTATAATCTACTATTAATGTCATTGCTACTATTCTAATGCTACTATTAATGTCATTGCTGCTATCATAATGCTACTATTAAAGTCATTGCTACTATTATAATGCTACTATTAAAGTCATTGCTACTATTATAATGCTACTATTAATGTCATTGCTACTATTATAATACTACTATTAAAGTCATTGCTACTATTATAATGCTACTATTAATGTCATTGCTACTATTATAATACTATTATTAATGTCATTGCTACTATTATAATGCTACTATTAATGTCATTGCTACTATTATAATGCTACTGTTAATGTCATTGCTACTATTATAATGCTACTATTAATGTCATTGCTACTATTATAATGCTACTATTAATGTCAATGCTACTATTATAATGCTACTATTAATGTCATTGCTACTATTATAATGCTACTGTTAATGTCATTGCTACTATTATAATACTACTATTAATGTCATTGCTACTATTATAATGCTACTATTAATGTCATTGCTACTATTATAATGCTACTATTAATGTCATTGCTACTATTATAATACTACTATTAATGTCATTGCTACTATCGAAATGCTACTATTAATGTCATTGCTACTATTATAATACTACTATTAATGTCATTGCTACTATTATAATGCTACTATTAATGTCATTGCTACTATTATAATACTACTATTAATGTCATTGCTACTATCGAAATGCTACTATTAATGTCATTGCTACTATTATAATACTACTATTAATGTCATTGCTACTATTATAATGCTACTATTAATGTCATTGCTACTATCGAAATTCTACTATTAATGTCATTGCTACTATTAGAATGCTACTATTAATGTCATTGCTACTATCGAAATGCTACTATTAATGTCATTGCTACTATTATAATGCTACTATTAATGTCATTGCTACTATTCTAATGCTACTATTAATGTCATTGCTACTATCGAAATGCTACTATTAATGTCATTGCTACTATTATAATGCTACTATTAATGTCATTGCTACTATTCTAATGCTACTATTAATGTCATTGCTACTATCGAAATGCTACTATTAATGTCATTGCTACTATTATAATGCTACTATTAATGTTATTGCTACTATTATATTGCTACTATTAATGTCATTGCTACTATCGAAATGCTACTATTAATGTCATTGCTACTATTATAATGCTACTATTAATGTCATTGCTACTATTCTGATGCTACTATTAATGTCATTGCTACTATTCTAATGCTACTATTAATGTCATTGCTACTATTATAATGCTACTATTAATGTCATTGCTACTATTCTAATGCTACTATTAATGTCATTGCTACTATTCTAATGCTACTATTAATGTCATTGCTACTATTATAATGCTACTATTAATGTCATTGCTACTATTATAATGCTACTATTAATGTCATTGCTACTATTATAATGCTACTGTTAATGTCATTGCTACTATTCTAATGCTACTATTAATGTCATTGCTACTATTCTAATGCTACTATTAATGTCATTGCTACTATTCTAATGCTACTATTAATGTCATTGCTACTATTCTAATGCTACTATTAATGTCATTGCTACTATTATAATGCTACTATTAATGTCATTGCTACTATTCTAATGCTACTATTAATGTCATTGCTACTATTCTAATGCTACTATTAATGTCATTGCTACTATTCTAATGCTACTATTAATGTCATTGCTACTATTCTAATGCTACTATTAATGTCATTGCTACTATTCTAATGCTACTATTAATGTCATTGCTACTATTCTAATGCTACTATTAATTTCATTGCTACTATTCTAATGCTACTATTAATGTCATTGCTACTATTCTAATGCTACTTTTAATGTCATTGCCGTTCTGTTTCTTGCTACTCTTCTAAGATAGTTCCATGACATCCCCATCCTCTTCAACTCTGCTGACATTTGACTTCTCCAATAATATTTTGGTCTTCCCATTTGTCTCTTTTTTATGTGTTGTCACATTACAATTCTCGTGTAACTACCTAAGGTATAGTCACATTACAAGATGTCACAATGCCAGTCAGCCATCTCTCTGTGACATTCACTTGAAGTAAGTGCTGACCTTGAGAAACTCTTTCCTTGAGGATCGTATATGCCAGATACGTCTTTACTTTAGAGACAAGAACGTCTTCGGCCGCAACATATTCAATGGTGATCTTGTGCTGGACAACGATGCTGTTAGGACGGTCACGGTGGGGGACCCAGGAGTTAACTTTAAAGGGGTAAGGGAAGTAATTATTAACTGTAGGATGAATTCTTATTGAAAGCTGTCGCGTGTGTGTGTGTGTGAGTGTGAGAGAGAGAGTATGTGTGAGAGAGAGAGTGTGTGTGTCAGAGAGAGAGAGAGAGAGAGAGAGAGAGAGAGTGTGTGAGTGTTTGTGCGTTTGAGAAAGAGAGAGTGTGTGTGAGTGAGAGTGTGCGTGTAAGTGTGTGTGTGAGTGTGTGTGAGAGAGAGTGTGTGTATGTGAGTGTGTGTGTGAGTGTGTGTGTGAGTGTGTGTGAGAGAGAGTGTGTGTATGTGGGTGTGTGTGAGTGTGAGAGAGAGAGTGTGTGTGTGAGAGTGTGTGTGAGTGTTTGTGCGTTTGAGAAAGAGAGAGTGTGTGTGAGTGAGAGTGTGTGTGTAAGTGTGTGTGTGAGTGTGTGTGAGAGAGAGTGTGTGTATGTGAGAGAGAGTGTGTGTGTGTGAGTGTGTGAGAGAGAGTGTGTGTGAGAGAGAGTGTGTATGTGAGTGTGTGTGTTAGTGTGTGTGAGAGAGAGTGTGTGTGTGAGAGAGAGAGTGTGTGTGAGTGTTTGTGCGTTTGAGAAAGAGAGTGTGTGTGTAAGTGTGTGTGTGAGTGTGTGTGAGAGAGAGTGTGTGTATGTGAGTGTGTGTGTGAGTGTGTGTGAGAGTGTGTGTGTGTGAGAGAGAGTGTGTGTGTGAGTGTTTGTGTGTTTCAGAAAGAGAGAGTGTGTGTGAGTGAGAGTGTATGTGTAAGTGTGTGTGTGAGTGTGTGTGTGAGTGTGTGTGTGTGAGTGTAGTGTGTGTGAGTGTATGTGTGTGAGTGTGTGTGTGAGTGTGTGTGTGTGAGTGTGTCTGTGAGTATGTGTGTGAGAGTGCGTGTGTGTGTGTGTGTCTGTGTGTACACAGGTAAAAGTGACATCACAGCGGTAACTGACATCCCACACAAGGTAGACAACTGGCCAAATGACAGCAATGGAGATCATCGAGTCTAAACTAGCTGTACAGTTAACTGTGACTTATCTCTCTTTGGGACGACTTCACAAGTCATGATCTCTGCCATATTTGGACAGACAAGAACACAGACTTAAGGACACACCTTCGGAAGGACATATAAGTTATAACTATATCAATCCATCTTTTGCTCTCCTTTTGGCCTCTCCTGCTGTTATGTTTCCTAGTGTTTCTAATATTCCATCAATCCATCTTTTTCTCTTCTGTTCACCTCTGCTGCTGTTATGTTTCCTAGTGTTTCTAATATTCCATCTATTCATTTCTGTTTGTGGTATTCCATGGGTCTGGTGTTCTCATAACGTTTATTGAAAGATAATTGTGATATGTTTGGGTCTTTCTGTCTACCCACGGGGCCAAGCCATATATCTGTCTATTCTTACACACATACACACAATAATCGATCTATATGGATTAATAAGTATGCAGTGAAACAACAGATGTATAGATTGGCAGACAGACACATGCAGACAGACACAGGCAGAGAGACACAGGCAGACAGACACATGCAGACAGACACATGCAGACAGACACAGGCAGAGAGACACAGGCAGACAGACATAGGCAGAGAGACACAGGCAGACAGACACAGGCAGACAGACACATGCAGACAGACACATGCAGACAGACACAGGCAGACAGACACATGCAGAGAGACACAGGCAGAGAGACACAGGCAGAGAGACACAGGCAGACAGACACAGGCAGACAGACACATGCAGACAGACACAGGCAGAGAGACACAGGCAGACAGACACATGCAGAGAGACACAGGCAGACAGACACAGGCAGACAGACACAGGCAGACAGACGCATGCAGACAGACACAGGCAGACAGACACAGGCAGAGAGACACAGGCAGAGAGACACAGGCAGACAGACGCATGCAGACAGACACAGGCAGAGAGACACAGGCAGAGAGACACAGGCAGACAGACACATGCAGACAGACACAGGCAGAGAGACACAGGCAGAGAGACATAGGCAGAGAGACACATGCAGACAGACACATGCAGAGAGACACAGGCAGAGAGACACATGCAGAGAGACACAGGCAGACAGACGCATGCAGACAGACACAGGCAGAGAGACACAGGCAGAGAGACACAGGCAGAGAGAAGCAGGCAGACAGACACAGGCAGACAGACGCATGCAGACAGACACAGGCAGACAGACACAGGCAGACAGACACATGCAGAGAGACACAGGCAGAGAGACACACGCAGACAGACACATGCAGACAGACACAGGCAGAGAGACACAGGCAGAGAGACACAGGCAGACAGACACAGGCAGAGAGACACAGGCAGACAGACACAGGCAGAGAGACACAGGCAGAGAGACACAGGCAGAGAGACACAGGCAGACAGACGCATGCAGACAGACACATGCAGAGAGACACAGGCAGAGAGACACAGGCAGACAAACACAGGCAGACAGACACAGGCAGAGAGACACATGCAGACAGACACAGGCAGAGAGACACAGGCAGAGAGACACAGGCAGACAGACACAGGCAGAGAGACACAGGCAGAGAGACACAGGCAGACAGACACAGGCAGAGAGACACAGGCAGAGAAACACAGGCAGAGAGACACATGCAGAGAGACACAGGCAGAGAGACACAGGCAGAGAGACACAGGCAGAGAGACACATGCAGACAGACACAGGCAGAGAGACACATGCAGACAGACACAGGCAGACAGACACAGGCAGAGAGACACATGCAGACAGACACAGGCAGAGAGACACAGGCAGAGAGACACAGGCAGAGAGACACAGGCAGAGAGACACAGGCAGACAGACACAGGCAGAGAGACACAGGCAGAGAGACACAGGCAGAGAGACACAGGCAGACAGACACATGCAGACAGACACAGGCAGAGAGACACAGGCAGAGAGACACATGCAGACAGACACAGGCAGAGAGACACAGGCAGAGAGACACAGGCAGACAGACACAGGCAGAGAGACACAGGCAGAGAGACACAGGCAGAGAGACACATGCAGACAGACACAGGCAGAGAGACACAGGCAGAGAGACACAGGCAGAGAGACACAGGCAGAGAGACACAGGCAGAGAGACACAGGCAGAGAGACACATGCAGAGAGACACAGGCAGAGAGACACAGGCAGAGAGACACAGGCAGACAGACACAGGCAGATAGACACAGGCAGACAGACACAGGCAGAGAGACACAGGCAGACATACACATGCAGAGAGACACAGGCAGAGAGACACATGCAGAGAGACACAGGCAGAGAGACACAGGCAGAGAGACACAGGCAGACATACACATGCAGAGAGACACAGGCAGAGAGACACAGGCAGAGAGACACATGCAGAGAGACACAGGCAGAGAGACACAGGCAGAGAGACACAGGCAGAGAGACATAGGCAGAGAGACACAGGCAGAGAGACACAGGCAGACATACACATGCAGAGAGACACAGGCAGAGAGACACAGGCAGAGAGACACATGCAGAGAGACACAGGCAGAGAGACACATGCAGACAGACACAGGCAGACAGACACAGGCAGAGAGACGCAGGCAGAGAGACACAGGCAGAGAGACACAGGCAGAGAGACACATGCAGAGAGACACAGGCAGAGAGACACAGGCAGAGAGACACAGGCAGAGAGACACATGCAGACAGACACAGGCAGACAGACACAGGCAGAGAGACACAGGCAGAGAGACACATGCAGAGAGACACAGGCAGAGAGACACAGGCAGACAGACACAGGCAGACAGACACAGGCAGACAGACACAGGCAGAGGGACACAGGCAGAGAGACACAGGCAGAGAGACACAGGCAGAGAGACACAGGCAGAGAGACACATGCAGACAGACACAGGCAGAGAGACACAGGCAGAGAGACACATGCAGAGAGACACAGGCAGAGAGACACAGGCAGACAGACACAGGCAGAGAGACACAGGCAGAGAGACACAGGCAGAGAGACACGGGCAGAGAGACACAGGCAGAGAGACACAGGCAGAGAGACACAGGCAGAGAGACACATGCAGAGAGACACAGGCAGAGAGACACAGGCAGACAGACACAGGCAGAGAGACACGGGCAGAGAGACACAGGCAGAGAGACACAGGCAGACAGACACATGCAGAGAGACACAGGCAGAGAGACACATGCAGAGAGACACAGGCAGAGAGACACATGCAGACAGACACAGGCAGAGAGACACAGGGAGAGAGACACATGCAGACAGACACAGGCAGAGAGACACATGCAGACAGACACAGGCAGAGAGACACAGGCAGAGAGACACAGGCAGAGAGACACATGCAGAGAGACACAGGCAGAGAGACACAGGCAGAGAGACACAGGCAGAGAGACACATGCAGACAGACACAGGCAGAGAGACACAGGCAGAGAGACACAGGCAGACAGACACAGGCAGAGAGACACAGGCAGAGAGACACAGGCAGACAAACAGAGAGACCTACAGACAGACTGACGGATGGATAGATTAGATAGATATTTAGACTGTGAAAGATATATTTATAATGTGAAACAACAGACTTAGAGATAGGTAGCAGACACAGACAGATCTACGGACAGACTGGAAGATAGAGATAGATAGATAGATAGATAGATAGATAGATAGATAGATAGATAGATAGATAGATAGATAGATAGATAGATAGATAGATAGATAGATAGATAGATAGATAGATAGATAGATAGATAGATAGATAGATAGATAGATAGATAGATAGATAGATAGATAGATAGATAGATAGATAGATAGATAGATAGATAGATAGATAGATAGATAGATAGATAGATAGATAGATAGATAGATAGATAGATAGATAGATAGATAGATAGATAGATAGATAGATAGATAGATAGATAGATAGATAGATAGATAGATAGATAGATAGATAGATAGATAGATAGATAGATAGATAGGTAGATAGATAGATAGATAGATAGATAGATAGATAGATAGATAGATAGATAGATAGATAGATAGATAGATAGATAGATAGATAGATAGATAGATAGATAGATAGATAGATAGATAGATAGATAGATAGATAGATAGATAGATAGATAGATAGATAGATAGATAGATAGATAGATGTGTCCTGTATGATGTGTATGCCTACATTGTTGTGTCCTGTACGTTGTGTATGCCTACATTGTTGTGTCCTGTACGTTGTGTATGCCTACATTGTTGTGTCCTGTACGTTGTGTATGCCTACATTGTTGTGTCCTGTATGATGTGTATGTCTACATTGTTGTGTCCTGTATGATGTGTATGCCTACATTGTTGTGTCCTGTATGATGTGTATGCCTACATTGTTGTGTCCTGTATGATGTGTATGCCTACATTGTTGTGTCCTGTATGTTGTGTATGCCTACATTGTTGTATCCTGTATGTTGTGTATGCCTACATTGTTGTGTCCTGTATGATGTGTATGCCTACATTGTTGTATCCTGTATGTTGTGTATGCCTACATTGTTGTGTCCTGTATGATGTGTATGTCTACATTGTTGTGTCCTGTGCGATGTGTATGTTTATGGACACCAGAAGTTGTATTTACAGTCTTACTTACAACTTTCCGTGACCTATGGACACCAGATGTTGTATTTACAATCTTACATACAACTTTCCGTGACCTATGGACACCAGAAGCTGTATTTACAATCTTACATACAACTTTCCGTGACCTATGGACACCAGAAGCTGTATTTACAATCTTACATACAACTTTCCGTGACCTATGGACACCAGAAGCTGTATTTACAATCTTACATACAACTTTCCGTGACCTATGGACACCAGAAGCTGTATTTACAATCTTACATACAACTTTCCGTGACCTATGGACACCAGATGTTGTATTTACAATCTGCCGTGCAAGCACTAGCCAACAATGAGGGGACTGGTGTGTTGTCTTGTATTTATGTTGTCAGAGTTTGCTAGACGACAAGTAAAAGCCTGAGAACTTGTTGAAGCTCGTCTTTGGTGCCAGCAGTCACGAGTGTCTCCCGAGGGCAGATCTCACACGATGGTCATTCTTTTTTATTCGTATTTGCGGTGACCTTGAGTTTCTTGACCTCCGTCTGTATCGTGACGTAACTTTAAACATGACTTTGGCTCTCCTTTCATTTTTGCGAGATTTCCAGGTGCTGCGTGCTGGACAACGGCTGCGAAATTTCCAAATATTACGTAACTGCTCGCGGCTGTGAGGTTTCCTAGCCTTGAGTGCCTGCCCACGGCTGTGAGGTTTCCTAGCCTTGAGTGCCTGCCCACGACTGTGAGGTTTCCTAGTACTGGACGTAAGCCTACGACTGTGAGGTTTGCTGGACGCAAGTCCACAGCTGAGAGGTTTCCTGCTGTCGCTCCGTACAAGACATTTTTTCTCATTGTGCTTTAATTTATCACTGGGCTTCAGGTAAAAGTTCCGAGGTGGAAAGGGCAGGCACTTGTTGCAGCAAATGGCACCGGCCATGGCGCTACGCCTTCTGCAGCTTCTGCTGTGCCGCAGTCGTAGACGTGCGCCATCTTGACAAGTGTGATAGTTGTTGCCAACAAGTCGTTGAAATGAGTTGTCAGTGTTTGGTGCGAGGACTCTCACGCTTTTATAGTGCGGTGATGAGGACTTGTTGCGGTCGCTGCTCCTCATATCTTGAGAACCTGCCGTTGATTTACGGGTCGCCAATCTCCGCCCTTGACACTCTCTACTTTGTGCAGCCATAGAGTGTTTTCTCAAAGCCGCCGGCAGGAAACTTCCAGCATGTTCAAGGCAGCTAACCTCATCACAATGAGATCCATGACGACAAGGGAAGCAACTATTCCCCGACTGTGGCTAATTTCGTCGAACTTGATTGTAGGAAATCTGGTAAAAAGCACCTCATACGGCTCCCGGCATTCCATCTCGAGCTCTTCTTTGCCACGACCCGACTTGGTGCTTGTGTAACTCCGCTGGTTTCTGTACTCTGAGATGTCTAAAAGGAGGCCGGGCGAGCCGTCTCCCAGATTCGTTTGTTGAGGTGAAAGGTGTATAGTCCCGACGTGCTTGTTTGCTTCTCTCATGTCTGTAAATTCTTTGTCTATACCTCCATGTAGGCAATACCGCTGCTGCTCCTTGTAATCACCCCCGTGTAGGCCACACCCCTGCTGCTGCATGCTGTCACTTTGACTACACTCTTCAACCAACTTGTTTGAGGCAACATTTTTTAAAGAACTGAGAATGACAGATTCGTTCAAAGATTGCAACTGTTGGCTGCTTCTTGTCTCTGGCCGTTCCCACGTCAACTGTTGGCTGCTTCTGGTCTCTGGCCGTTCCCACGTCAACTGTTGGCTGCTTCTGGTCTCTGGCCGTTCCCACGTCAACTGTTGGCTGCTTCTGGTCTCTGGCCGTTCCCACGTCAACTGTTGGCTGCTTCTTGTCTCTGGCCGTTCCCACGTCGTGCTGAGGTGGCCGGGCATGCTATAATCTTGCTTGTCCTTCACTGAAGGTCTCACGGTGCTGGCGTCACTGTCACGGGCGTGGTCGACGGGTGCCATCCAGCTGGAAATGGCTGACCTCTCGAGGTCGCCTTGTTGCCAAGATGGATTGTCTTTGTCACGTTTGCTGGAACACATGCCCATTGTGTTATCTTGTTGCTGACAGAGAAGTGATAGAGGTTCACGAGTGGATGTTTCCCAGTAATTTTCTGTAGTTGGGCTCAGTGCAACCTCTTCCTGTGAGCGATTACCCAAGAGACGGTTCATGTATTTGTCCAGGAATCCTTCGTCGCCTGGCTTCCTGTAGGCCGTGTTCCAAGGTTTTGGTTCAAAGAGAAACATCTTGTTCATGACTGCATCTTTCTCGAGAGAAGACACTTCGGACGGTGCAGTTAAACACGGGTTCTCATTTGCTCTCCCACGAGAAGCCTCTACAACAAGTGAAGTGCGTCCCATGTTCTCTGCTGGTATTTTACGATGTCGTTGATGCTGCTCGTGACGCGCTTGTCTCCAGTGACAGTTGCTCTCCGGCGTTCTCTTGACATATTGCCTGGAATGTCTCCGGTTGGTGTTGTTCACGCTGAAATTAACCCACGTGTCCACATTCTCCATGTTACAAGAGCGCTCGTGAACATCAGCTCGCCCAGCTCTCGACGTCTCGGCTACAAGAGACACGAGCTCTCGCTCCAGCTCGTCACCGGCATCAGCCATCGAGATGTCGGAGACTGAACCAGCAGCTCTGCACCAGCAGCTCTGCACCAGCAGCTCTGTACCAGCAGCTCTGTACCAGCAAGCCCAGTCCCGGGAATTAGTCGGGTCAACACTTTGTGACTTTTCTAAATATGTCTCCTTTGTTGGTGCAATCAATGTCATGTTGGATGCTACACTTGAAGCTTGCCTTTCTGAGGAAGTGGTAGAGGAAGTGATACTATCAGTAGCCACATCCGGTAGAAGATGGAACTGCTGGCAGTCAATGTCCGCAGCGTTGTTGTTAATGTTAGCATCAGTATTCGCATGTTGGCTATAGTCAACTGTTGATAGGGCAGTGTTTGCATGTTGGCTATAGTCAACTGTTGATAGGGCAGTGTTTGCATGTTGACTATGGTCAACTGTTGATAGGGCAGTGTTTGCATGTTGACTATGGTCAACTGTTGATAGGGCAGTGTTTGCATGTTGACTATGGTCAACTGTTGATAGGGCAGAGTTCGCATGTTGACTATGGTCAACTGTTGATAGGGCAGTGTTTGCATGTTGACCATAGTTAGCTGTTGTTAGAGACTTGGATGTCGTCATTGGCAACTCATGAACATAATAAAAGTGACAAACTGACGGTCCAGAGACAGGTGTCTCCGTTGATCTGCTGTCCTGATTTAGAGCTGTCCCTACTTGACCTTGCAGTAAGGTCAATTCACGAGAGGCTAAATTAAAGTCTTGCCTGGGACCAGAACTAGGCTTCCGGCCCAACGTTCCTGCCCAGATGGGACCCCAGCACCGACATTTTCCTGGCAGAGAAAAGTCAAGCCCACGATTGTGTTGACGGTCCGCCAACATGCAGCCTTCCCGTGTCAACTCTTCTCGAGTTCTCCGAGACAAAGCAGACAAGAACGACTCGTCTCTAACTAGCGATCTACAACGTTCTGACGCGCCTAGACTGTCTTCCGAACTGACTCCTAGACTGACTCCCGAAATGACTACTAGACTGACTCCCGAACTGCATTCCCGTGTTTTAGCCCTCTGTTGTTTATGGCAACTTTTACTGAACCTCCTATTCACTTTGCTTGTGACGCCGAGATTTTGTTGTTTCACTTTGTGAAAGTTTGTGACGCCGAGATTTTGTTGTTTCACTTTGTGGAAGTTTGTGACGTCGAGATTTTGTTGTTTCACTTTGTGGAAGTTTGTGACGCCGAGATTTTGTTGTTTCACTTTGTGAAAGTTTGTGACGCCGAGATTTTGTTGTTTCACTTTGTGAAAGTTTGTGACGCCGAGATTTTGTTGTTTCACTTTGTGAAAGTTTGTGATGCCGAGATTTTGTTGTTTCACTTTGTGAAAGTTTTGTGATGCCGAGATTTTGTTGTTTCACTTTGTGAAAGTTTGTGAGATCATGGCTACACTTGTAAGAGTCCATGACTGTAGAAAAGACGAGCAAGCCTGAGCTAATGTCGATGGCCACAGTTTAGCCTCAGTTGTTTCTCTCAACGACAAGCCCAGCTTCTGATGACCAGATCTGTCAATGATGTACTTGATACATGTACTAGTCGGTGCAGACATAAGATCACGTGGTTCTAGAATATGACATGGACTTTCCAGCACGGACTTTTGGACCTTTGTAAGGCGCGCGCGCACATTCTCATGGGTAGTTGACAACTCTTGATTATGGTATTCTGATTTGTTCTATGGTATTCTGATTTGTTCTATGGTATTCTGATTTGTTCTATGGTATTCTGATTTGTTCTATGGTATTCTGATTTGTTCTATGTTTCTCTTCCCTGCCAAGAGTCCGGGGTTACCAATTTGCTCTTTGCCTCAAGCACATTGTAATTTTGTGATCAAGTGGAATTATGTTGTAGAAGCAGCAAAATGGAACTTCGTATTGCCAGCAGCAGCACTGACGTTGTATTAACGACATGTACGCAGAGTTGGCACTGACGTTGTATTAACGACATGTACGCAGAGTTGGCACTGACGTTGTATTAACGACATGTACGCAGAGTTGGCACTGACGTTGTATTAACGACATGTACGCAGAGTTGGCACTGACGTTGTATTAACGACATGTACGCAGAGTTGGCACTGACGTTGTATTAACGACATGTACGCAGAGTTGGCACTGACGTTGTATTAACGACATGTACGCAGAGTTGGCACTGACGTTGTATTAACGACATGTACGCAGAGTTGGCACTGACGTTGTATTAACGACATGTACGCAGAGTTGGCACTGACGTTGTATTAACGACATGTACGCAGAGTTGGCACTGACGTTGTATTAACGACATGTACGCAGAGTTGGCACTGACGTTGTATTAACGACATGTACGCAGAGTTGGCACTGACGTTGTATTAACGACATGTACGCAGAGTTGGCACTGACGTTGTATTAACGACATGTACGCAGAGTTGGCACTGTCCTCCAGTGTTCCAAGAAATCGTCTACGGTAAATTCTGGCTATGAGAAGTGAACTTATGCAGGTTTGACTTCTTTCACCATCTAGAGCTTTACTCCTGTTATAGATAAGGTCAAACACCCACACCTACTTCACAGCTAGTCTCCCTGGAGATAAGGTCAAACACCCACACCTACTTCACAGCTAGTCTCCCTGGAGATAAGGTCAAACACCCACACCTACTTCACAGCTAGTCTCCCTGGAGATAAGGTCAAACACCCACACCTACTTCACAGCTAGTCTCCCTGGAGATAAGGTCAAACACCCACACCTACTTCACAGCTAGTCTCCCTGGAGATAAGGTCAAACACCTGCACGTGCTGCACAGCTAGTCTCCCACACCAACACGTGCTGCACAGCTAGTCTCCCACACCAACACGTGCTGCACAGCTAGTCTCCCTGGAAAAGGTCATTGTTGGGAGATTGTCAGAGGAGCAGTGAAGGCTCAGCTCTGCCCTAGTTCACCCCAGTTCATGTCTCAGCTGTAAACTCAAATGTTACACCAGTTCTTGTCTCAGCTGATCTTACTGCACCAGTTCTTGTCTAAGCTGATGATCTCGCACCAGTTCTTGTGTCAGCTGATCTTACTGCATCATTTCTTGTCACAGCTGATCTTACTGCATCATTTCTTGTCACAGCTGATCTAACTGCATTAGTTCTTGTCACAGCTGATCTTACTGCATCATTTCTTGTCACAGCTGATCTTACTGCATTAGTTCTTGTCACAGTTGATCTTACTGCATCATTTCTTGTCACAGCTGATCTTACTGCATCATTTCTTGTCACAGCTGATCTTACTGCATCATTTTTGTCACAGCTGATCTTACTGCATTAGTTCTTGTCACAGTTGATCTTACTGCATCATTTCATGTCACAGCTGATCTTACTGCATTAGTTCTTGTCACAGCTGATCTTACTGCATCATTTCTTGTCACAGCTGATCTTACTGCATTAGTTCTTGTCACAGCTGATCTTACTGCATCATTTCTTGTCACAGCTGATCTTACTGCATCATTTCTTGTCACAGCTGATCTTACTGCATCATTTCTTGTCTCAGCTGATCTTACAGCATTAGTTCTTGTCACAGCTGATCTTACTGCATCATTTCTTGTCACAGCTGATCTTACTGCATCATTTCTTGTCACAGCTGATCTTACTGCATTAGTTCTTGTCACAGCTGATCTTACTGCATCATTTCTTGTCACAGCTGATCTTACTGCATCATTTCTTGTCACAGCTGATCTTACTGCATCATTTCTTGTCTCAGCTGATCTTACTGCATTAGTTCTTGTCACAGCTGATCTTACTGCATCATTTCTTGTCACAGCTGATCTTACTGCATCATTTCTTGTCACAGCTGATCTTACTGCATCATTTCTTGTCTCAGCTGATCTTACTGCACCTGTTGAAGTAACGAAATGTGAAGTGAGACCAATCAGAGCGTGATAAATATGACTCAAGCAGTTGAAGATAAACAACTATTGTGTTCTGCAGGAGTGATTCAACATTTTGTGTTCTGCAGGAGTGATTCAACATTTTGTGTTCTGCAGGAGTGATTCAACATTTTTCATCTGTGAGGAAATAACAGAACAATAACAACAACCGGTTTGTGTGCAACTGTGTCATTCAATAACAGCTATAACTTTATGTGCAACTGTGTCATTCAATAACAGCTATAACTTTATGTGCAACTGTGTCATTCAATAACAGCTATAACTTTATGTGCAACTGTGTCATTCAATAACAGCTATAACTTTATGTGCAACTGTGTCATTCAATAACAGCTATAACTTTGTGTGCAACTGTGTCATTCAATAACAGCTATAACTTTATGTGCAACTGTGTCATTCAATAACAGCTATAACTTTATGTGCAACTGTGTCATTCAATAACAGCTATAACTTTATGTGCAACTGTGTCATTCAATAACAGCTATAACTTTATGTGCAACTGTGTCATTCAATAACAGCTATAACTTTATGTGCAACTGTGTCATTCAATAACAGCTATAACTTTATGTGCAACTGTGTCATTCAATAACAGCTATAACTTTATGTGCAACTGTGTCATTCAATAACAGCTATAACTTTATGTGCAACTGTGTCATTCAATAACAGCTATAACTTTATGTGCAACTGTGTCATTCAATAACAGCTATAACCAGTAAGGAGCCTCGTGTTCGGGTTTGATCCCCAGAAGTGCAGGATTTTTATCGGACCGACAATGCTCCGGGGTTCACCCAAACTCTAAAAATGTGTACTAGAGATTTTTATGGGAGGTAAAGGCGGCCTGGCATGATACTGATCATATCACCCAAAAATGTACCAAGGCCAAGGACAAATATGGTCACTAGCAAGGAAGAAGAGGGTAAATTTACTTTACTTGTTTTATAACAACCACTAATAAGACTAGATAACAACATAAATAACAACCACTAATAAGACTAGATAACAACATAAATAATAACCACTAATAAGACTAGATAAAAACATAAATAACAACCACTAATAAGACTAGATAAAAACATAAATAACAACCACTAATAAGACTAGATGAAAACATAAATAACAACCACTAATAAGACTAGATAAAAACATAAATAATAACCACAAATAAGACTAGATAAAAACATAAATAATAACCACTAATAAGACTAGATAAAAACATAAATAATAACCACTAATAAGACTAGATAAAAACATAAATAACAACCACTAATAAGACTAGATAACAACATAAATAATAACCACTAATAAGACTAGATAAAAACATAAATAACAACCACTAATAAGACTAGATAAAAACATAAATAACAACCACTAATAAGACTAGATAAAAACATAAATAACAACCACTAATAAGACTAGATAAAAACATAAATAATAACCACTAATAAGACTAGATAAAAACATAAATAATAACCACTAATAAGACTAGATAAAAACATAAATAACAACCACTAATAAGACTAGATAACAACATAAATAACAACCACTAATAAGACTAGATACAAAACATAAATAATAACCACTAATAAGACTAGATACAAAACATAAATAACAACCACTAATAAGACTAGATACAAAACATAAATAACAACCACTAATAAGAATAGATACAAAACATAAATAACAACCAATAATAAGACTAGATACAAAACATAAATAATAACCACTAATAAGACTAGATACAAAACATAAATAACAACCACTAATAAGACTAGATACAAAACATAAATAACAACCACTAATAAGACTAGATACAAAACATAAATAATAACCACTAATAAGACTAGATACAAAACATAAATAACAACCACTAATAAGACTAGATAAAACATAAATAACAACCACTAATAAGACTAGATAAAAACATAAATAACAACCACTAATAAGACTAGATAAAAACATAAATAACAACCACTAATAAGACTAGATAAAAAACATAAATAACAACCACTAATAAGACTAGATACAAAACATAAATAACAACCACTAATAATAATAGATAAAACATAAATAACAACCACTAATAAGACTAGATAAAAACATAAATAACAACCACTAATAAGACTAGATAAAAACATAAATAACAACCACTAATAAGACTAGATAAAAACATAAATAAAAACCACTAATAAGACTAAAAAAAGAACATAAATAACAACCACTAATAAGACTAGATAAAAAACATAAATAACAACCACTAATAAGACTAGATAAAAACATAAATAACAACCACTAATAAGACTAGATAAAAACATAAATAACAACCACTAATAAGACTAGATAAAAACATAAATAAAAACCACTAATAAGACTAAATAAAAACATAAATAACAACCACTAATAAGACTAGATAAAAAACATAAATAATAACCACTAATAAGACTAGATAAAAACATAAATAACAACCACTAATAAAACTAGATAAAAACATAAATAACAACCACTAATAAGACTAGATACAAAACATAAATAACAACCACTAATAAGACTAGATAAAAAACATAAATAACAACCACTAATAAGACTAGATAAAAACATAAATAACAACCACTAATAAGACTAGATAAAAAAATAAATAATAACCACTAATTAGACTAGATAAAAACATAAATAACAACCACTAATAAGACTAGATAAAAAACATAAATAACAACCACTAATAAGACTAGATAAAAAACATAAATAATAACCACTAATAAGACTAGATAAAAACATAAATAACAACCACTAATAAGACTAGATAAAAACATAAATAACAACCACTAATAAGACTAGATAAAAAACATAAATAACAACCACTAATAAGACTAGATAAAAAACATAAATAACAACCACTAATAAGACTAGATAAAACATAAATAACAACCACTAATAAGACTAGATAAAACATAAATAATAACCACTAATAAGACTAGATAAAAAACATAAATAACAACCACTAATAAGACTAGATAAAAACATAAATAACAACCACTAATAAGACTAGATAAAAACATAAATAATAACCACTAATAAGACTAGATAAAAACATAAATAACAACCACTAATAAGACTAGATAAAAAACATAAATAACAACCACTAATAAGACTAGATAAAAACATAAATAACAACCACTAATAAGACTAGATAAAAACATAAATAAAAACCACTAATAAGACTAAAAAAAGAACATAAATAACAACCACTAATAAGACTAGATAAAAAACATAAATAACAACCACTAATAAGACTAGATAAAAACATAAATAACAACCACTAATAAGACTAGATAAAAACATAAATAACAACCACTAATAAGACTAGATAAAAACATAAATAAAAACCACTAATAAGACTAAATAAAAACATAAATAACAACCACTAATAAGACTAGATAAAAAACATAAATAACAACCACTAATAAGACTAGATAAAAAACATAAATAATAACCACTAATAAGACTAGATAAAAACATAAATAACAACCACTAATAAAACTAGATAAAAACATAAATAACAACCACTAATAAGACTAGATACAAAACATAAATAACAACCACTAATAAGACTAGATAAAAAACATAAATAACAACCACTAATAAGACTAGATAAAAACATAAATAACAACCACTAATAAGACTAGATAAAAAAATAAATAATAACCACTAATAAGACTAGATAAAAACATAAATAACAACCACTAATAAGACTAGATAAAAAACATAAATAACAACCACTAATAAGACTAGATAAAAAACATAAATAATAACCACTAATAAGACTAGATAAAAACATAAATAACAACCACTAATAAGACTAGATAAAAACATAAATAACAACCACTAATAAGACTAGATAAAAAACATAAATAACAACCACTAATAAGACTAGATAAAAAACATAAATAACAACCACTAATAAGACTAGATAAAACATAAATAACAACCACTAATAAGACTAGATAAAACATAAATAATAACCACTAATAAGACTAGATAAAAAACATAAATAACAACCACTAATAAGACTAGATAAAAACATAAATAACAACCACTAATAAGACTAGATAAAAACATAAATAATAACCACTAATAAGACTAGATAAAAACATAAATAACAACCACTAATAAGACTAGATAAAAAACATAAATAACAACAACTAATAAGACTAGATAAAAAACATAAATAATAACCACTAATAAGACTAGATAAAAACATAAATAACAACCACTAATAAGACTAGATAAAAACATAAATAACAACCACTAATAAGACTAGATAAAAACATAAATAACAACCACTAATAAGACTAGATAAAAAACATAAATAATAACCACTAATAAGACTAGATAAAACATAAATAACAACCACTAATAAGACTAGATAAAACATAAATAATAACCACTAATAAGACTAGATAAAAACATAAATAATAACCACTAATAAGACTAGATAAAAACATAAATAATAACCACTAATAAGACTAGATAAAAACATAAATAATAACCACTAATAAGACTAGATAAAAACAAAAATAATAACCACTAATAAGACTAGATAAAAATATAAAAAACAACCACTAATAACACTAGATAAAAACATAAATAACAACCACTAATAAGACTAGATAAAACATAAATAACAACCACTAAAAAGACTAGATAAAACATAAATAACAACCACTAATAAGACTAGATAAAAACATAAATAACAACCACTAATAAGACTAGATAAAAACATAAATAACAACCACTAATAAGACTAGATGAAAAACATAAATAACAACCACTAATAAGACTAGATAAAAACATAAATAATAACCACTAATAAGACTACATAAAAAACATAAATAATAACCACTAATAAGACTAGATAAAACATAAATAACAACCACTAATAAGACTAGATAAAAACATAAATAACAACCACTAATAAGACTAGATAAAACATAAATAACAACCACTAATAAGACTAGATAAAACATAAATAACAACCACTAATAAGACTAGATAAAACATAAATAATAACCACTAATAAGAATAGATAAAACATAAATAACAACCACTAATAAGACTAGATAACAACATAAATAACAACCACTAATAAGACTAGATAAAAACATAAATAACAACCACTAATAAGACTAGATAAAAACATAAATAACAACCACTAATAAGACTAGATAAAAACATAAATAACAACCACTAATAAGACTAGATAAAAACATAATAACAACCACTAATAAGACTAGATAAAACATAAATAACAACCACTAATAAGACTAGATAAAACATAAATAACAACCACTAATAAGACTAGATAAAAACATAAATAACAACCACTAATAAGACTAGATAAAACATAAATAATAACCACTAATAAGACTAGATAAAAACATAAATAACAACCACTAATAAGACTAGATAAAACATAAATAACAACCACTAATAAGACTAGATAAAACACAAATAACAACCACTAATAAGACTAGATAAAAACATAAATAACAACCACTAATAAGACTAGATAAAAACATAAATAACAACCACTAATAAGACTAGATAAAAACATAAATAATAACCACTAATAAGACTAGATAAAAAACATAAATAACAACCACTAATAAGACTAGATAAAAACATAAATAACAACCACTAATAAGACTAGATAAAAACATAAATAATAACCACTAATAAGACTAGATAAAACATAAATAACAACCTTTAATAAGACTAGATACAAAACATAAATAACAACCACTAATAAGACTAGATAAAAACATAAATAACAACCACTAATAAGACTAGATAAAAACATAAATAATAACCACTAATAAGACTAGATAAAACATAAATAACGACCACTAATAAGACTAGATAAAAACATAAATAACAACCACTAATAAGACTAGATAAAAATATAAATAACAACCACTAATAAGACTAGATAAAAACATAAATAACAGCCACTAATAAGACTAGATAAAAACATAAATAACAGCCACTAATAAGACTAGATAAAAACATAAATAATAACCACTAATAAAACTAGATAAAAATATAAATAATAACCACTAATAAGACTAGATAAAAACATAAATAACAACCACTAATAAGACTAGATAAAACATAAATAACAACCACTAATAAGACTAGATAAAACATAAATAACAACCACTAATAAGACTAGATAAAACATAAATAACAACCACTAATAAGACTAGATAAAACATAAATAACAACCACTAATAAGACTAGATAAAACATAAATAACAACCACTAATAAGACTAGATAAAAACATAAATAACAACCACTAATAAGACTAGATAAAAACATAAATAATAACCACTAATAAGACTAGATAAAAACATAAATAATAACCACTAATAAGACTAGATAAAAAAATAAATAATAACCACTAATAAGACTAGATAAAAACATAAATAACAACCACTAATAAGACTAGATAAAAACATAAATAATAACCACTAATAAGACTAGATAAAAACATAAATAACAACCACTAATAAGACTAGATAAAAACATAAATAATAACCACTAATAAGACTAGATAAAAACATAAATAACAACCACTAATAAGACTAGATAAAAACATAAATAACAACCACTAATATGACTAGATAAAAACATAAATAATAACCACTAATAGACTAGATAAAAACATAAATAACCACCACTAATAAGACTAGATAAAAACATAAATAATAACCACTAATAAGACTAGATAAAAACATAAATAACAACCACTAATAAGACTAGATAAAAACATAAATAACAACCACTAATAAGACTAGATAAAAACATAAATAACAACCACTAATAAGACTAGATAAAAACATAAATAATAACCACTAATGAGATTTCAGTAATGCGCGAAGAACAGGCTGGGTTTAGAAAAGGGAGAAGCTGCCTTGACCACATTTTTACTCTACGACTTATATTGGAGGAACACATTGAAAAGCAAAAACCTTTTGTACTTAACTTCATCGACTTCATAACAGCATTCAACAGTATTCATAGAGATTCTTTGTGGAAAATTCTGAAGCAATATGGCTTACCATAAAAAATCATAAATATTATCAAAGACATGTATGATGGTTACACATGTGCAGTTCGAACAGAGGAAGGACTGAGCGAATGTTTCCCAATAGAATCTGGGGTTAAACAAGGATGTATTTTATCACCCTTGTTATTTGGAATTGTTATGGACTTCATAATGAAGAAATGCTGCACTGGTAATAAAGGCATTGAATGGATACAAGGAGACTATTTGGAGGACCTCGACTTTGCTGATGACATAGTTCTCATCAGCAGTCAGATAAAAATGATGCAGGAAAACACAAATGAACTATCATCAATAGCAAGCAAAATTGGGCTTGAGATCAACCGTGAAAAAGACTAAAGTCATGAAAAGCTTAATTCCAACAGACGACAAAATATACATGGAAAACAAACCAGTGGAAGAGATCGATCACTTTATTTATCTTGGAAGTCACATTGATCGAGAAGGGGATACCAGTAAAGAACTTAGAATCAGAATAGCTAAAGCAGCAATGTCTTTCAGGAGCCTTGAAAAGTTGTGGAAATCAAAACTCATCAGCACAAACACAAAACTTAGACTATTCAAATCAAATGTACTATCAACCCTTACGTATGCGTGTGAAAGCTGGAAAACAACAAGAGATATAGAAACAAAGTTGAACGCATTCGAAAATAAATGTCTAAGGAAAATACTTGGTATAGCGTGGAACGAATTGAAAACAAACGAGGAAATTAGAGAAATCGCCAATCAGCCACTAATATCTTCAGTAATAAAGAAAAGACGATGGTCATATGTTGGACATGTGATGAGAAGAGATAATAACCGAATAGCAAAGCAAGCCCTCATGTGGGAAACAACAGGTAAGAGGAAAAGAGGAAGACCCAGAGAGATACTGAGAAGAACATTGATGAGAGAGGCAAGAGCAGCAGGAATCGGCTCCCTCAATGAGATAGAGCTGCTTGCACAGAACAGAGACAAATGGCGAGATTTGATAAAATATCTTTAAAAGAATTGAAAACTGCTAGAACAAAAATTCAGATAAGAGAAGGAGTATCTTGGTCTATGCCCTATGGACCAGCTACAACTTGAAAGGTCAATAGATAGATAGAATGAGACTAGATAAAACAAATAAAAAATCACAAGACAGATTAGGAAAGAAAATAAAAACCACATATAAGATTAGATAAAAACAACAACAAAAAACCCACTAAATAAACTAGATGAATGGATCAACAAAAACCCACTAATAAACTAAATGAATGGATCAACAAAAACCCACTAAATAAACTAGATGAATGGATCAACAAAAACCCACTAAATAAACTAGATGAATGGATAAAAAACCCCCACTAAATAAAATAGATGAATGGATCAACAAAAACCCACTAAATAAACTAGATGAATGGATCAACAAAAACCCACTAAATAAACTAGATGAATGAATCAACAAAAACCCACTAAATAAACTAGATGAATGGATCAACAAAAACCCACTAAATAAACAAGATGAATGGATCAACAAAAACCCACTAAATAAACAAGATGAATGGATCAACAAAAACCCACTAAATAAACTAGATGAATGGATCAACAAAAACCCACTAAATAAACTAGATGAATGGATCAACACAAACCCACTAAATAAACTAGATGAATGGATCAACAAAAACCCACTAAATAAACTAGATGAATGGATCAGCAAAAACCCACTAAATAAACTAGATGAATGGATCAACAAAAACATCAAAGTCAAAAACGTAGACAAGACAAGAATGAATCTGTTGTAGGTGGAGATTGGTGCTGCGACACGAAGTAAGGTTGTTACTGGTGGGGATGGTGCTCCAAGCAGAGCTACATTCGTGATTGTGGTGGCGATGTTGATGGGTCTCCTAGCAGAGCTACCTTCATGATTGTGGTGGTGATGATGATGCGCTTCTAGCAGAGCTACCTTCATGATTGTGGTGGTGATGATGATGGCGCTTCTAGCAGAGCTACATTCATGAAAGTAGTAGCGATGATAATGGCTCTCGAGCTACCTTCATGATTGTGGTGGCGATGTTGATGGGTCTCCTAGCAGAGCTACCTTCATGATTGTGGTGGTGATGATGATGGCGCTTCTAGCAGAGCTACCTTCATGATTGTGGTGGTGATGATGATGGCGCTTCTAGCAGAGCTACCTTCATGATTGTGGTGGTGATGATGATGGCTCTCGAGCTACCTTCATGATTGTAGTGGCGATGATGGTGGCTCTCCTAGCAGAGCTACATTCATGACAGTAGTAGCGATGATAATGGCTCTCGAGCTACCTTCATGATTGTAGTGGCGATGATAATGGCTCTCCTAGCAGAGCTACATTCATGACAGTAGTAGCGATGATAATGGCTCTCGAGCTACCTTCATGATTGTGGTGGCGATGTTGATGGCTCTCTTAGTAGAGCTACATTCATGACAGAAGTAGCGATGATAATGGCTCTCGAGCTACCTTCATGATTGTAGTGGCGATGATAATGGCTCTCCTAGCAGAGCTACATTCATGACAGTAGTAGCGATGATAATGGCTCTCGAGCTACCTTCATGATTGTGGTGGCGATGTTGATGGCTCTCTTAGTAGAGCTACATTCTTGATTGTGGTGGCGCTCTTAGCAGAGCTACTTTCGTGATTGTGGTAGTGATGATGATGACTCTCCTAGCAGAGCTACCTTCGTGATTGTGGTGGCGATGTTGATGACTCTCCTAGCAGAGCTACCTTCGTGATTGTGGTGGCGATGATGATGACTCTCCTAGCAGAGCTACCTTCGTGATTCTGGTGACTCTCCTAGCAGAGCTACCTTCGTGATTGTGGTGGCGATGATGACGGCTCTCCTAGCAGAGCTACCTTCGTGATTGTGGTGGCGATGATGATGACTCCCCTAGCAGAGCTACCTTCGTGATTGTGGTGGTGATGATGATGACTCTCCTAGCAGAGCTACCTTCGTGATTGTGGTGACTCTCCTAGCAGAGCTACCTTCGTGATTGTGGTAGTGATGATAACGGCTCTCCTAGCAGAGCTACCTTCGTGATTGTGGTGACTCTCCTAGCAGAGCTACCTTCGTGATTGTGGTGGCGATGATGACGGCTCTCCTAGCAGAGCTACCTTCGTGATTGTGGTGACTCTCCTAGCAGAGCTACCTTCGTGATTGTGGTGGCGATGATGATGGCTCTCCTAGCAGAGCTACCTTCGTGATTGTGGTGACTCTCCTAGCAGAGCTACCTTCGTGATTGTGGTAGTGATGATGACGGCTCTCTTAGTATAGCTACCTTCGTGATTGTAGTGGCGATGATGATGGCTCTCTTAGCAACAACATCAATAAGTAAAATAGCTACCTGGGTCTCATGGTTGTGGTGACCGTGGTGACGGCTCTCCTAGCAACAACAGCAACATCAATAAAAACAACAACATCAACAACAACTAAAAGTCCTACCCTTCCTGTGTGTGGCTATTGACCATCTGTTGTAGACATGAGTTCATGACAAGGAGAAGATGCTGGGCGCATGCGTGCTGGTGGTGCTGACGTGAGCACACATCTCAGTGACGTCATCAGCCACATCCACCATGGCTGCCACAGACACTCACGGCAGGACACTTCTCTAGCTGGGAACATGCTCGCCACTCTCAGGTTCGTCTCATGTGCTACGTATCTCACAAGTGAGTTATCATAAGCTCTTCTCTGTCGCTTGAGTATCAACGTCTTTCTTGACCTGCAAGGACAACTGACTGCCGTTTATTGTTACCCGCTCCCCACTAGTCGTTCGTTATTTAGTCTAAGTCAGTGAGTTGAGTCAGTCCAGCTATCTTCGTCTAAGTCAGTGAGTTGAGTCAGTCCAGCTATCTTCGTCTAAGTCAGTGAGTTGAGTCAGTCCAGCAATCTTCGTCTAAGTCAGTGAGTTGAGTCAGTCCAGCTATCTTCGTCTAAGTCAGTGAGTTGAGTCAGTCCAGCTATCTTCGTCTAAGTCAGTGAGTTGAGTCAGTCCAGCTATCTTCGTCTAAGTCAGTGAGTTGAGTCAGTCCAGCTATCTTCGTCTAAGTCAGTGAGTTGAGTCAGTCCAGCAATCTTCGTCTAAGTCAGTGAGTTGAGTCAGTCCAGCTATCTTCGTCTAAGTCAGTGAGTTGAGTCAGTCCAGCTATCTTCGTCTAAGTCAGTGAGTTGAGTCAGTCCAGCTATCTTCGTCTAAGTCAGTGAGTTGAGTCAGTCCAGCTATCTTCGTCTAAGTCAGTGAGTTGAGTCAGTCCAGCTATCTTCGTCTAAGTCAGTGAGTTGAGTCAGTCCAGCTATCTTCGTCTAAGTCAGTGAGTTGAGTCAGTCCAGCTATCTACGTCTAAGTCAGTGAGTTGAGTCAGTCCAGCTATCTACGTCTAAGTCAGTGAGTTGAGTCAGTCCAGCTATCTTCGTCTAAGTCAGTGAGTTGAGTCAGTCCAGCTATCTTCGTCTAAGTCAGTGAGTTGAGTCAGTCCAGCTATCTTCGTCTAAGTCAGTGAGTTGAGTCAGTCCAGCTATCTTCGTCTAAGTCAGTGAGTTGAGTCAGTCCAGCTATCTTCGTCTAAGTCAGTGAGTTGAGTCAGTCCAGCAATCTTCGTCTAAGTCAGTGAGTTGAGTCAGTCCAGCTATCTTCGTCTAAGTCAGTGAGTTGAGTCAGTCCAGCAATCTTCGTCTAAGTCAGTGAGTTGAGTCAGTCCAGCTATCTTCGTCTAAGTCAGTGAGTTGAGTCAGTCCAGCTATCTTCGTCTAAGTCAGTGAGTTGAGTCAGTCCAGCTATCTTCGTCTAAGTCAGTGAGTTGAGTCAGTCCAGCTATCTTCGTCTAAGTCAGTGAGTTGAGTCAGTCCAGCTATCTTCGTCTAAGTCAGTGAGTTGAGTCAGTCCAGCTATCTTCGTCTAAGTCAGTGAGTTGAGTCAGTCCAGCTATCTTCGTCTAAGTCAGTGAGTTGAGTCAGTCCAGCTATCTTCGTCTAAGTCAGTGAGTTGAGTCAGTCCAGCTATCTTCGTCTAAGTCAGTGAGTTGAGTCAGTCCAGCTATCTTCGTCTAAGTCAGTGAGTTGAGTCAGTCCAGCTATCTTCGTCTAAGTCAGTGAGTTGAGTCAGTCCAGCTATCTTCGTCTAAGTCAGTGAGTTGAGTCAGTCCAGCTATCTTCGTCTAAGTCAGTGAGTTGAGTCAGTCCAGCTATCTTCGTCTAAGTCAGTGAGTTGAGTCAGTCCAGCTATCTTCGTCTAAGTCAGTGAGTTGAGTCAGTCCAGCTATCTTCGTCTAAGTCAGTGAGTTGAGTCAGTCCAGCTATCTTCGTCTAAGTCAGTGAGTTGAGTCAGTCCAGCTATCTTCGTCTAAGTCAGTGAGTTGAGTCAGTCCAGCTATCTTCGTCTAAGTCAGTGAGTTGAGTCAGTCCAGCTATCTTCGTCTAAGTCAGTGAGTTGAGTCAGTCCAGCTATCTTCGTCTAAGTCAGTGAGTTGAGTCAGTCCAGCTATCTTCGTCTAAGTCAGTGAGTTGAGTCAGTCCAGCTATCTTCGTCTAAGTCAGTGAGTTGAGTCAGTCCAGCTATCTTCGTCTAAGTCAGTGAGTTGAGTCAGTCCAGCTATCTTCGTCTAAGTCAGTGAGTTGAGTCAGTCCAGCTATCTTCTTCTCTTCGCGAATCAAGTTGTTCTCTTGCTTGTCTCTCCTTTATATTCCTGTATGTCTTGTCCACATTTATCAAGTTGATCTCTTGCTTGTCTCTCCTTTATATTCCTGTATGTCTTGTCCACATTTATCAAGTTGTTCTCTTGCTGTCTCTCCTTTATATTCCAATACGTCTTGTCCACATTTATCAAGTTGTTCTCTTGCTGTCTCTCCTTTATATTCCAACATGTCTTGTCCACATTTATCAAGTTGTTCTCTTGCTTGTCTCTCCTTTATATTCCAATATGTCTTGTCCACATTTATCAAGTTGTTCTCTTGCTGTCTCTCCTTTATATTCCAACACGTCTTGTCCACATTTATCAAGTAGTTCTCTTGCTGTCTCTCCTTTATATTCCAACATGTCTTGTCCACATTTATCAAGTTGTTCTCTTGCTTGTCTCTCCTTTATATTCCAACATGTCTTGTCCACATTTATCAAGTTGTTCTCTTGCTGTCTCTCCTTTATATTCCATGTCTTGTCCACATTTATCAAGTTGTTATCTTGCTGTCTCTCCTTTATATTCAAACATGTATTGTCCACATTTATCAAGTTGTTCTCTTGCTGTCTCTCCTTTATATTCCAACATGTCTTGTCCACATTTATCAAGTTGTTCTCTTGCTTGTCTCTCCTTTATATTCCAACATGTCTTGTCCACATTTATCAAGTTGTTCTCTTGCTTGTCTCTCCTTTATATTCCAACATGTCTTGTCCACATTTATCAAGTTGTTCTCTTGCTGTCTCTCCTTTATATTCCTGTATGTCTTGTCCACATTTATCAAGTTGTTCTCTTGCTTGTCTCTCCTTTATATTCCAACATGTCTTGTCCACATTTATCAAGTTGTTCTCTTGCTTGTCTCTCCTTTATATTCCTGTATGTTTTGTCCACATTTATCAAGTTGATCTCTTGCTTGTCTCTCCTTTATATTCCTGTATGTCTTGTCCACATTTATCAAGTTGTTCTCTTGCTGTCTCTCCTTTATATTCCAATACGTCTTGTCCACATTTATCAAGTTGTTCTCTTGCTGTCTCTCCTTTATATTCCAACATGTCTTGTCCACATTTATCAAGTTGTTCTCTTGCTTGTCTCTCCTTTATATTCCAATATGTCTTGTCCACATTTATCAAGTTGTTCTCTTGCTGTCTCTCCTTTATATTCCAACACGTCTTGTCCACATTTATCAAGTAGTTCTCTTGCTGTCTCTCCTTTATATTCCAACATGTCTTGTCCACATTTATCAAGTTGTTCTCTTGCTTGTCTCTCCTTTATATTCCAACATGTCTTGTCCACATTTATCAAGTTGTTCTCTTGCTGTCTCTCCTTTATATTCCATGTCTTGTCCACATTTATCAAGTTGTTATCTTGCTGTCTCTCCTTTATATTCAAACATGTATTGTCCACATTTATCAAGTTGTTCTCTTGCTGTCTCTCCTTTATATTCCAACATGTCTTGTCCACATTTATCAAGTTGTTCTCTTGCTTGTCTCTCCTTTATATTCCAACATGTCTTGTCCACATTTATCAAGTTGTTCTCTTGCTTGTCTCTCCTTTATATTCCAACATGTCTTGTCCACATTTATCAAGTTGTTCTCTTGCTGTCTCTCCTTTATATTCCTGTATGTCTTGTCCACATTTATCAAGTTGTTCTCTTGCTTGTCTCTCCTTTATATTCCAACATGTCTTGTCCACATTTATCAAGTTGTTCTCTTGCTTGTCTCTCCTTTATATTCCTGTATGTTTTGTCCACATTTATCAAGTTGTTCTCTTGCTTGTCTCTCCTTTATATTCCAACATGTCTTGTCCACATTTATAAAGTTATTCTCTTGCTGTTTCTCCTTTATATTCCAATATGTCTTGTCCACATTTATCAAGTTGTTCTCTGCTGTCTCTCCTTTATATTCCAACATGTCTTGTCCACATTTATCAAGTTGTTCTCTTGCTTGTCTCTCCTTTATATTCCAACACATCTTGTCCACATTTATCAAGTTGTTCTCTTGCTTGTCTCTCCGTTATATTCCAACACGTCTTGTCCACATTTATCAAGTTGTTCTCTTGCTTGTCTCTCCTTTATATTCCAACATGTCTTGTCCACATTTATCAAGTTGTTCTCTTGCTTGTCTCTCCTTTATATTCTAACATGTCTTGTCCACATTTATCAAGTTGTTCTCTTGCTTGTCTCTCCTTTATATTCCAACACGTCTTGTCCACATTTATCAAGTTGTTCACTTGCTTGTCTCTCCTTTATATTCCAACACGTCTTGTCCACATTTATCAAGTTGTTCACTTGCTTGTCTCTCCTTTATATTCCTGTATGTTTTGTCCACATTTATCAAGTTGTTCTCTTGCTGTCTCTCCTTTATATTCCAACATGTCTTGTCCACATTTATCAAGTTGTTCTCTTGCTTGTCTCTCCTTTATATTCCAACACGTCTTGTCCACATTTATCAAGTTGTTCACTTGCTTGTCTCTCCTTTATATTCCAACACGTCTTGTCCACATTTATCAAGTTGTTCACTTGCTTGTCTCTCCTTTATATTCCTGTCTATGTCTTGTCCACATTTATCAAGTTGTTCACTTGCTTATCTCTCCTTTATATTCCTGTCTATGTCTTGTCCACATTTATCAAGTTGTTCACTTGCTTGTCTCTCCTTTATATTCCTGTCTATGTCTTGTCCACATTTATCAAGTTGTTCACTTGCTTGTCTCTCCTTTATATTCCAACATGTCTTGTCCACATTTATCAAGTTGTTCTCTTGATTGTCTCTCCTTTATATTCCAACATGTCTTGTCCACATTTACCAAGTTGTTCACTTGCTTGTCTCTCCTTTATATTCCAACATGTCTTGTCCACATTTATCAAGTTGTTCTCTTGCTGTCTCTCCTTTATATTCCAACATGTCTTGTCCACATTTATCAAGTTGTTCACTTGCTTGTCTCTCCTTTATATTCCAACACGTCTTGTCCACATTTATCAAGTTGTTCTCTTGCTTGTCTCTCCTTTATATTCCAACACGTCTTGTCCACATTTATCAAGTTGTTCACTTGCTTGTCTCTCCTTTATATTCCTGTCTATGTCTTGTCCACATTTATCAAGTTGTTCACTTGCTTGTCTCTCCTTTATATTGCTGTCTATGTCTTGTCCTCGTTTATCAAGTTGTTCACTTGCTTGTCTCTCCTTTACATTCCTGTCTATGTCTTGTCCACATTTATCAAGTTGTTCACTTGCTTGTCTCTCCTTTATATTCCTGTCTATGTCTTATCCTCGTTTATCAAGTTGTTCTCTTGCTTGTCTCTCCTTTATATTCCAGTATGTTTTGTCCACATTTATCAAGTTGTTCTCTTGTTGTCTCTCCTTTATATTCCAACACGTCTTGTCCACATTTATCAAGTTGTTCACTTGCTTGTCTCTCCTTTATATTCCTGTCTATGTCTTGTCCTCGTTTATCAAGTTGTTCTCTTGCTTGTCTCTCCTTTATATTCCAGTATGTTTTGTCCACATTTATCAAGTTGTTCTCTTGCTTGTCTCTCCTTTATATTCCAACATGTCTTGTCCACATTTATCAAGTTGTTCTCTTGCTTGTCTCTCCTTTATATTCCAACATGTCTTGTCCACATTTATCAAGTTGTTCTTTGCTTGTCTCTCCTTTATATTCCTGTATGTCTTGTCCACATTTATCAAGTTGTTCTCTTGCTTGTCTCTCCTTTATATTCTAACACGTATTATCCACATTTATCAAGTTGTTCTCTTGCTTGTCTCTCCTTTATATTCCAACACGTATTGTCCACATTTATCAAGTTGTTCTCTTGCTTGTCTCTCCTTTATATTCCAACAAGTCTTGTCCACATTTATAAAGTTGTTCTCTTGCTGTTTCTCCTTTATATTCCAACATGTCTTGTCCACATTTATCAAGTTGTTCACTTGCTTGTCTCTCCTTTATATTCCTGTATGTTTTGTCCACATTTATCAAGTTGTTCTCTTGCTTGTCTCTCCTTTATATTCCAACACATCTTATCCACATTTATCAAGTTGTTCTCTTGCTTGTCTCTCCTTTATATTCCTGTATGTCTTGTTCACATTTATCAAGTTGTTCACTTGCTTGACTCTCCTTTATATTCCAACACGTCTTGTCCACATTTATCAAGTTGTTCACTTGAGTGTCTCTCCTTTATATTCCTGTATGTTTTGTCCACATTTATCAAGTTGTTCTCTTGCTTGTCTCTCATTTATATTCCAACATGTCTTGTCCACATTTATCAAGTTGTTCACTTGCTTGTCTCTCCTTTATATTCCAACATGTCTTGTCCACATTTATCAAGTTGTTCTCTTGCTTGTCTCTCCTTTATATTCCAACACATCTTATCCACATTTATCAAGTTGTTCTCTTGCTTGTCTCTCCTTTATATTCCAACACGTCTTGTCCACATTTATCAAGTTGTTCTCTTGCTTGTCTCTCCTTTATATTCTAACATGTCTAGTCCACATTTATCAAGTTGTTCTCTTGCTTGTCTCTCCTTTATATTCCAACACGTCTTGTCCACATTTATCAAGTTGTTCACTTGCTTGTCTCTCCTTTATATTCCAACACGTCTTGTCCACATTTATTAAGTTGTTCACTTGCTTGTCTCTCCTTTATATTCCAACACGTCTTGTCCACATTTATCAAGTTGTTCACTTGCTTGTCTCTCCTTTATATTCCTGTATATTTTGTCCACATTTATCAAGTTGTTCTCTTGCATGTCTCTCCTTTATATTCCCACACGTCTTGTCCACATTTATCAAGTTGTTCACTTGCTTGTCTCTCCTTTATATTCCAACACGTCTTGTCCACATTTATCAAGTTGTTCACTTGCTTGTCTCTCCTTTATATTCCTGTCTATGTCTTGTCCACATTTATCAAGTTGTTCACTTGCTTGTCTCTCCTTTATATTCCTGTCTATGTCTTGTCCACATTTATCAAGTTGTTGACTTGCTTGTCTCTCCTTTATATTCCTGTCTATGTCTTGTCCACATTTATCAAGTTGTTCACTTGCTTGTCTCTCCTTTATATTCCTGTATGTTTTGTCCACATTTATCAAGTTGTTCTCTTGCTTGTCTCTCCTTTATATTCCAACATGTCTTGTCCACATTTATCAAGTTGTTCACTTGCTTGTCTCTCCTTTATATTCCAACATGTCTTGTCCACATTTATCAAGTTGTTCTCTTGCTGTCTCTCCTTTATATTCCAACATGTCTTGTCCACATTTATCAAGTTGTTCACTTGCTTGTCTCTCCTTTATATTCCTGTATGTCTTGTCCACATTTATCAAGTTGTTCTCTTGCTTGTCTCTCCTTTATATTCCAACACGTCTTGTCCACATTTATCAAGTTGTTCACTTGCTTGTCTCTCCTTTATATTCCAACATGTCTTGTCCACATTTATCAAGTTGTTCACTTGCTTGTCTCTCCTTTATATTCCTGTCTATGTCTTGTCCACATTTATCAAGTTGTTCACTTGCTTGTCTCTCCTTTATATTCCAGTCTATGTCTTGTCCACATTTATCAAGTTGTTCACTTGCTTGTCTCTCCTTTTTATTCCTGTCTATGTCTTGTCCTCATTTATCAAGTTGTTCACTTGCTTGTCTCTCCTTTATATTCCTGTCTATGTCTTGTCCACATTTATCAAGTTGTTCACTTGCTTGTCTCTCCTTTATATTCCTGTCTATGTCTTATCCTCGTTTATCAAGTTGTTCTCTTGCTTGTCTCTCCTTTATATTCCTGTATGTTTTGTCCACATTTATCAAGTTGTTCTCTTGCTTGTCTCTCCTTTATATTCCAGTATGTTTTGTCCACATTTATCAAGTTGTTCTCTTGCTGTCTCTCCTTTATATTCCAACATGTCTTGTCCACATTTATCAAGTTGTTCACTTGCTTGTCTCTCCTTTATATTCCTGTCTATGTCTTGTCCTCGTTTATCAAGTTGTTCTCTTGCTTGTCTCTCCTTTATATTCCAGTATGTTTGTCCACATTTATCAAGTTGTTCTCTTGCTTGTCTCTCCTTTATATTCCAGTATGTTTTGTCCACATTTATCAAGTTGTTCTCTTGCTTGTCTCTCCTTTATATTCCAACATGTCTTGTCCACATTATCAAGTTGTTCTCTTGCTTGTCTCTCCTTTATATTCTAACACGTATTATCCACATTTATCAAGTTGTTCTCTTGCTTGTCTCTCCTTTATATTTCAACACGTATTGTCCACATTTATCAAGTTGTTCTCTTGCTTGTCTCTCCTTTATATTCCAACATGTCTTGTCCACATTTATCAAGTTGTTCTCTTGCTGTCTCTCCTTTATATTCCAACATGTCTTGTCCACATTTATCAAGTTGTTCTCTTGCTGTCTCTCCTTTATATTCCAACAAGTCTTGTCCACATTTATAAAGTTGTTCTCTTGCTGTCTCTCCTTTATATTCCAACATGTCTTGTCCACATTTATCAAGTTGTTCACTTGCTTGTCTCTCCTTTATATTCCTGTATGTTTTGTCCATATTTATCAAGTTGTTCTCTTGCTTGTCTCTCCTTTATATTCCAACACATCTTATCCACATTTATCAAGTTGTTCTCTTGCTTGTCTCTCCTTTATATTCCTGTATGTCTTGTCCACATTTATCAAGTTGTTCACTTGCTTGTCTCTCCTTTATATTCCTGTCTATGTCTTGTCCACATTTATCAAGTTGTTCACTTGCTTGTCTCTCCTTTATATTCCAACATGTCTTGTCCACATTTATCAAGTTGTTCTCTTGATTGTCTCTCCTTTATATTCCAACATGTCTTGTCCACATTTACCAAGTTGTTCACTTGCTTGTCTCTCCTTTATATTCCAACATGTCTTGTCCACATTTATCAAGTTGTTCTCTTGCTGTCTCTCCTTTATATTCCAACATGTCTTGTCCACATTTATCAAGTTGTTCACTTGCTTGTCTCTCCTTTATATTCCAACACGTCTTGTCCACATTTATCAAGTTGTTCTCTTGCTTGTCTCTCCTTTATATTCCAACACGTCTTGTCCACATTTATCAAGTTGTTCACTTGCTTGTCTCTCCTTTATATTCCTGTCTATGTCTTGTCCACATTTATCAAGTTGTTCACTTGCTTGTCTCTCCTTTATATTGCTGTCTATGTCTTGTCCTCGTTTATCAAGTTGTTCACTTGCTTGTCTCTCCTTTACATTCCTGTCTATGTCTTGTCCACATTTATCAAGTTGTTCACTTGCTTGTCTCTCCTTTATATTCCTGTCTATGTCTTATCCTCGTTTATCAAGTTGTTCTCTTGCTTGTCTCTCCTTTATATTCCAGTATGTTTTGTCCACATTTATCAAGTTGTTCTCTTGTTGTCTCTCCTTTATATTCCAACACGTCTTGTCCACATTTATCAAGTTGTTCACTTGCTTGTCTCTCCTTTATATTCCTGTCTATGTCTTGTCCTCGTTTATCAAGTTGTTCTCTTGCTTGTCTCTCCTTTATATTCCAGTATGTTTTGTCCACATTTATCAAGTTGTTCTCTTGCTTGTCTCTCCTTTATATTCCAACATGTCTTGTCCACATTTATCAAGTTGTTCTCTTGCTTGTCTCTCCTTTATATTCCAACATGTCTTGTCCACATTTATCAAGTTGTTCTTTTGCTTGTCTCTCCTTTATATTCCTGTATGTCTTGTCCACATTTATCAAGTTGTTCTCTTGCTTGTCTCTCCTTTATATTCTAACACGTATTATCCACATTTATCAAGTTGTTCTCTTGCTTGTCTCTCCTTTATATTCCAACACGTATTGTCCACATTTATCAAGTTGTTCTCTTGCTTGTCTCTCCTTTATATTCCAACAAGTCTTGTCCACATTTATAAAGTTGTTCTCTTGCTGTTTCTCCTTTATATTCCAACATGTCTTGTCCACATTTATCAAGTTGTTCACTTGCTTGTCTCTCCTTTATATTCCTGTATGTTTTGTCCACATTTATCAAGTTGTTCTCTTGCTTGTCTCTCCTTTATATTCCAACACATCTTATCCACATTTATCAAGTTGTTCTCTTGCTTGTCTCTCCTTTATATTCCTGTATGTCTTGTTCACATTTATCAAGTTGTTCACTTGCTTGACTCTCCTTTATATTCCAACACGTCTTGTCCACATTTATCAAGTTGTTCACTTGAGTGTCTCTCCTTTATATTCCTGTATGTTTTGTCCACATTTATCAAGTTGTTCTCTTGCTTGTCTCTCATTTATATTCCAACATGTCTTGTCCACATTTATCAAGTTGTTCACTTGCTTGTCTCTCCTTTATATTCCAACATGTCTTGTCCACATTTATCAAGTTGTTCTCTTGCTTGTCTCTCCTTTATATTCCAACACATCTTATCCACATTTATCAAGTTGTTCTCTTGCTTGTCTCTCCTTTATATTCCAACACGTCTTGTCCACATTTATCAAGTTGTTCTCTTGCTTGTCTCTCCTTTATATTCTAACATGTCTTGTCCACATTTATCAAGTTGTTCTCTTGCTTGTCTCTCCTTTATATTCCAACACGTCTTGTCCACATTTATCAAGTTGTTCACTTGCTTGTCTCTCCTTTATATTCCAACACGTCTTGTCCACATTTATTAAGTTGTTCACTTGCTTGTCTCTCCTTTATATTCCAACATGTCTTGTCCACATTTATCAAGTTGTTCACTTGCTTGTCTCTCCTTTATATTCCTGTATGTTTTGTCCACATTTATCAAGTTGTTCTCTTGCTTGTCTCTCCTTTATATTCCCACACGTCTTGTCCACATTTATCAAGTTGTTCACTTGCTTGTCTCTCCTTTATATTCCAACACGTCTTGTCCACATTTATCAAGTTGTTCACTTGCTTGTCTCTCCTTTATATTCCTGTCTATGTCTTGTCCACATTTATCAAGTTGTTCACTTGCTTGTCTCTCCTTTATATTCCTGTCTATGTCTTGTCCACATTTATCAAGTTGTTGACTTGCTTGTCTCTCCTTTATATTCCTGTCTATGTCTTGTCCACATTTATCAAGTTGTTCACTTGCTTGTCTCTCCTTTATATTCCTGTATGTTTTGTCCACATTTATCAAGTTGTTCTCTTGCTTGTCTCTCCTTTATATTCCAACATGTCTTGTCCACATTTATCAAGTTGTTCACTTGCTTGTCTCTCCTTTATATTCCAACATGTCTTGTCCACATTTATCAAGTTGTTCTCTTGCTGTCTCTCCTTTATATTCCAACATGTCTTGTCCACATTTATCAAGTTGTTCACTTGCTTGTCTCTCCTTTATATTCCTGTATGTCTTGTCCACATTTATCAAGTTGTTCTCTTGCTTGTCTCTCCTTTATATTCCAACACGTCTTGTCCACATTTATCAAGTTGTTCACTTGCTTGTCTCTCCTTTATATTCCAACATGTCTTGTCCACATTTATCAAGTTGTTCACTTGCTTGTCTCTCCTTTATATTCCTGTCTATGTCTTGTCCACATTTATCAAGTTGTTCACTTGCTTGTCTCTCCTTTATATTCCAGTCTATGTCTTGTCCACATTTATCAAGTTGTTCACTTGCTTGTCTCTCCTTTTTATTCCTGTCTATGTCTTGTCCTCATTTATCAAGTTGTTCACTTGCTTGTCTCTCCTTTATATTCCTGTCTATGTCTTGTCCACATTTATCAAGTTGTTCACTTGCTTGTCTCTCCTTTATATTCCTGTCTATGTCTTATCCTCGTTTATCAAGTTGTTCTCTTGCTTGTCTCTCCTTTATATTCCTGTATGTTTTGTCCACATTTATGAAGTTGTTCTCTTGCTTGTCTCTCCTTTATATTCCAGTATGTTTTGTCCACATTTATCAAGTTGTTCTCTTGCTGTCTCTCCTTTATATTCCAACATGTCTTGTCCACATTTATCAAGTTGTTCACTTGCTTGTCTCTCCTTTATATTCCTGTCTATGTCTTGTCCTCGTTTATCAAGTTGTTCTCTTGCTTGTCTCTCCTTTATATTCCAGTATGTTTTGTCCACATTTATCAAGTTGTTCTCTTGCTTGTCTCTCCTTTATATTCCAGTATGTTTTGTCCACATTTATCAAGTTGTTCTCTTGCTTGTCTCTCCTTTATATTCCAACATGTCTTGTCCACATTATCAAGTTGTTCTCTTGCTTGTCTCTCCTTTATATTCTAACACGTATTATCCACATTTATCAAGTTGTTCTCTTGCTTGTCTCTCCTTTATATTTCAACACGTATTGTCCACATTTATCAAGTTGTTCTCTTGCTTGTCTCTCCTTTATATTCCAACATGTCTTGTCCACATTTATCAAGTTGTTCTCTTGCTGTCTCTCCTTTATATTCCAACATGTCTTGTCCACATTTATCAAGTTGTTCTCTTGCTGTCTCTCCTTTATATTCCAACAAGTCTTGTCCACATTTATAAAGTTGTTCTCTTGCTGTCTCTCCTTTATATTCCAACATGTCTTGTCCACATTTATCAAGTTGTTCACTTGCTTGTCTCTCCTTTATATTCCTGTATGTTTTGTCCATATTTATCAAGTTGTTCTCTTGCTTGTCTCTCCTTTATATTCCAACACATCTTATCCACATTTATCAAGTTGTTCTCTTGCTTGTCTCTCCTTTATATTCCTGTATGTCTTGTTCACATTTATCAAGTTGTTCACTTGCTTGACTCTCCTTTATATTCCAATACGTCTTGTCCACATTTATCAAGTTGTTCACTTGCTTGTCTCTCCTTTATATTCCTGTATGTTTTGTCCACATGCATCAAGTTGTTCTCTTGCTTGTGTCTCCTTTATATTCCAACATGTCTTGTCCACATTTATCAAGTTGTTCACTTGCTTGTCTCTCCTTTATATTCCAACATGTCTTGTCCACATTTATCAAGTTGTTCTCTTGCTTGTCTCTCCTTTATATTCCAACACATCTTGTCCACATTTATCAAGTTGTTCTCTTGCTTGTCTCTCCTTTATATTCTAATATGTCTTGTCCACATTTATCAAGTTGTTCACTTGCTTGTCTCTCCTTTATATTCCTGTATGTTTTGTCCACATTTATCAAGTTGTTCTCTTGCTTGTCTCTCCTTTATATTCCAACATGTCTTGTCCACATTTATCAAGTTGTTCTCTTGCTTGTCTCTCCTTTATATTCCAACACGTCTTGTCCACATTTATCAAGTTGTTCACTTGCTTGTCTCTCCTTTATATTCCAACACGTCTTGTCCACATTTATCAAGTTGTTCACTTGCTTGTCTCTCCTTTATATTCCTGTCTATGTCTTGTCCACATTTATCAAGTTGTTCACTTGCTTGTCTCTCCTTTATATTCCTGTCTATGTCTTGTCCACATTTATCAAGTTGTTCACTTGCTTGTCTCTCCTTTATATTCCTGTCTATGTCTTGTCCACATTTATCAAGTTGTTCACTTGCTTGTCTCTCCTTTATATTCCAACATGTCTTGTCCACATTTATCAAGTTGTTCTCTTGCTGTCTCTCCTTTATATTCCTGTCTATGTCTTGTCCACATTTATCAAGTTGTTCACTTGCTTGTCTCTCCTTTATATTCCAACACGTCTTGTCCACATTTATCAAGTTGTTCTCTTGCTTGTCTCTCCTTTATATTCCAACACGTCTTGTCCACATTTATCAAGTTGTTCACTTGCTTGTCTCTCCTTTATATTCCAACATGTCTTGTCCACATTTATCAAGTTGTTCACTTGCTTGTCTCTCCTTTATATTCCTGTCTATGTCTTGTCCACATTTATCAAGTTGTTCACTTGCTTGTCTCTCCTTTATATTCCTGTCTATGTCTTGTCCACATTTATCAAGTTGTTCACTTGCTTGTCTCTCCTTTATATTCCTGTCTATGTCTTTTCCTCGTTTATCAAGTTGTTCACTTGCTTGTCTCTCCTTTATATTCCTGTCTATGTCTTGTCCACATTTATCAAGTTGTTCACTTGCTTGTCTCTCCTTTATATTCCAACACGTCTTGTCCACATTTATCAAGTTGTTCTCTTGCTTGTCTCTCCTTTATATTCCAACATGTCTTGTCCACATTTATCAAGTTGTTCTCTTGCTGTCTCTCCTTTATATTCCTGTATGTCTTGTCCACATTTATCAAGTTGTTCTCTTGCTTGTCTCTCCTTTATATTCCAACATGTCTTGTCCACATTTATCAAGTTGTTCTCTTGCTTGTCTCTCCTTTATATTACTGTATGTTTTGTCCACATTTATCAAGTTGTTCTCTTGCTTGTCTCTCCTTTATATTCCAACATGTCTTGTCCACATTTATAAAGTTATTCTATTGCTGTTTCTCCTTTATATTCCAATATGTCTTGTCCACATTTATCAAGTTGTTCTCTGCTGTCTCTCCTTTATATTCCAACATGTCTTGTCCACATTTATCAAGTTGTTCTCTTGCTTGTCTCTCCTTTATATTCCAACACATCTTGTCCACATTTATCAAGTTGTTCTCTTGCTTGTCTCTCCGTTATATTCCAGCACGTCTTGTCCACATTTATCAAGTTGTTCTCTTGCTTGTCTCTCCTTTATATTCTAACATGTCTTGTCCACATTTATCAAGTTGTTCTCTTGCTTGTCTCTCCTTTATATTCCAACACGTCTTGTCCACATTTATCAAGTTGTTCACTTGCTTGTCTCTCCTTTATATTCCAACACGTCTTGTCCACATTTATCAAGTTGTTCACTTGCTTGTCTCTCCTTTATATTCCTGTATGTTTTGTCCACATTTATCAAGTTGTTCTCTTGCTGTCTCTCCTTTATATTCCAACATGTCTTGTCCACATTTATCAAGTTGTTCTCTTGCTTGTCTCTCCTTTATATTCCAACACGTCTTGTCCACATTTATCAAGTTGTTCACTTGCTTGTCTCTCCTTTATATTCCAACACGTCTTGTCCACATTTATCAAGTTGTTCACTTGCTTGTCTCTCCTTTATATTCCTGTCTATGTCTTGTCCACATTTATCAAGTTGTTCACTTGCTTATCTCTCCTTTATATTCCTGTCTATGTCTTGTCCACATTTATCAAGTTGTTCACTTGCTTGTCTCTCCTTTATATTCCTGTCTATGTCTTGTCCACATTTATCAAGTTGTTCACTTGCTTGTCTCTCCTTTATATTCCAACATGTCTTGTCCACATTTATCAAGTTGTTCTCTTGATTGTCTCTCCTTTATATTCCAACATGTCTTGTCCACATTTACCAAGTTGTTCACTTGCTTGTCTCTCCTTTATATTCCAACATGTCTTGTCCACATTTATCAAGTTGTTCTCTTGCTGTCTCTCCTTTATATTCCAACATGTCTTGTCCACATTTATCAAGTTGTTCACTTGCTTGTCTCTCCTTTATATTCCAACACGTCTTGTCCACATTTATCAAGTTGTTCTCTTGCTTGTCTCTCCTTTATATTCCAACACGTCTTGTCCACATTTATCAAGTTGTTCACTTGCTTGTCTCTCCTTTATATTCCTGTCTATGTCTTGTCCACATTTATCAAGTTGTTCACTTGCTTGTCTCTCCTTTATATTCCTGTCTATGTCTTGTCCTCGTTTATCAAGTTGTTCACTTGCTTGTCTCTCCTTTACATTCCTGTCTATGTCTTGTCCACATTTATCAAGTTGTTCACTTGCTTGTCTCTCCTTTATATTCCTGTCTATGTCTTATCCACATTTATCAAGTTGTTCTCTTGCTTGTCTCTCCTTTATATTCCTGTATGTTTTGTCCACACTTATCAAGTTGTTCTCTTGCTTGTCTCTCCTTTATATTCCAGTATGTTTTGTCCACATTTATCAAGTTGTTCTCTTGTTGTCTCTCCTTTATATTCCAACACGTCTTGTCCACATTTATCAAGTTGTTCACTTGCTTGTCTCTCCTTTATATTCCTGTCTATGTCTTGTCCTCGTTTATCAAGTTGTTCTCTTGCTTGTCTCTCCTTTATATTCCAGTATGTTTTGTCCACATTTATCAAGTTGTTCTCTTGCTTGTCTCTCCTTTATATTCCAACATGTCTTGTCCACATTTATCAAGTTGTTCTCTTGCTTGTCTCTCCTTTATATTCCAACATGTCTTGTCCACATTTATCAAGTTGTTCTTTTGCTTGTCTCTCCTTTATATTCCTGTATGTCTTGTCCACATTTATCAAGTTGTTCTCTTGCTTGTCTCTCCTTTATATTCTAACACGTATTATCCACATTTATCAAGTTGTTCTCTTGCTTGTCTCTCCTTTATATTCCAACACGTATTGTCCACATTTATCAAGTTGTTCTCTTGCTTGTCTCTCCTTTATATTCCAACATGTCTTGTCCACATTTATCAAGTTGTTCACTTGCTTGTCTCTCCTTTATATTCCTGTCTATGTCTTGTCCTCATTTATCAAGTTGTTCACTTGCTTGTCTCTCCTTTATATTCCTGTCTATGTCTTGTCCACATTTATCAAGTTGTTCACTTGCTTGTCTCTCCTTTATATTCCTGTCTATGTCTTATCCTCGTTTATCAAGTTGTTCTCTTGCTTGTCTCTCCTTTATATTCCTGTATGTTTTGTCCACATTTATCAAGTTGTTCTCTTGCTTGTCTCTCCTTTATATTCCAACACATCTTATCCACATTTATCAAGTTGTTCTCTTGCTTGTCTCTCCTTTATATTCCTGTATGTCTTGTTCACATTTATCAAGTTGTTCACTTGCTTGACTCTCCTTTATATTCCAACACGCCTTGTCCACATTTATCAAGTTGTTCACTTGCTTGTCTCTCCTTTATATTCCTGTATGTTTTGTCCACATTTATCAAGTTGTTCTCTTGCTTGTCTCTCATTTATATTCCAACATGTCTTGTCCACATTTATCAAGTTGTTCACTTGCTTGTCTCTCCTTTATATTCCAACATGTCTTGTCCACATTTATCAAGTTGTTCTCTTGCTTGTCTCTCCTTTATATTCCAACACAGCTTATCCACATTTATCAAGTTGTTCTCTTGCTTGTCTCTCCTTTATATTCCAACACGTCTTGTCCACATTTATCAAGTTGTTCTCTTGCTTGTCTCTCATTTATATTCTAACATGTCTTGTCCACATTTATCAAGTTGTTCTCTTGCTTGTCTCACCTTTATATTCCAACACGTCTTGTCCACATTTATCAAGTTGTTCACTTGCTTGTCTCTCCTTTATATTCCAACACGTCTTGTCCACATTTATTAAGTTGTTCACTTGCTTGTCTCTCCTTTATATTCCAACACGTCTTGTCCACATTTATCAAGTTGTTCACTTGCTTGTCTCTCCTTTATATTCCTGTATGTTTTGTACACATTTATCAAGTTGTTCTCTTGCTTGTCTCTCCTTTATATTCCCACACGTCTTGTCCACATTTATCAAGTTGTTCACTTGCTTGTCTCTCCTTTATATTCCAACACGTCTTGTTCACATTTATCAAGTTGTTCACTTGCTTGTCTCTCCTTTATATTCCTGTCTATGTCTTGTCCACATTTATCAAGTTGTTCACTTGCTTTTCTCTCCTTTATATTCCTGTCTATGTCTTGTCCACATTTATCAAGTTGTTGACTTGCTTGTCTCTCCTTTATATTCCTGTCTATGTCTTGTCCACATTTATCAAGTTGTTCACTTGCTTGTCTCTCCTTTATATTCCTGTATATTTTGTCCACATTTATCAAGTTGTTCTCTTGCTTGTCTCTCCTTTATATTCCAACATGTCTTGTCCACATTTATCAAGTTGTTCACTTGCTTGTCTCTCCTTTATATTCCAACATGTCTTGTCCACATTTATCAAGTTGTTCTCTTGCTGTCTCTCCTTTATATTCCAACATGTCTTGTCCACATTTATCAAGTTGTTCTCTTGCTTGTCTCTCCTTTATATTCCAACATGTCTTGTCCACATTTATCAAGTTGTTCTCTTGCTTGTCTCTCCTTTATATTCCAACACAGCTTATCCACATTTATCAAGTTGTTCTCTTGCTTGTCTCTCCTTTATATTCCAACACGTCTTGTCCACATTTATCAAGTTGTTCTCTTGCTTGTCTCTCATTTATATTCTAACATGTCTTGTCCACATTTATCAAGTTGTTCTCTTGCTTGTCTCACCTTTATATTCCAACACGTCTTGTCCACATTTATCAAGTTGTTCACTTGCTTGTCTCTCCTTTATATTCCAACACGTCTTGTCCACATTTATTAAGTTGTTCACTTGCTTGTCTCTCCTTTATATTCCAACACGTCTTGTCCACATTTATCAAGTTGTTCACTTGCTTGTCTCTCCTTTATATTCCTGTATGTTTTGTCCACATTTATCAAGTTGTTCTCTTGCTTGTCTCTCCTTTATATTCCCACACGTCTTGTCCACATTTATCAAGTTGTTCACTTGCTTGTCTCTCCTTTATATTCCAACACGTCTTGTTCACATTTATCAAGTTGTTCACTTGCTTGTCTCTCCTTTATATTCCTGTCTATGTCTTGTCCACATTTATCAAGTTGTTCACTTGCTTTTCTCTCCTTTATATTCCTGTCTATGTCTTGTCCACATTTATCAAGTTGTTGACTTGCTTGTCTCTCCTTTATATTCCTGTCTATGTCTTGTCCACATTTATCAAGTTGTTCACTTGCTTGTCTCTCCTTTATATTCCTGTATGTTTTGTCCACATTTATCAAGTTGTTCTCTTGCTTGTCTCTCCTTTATATTCCAACATGTCTTGTCCACATTTATCAAGTTGTTCACTTGCTTGTCTCTCCTTTATATTCCAACATGTCTTGTCCACATTTATCAAGTTGTTCTCTTGCTGTCTCTCCTTTATATTCCAACATGTCTTGTCCACATTTATCAAGTTGTTCACTTGCTTGTCTCTCCTTTATATTCCAACACGTCTTGTCCACATTTATCAAGTTGTTCTCTTGCTTGTCTCTCCTTTATATTCCAACACGTCTTGTCCACATTTATCAAGTTGTTCACTTGCTTGTCTCTCCTTTATATTCCAACATGTCTTGTCCACATTTATCAAGTTGTTCACTTGCTTGTCTCTCCTTTATATTCCTGTCTATGTCTTGTCCACATTTATCAAGTTGTTCACTTGCTTGTCTCTCCTTTATATTCCTGTCTATGTCTTGTCCACATTTATCAAGTTGTTCACTTGCTTGTCTCTCCTTTATATTCCTGTCTATGTCTTGTCCTCATTTATCAAGTTGTTCACTTGCTTGTCTCTCCTTTATATTCCTGTCTATGTCTTGTCCACATTTATCAAGTTGTTCACTTGCTTGTCTCTCCTTTATATTCCTGTCTATGTCTTATCCTCGTTTATCAAGTTGTTCTCTTGCTTGTCTCTCCTTTATATTCCTGTATGTTTTGTCCACATTTATCAAGTTGTTCTCTTGCTTGTCTCTCCTTTATATTCCAGTATGTTTTGTCCACATTTATCAAGTTGTTCTCTTGCTGTCTCTCCTTTATATTCCAACATGTCTTGTCCACATTTATCAAGTTGTTCACTTGCTTGTCTCTCCTTTATATTCCTGTCTATGTCTTGTCCTCGTTTATCAAGTTGTTCTCTTGCTTGTCTCTCCTTTATATTCCTGTATGTTTTGTCCACATTTATCAAGTTGTTCTCTTGCTTGTCTCTCCTTTATATTCCAACATGTCTTGTCCACATTTATCAAGTTGTTCTCTTGCTGTCTCTCCTTTATATTTCAACATGTCTTGTCCACATTTATCAAGTTGTTCTCTTGCTGTCTCTTCTTTATATTCCTGTATGTCTTGTCCACATTTATCAAGTTGTTCTTTGCTTGTCTCTCCTTATATATTCCAACATGTCTTGTCCACATTTATCAAGTTGTTCTTTTGCTTGTCTCTCCTTTATATTCCTGTATGTCTTGTCCACATTTATCAAGTTGTTCTCTTGCTTGTCTCTCCTTTATATTCTAACACGTATTATCCACATTTATCAAGTTGTTCTCTTGCTTGTCTCTCCTTTATATTTCAACACGTATTGTCCACATTTATCAAGTTGTTCTCTTGCTTGTCTCTCCTTTATATTCCAACATGTCTTGTCCACATTTATCAAGTTGTTCTCTTGCTGTCTCTCCTTTATATTCCAACATGTCTTGTCCACATTTATCAAGTTGTTCTCTTGCTGTCTCTCCTTTATATTCCAACAAGTCTTGTCCACATTTATAAAGTTGTTCTCTTGCTGTCTCTCCTTTATATTCCAACATGTCTTGTCCACATTTATCAAGTTGTTCACTTGCTTGTCTCTCCTTTATATTCCTGTATGTTTTGTCCACATTTATCAAGTTGTTCTCTTGCTTGTCTCTCCTTTATATTCCAACACATCTTATCCACATTTATCAAGTTGTTCTCTTGCTTGTCTCTCCTTTATATTCCTGTATGTCTTGTTCACATTTATCAAGTTGTTCACTTGCTTGACTCTCCTTTATATTCCAATACGTCTTGTCCACATTTATCAAGTTGTTCACTTGCTTGTCTCTCCTTTATATTCCTGTATGTTTTGTCCACATTCATCAAGTTGTTCTCTTGCTTGTGTCTCCTTTATATTCCAACATGTCTTGTCCACATTTATCAAGTTGTTCACTTGCTTGTCTCTCCTTTATATTCCAACATGTCTTGTCCACATTTATCAAGTTGTTCTCTTGCTTGTCTCTCCTTTATATTCCAACACATCTTGTCCACATTTATCAAGTTGTTCTCTTGCTTGTCTCTCCTTTATATTCCAACACGTCTTGTCCACATTTATCAAGTTGTTATCTTGCTTGTCTCTCCTTTATATTCCAACATGTCTTGTCAACATTTATCAAGTTGTTCTCTTGCTTGTCTCTCCTTTATATTCTAATATGTCTTGTCCACATTTATCAAGTTGTTCACTTGCTTGTCTCTCCTTTATATTCCTGTATGTTTTGTCCACATTTATCAAGTTGTTCTCTTGCTTGTCTCTCCTTTATATTCCAACATGTCTTGTCCACATTTATCAAGTTGTTCTCTTGCTTGTCTCTCCTTTATATTCCAACACGTCTTGTCCACATTTATCAAGTTGTTCACTTGCTTGTCTCTCCTTTATATTCCAACACGTCTTGTCCACATTTATCAAGTTGTTCACTTGCTTGTCTCTCCTTTATATTCCTGTCTATGTCTTGTCCACATTTATCAAGTTGTTGACTTGCTTGTCTCTCCTTTATATTCCTGTCTATGTCTTGTCCACATTTATCAAGTTGTTGACTTGCTTGTCTCTCCTTTATATTCCTGTCTATGTCTTGTCCACATTTATCAAGTTGTTCACTTGCTTGTCTCTCCTTTATATTCCAACATGTCTTGTCCACATTTATCAAGTAGTTCTCTTGCTGTCTCTCCTTTATATTGCAACACGTCTTGTCCACATTTATCAAGTTGTTCACTTGCTTGTCTCTCCTTTATATTCCTACATGTCTTGTCCACATTTATCAAGTTGTTCTCTTGCTTGTCTCTCCTTTATATTCCAACATGTCTTGTCCACATTTATCAAGTTGTTCACTTGCTTGTCTCTCCTTTATATTCCAACATGTCTTGTCCACATTTATCAAGTTGTTCACTTGCTTGTCTCTCCTTTATATTCCTGTCTATGTCTTGTCCACATTTATCAAGTTGTTCACTTGCTTGTCTCTCCTTTATATTCCTGTCTATGTCTTGTCCACATTTATCAAGTTGTTCACTTGCTTGTCTCTCCTTTATATTCCTGTCTATGTCTTGTCCTCGTTTATCAAGTTGTTCACTTGCTTGTCTCTCCTTTATATTCCTGTCTATGTCTTGTCCACATTTATCAAGTTGTTCACTTGCTTGTCTCTCCTTTATATTCCAACACGTCTTGTCCACATTTATCAAGTTGTTCTCTTGCTTGTCTCTCCATTATATTCCAACACGTCTTGTCCACATTTATCAAGTTGTTCACTTGCTTGTCTCTCCTTTATATTCCAACACGTATTGTCCACATTTATCAAGTTGACCACTTGCTTGTCTCTCCTTTATATTCCTGTCTATGTCTTGTCCACATTTATCAAGTTGTTCACTTGCTTGTCTCTCCTTTATATTCCTGTCTATGTCTTGTCCTCGTTTATCAAGTTGTTCTCTTGCTTGTCTCTCCTTTATATTCCAGTATGTTTTGTCCACATTTATCAAGTTGTTCTCTTGCTTGTCTCTCCTTTATATTCCAACATGTCTTGTCCACATTTATCAAGTTGTTCTCTTGCTGTCTCTCCTTTATATTTCAACATGTCTTGTCCACATTTATCAAGTTGTTCTCTTGCTGTCTCTCCTTTATATTCCTGTATGTCTTGTCCACATTTATCAAGTTGTTCTCTTGCTTGTCTCTCCTTTATATTCCAACATGTCTTGTCCACATTTATCAAGTTGTTCTCTTGCTTGTCTCTCCTTTATATTCCAACATGTCTTGTCCACATTTATCAAGTTGTTCTCTTGCTTGTCTCTCCTTTATATTCCAACACGTATTATCCACATTTATCAAGTTGTTCTCTTGCTTGTCTCTCCTTTATATTCCAACACGTATTGTCCACATTTATCAAGTTGTTCTCTTGCTTGTCTCTCCTTTATATTCCAACATGTCTTGTCCACATTTATCAAGTTGTTCTCTTGCTGTCTCTCCTTTATATTCCTGTATGTCTTGTCCACATTTATCAAGTTATTCACTTGCTTGTCTCTCCTTTATATTCCATCACTTCTTGTCCACATTTATCAAGTTGTTCTCTTGCTTGTCTCTTCTTTATATTCCAGTATGTTTTGTCCACATTTATCTAGTTGTTCTCTTGCTTGTCTCTCCTTTATATTCCAGCATGTCTTGTTCACATTTATTAAGTTCTCTTGCTTGTCTCTCCTGTATATTCTTGTATGTCTTGTCCACATATATCATGTTCTTCTCTTGCTTGTGTCTCCTTTATATTCCTGTATGTCTTATCCACATTTATCAAGTTGTTCTCTTGCTTGTCTCTCCTTTATATTCCTGTATGTCTTGTTCACATTTATCAAGTTGTTCACATGCTTGTCTCTCCTTTATATTCCAACATGTCTTGTCCACATTATCAAGTTGTTCTCTTGCTTGTCTCTCCTTTATATTCCAACATGTCTTGTCCACATTTATCAAGTTGTTCTCTTGCTTGTCTCTCCTTTATATTCCTGTATGTCTTGTCCACATTTATCAAGTTGTTCTCTTGCTTGTCTCTCCTTTATATTCCAACACGTATTGCCCACATTTATCAAGTTGTTCTCTTGCTTGTCTCTCCTTTATATTCCAACATGTCTTGTCCACATTTATCAAGTTGTTCTCTTGCTGTCTCTCCTTTATATTCCTGTATGTCTTGTCCACATTTATCAAGTTGTTCACTTGCTTGTCTCTCCTTTATATTCCATCACGTCTTGTCCACATTTATCAAGTTGTTCTCTTGCTTGTCTCTTCTTTATATTCCAGTATGTTTTGTCCACATTTATCTAGTTGTTCTCTTGCTTGTCTCTCCTTTATATTCCAGCATGTCTTGTTCACATTTATTAAGTTCTCTTGCTTGTCTCTCCTGTATATTCTTGTATGTCTTGTCCACATATATCATGTTCTTCTCTTGCTTGTCTCTCCTTTATATTCCTGTATGTCTTATCCACATTTATCAAGTTGTTCTCTTGCTTGTCTCTCCTTTATATTCCTGTATGTCTTGTCCACATTTATCAAGTTGTTCACATGCTTGTCTCTCCTTTATATTCCTGTATGTCTTGTCCACATTTATCAAGTTGTTCACTTGCTTGTCTCTCCTTTATATTCCATCACGTCTTGTCCACATTTATCAAGTTGTTCACTTGCTTGTCTCTCCTTTATATTCCATCACGTCTTGTCCACATTTATCAAGTTGTTCTCTTGCTTGTCTCTTCTTTATATTCCAGTATGTTTTGTCCACATTTATCTAGTTGTTCTCTTGCTTGTCTCTCCTTTATATTCCAGCATGTCTTGTTCACATTTATTAAGTTCTCTTGCTTGTCTCTCCTGTATATTCTTGTATGTCTTGTCCACATATATCATGTTCTTCTCTTGCTTGTCTCTCCTTTATATTCCTGTATGTCTTATCCACAATTATCAAGTTGTTCTCTTGCTTGTCTCTCCTTTATATTCCTGTATGTCTTGTCCACATTTATCAAGTTGTTCACATGCTTGTCTCTCCTTTATATTCCTGTATGTCTTATCCACATTTATCAAGTTGTTCTCTTGCTTGTCTCTCCTTTATATTCCTGTCTATGTCTTGTCCACATTTATCAAGTTGTTCTCTTGCTTATCTCTCCTTTATTTTCCAACATGTCTTATCCACATTTATCAAGTTGTTCTCTTGCATATCTCTCCTTTATATTCAAGTATGTCTTGTCCACATTTATTAAGTTGTTCACTTTCCTTATATTCCAGCATGTCTTGTTCACATTTATTAAGTTCTTCTCTTGCTTGTCTCTCTTTATATTCCTGTGTCTTGTCCACATTTATCAATTTATTCTCTTACGTGTTTGTCCTTTATATTCATGTATGTCTCATCCTTATATATGTCCGATATATTGAAGGGATCTCAATGCAAAAGCAGGATAGGAAAGAGTTTAAGAAGTTGTTGGTAATTATGGCCTAGGCGAGAGGAATAAAAGAGTTGATTAACTTATTGACTGGGTAAGAACAAACAATATGATGATAGTAAATACCTGGTTTAAGCAACATCCAAGACATATTTAGACATTTAAAAGCCCAGTAGACAACGCACATAATCAAATCGATTACATAATGATAAACAAAAGATTTAGAAACAGTCTGGTGTGTGTGAAAACTAAACCAGGGGCAGATTGCAATAGTGATCATGTATCAGTTGTGGGAAAGCTTAGAGTAAAATTGAAAGCAGCAAAACGAGCCTCAGTTAACATCAAGTTAAATTTATATTTACTCAAATCAGACAAGAAGTTGCGAGACGATTATAACATCACAATTCAGAACCTGTACAATGCAACAGAGAAGATACAAAGCATTGATGAACAGTGGGAAATGCTAAAAGAATTAATGCAACAAACATCAAAAGAGTTCATACCACCAGTGAGAACAAATTCAAGAAAGAAGACGGATGACATTTTGCAGCTAATGGATACAAGAAGAAGAAATAAAGAAAATAAAGATGAGTATAAGAGATTAAATAAAGAAATTGTAATTAAATGCACTGAAGGAAAAAAAAAAAAAGCACAGCTAAAAGAGACATGCAAAGAGATTGAAATGCAACAAAAAGGAGATGCCAAAGCTATATACAAACAAATTGAAGAATTAACAGGACGAAAAACGCAATAAAAATCTGAATGTTTAAGGTCAAAGAAAAGATAATTGTTGATTGAACAAGAAAGCATAAGGGAACAATGGACAGAATACATTAAAGATCTTTATAATGATGAAAGAACAGAAGTAAATATTAAGGATAATGGAGAAGGACCAGAAATACTCAAAGAAGAAGTGAAAGACACCTTTCACAATATGAAAGCAAAAAAAGCTCCTAGACCAGATAATATAACTAAAGAAGAGAGATTGGAGCCATGGGTGATTTTGGAATAGAAATATAATAACAAAAATATTTAATGATATCTACAACAGCGGATATATACCAGAAGACCTGCTCAAATCAATATTCATAGCCCTACCAAAGAAATCGGGTGCGATTGAATGCGATGATCACACAATAAGCCTTATGAGTCATATGACTAAGATATTACTAAGAATCATCATGCGAAGAGTGCGAAACAAAATCAGTCCAGAAATTAACGATGAACAGTGTGGTTTTGTTAGAGATAAAGGAACAAGCAATGCCTTTTATATCATAAGATCTTTAGTAGAAAGAGCCATAGAGGTGAAAACAGATCTATACCTATGTTTCATAGATTATACCAAAGCATTTGACAAAGTAAAGCACCAAGAAATGATCAACATTTTAGAAGGCATAACCCTCCACAGTAGGCTCACCTTGTTGTGGTTGGAGGGCTCCGGGATCCAAGGAGCTAGGCCAGCGGGAGCTTAGCTCCTTGCAGGGTCACCTACGCTAGACAGGTCCTTGGTGAGGGGCCAGACAAAGGAGCCAGGAGTAGATGGAACCCTTTAAGTGAAGACACAGAACCCACCGACGAGTGGTACATGCTCTGGTCTGGACTAATCCATCCCCACTTCATGGGTTCAATGCTTCTCTGTCTGAACTAATCCATCCCCACTTCATGGGTTCAATGCTTCTCTGTCTGAACTAATCCATCCCCACTTCATGGGTTCAATGCTTCTCTGTCTGAACTAATCCATCCCCACTTCATGGGTTCAATGCTTCTCTGTCTGAACTAATCCATCCACACTTCATGGGTTCAATGCTTCTCTGTCTGAACTAATCCATCCACACTTCATGGGTTCAATGCTTCTCTGTCTGAACTAATCCATCCCCACTTCATGGGTTCAATGCTTCTCTGTCTGAACTAATCCATCCCCACTTCATGGGTTCAATGCTTCTCTGTCTGAACTAATCCATCCCCACTTCATGGGTTCAATGCTTCTCTGAACTAATCCATCCCCACTTCATGGGTTCAATGCTTCTCTGAACTAATCCATCCCCACTTCATGGGTTCAATGCTTCTCTGAACTAATCCATCCCCACTTCATGGGTTCAATGCTTCTCTGTCTGAACTAATCCATCCCCACTTCATGGGTTCAATGTTCTCTGTCTGAACTAATCCATCCCCACTTCATGGGTTAAATGCTTCTCTGTCTGAACTAATCCATCCCCACTTCATGGGTTCAATGCTTCTCTGTCTGAACTAATCCATCCCCACTTCATGGGTTCAATGCTTCTCTGTCTGAACTAATCCATCCCCACTTCATGGGTTCAATGCTTCTCTGTCTGAACTAATCCATCCCCACTTCATGGGTTCAATGTTTCTGTCTGAACTAATCCATCCCCACTTCATGGGTTAAATGCTTCTCTGTCTGAACTAATCCATCCCCACTTCATGGGTTCAATGCTTCTCTGTCTGAACTAATCCATCCCCACTTCATAGGTTCAATGCTTCTCTGTCTGAACTAATCCATCCCCACTTCATGGGTTAAATGCTTCTCTGTCTGAACTAATCCATCCCCACTTCATAGGTTCAATGCTTCTCTGTCTGAACTAATCCATCCCCACTTCATGGGTTCAATGTTTCTGTCTGAACTAATCCATCCCCACTTCATGGGTTCAATGCTTCTCTGTCTGAACTAATCCATCCCCACTTCATGGGTTCAATGCTTCTCTGTCTGAACTAATCCATCCACACTTCATGGGTTCAATGTTTCTCTGTCTGAACTAATCCATCCCCACTTCATAGGTTCAATGCTTCTCTGTCTGAACTAATCCATCCACACTTCATGGGTTCAATGCTTCTCTGTCTGGACTAATCCATCCACACTTCATGGGTTCAATGCTTCTCTGTCTGAACTAATCCATCCCCACTTCATGGGTTCAATGCTTCTCTGTCTGAACTAATCCATCCCCACTTCATGGGTTCAATGCTTCTCTATCTGAACTAATCCATCCACACTTCATGGGTTCAATGCTTCTCTGTCTGAACTAATCCATCCCCACTTCATGGGTTCAATGCTTCTCTGTCTGAACTAATCCATCCCCACTTCATGGGTTCAATGCTTCTCTGTCTGAACTAATCCATCCCCACTTCATGGGTTAAATGCTTCTCTGTCTGAACTAATCCATCCCTACTTCATGGGTTCAATGCTTCTCTGTCTGAACTAATCCATCCCTACTTCATGGGTTCAATGCTTCTCTGTCTGAACTAATCCATCCCTACTTCATGGGTTCAATGCTTCTCTGTCTGAACTAATCCATCCCCACTTCATGGGTTCAATGCTTCTCTGTCTGAACTAATCCATCCCCACTTCATGGGTTAAATGCTTCTCTGTCTGAACTAATCCATCCCTACTTCATGGGTTCAATGCTTCTCTGAACTAATCCATCCCCACTTCATGGGTTCAATGCTTCTCTGAACTAATCCATCCCTACTTCATGGGTTCAATGCTTCTCTGTCTGAACTAATCCATCCCCACTTCATGGGTTCAATGCTTCTGTCTGAACTAATCCATCCCCACTTCATGGGTTCAATGCTTCTCTGTCTGAACTAATCCATCCCCACTTCATGGGTTCAATGCTTCTCTGTCTGAACTAATCCATCCACCACTTCATGGGTTCAATGTTTCTCTGTCTGAACTAATCCATCCACACTTCATGGGTTCAATGCTTCTCTGTCTGGACTAATCCATCCCCACTTCATGAGTTCAATGCTTCTCTGTCTGAACTAATCCATCCCCACTTCATGGGTTCAATACTTCTCTGTCTGGACTAATCCATCCCCACTTCATGGGTTCAATGCTTCTCTGTCTGGACTAATCCATCCCCACTTCATGGGTTCAATGCTTCTCTGAACTAATCCATCCACACTTCATGGGTTCAATGCTTCTCTGAACTAATCCATCCCCACTTCATGAGTTCAATGCTTCTCTGTCTGAACTAATCCATCCCCACTTCATGGGTTCAATGCTTCTCTGTCTGAACTAATCCATCCCCACTTCATGGGTTCAATGCTTCTCTGTCAGGACTAATCCATCCCCACTTCATGGGTTCAATGCTTCTCTGTCTGAACTAATCCATCCCCACTTCATGGGTTCAATGCTTCTCTGTCTGAACTAATCCATCCCCACTTCATGGGTTCAATGCTTCTCTGTCTGAACTAATCCATCCCCACTTCATGGGTTCAATGCTTCTCTGTCTGAACTAATCCATCCCCACTTCATGGGTTCAATGTTTCTCTGTCTGAACTAATCCATCCCCACTTCATGGGTTCAATGCTTCTCTGTCTGAACTAATCCATCCCCACTTCATGGGTTCAATGCTTCTCTGTCTGAACTAATCCATCCCCACTTCATGGGTTCAATGCTTCTCTGTCTGAACTAATCCATCCCCACTTCATGGGTTCAATGCTTCTCTGTCTGAACTAATCCATCCCCACTTCATGGGTTCAATGCTTCTCTGTCTGAACTAATCCATCCCCACTTCATGGGTTCAATGCTTCTCTGTCTGAACTAATCCATCCCCACTTCATGGGTTCAATGCTTCTCTGTCTGAACTAATCCATCCCCACTTCATGGGTTCAATGCTTCTCTGTCTGAACTAATCCATCCCCACTTCATGGGTTCAATACTTCTCTGTCTGGACTAATCCATCCCCACTTCATGGGTTCAATGCTTCTCTGTCTGGACTAATCCATCCCCACTTCATGGGTTCAATGCTTCTCTGAACTAATCCATCCACACTTCATGGGTTCAATGCTTCTCTGAACTAATCCATCCCCACTTCATGAGTTCAATGCTTCTCTGTCTGAACTAATCCATCCCCACTTCATGGGTTCAATGCTTCTCTGTCTGAACTAATCCATCCCCACTTCATGGGTTCAATGCTTCTCTGTCTGGACTAATCCATCCCCACTTCATGGGTTCAATGCTTCTCTGTCTGAACTAATCCATCCCCACTTCATGGGTTCAATGCTTCTCTGTCTGAACTAATCCATCCCCACTTCATGGGTTCAATGCTTCTCTGTCTGAACTAATCCATCCCCACTTCATGGGTTCAATGCTTCTCTGTCTGAACTAATCCATCCCCACTTCATGGGTTCAATGTTTCTCTGTCTGAACTAATCCATCCCCACTTCATGGGTTCAATGCTTCTCTGTCTGAACTAATCCATCCCCACTTCATGGGTTCAATGCTTCTCTGTCTGAACTAATCCATCCCCACTTCATGGGTTCAATGCTTCTCTGTCTGAACTAATCCATCCCCACTTCATGGGTTCAATGCTTCTCTGTCTGAACTAATCCATCCCCACTTCATGGGTTCAATGCTTCTCTGTCTGAACTAATCCATCCCCACTTCATGGGTTCAATGCTTCTCTGTCTGAACTAATCCATCCCCACTTCATGGGTTCAATGCTTCTCTGTCTGAACTAATCCATCCCCACTTCATGGGTTCAATGCTTCTCTGTCTGAACTAATCCATCCCCACTTCATGGGTTAAATGCTTCTCTGTCTGAACTAATCCATCCCCACTTCATGGGTTAAATGCTTCTCTGTCTGAACTAATCCATCCCTACTTCATGGGTTCAATGCTTCTCTGAACTAATCCATCCACACTTCATGGGTTCAATGCTTCTCTGTCTGAACTAATCCATCCCCACTTCATGGGTTCAATGCTTCTCTGTCTGAACTAATCCATCCCCACTTCATGGGTTCAATGCTTCTCTGCCTGAACTAATCCATCCCCACTTCATGGGTTCAATGCTTCTCTGTCTGAACTAATCCATCCCCACTTCATGGGTTCAATGCTTCTCTGTCTGAACTAATCCATCCCCACTTCATGGGTTCAATGCTTCTCTGTCTGAACTAATCCATCCCCACTTCATGGGTTCAATGCTTCTCTGTCTGAACTAATCCATCCCCACTTCATGGGTTAAATGCTTCTCTGTCTGAACTAATCCATCCCTACTTCATGGGTTCAATGCTTCTCTGAACTAATCCATCCACACTTCATGGGTTCAATGCTTCTCTGAACTAATCCATCCCCACTTCATGAGTTCAATGCTTCTCTGTCTGAACTAATCCATCCCCACTTCATGGGTTCAATGCTTCTCTGTCTGAACTAATCCATCCCCACTTCATGGGTTCAATGCTTCTCTGTCTGAACTAATCCATCCCCACTTCATGGGTTCAATGCTTCTCTGTCTGGACTAATCCATCCCCACTTCATGGGTTCAATGCTTCTCTGTCTGAACTAATCCATCCCCACTTCATGGGTTCAATGCTTCTCTGTCTGAACTAATCCATCCCCACTTCATGGGTTCAATGCTTCTCTGTCTGAACTAATCCATCCCCACTTCATGGGTTCAATGCTTCTCTGTCTGAACTAATCCATCCCCACTTCATGGGTTCAATGTTTCTCTGTCTGAACTAATCCATCCCCACTTCATGGGTTCAATGCTTCTCTGTCTGAACTAATCCATCCCCACTTCATGGGTTCAATGCTTCTCTGTCTGAACTAATCCATCCCCACTTCATGGGTTCAATGCTTCTCTGTCTGAACTAATCCATCCCCACTTCATGGGTTCAATGCTTCTCTGTCTGAACTAATCCATCCCCACTTCATGGGTTCAATGCTTCTCTGTCTGAACTAATCCATCCCACTTCATGGGTTCAATGCTTCTCTGTCTGAACTAATCCATCCCCACTTCATGGGTTCAATGCTTCTCTGTCTGAACTAATCCATCCCCACTTCATGGGTTCAATGCTTCTCTGTCTGAACTAATCCATCCCCACTTCATGGGTTCAATACTTCTCTGTCTGGACTAATCCATCCCCACTTCATGGGTTCAATGCTTCTCTGTCTGGACTAATCCATCCCCACTTCATGGGTTCAATGCTTCTCTGAACTAATCCATCCACACTTCATGGGTTCAATGCTTCTCTGAACTAATCCATCCCCACTTCATGAGTTCAATGCTTCTCTGTCTGAACTAATCCATCCCCACTTCATGGGTTCAATGCTTCTCTGTCTGAACTAATCCATCCCCACTTCATGGGTTCAATGCTTCTCTGTCTGGACTAATCCATCCCCACTTCATGGGTTCAATGCTTCTCTGTCTGAACTAATCCATCCCCACTTCATGGGTTCAATGCTTCTCTGTCTGAACTAATCCATCCCCACTTCATGGGTTCAATGCTTCTCTGTCTGAACTAATCCATCCCCACTTCATGGGTTCAATGCTTCTCTGTCTGAACTAATCCATCCCCACTTCATGGGTTCAATGTTTCTCTGTCTGAACTAATCCATCCCCACTTCATGGGTTCAATGCTTCTCTGTCTGAACTAATCCATCCCCACTTCATGGGTTCAATGCTTCTCTGTCTGAACTAATCCATCCCCACTTCATGGGTTCAATGCTTCTCTGTCTGAACTAATCCATCCCCACTTCATGGGTTCAATGCTTCTCTGTCTGAACTAATCCATCCCCACTTCATGGGTTCAATGCTTCTCTGTCTGAACTAATCCATCCCCACTTCATGGGTTCAATGCTTCTCTGTCTGAACTAATCCATCCCCACTTCATGGGTCAATGCTTCTCTGTCTGAACTAATCCATCCCCACTTCATGGGTTCAATGCTTCTCTGTCTGAACTAATCCATCCCCACTTCATGGGTTCAATGCTTCTCTGTCTGAACTAATCCATCCCCACTTCATGGGTTCAATGTTTCTCTGTCTGAACTAATCCATCCACACTTCATGGGTTCAATGCTTCTCTGAACTAATCCATCCACACTTCATGGGTTCAATGCTTCTCTGTCTGAACTAATCCATCCACACTTCATGGGTTCAATGCTTCTCTGTCTGGACTAATCCATCCCCACTTCATGGGTTCAATGCTTCTCTGTCTGGACTAATCCATCCCCACTTCATGGGTTCAATGCTTCTCTGAACTAATCCATCCACACTTCATGGGTTCAATGCTTCTCTGAACTAATCCATCCACACTTCATGGGTTCAATGCTTCTCTGAACTAATCCATCCACACTTCATGGGTTCAATGCTTCTCTGTCTGAACTAATCCATCCCCACTTCATGGGTTCAATGCTTCTCTGTCTGAACTAATCCATCCACACTTCATGGGTTCAATGCTTCTCTGTCTGAACTAATCCATCCCCACTTCATGAGTTCAGTGCTTCTCTGTCTGAACTAATCCATCCCCACTTCATGGGTTCAATGCTTCTCTGTCTGAACTAATCCATCCACACTTCATGGGTTCAATGCTTCTCTGTCTGGACTAATCCATCCACACTTCATGGGTTCAATGCTTCTCTGTCTGAACTAATCCATCCCCACTTCATGGGTTCAATGCTTCTCTGTCTGAACTAATCCATCCACACTTCATGGGTTCAATACTTCTCTGTCTGAACTAATCCATCCCCACTTCATGGGTTCAATGCTTCTCTGTCTGAACTAATCCATCCCCACTTCATGGGTTCAATGCTTCTCTGTCTGAACTAATCCATCCCCACTTCATGGGTTCAATGCTTCTCTGTCTGAACTAATCCATCCCCACTTCATGGGTTCAATGCTTCTCTGTCTGAACTAATCCATCCACACTTCATGGGTTCAATGCTCCTCTGTCTGAACTAATCCATCCCCACTTCATGGGTTCAATGCTTCTCTGTCTGAACTAATCCATCCACACTTCATGGGTTCAATGCTTCTCTGTCTGAACTAATCCATCCACACTTCATGGGTTCAATGCTTCTCTGTCTGAACTAATCCATCCCCACTTCATGGGTTCAATGCTTCTCTGTCTGAACTAATCCATCCCCACTTCATGGGTTCAATGCTTCTCTGTCTGAACTAATCCATCCCCACTTCATGGCTTCAATGCTTCTCTGTCTGAACTAATCCATCCCCACTTCATGGGTTCAATACTTCTCTGTCTGGACTAATCCATCCCCACTTCATGGGTTCAATGCTTCTCTGTCTGGACTAATCCATCCCCACTTCATGGGTTCAATGCTTCTCTGAACTAATCCATCCACACTTCATGGGTTCAATGCTTCTCTGAACTAATCCATCCCCACTTCATGAGTTCAATGCTTCTCTGTCTGAACTAATCCATCCCCACTTCATGGGTTCAATGCTTCTCTGTCTGAACTAATCCATCCCCACTTCATGGGTTCAATGCTTCTCTGTCTGGACTAATCCATCCCCACTTCATGGGTTCAATGCTTCTCTGTCTGAACTAATCCATCCCCACTTCATGGGTTCAATGCTTCTCTGTCTGAACTAATCCATCCCCACTTCATGGGTTCAATGCTTCTCTGTCTGAACTAATCCATCCCCACTTCATGGGTTCAATGCTTCTCTGTCTGAACTAATCCATCCCCACTTCATGGGTTCAATGTTTCTCTGTCTGAACTAATCCATCCCCACTTCATGGGTTCAATGCTTCTCTGTCTGAACTAATCCATCCCCACTTCATGGGTTCAATGCTTCTCTGTCTGAACTAATCCATCCCCACTTCATGGGTTCAATGCTTCTCTGTCTGAACTAATCCATCCCCACTTCATGGGTTCAATGCTTCTCTGTCTGAACTAATCCATCCCCACTTCATGGGTTCAATGCTTCTCTGTCTGAACTAATCCATCCCCACTTCATGGGTTCAATGCTTCTCTGTCTGAACTAATCCATCCCCACTTCATGGGTTCAATGCTTCTCTGTCTGAACTAATCCATCCCCACTTCATGGGTTCAATGCTTCTCTGTCTGAACTAATCCATCCCCACTTCATGGGTTCAATGCTTCTCTGTCTGAACTAATCCATCCCCACTTCATGGGTTCAATGCTTCTCTGTCTGAACTAATCCATCCCCACTTCATGGGTTCAATGTTTCTCTGTCTGAACTAATCCATCCACACTTCATGGGTTCAATGCTTCTCTGTCTGGACTAATCCATCCCCACTTCATGGGTTCAATGCTTCTCTGAACTAATCCATCCACACTTCATGGGTTCAATGCTTCTCTGTCTGAACTAATCCATCCACACTTCATGGGTTCAATGCTTCTCTGTCTGAACTAATCCATCCCCACTTCATGGGTTCAATGCTTCTCTGTCTGGACTAATCCATCCCCACTTCATGGGTTCAATGCTTCTCTGAACTAATCCATCCACACTTCATGGGTTCAATGCTTCTCTGAACTAATCCATCCACACTTCATGGGTTCAATGCTTCTCTGAACTAATCCATCCACACTTCATGGGTTCAATGCTTCTCTGTCTGAACTAATCCATCCCCACTTCATGGGTTCAATGCTTCTCTGTCTGAACTAATCCATCCACACTTCATGGGTTCAATGCTTCTCTGTCTGAACTAATCCATCCCCACTTCATGAGTTCAGTGCTTCTCTGTCTGAACTAATCCATCCCCACTTCATGGGTTCAATGCTTCTCTGTCTGAACTAATCCATCCACACTTCATGGGTTCAATGCTTCTCTGTCTGGACTAATCCATCCACACTTCATGGGTTCAATGCTTCTCTGTCTGAACTAATCCATCCCCACTTCATGGGTTCAATGCTTCTCTGTCTGAACTAATCCATCCACACTTCATGGGTTCAATACTTCTCTGTCTGAACTAATCCATCCCCACTTCATGGGTTCAATGCTTCTCTGTCTGAACTAATCCATCCCCACTTCATGGGTTCAATGCTTCTCTGTCTGAACTAATCCATCCCCACTTCATGGGTTCAATGCTTCTCTGTCTGAACTAATCCATCCCCACTTCATGGGTTCAATGCTTCTCTGTCTGAACTAATCCATCCACACTTCATGGGTTCAATGCTCCTCTGTCTGAACTAATCCATCCCCACTTCATGGGTTCAATGCTTCTCTGTCTGAACTAATCCATCCCCACTTCATGGGTTCAATGCTTCTCTGTCTGAACTAATCCATCCACACTTCATGGGTTCAATGCTTCTCTGTCTGAACTAATCCATCCCCACTTCATGGGTTCAATGCTTCTCTGTCTGAACTAATCCATCCCCACTTCATGGGTTCAATGCTTCTCTGTCTGAACTAATCCATCCCCACTTCATGGGTTCAATGCTTCTCTGTCTGAACTAATCCATCCCCACTTCATGGGTTCAATACTTCTCTGTCTGGACTAATCCATCCCCACTTCATGGGTTCAATGCTTCTCTGTCTGGACTAATCCATCCCCACTTCATGGGTTCAATGCTTCTCTGAACTAATCCATCCACACTTCATGGGTTCAATGCTTCTCTGAACTAATCCATCCCCACTTCATGAGTTCAATGCTTCTCTGTCTGAACTAATCCATCCCCACTTCATGGGTTCAATGCTTCTCTGTCTGAACTAATCCATCCCCACTTCATGGGTTCAATGCTTCTCTGTCTGGACTAATCCATCCCCACTTCATGGGTTCAATGCTTCTCTGTCTGAACTAATCCATCCCCACTTCATGGGTTCAATGCTTCTCTGTCTGAACTAATCCATCCCCACTTCATGGGTTCAATGCTTCTCTGTCTGAACTAATCCATCCCCACTTCATGGGTTCAATGCTTCTCTGTCTGAACTAATCCATCCCCACTTCATGGGTCAATGTTTCTCTGTCTGAACTAATCCATCCCCACTTCATGGGTTCAATGCTTCTCTGTCTGAACTAATCCATCCCCACTTCATGGGTTCAATGCTTCTCTGTCTGAACTAATCCATCCCCACTTCATGGGTTCAATGCTTCTCTGTCTGAACTAATCCATCCCCACTTCATGGGTTCAATGCTTCTCTGTCTGAACTAATCCATCCCCACTTCATGGGTTCAATGCTTCTCTGTCTGAACTAATCCATCCCCACTTCATGGGTTCAATGCTTCTCTGTCTGAACTAATCCATCCCACTTCATGGGTTCAATGCTTCTCTGTCTGAACTAATCCATCCCACTTCATGGTTCAATGCTTCTCTGTCTGAACTAATCCATCCCCACTTCATGGGTTCAATGCTTCTCTGTCTGAACTAATCCATCCCCACTTCATGGGTTCAATGCTTCTCTGTCTGAACTAATCCATCCCCACTTCATGGGTTCAATGTTTCTCTGTCTGAACTAATCCATCCACACTTCATGGGTTCAATGCTTCTCTGTCTGGACTAATCCATCCCCACTTCATGGGTTCAATGCTTCTCTGAACTAATCCATCCACACTTCATGGGTTCAATGCTTCTCTGTCTGAACTAATCCATCCACACTTCATGGGTTCAATGCTTCTCTGTCTGGACTAATCCATCCCCACTTCATGGGTTCAATGCTTCTCTGAACTAATCCATCCACACTTCATGGGTTCAATGCTTCTCTGAACTAATCCATCACACTTCATGGGTTCAATGCTTCTCTGAACTAATCCATCCACACTTCATGGGTCAATGCTTCTCTGTCTGAACTAATCCATCCCCACTTCATGGGTTCAATGCTTCTCTGTCTGAACTAATCCATCCACACTTCATGGGTTCAATGCTTCTCTGTCTGAACTAATCCATCCCCACTTCATGAGTTCAGTGCTTCTCTGTCTGAACTAATCCATCCCCATTTCATGGGTTCAATGCTTCTCTGTCTGAACTAATCCATCCACACTTCATGGGTTCAATGCTTCTCTGTCTGGACTAATCCATCCACACTTCATGGGTTCAATGCTTCTCTGTCTGAACTAATCCATCCCCACTTCATGGGTTCAATGCTTCTCTGTCTGAACTAATCCATCCACACTTCATGGGTTCAATGCTTCTCTGTCTGAACTAATCCATCCCCACTTCATGGGTTCAATGCTTCTCTGTCTGAACTAATCCATCCCCACTTCATGGGTTCAATGCTTCTCTGTCTGAACTAATCCATCCCCACTTCATGGGTTCAATGCTTCTCTGTCTGAACTAATCCATCCCCACTTCATGGGTTCAATGCTTCTCTGTCTGAACTAATCCATCCACACTTCATGGGTTCAATGCTCCTCTGTCTGAACTAATCCATCCCCACTTCATGGGTTCAATGCTTCTCTGTCTGAACTAATCCATCCACACTTCATGGGTTCAATGCTTCTCTGTCTGAACTAATCCATCCACACTTCATGGGTTCAATGCTTCTCTGTCTGAACTAATCCATCCCCACTTCATGGGTTCAATGCTTCTCTGAACTATTCATCCCACTTCATGGGTTCTTCTTGTCTGAACTAATCCATCCCCACTTCATGGGTTCAATGCTTCTCTGAACTAATCCATCCCCACTTCATGGGTTCAATGCTTCTCTGAACTAATCCATCCCCACTTCATGGGTTCAATGCTTCTCTGAACTAATCCATCCCCACTTCATGGGTTCAATGCTTCTCTGAACTAATCCATCCCCACTTCATGGGTTCAATGCTTCTCTGAACTAATCCATCCCCACTTCATGGGTTCAATGCTTCTCTGAACTAATCCATCCCCACTTCATGGGTTCAATGCTTCTCTGAACTAATCCATCCCCACTTCATGGGTTCAATGCTTCTCTGAACTAATCCATCCACACTTCATGGGTTCAATGCTTCTCTGAACTAATCCATCCCCACTTCATGGGTTCAATGCTTGTCTGAACTAATCCATCCCCACTTCATGGGTTCAATGCTTCTCTGAACTAATCCATCCCCACTTCATGGGTTCAATGCTTCTCTGTCTGAACTAATCCATCCCCACTTCATGGGTTCAATGCTTCTCTGTCTGAACTAATCCATCCACACTTCATGGGTTCAATGCTTCTCTGTCTGAACTAATCCATCCCCACTTCATGGGTTCAATGCTTCTCTGTCTGAACTAATCCATCCCCACTTCATGGGTTCAATGCTTCTCTGTCTGAACTAATCCATCCCACTTCATGGGTTCAATGCTTCTCTGTCTGAACTAATCCATCCCCACTTCATGGGTCAATGCTTCTTTCTGTCTGAACTAATCCATCCCCACTTCATGGGTTCAATGCTTCTCTGTCTGAACTAATCCATCCCCACTTCATGGGTTCAATGCTTCTCTGTCTGAACTAATCCATCCCACTTCATGGGTTCAATGCTTCTCTGTCTGAACTAATCCATCCCCACTTCATGGGTTCAATGCTTCTCTGTCTGAACTAATCCATCCCCACTTCATGGGTTCAATGCTCTCTGTCTGAACTAATCCATCCCCACTTCATGGGTTCAATGCTTCTCTGTCTGAACTAATCCATCCCCACTTCATGGGTTCAATGCTTCTCTGTCTGAACTAATCCATCCACCACTTCATGGGTTCAATGCTTCTCTGTCTGAACTAATCCATCCCCACTTCATGGGTTCAATGCTTCTCTGTCTGAACTAATCCATCCACCACTTCATGGGTTCAATGCTTCTCTGTCTGAACTAATCCATCCCCACTTCATGGGTTCAATGCTTCTCTGAACTAATCCATCCACACTTCATGGGTTCAATGCTTTCTGAACTAATCCATCCACACTTCATGGGTTCAATGCTTTCTCTGAACTAATCCATCCACACTTCATGGGTTCAATGCTTCTCTGTCTGAACTAATCCATCCACACTTCATGGGTTCAATGCTTCTCTGTCTGAACTAATCCATCCACCACTCATGGGTTCAATGCTTCTCTGTCTGAACTAATCCATCCACCACTTCATGGGTTCAATGCTTCTCTGTCTGAACTAATCCATCCCCACTTCATGGGTTCAATGCTTCTCTGTCTGAACTAATCCATCCCCACTTCATGGGTTCAATGCTTCTCTGTCTGAACTAATCCATCCCCACTTCATGGGTTCAATGCTTCTCTGTCTGAACTAATCCATCCCCACTTCATGGGTTCAATGCTTCTCTGTCTGAACTAATCCATCCCCACTTCATGGGTTCAATGCTTCTCTGTCTGAACTAATCCATCCCCACTTCATGGGTTCAATGCTTCTCTGTCTGAACTAATCCATCCCCACTTCATGGGTTCAATGCTTCTCTGTCTGAACTAATCCATCCACCACTTCATGGGTTCAATGCTCTCTGTCTGAACTAATCCATCCCCACTTCATGGGTTCAATGCTTCTCTGTCTGAACTAATCCATCCCCACTTCATGGGTTCAATGCTTCTCTGTCTGAACTAATCCATCCCCACTTCATGGGTTCAATGCTTCTCTGTCTGAACTAATCCATCCCCACTTCATGGGTTCAATGCTTCTCTGTCTGAACTAATCCATCCCCACTTCATGGGTTCAATGCTTCTCTGTCTGAACTAATCCATCCACCACTTCATGGGTTCAATGCTTCTCTGTCTGAACTAATCCATCCCCACTTCATGGGTTCAATGCTTCTCTGTCTTTTCTCCCTTTCTGTCCTCTATCAAACAGGCAGGTGGTGCTCCAGAGCTCAGAAGACCAGACTACCTATGAGAGAGACAACTCTACACAAAGCTCGGGCAGGTGGTTCTCGTAAAACCGGGAGGGTTGATCATCTAAAGGCAGAATCCCCCTACAGAAAAGACAATCTGCTGCCTACAGAAATCGGATGCACTGGCCATTGGCGCAGAACATAGTGCAACGTTCTAACATGTACTTAGTCAGAATGGATCTAACGGACTTTAATTATGGTGCTCTGCCTGTGGAGTCCCCCCAGGCAGGTGGAGTGCCCGACCCCATGTCTCGAAGTGGTCCACTCCAAGCTACTGGTGGTCACCCTGACCCATTTTGGAGAGCCAGGAAATGGGACCAGAGGGAAACTAATACTGGTGGGAAAAGCTTCAAGAAACATCTGAAAATAATTCACTGAAATGCCGAGGGCATATAACACAAAACACAAGCTCTAGCAATCAGACTAGCAGCAGAGGAGGAGATAGACGTTGCCTGCATCCAGGAAACTCACCTTAATCCTCAGCATAGATTTATGATTATTGGCTACAAAACATTTAGACAGGACTGGGAAGGCCACACGGGTGGAATCCTTATACTTATTAAAAATACCATCCCAGCAAAACAGATAGAAGTAGTCACAAACGGAGAGGCAGATATCATTGGCACAGACCTATACATCAGCTTCACTAGCACAATGATATTTAACATAGACTGTCCTAATGACAAATTGCTGAAGCTGGAGGCAATGGAAATAACACCATCAAAGTGTCTGGTAGTAGGAGACTTTAACAGCCACTCTGATGGGATACAAGGAATCCAGGTGGAGAATGAGAAATAGACAACCTATTTCTCATAAACTCTAGAGAGGACCCCCCTCCCAACCTTCTACTCAAGAAGATGGAAAACAACATAACTCCCGACCTAGCATTTGCAACAGGAGACATATCCAACAAAATAGCCAGAAAAGTACTGAACCAACTTGGCGACCGTGACCATAGACCAGTCAAACTTTCAGTGGATCTTGCTCACAAACAGGAGTTGCAAATACCTCTTCCCCGCTGGAACTATAAGAGAGCAGACTGGGAAAAGTTTGCCAAGCTCACAGATGCCTACACTGCGCCTATCAACACCCATGAAAAGAAAGTCAATAATATGACAGAGGAGTTAACAAAGGCAATCCTGAGAACTGCTAAAGAATCAATTCCTAGAGCAGCAAGAAGAAACTACAAGCCATACTGAGCAAGGAAATACAAAGACTAGAAGAGGAACTGAACTCTGCCAGAGAACTAGCTGAAACATCACAAAGCACAGAGAGCAACATAGCCTATAAAGCAGCCTCTGCCAAATACAGAGGAGAGGTCAAGATATCAGCAAGACAGAGCTGGAAAGACAAAACAGAGAGCCTTAATCTAGACAAAAATGGACACAAACTCTGGAAACTTGCGAAAGCTCTGAGCGACGAAAACAACTGCCGACCTTCAATAACATTAGCACACAATCAGAACATCGACACAGGCAAAAGGGCAGAAAACATACTGATAGTAACTTACAAAAACATAAGTAGAATAAACATTCCAAAAGACCAACAGAAAGCTGCGAGAAAGGAAAACCGAGATGCAAAACACGTGCCTTTAGCACCAGAAGAACATCAGACGACCATCTTTACACCAACAGAACTAGATGTAGCCCTCAAAGGATTGAAGCTCAAGAGTTTTCCTGGAAAAGATGGAATCATCAACGAAATGCTCATAAAACTGGGGCAGAAAGCCAAGGGCCAGCTTCTAAGGATAATGCCAGCTGGAAGAGAGGTCAAATGCCAGCTGGAAGAGAGGTCAAATGCTGGTAACCTGGAAAGAAGCCATTATGGTATCTATCCTCAAACATGGAAAAGACTCACTGAACCCAAGTAGCTACAGACCAATTAGCTTACTGAGCTGCCTGAGTAAACTCATGGAAAGGCTGGTCAACAGAAGACTCATGTGGCATTTCGAGACAAAACAACAAATCGTACCACAACAAAGAGGTTTCCATCAGCACAGATCAACTGAAGACCTGATCACCTACATCACACAGGAAATAGAGGATGCTCTACAAGAAAAGAAACACACACTGATAGTGTGGGTCGACATGGAGAAGGCTTTTGATAGGGTATGGAGAGAAGGATTAAAGAACAAGCTTCTCAGACTTGGCATCCAAGGCCGTTTATTAAATTGGATATCTCAATACCTACAAGACAGAGCGGCCAGAGTACAAGTACATGGACAACTAAGTAAGAAAGTCAGAATCGAACAAGGTGTCCCACAAAGTGTAGTCCTATCCCCAACGCTCTTTTTAATTTTCATAAATCATATAGTAATTGGAACCCAGAATACACTCAGCAATATGCGCAGACGACCTGGCGATATGGGCACGTGAAGAATCTATGTCAGTGGCTAGCTCCATAATGCAAGATGCCCTAGGAAAACTTGAAAAAAATGGACGAACACCTGGTTACTACCAATTAAAGGAAAAAAAAACAACGTACACAATTTTCAGCCTATCAAGAAACACACTCTCCAAAATTGAAGATAAAAGACCATACACTCCCTATTGCCCAAAACCCAACATATCTTGGCATCACCATGGATCGCAGAATAACATGGATAAAACAGATAGACAAAGCAAACAAAAGAGCCTGAAAACGAACATATATTATGAAGAAATTAGCAGGAACGGACTGGGGAGTAGACAGCAATATCTTGAAACGACTATACGCAGGAAGAGTAAGACCAGTCCTAGAGTATGGAGTTACAGCCTGGGCTACAGCTTCCAAATCACAGCTTAGCAAAATTAACAGAACACAAAACCAGGCTGCCCGTATCATCATCGGTGCTATTGTAACAGTAAAAATGCAACACTTTTATGGGACATTTACTCTTTCACCATGCCGCCCACAGCCGTCGATATGCTGCCCTCCATATGCCCCTGTCAGACACCCTGAGCCCGACACAGGCCCCTTGCTGTGACAGCTAAGTTGACTTGACGACGTGATATACTCTTTCACCATGCCGACCATCTCACAAAGGCATTCGACACAGTAAACAGAGATGGTCTCTACAAGGTGTTAGAAGGCATAGGCTGCCCTCCTAAATTACTTAGGCTGATAATTTCCTTCCATGAAGACATGAATGGCAAAGTCCATTTTGATGGGAGTCCATCAGAGAATTTCAAAGTCAACAAAGGAGTGAAACAGGGATGTGTCCTCGCCCCCACCCTTTTTGGTATATTTTTTGCTGCCCTCCTAAATTACACCTTCGAAAAACAGCTCAGGAGATATTTACATTCGCACTAGACCAGATGGCTCACTGTTCAACCTAGTACGACTAAGAGCAAAAACCAAAACAAATGTTGCCCTACTTAAAGAATTTTTATTTGCTGATGATGCAGCCCTAGTCGCTCATAGTGAGGCCACCCTACAGTCGCTGATCAACAACCTGGATAAAGCATGCGACCTTTTTTCACTGTCAATTAATGTTCAGAAGACAGTAATACTAAATCAAGGTGACTTCAAACCTATATCTATTACTCTAAAAGACTGCCCACTAGAATCAGTACAGAAATTTACATATCTTGGATCCACAGTTACGCAAACCATCTCTCTTGATGAAGAAATAAACTGTCGAATTGGTAAGGCAGCTACGACCTTCGGCAAACTCACAAAAAGGGCATGGAACAACACGAAACTAACTCAAAAGACTAAACTCTTAATATATCAGACTTGTGTGCTTAGCACACTACTATATGGATCCGAAACCTGGACAACATACTCAAACCAGGAAAAAAGACTAAATGTCTTCCACATGCGATGTCTCCGCAAAATAATGCACATCAAATGGCAGGACAAAATAACCAACTTAACTGTCCTGCAACGTGCTAAGACCCTAACAATCATGTCGATGCTCAGAAGTCGAAGGCTAAGATGGCTGGGGCATGTCCAACGGATGGAAGAAAAACGCATTCCTATGCAAATACTATATGGCGAGCTAAAACACGGAAAACGACAAATCGGCAGACCTAAACTACGATATAGAGATATCTGCAAATCATCTCTGAAAGACTTCGCCATCTGTGAAAACGACTGGCAACATCTGGCAAGTGATCGCACATCATGGAGAGCACGTATAAGGAACGGTATAACAACATTTGAGACTGTTCTAAGACAGGACTTAGAAGAGAAGAGACTCATGAAAAAGGATGGTAAACCCTGTGGACCAGCGAGCCTGACCTGTTCATTATGTGACCGCGTGTGTTTGTCAAACATTGGTAGAATTAGCCACGAGAGAAGCTGTTCGGCAAAAACAATACCTCAAAAAAATACGCAATAGCCTCCACTAGACCGTCTGACAAGACGAAAAGGGCCATATATATATATGCCGCCCACAGCCGTCGATATGCTGCCCTCCATATGCCCCTGTCAGACACCCTCAGTCCGACACAGGCCCCTTGCTGTGACAGCCAAGTTGACTTGACGACGTGATATACGACACAGGCCCCTTGCTGTGACAGCCAAGTTCACTTTATGACGTGATATACTCCTTTCGCCCAATGAAGGCTTGATGATTTCACTTGACCTTCAATGGCCGGATTGCTGATGACGAAGTGTTCGCCGCCGTTATGAAGCAACGAACCCTGATCTTGATCAATCTTGCCTCAATTTGCCCGTTACTCGTTATGACTTGTTGTTACTTGTTCTCATTGCCGATGCCAGTCTCTTAGACCGTCATGATCGATAGTTTGTACTTCGTGTTGTGCTGTTGCTACTTCTCCGCGACTCCCCCATGTCGTTCACTCGCTAGACTGTTGGAACAATTAAGATGCTCTAATGAACTTAACACAAGTCCAACTGTACACAAAGACATCTTTAATCAACAAGGCGCATGTCCAGATCATACATAATAGTTCACAATATACAATACACAAATTGACATTACTAAACTCTCCAGGTTAACTATTCTGCCACAACTCAAATGTATTACCCGTGGACTGACCCTCCAGCCCCCCAATGAGATTTGTATTGGGTAGGGAGCTCTTCAGGTTCAGACTTGCCGTGCTAACCCTGATAGTTATTCGCTCTCCCGCTCCCATCTCTCTCTGGATGACGTGACTTCCGTCTTCCGCTAATTACTACCACAGCTATCTCTGCCATACTTCAGAGCGTGTCACGCCCCTATGTCTCCATTCCATGGAATGTTCATAGGAAATTTCAACGGTGTGCGAGTCAACATGACCAACACAAAAGTCACTATTCATAGTATGCGCTATTCACAAACTTACCAGGTCTCTATGGAATTCTTGCGTGAACTTCCAAATGTGTGCGATCAGCATGATCACAAAAGTCAATTGTTCATAGTAGAAGCTATTCACACGCTTACCACGTTTCCCGTAACGATCTCCTTGAAGTCGTCTGCTGTTGGACAATACCACGAACTCCAACAATCTCTTAACGTGTTGAATGCACTGATTCATAATCAGCTTTCTTGCAGATAACGTAACACACTAACCTTATCTTCTGCAATCAACAACTATTCTACCCTAATCATCTAACGTAGACACTTCACTAATTGGCAGTCACACATCCTGGAATTCTTACAACTAAACTATCTGGCTGTCGCCCTAGATTTAACTTAACTTTTCGTCTGTTAAACTACTCTCTCCTAGTCCACGGTATCGACAGAATTTCTTCAGACGTCCGCACTGGACCACTGCTCGAATGCAACTCACTAAAATCTACCTCCGTTTCCCCGCTCTACCTCGTTTTCCCCACTTCCCTAACAACAGTTCACCCAATTCACGCTTATTTGGCCACTTCTCTTACAACAGTTCACCCAATTCACGCTTATTTGGCCACTTCTCCTACAGCCCTCATTATCTCCCCTTTCTGTTTACTAATTCCCTACTTTATCACTAATATAGCCTGTTTCAGCCAAACCCTCTTTTCTTTATCCTCTGTTTCACTTATCACTCTGCTACACGCCGTTTCACACACACACCCTTTTATTCCCTGTTTCACTGCCTTATACCTTCTCCCAGTTATTTAATCATCTATAATAACTCTCAAACTATTATTCCCTACCATCTGTCCTTCTACCACCTCTGTCTCCACTGTGATCCTACTCTATCATCCCCGTTTTCTGATCTCTTACCTTGCTTTCCTGTGCCCTATTTGTTTCTCTACACCTACCCACTAAATGCCCTATTTTCCCACACCCATAACATCTTCTTGTCTCCCGTACCTCTATTATCTGCCCTCTTCTTTGTCTAATACTTCCTTGTTTACATTGATATTGTATATGTCCTACCTTCCCACATCTATAGCATACTCTTCCCTCTTGTATACTATTCACTATTTGTCTACTCTCTTGTTACTCCTTCCTTCTCCTAAAATGGTCTACTTCCATCGGACTCTCCTGTCTATCTCTCACCCCCTTTTCTCTTTGTTGACTGTGTTCTTCAAATCTTCTTACTAACCCTTCTTCTTCAATTGCTATGTCTAATAACTGCGACATTTTTGTATTCTTTTTTCTTGATAATGTTAAATTTAACTCCATGTCTCTTACTCCCTCTATCAATGTTGCTATTAGTATCTGTTCTACCTGCTCTGACTCTACCCCCTTTCCAAATCCTCTTTCCGCCATCTCCCTTATCCTTTCCCCATACTCCTGTATTGTTTCATACTTCTCTTGTCTTACCCTTTTTAACTCCATTAACGCGTGCTGTTCATCCTGAAATCTCCCATATCTATTTGCTAAATATGATTTAAGCTCTTGCCATGGCTCTTCCTTCCTATCCTCAACTCTTCTTCTTACGCACCTCACCACTGCCCCTTGACTTGTGGTTACTGCTAAGTTTTTCCATTCTACTTGGTTTAAATTTTTCCTGTTACCCCAGAACTCGATTGCTTGTACCCACTCTTCAAACTTCTCTACTTGTCCCCCAAATACTGGTACTCTACTTGATATCTCTTGCATCTGCAAGCTACCACTTAACCTTTCAACAACTTCTCCCATCTTCTGCACTACCTGCCACATGTAAACTTCTTGAGATATACCCTCCATCTGTTATTTTGTGTGTTTGTCTCTTTGTAGAGGTATTTCTATTTTTACATTCAACAATATATCTTCAACAACAACAAATTTTTAAAAAATTAGTATTTTTCACAATATCTCTTACATCTCACACTCCATCTTTAAAATAATTCTCTCACTTCGCACAATATTTTCCTCTCTTTCTGTATTCTAGCCATGTGTGTCTATCATTTTAAATCCTATTCATTTTCCTACTCTACCCCTTTCCCTTTTTTCCTTCAATCGTTAGCTCTATTCTAACTTAAAAAAAAAACTCTACGACACACATGATTCCAATACTTCTTTATCACACTCGTTTTTTTGTCATTGATCTTTTTCCAATCACTCTTCCACTCACATACTATCCTTCACTCCATTTTAATTAACTAATTACTGAATCACATCCTCGATCATCCTTAGAATACTTAATAACATTTTTTTCTCTCTCTCTTTCCGCGCCTTCTCCTCTTTTGTTGCGAACGATCTAGCGTTGATCAGCGCCCAATGTAACAGAAATAATGTAACAGAAAGTGTATAACACTTCTATCTGCACAACAAAACCGGCGCTATGAAAGCTCTTTCATGGGACATTACTCTTTCACCATGCCGTCGATATGCTGCCCTCCATATGCTCCTGTCAGACACCCTGAGTCCGACACATGCCCCTTGCTGTGACAGCTAAGTTGACTTGATGACGTGATATACGACACATGCCCCTTGCTGTGACAGTTAAGTTGACTTGATGACGTGATATACGACACAGGCCCCTTGCTGTGACAGCCAAGTTGACTTGACGACGTGATATACGACACAGGCCCCTTGCTGTGACAGCTAAGTTGACTTGACGACGTGATCTGCGACACATGCCCCTTGCTGTGACAGCTAAGTTGACTTGACAACGTGATATACGACACAGGCCCCTTGCTGTGACAGCTAAGTTGACTTAATGACGTGATATACTCCTTTCGCCCAATGAAAGCTTGATGATTTCACTTGACCTTCAATGGCCGGATTGCTGATGACGAAGTGTTCGCCGCTGTTATAAAGCAACGAACCCTGATCTTGATCAATCTTGCCTCGATTTGCCCGTTACTCGTTATGACTTGTTGTTACTTGTTCGCATTGCCGATGCCAGTCTCTTAGACCGTCATGATCGATAGTTTGTACTCTAAGGGTTTACAACCCTTAGAAGACAGACGGAAAACTAAAGTAATGCAACAAGCGGAGAAATATAGAAGGCTCCTCTAGCCACCCCATGCACCAAAGAATAACTGGTTTCGGAAAAGAAAAACTAAAGAGGAGCAACTTCGCTGCAATCTCTAAAGAACTGGCAACTAGTGACCCAGTACTGTCCCAAACAATGCCGAAACCCATAAGCACATCTGATATGACTCCTCATGGGAAACACAAAATACCAGAACTTAAGGAAGACGTAATAGGAATCATGGAAAAAGGCACCCAAACAGACACAGAGAGGAAACACATAGCAGAAAAACACACAAACGACAACTACCCACAGGACTCCTGGTCACACATATACACAGATGGCTCTGCTACAAATGCCACCAAAAATGGAGGAGGAGATGTGTTCTTGAGGCTGAATAACCAGGAAGAGATCACCAAGTCAATAGCTACTGGGAAATTCTCAAACAACTATAAAGCAGAGACTGAAGCCCTCAAAGACGCTGCAAAACTGGCTATCCAATACAAAAATAACATGCACAAGAAATTGGCGATACTGACTGATGCACTGTCAGTCCTAAAAGCTCTAAAAACCCCGCAGGAACAGTGAGTTAGATGACTTGAGAACAGCCCTAGACCAATTGTGCAATAACTTCCAGAGAGTGGTCAGTGGATGCCATCACACTGTAATATACACGGAAACAAACGCGCAGACAAATTAGCTAAAGAGAGAGGGAGATTACCGCAAGAGAACCATCTGGTCAGCTACGACGAATGCCACTGTACCCTGGATAACATGACAACAAAACATGTTCTACAGGATTGCCCGCAGTACACAGACATGAGAAGGACAATGTGGTCCACACCCACCTCCCTGGAAGAGAAACTATACGGGGCAATCGAATCACTTAAACAGAGCTGCCTTCATAAGAGAGTCCGGAATCCTAGTCTGAATGAGCCATGATCGCAGAAGAAGAAGAAGAAGGCATAAACGTAGACAGCAAAGATCTAAGAATAATAAAGAACACGTACTGGCAACAAACAGCGGCCATAAGAACTGGAAACCAGTTTGGAATGTTTCAAGAAATAAAACAGGGTATTAGACAAGTTTGTGTGCTGTCACCAGATTTGTGTAATATTTATAGTGAGATTATTTTAAGATCCATAAGGGGCATGCCTGGAATAACAATCAGAGGACATAATATAAATAATCTAAGGTATGTTGATGATACAGTCTTAATCGCTAAGAGTGAAAATGAGTTACAAGAATTGTTTGACATTATAGTGAAAGAAAGCAAAATAAAGGACTCAGCCTTAATAGCAAAAAGACAGAGGTAATGGTAACAACAAAGAAAAAGACATCACCTCAGTGCAGAATAAAGACAAGTGGAACAATATTAAAACAGGTAATTCATTTAAATATTTGGGAACTTTGTTAACATCAGACGGAAGATGTACAACAGAGGTGAGATGCAGAATGGCTCAGGCAAAAGCAGCTTTCCAAAAAATGAGGAAGATACTATGCAATCCATTTTTGACAATAGAAAAAAGAAAAAGAGTTCTTAAATGTTATGTAGAGCCAGTCTTAACATATGGATGTGAATCGTTGACAATAGGACAACAAACAAGAAAATCACTGGAGTTTGTAGAAATATGGTTTTACAGAAGCATGTTGAGAATACCGTGGACAGCTAAGAAGAGTAATGAAAACGTTCTGAAAGAGTCCAATGCAAAAGAAAGCTAATATCCAATATTAGGAAGAAACAATCATTTTTTGGCCATGTAATGAGAAGAGAACAACTGGACTATATTGTAACAACTGGGAAAATTGAGGGACGAAGAGATAGAGGAAAGCAAAGAGAAAAAATAACAGACAGCTTAAGAGAATGGCTTGGCAGAAGGTCAACAACAGAAATGATAAATAACTGTCGAGATTGAAAGTTGTGGAGAGACATGATCACCTGCGCCTGCTGCATGGTACTTGATGATGATGATGATATTTTTCATGGCATTAAAATTACTTTTTGCAATTCCTATTTTTTTGTCTATTTCAGTTTTATATTTTTCGTTATATTATGTCCAAGTTAGCTGAACTGTCTCCAAGTCTATTCCTTCAACTTTGATATCCACTTGTAGATTTTGAGTATTATCTTTGTTTATGATCATAGTAATTGTTGTAGGTCTTTAGGATTTTCTGCTAGTAGAACAGTATCGTCAGCATATCTTAGGTTATTGATTATCTTTCCATTAATGTTTAGGCCTGGCATCTCTATGATGTTTTTAAAGATTTGCTCAGTGTATAGATTGAACTAGTATGGTGACAGGATGCATCCCTGTAAGACGACACCAAAGAAGTGCATGGGCATTTACAGCACGCTCAGCAGGCAGAATAGTCAAGGAAGACAGTGGTGCATACGTCGTGACCACGAGTAGCATGACAATGGAGGTGATGGCAGTGACCAAGGCATTCAAATGGTTAGAGTCACAAGACTACACCCACGCATGTGATTCGATGAGCATGATAAAAAAAGTGGAGGCGGGCTCTGTACGCATGCAATGGGTAGAGTCGTTGCAGAAATCCAAAATACGTAAGGTCACCTTTGTCTATGTCCCTGGACATGCGGGAGTACGGGAAATGAAAGGGCGGACAGGTTGGCTAGCAGCGCTGTCGTTGAGAACGGGCAACCAATGGATCGGGCGGACATCATCAATGCACTCCGAGATGTGGGAAGAGCACAGGACTTCAACAAACACAGATCCACGTCACTTCTTCGGATGATGGAAATGGGAGTTAAGATGGGCACAGCCAGAAATGAGACACTTGGTGGCCGTGTAAGAAGACTTATCAACCAACATAGAACTGGAGTCGTCAGTCGCTGGACACTGAGGGAATTGCTGAGGAGGGGATCTACACCTATGGACATGTTCGGAGTGCAATGATGATGACCCCAAATAACTCAATAACTCAATCCCTTGTCTTTTTATATCAATGGGTGTAGAGTTCTCTTTGTTATATTTTATTATTGCTGTTTGCTCCAAGTATAAATTACATATTAGTCGTATGTCTGTGGCATCTAGATGTATATATTTTAGGCAGTCTATAAGTTGTTTATAGTGTATTCTATCAAAAACTTTGGTGTAGTCTATGAAGTATGTATATATTGGTGTGTTTACTTCTGTGTATTTTTCGATTAATGACCTCAGGCAGAATATGGCTTGTTTTGTCCCACTGTTTTTCCTAAATCCAAATTGCAGCTCATCTAATTCATTATTGATTTTATTCTGAATCCTTCCTTGTATAACTTTTAACAAGATTTTTGTAACATGGCTCATTAGGCTTATTGTTCTAAAGTCACTGCATTCAACTGCACCATTCTTTTTAGGCAATGCAATGTAAGTTGATGTTTTTAGTTCATTTGGTATGTATCCTGTGTGGTATATGTCGTTGCATATGTCTGTGATCACTCAATGCCAAAATCTTCTAGTGCCTTTATCATCTCTATCTGTATGCTGTCAGGTCCTGAAACCTTTCCTTTTCATTGTTTGTATTGCTTTTTCCACCTCAGATTTTCAGATTTTAAAGCCTGACGTCCATTTTATAATTATTTATTTTCCCTTTCGTCATAAAATAATGATATTTTCCTGCCACCAATTGATTATATCTTTGTTGTCTGTTAGCATTTTTCCTTTTTTGTTTGCAATATAACCGCTTTCTGTGGCTTTTTAAATTTTACTAGTCATTCTCTTTACTTCTGTGTGCATCCCTCATAATTTTATTTATTTTCCATAGTTTTGATTTCTAGACTGATCTATGGCTGAACTAGTCTTCCTTTGCCTTTTTGCACATTTTGCGTATTTCATTATCATCATTTTGTTGTATTGGGTAGTGTTCTTTGCTTTTCTCTTTCTTCCATTTTTTCCAAAATGGTGTCAGTTATTCATTTTTGTTTTTTGTTCTTTTTGGGTAAGATGTCGCAAGTTTCTTGTATGCTTTTCTTTATGCATTGCCATTTGGTTGTAACTTTTTTGAACAGGATTTTATCTTCTGTACTGCTCGATCCCTTCTTCTAGCAGCTTCTGGTATGTGTTCTTTACTTGTATTGTTTAAGTTTCTGTAACAAGAATGTTGAGAATACCATGGACAGCTAAGAAGAGTAATGAAAATGTTTTGAAAGAGGTCAGAGCAAAAAGGGAGCTAATTTCCAATATTAGGAAGAAACAATCATCATTTTTTGGGCATGTAATGAGGTGAAAACAACTGGGATATATTGTAACAACTGGGAAAATTGAGTAACGAAGAGATAGAGTGAAGCAAAGAGAGAAAATAACAGACAGCTTAAGAGAATGGCTTGGCAGAAGGTCAACAACAGAAATGATAAAGAACTGGCGAGATCGAAAGTTGTGGAGAGACATGATCACCTACGCCTGTAGGCCTGGTACTTGATGATGATGATCTTTAACATCTTTTTGACTTCAAGTTGTTATGTCTAGTAGTGTTATTGATGAGTTAGTCTTTTGTTTGTTTCACTATAGTTTGTCTTTCATTTTTATCATTACAGGGTTGTGATCTGAGTTCATATCTGCTCCTGGATAGGTTTTGGCTTTCTTGACGCTGTTACAGAACCTATCAGTATCATTATATAGTCTATTTGATTCCTCTTCTTATCCCCAGGGCTTTTCCCTGTGTATAGTTTCCTCTTTCTCCTCTGTCATTTATTTATCCAAAACCATGATTTCCTATAATGGTCTTATATCTACCTTTTCCTACTTTAGCGTTCATGTCACCCATTACAATCAAGATGTCCGAAGATTTCATTTCCTTCATAACTTTATTTAGATCTTCATAGTATGCCTCTATTTGTTCATCTATAGACTGTTTCAGACTTGTGTTTTAGTGGTGTCATTGTAAGTGTACATGGCTACAGATTGTTTCAGACTTGTGATTTAGTGATGTCATTGTAAGTGTACATGGGTACAGATTGTTTCAGACTTGTGATTTAGTGATGTCATTGTAAGTGTACATAACTACAGATTGTTTCAGACTTGTGATTTAGTGATGTCATTGTAAGTGTACATAGCTACAGATTGTTTCAGACTTGTGATTTAGTGATGTCATTGTAAGTGTACATGGGTACAGATTGTTTCAGACTTGTGATTTAGTGATGTCATTGTAAGTGTACATGGGTACAGATTGTTTTAGACTTGTGATTTAGTGATGTCATTGTAAGTGTACATGGGTACAGATTGTTTCAGACTTGTGATTTAGTGATGTCATTGTAAGTGTACATGGGTACAGATTGTTTCAGACTTGTGATTTAGTGATGTCATTGTAAGTGTGCATGGGTACATATTGTTTCTGACTTGTGATTTAGTGATGTCATTGTAAGTGTACATGGGTAAAGATTGTTTCAGACTTGTGATTTAGTGATGTCATTGTAAGTGTACATGGGTACAGATTGTTTCAGACTTGTGATTTAGTGATGTCATTGTAAGTGTACATGGCTACAGATCGTTTCAGACTTGTGATATAAGGATGTCATTGTGATTTAGTGATGTCATTGTAATTTGGTGATGTCATTGTAAGTGTACATGGGTAAAGATTGTTTCAGACTTGTGATTTAGTGATGTCACTGTAAGTGTACATAGCTACATATTGTTTCAGACTTATGTTTTAGTGATGCCATTGTAATTTAGTGATGTCATTGTAAGTGTACATGGGTACAGATTGTTTCAGACTTGTGATTTAGTGATGTCATTGTAAGTGTACATAGCTACAGATTGTTTCAGACTTGTGGTTTAGTGATGTCATTGTAAGTGTACATAGCTACAGATTGTTTCAGACTTGTGATTTAGTGATGTCATTGTAAGTGTCCATGGGTAAAGATTGTTTCAGACTTGTGATTTAGTGATGTCATTGTAAGTGTACATGGGTACAGATTGTTTCAGACTTGTGATTTAGTGATGTCATTGTAAGTGTACATAGCTACAGATTGTTTCAGACTTGTGGTTTAGTGATGTCATTGTAAGTGTACATAGCTACAGATTGTTTCAGACTTGTGATTTAGTGATGTCATTGTAAGTGTCCATGGGTAAAGATTGTTTCAGACTTGTGATTTAGTGATGTCATTGTAAGTGTACATGGGTACAGATTGTTTCAGACTTGTGATTTAGTGATGTCATTGTAAGTGTACATGGGTACAGATTGTTTCAGACTTGTGATTTAGTGATGTCATTGTAAGTGTACATGGGTACAGATTGTTTCAGACTTGTGATTTAGTGATGTCATTGTAAGTGTACATGGGTACAGATTGTTTCAGACTTGTGATTTAGTGATGTCACTGTAAGTGTACATGGGTACAGATTGTTTCAGACTTGTGATTTAGTGATGTCATTGTAAGTGTACATGGGTACAGATTGTTTCAGACTTGTGATTTAGTGATGTCACTGTAAGTGTACATGGGTACAGATTGTTTCAGACCTGTGATTTAGTGATGTCATTGTAAGTGTACATGGGTACAGATTGTTTCAGACTTGTGATTTAGTGATGTCATTGTAAGTGTACATAGCTACAGATTGTTTCAGACTTGTGATTTAGTGATGTCATTGTAAGTGTACATGGGTACAGATTGTTTCAGACTTGTGATTTAGTGATGTCATTGTAAGTGTACATGGGTACAGATTGTTTCAGACTTGTGATTTAGTGATGTCATTGTAAGTGTACATGGGTACAGATTGTTTCAGACTTGTGATTTAGTGATGTCATTGTAAGTGTACATGGGTACAGATTGTTTCAGACTTGTGATTTAGTGATGTCATTGTAAGTGTACATGGGTACAGATTGTTTCAGACTTGTGTTTTAGTGATGTCACTGTAAGTGTACATGGCTACAGACTGATTTAGATTTGTGTTTTAGTGAATTCATTGTAAGTGTACATGGCTACATACTGTTGCAGACTTGTGTTTTAGTGATGTCATCTGTACACTGTAAGTGTACTGCTTCAAGTTGTCATTATCACTGTCCTGAACCTATTTTGATCCTCAGTCGACAACTCATTTTTTAAAACCAAGAATGAAAGGATTTAGTTGAACACTGGCTTGACGAGATTTATCTCAAACAGCAATGCCATTGATTTATAACTAGCAGTCTTATATGATATTGATTTATAACTAGCAGTCTTATTTGATTTATTGAATTATAACTAGCAGCCTTATTTGATATATTGATTTATAACTAGCAGCCTTATTTGATATATTGATTTATAGCTAGCAGCCTTATTTTATATATTGATTTATAACTAGCAGCCTTATTTGATATATTGATTTATAACTAGCAGCCTTATTTGATATATTGATTTATAACTAGCAGCCTTATTTGATATATTGATTTATAGCTAGCAGCCTTATTTGATATATTGATTTATAGCTAGCAGCCTTATTTGATATATTGATTTATAACTAGCAGCCTTATTTGATATATTGATTTATAACTAGCAACCTTATTTGATATATTGATTTATAACTAGCAGCCTTATTTGATATTGCTTTATAACTAGCAGCCTTATTTGATATATTGATTTATAACTAGCAGCCTTATTTGATATATTGATTTATAACTAGCAGCCTTATTTGATATATTGATTTATAACTAGCAGCCTTATTTGATATATTGATTTATAGCTAGCAGCCTTATTTGATATATTGATTTATAGCTAGCTGTCTTATTTGATATATTGATTTATAACTAGCAGCCTTATTTGATATATTGATTTATAACTAGCAGCCTTATTTGATATATTGATTTATAACTAGCAGCCTTATTTGATATATTGATTTATAACTAGCAGCCTTATTTGATATATTGATTTATAACTAGCAGCCTTATTTGATATATTGATTTATAACTAGCAGCCTTATTTGATATATTGATTTATAGCTAGCTGTCTTATTTGATATATTGATTTATAACTAGCAGTCTTATTTGATATATTGATTTATAACTAGCAGTCTTATTTGATATATTGATTTATAACTAGCAGTCTTATTTGATATATTGATTTATAACTAGCAGCCTTATTTCATATATTGATTTATAGCTAGCAGTCTTATTTCATATATTGATTTATAGCTAGCAGTCTTTTTTGATATATTGATTTATAACTATCAGCCTTATTTGATATATTGATTTATAACTAGCAGCCTTATTTGATATATTGATTTATAGCTAGCAGTCTTATTTGATATATTGATTTATAAATAGCAGCCTTATTTGATATATTGATTTATAACTAGCAGTCTTATTTGATATATTGATTTATAACTAGCAGTCTTATTTGATATATTGATTTATAACTAGCAGTCTTATTTGATATATTGATTTATAACTAGCAGTCTTATTTGATATATTGATTTATAAATAGCAGCCTTTTTGATATATTGATTTATAGCTAGCAGCCTTATTTGATTTATTGATTTATAGCTAGCAGCCTTATTTGATATATTGATTTATAACTAGCAGCCTATTTTGATATATTGATTTATAACTAGCAGTCTTATTTGATATATTGATTTATAGCTAGCAGTCTTATTTGATATATTGATTTATAACTAGCAGCCTTATTTGATATATTGATTTATAACTAGCAGCCTTATTTGATATATTGATTTATAGCTAGCAGTCTTATTTGATATATTGATTTATAACTAGCAGCCTTATTTGATATATTGATTTATAACTAGCAGTTTTATTTGATATATTGATTTATAACTAGCAGCCTTATTTGATATATTGATTTATAACTAGCAGTCTTATTTGATATATTGATTTATAACTAGCAGTCTTATTTGATATATTGATTTATAACTCATCATCATCAAGTACCGGGCCTAGTGGCGTAGGTGATCATGTCTCTCCACAACTTTCGATCTCGGCAACTATTTATCATTTCTGTTGTTGACCTTCTGCCAAGCCATTCTCTTAAGCTGTCTGTTATTTTTTCTCTTTGCTTTCCATTTATCTCTTCGTCCCTCCATTTTCACAGTTGTTACAATATATTCCAGTTGTTCTCTTCTCATTACATGGCCAATAAATGATGATTGTTTCTTCCTAATATTGGAAATTAGCTCCCTTTTTGCTCTGACCTCTTTCAGAACATTTTCATTACTCTTCTTAGCTGTCCATGGTATTCTCAACATTCTTCTGTAAAACCATATTTCTACAGACTCCAGTGATTTTCTTTTCTGTTGTCCTATTGTCCATGATTCGCATCCATATGTTAAGACTGGCTCTACGTAACATTTAAGAACTCGTTTTCTTGTTTCTATTGTCAAAAATGGATTGCATAGTATCTTCCTCATTTTTTGGAAAGCTGCTTTTGCCTGAGCCATTCTTCATCTCTCCTCTTTTGTACATCTTCCATCTGAGGTTAACAAAGTTCCCAAATATTTAAATTCATTTACCTGTTTTAATATTGTTCCACTTGTCTTTATTTTGCACTGAGGTGATGTCTTTTTTGTTGTTGTTACCATTACTTCTGTCTTTTTGCTAATACGGCTGAGTCCTTTATTTTTGCTTTCTTTCACTATAATGTCCAACATTTCTTGTAACTCATTTTCACTCTTAGCGATTAAAACTGTATCATCAGCATACCTTAGATTATTTATATTATGACCTCCAATTGTTATTCCAGGCATGCCCCTTATGGATCTTAAAATAATCTCACTATAAATATTAAACAAATCTGGTAACAGCACACAACCTTGTCAAACACCCTGTTTTATTTGTTGAAACATTCCCAATTGGTTTCCAGTTATTATGGCTGCTGTTTGTTGCCAGTACATGTTCTTTATTATTCTTAGATCTTTGCTGTCTACGTTTATGCTTTCTAAAATTTTGATTATTTCTTGGTGCTTTACTTTGTCAAATGCCTTGGTGTAATCAATGAAACGTAGGTATAGATCTGTTTTCACCTCTATGGCTCTTTCTACTAAAGATCTTATGATATAAATGGCATTGCTTGTTCCTTTATCTCTAACAAAACCACACTGTTAATCGCTAATTTCTGGACTGATTTTGTTTCGCACTCTTCGCATGATGATTCTTAGTAATATCTTAGTCATATGACTCATAAGGCTTATTGTGCGATGATCATCGCATTCAATTGCACCCGATTTCTTTGGTAGGGCTATGAATATTGATTTGAGCAGGTCGTCTGGAATATATCCGCTGTTGTAGATATCATTCAATATTTTTGTTATTATTTCTATTCCAAAATCACCCAGGCTTCAATCTCTTCTTTAGTTATGTTATCTGGTCCATTAGCTTTGCCTGCTTTCATATTGCGCAAGGCATCTTCCACTTCTTCTCTGAGTATTTCTGGTCCTTCTCCATTATCATTAATATTTACTTCTGTTCTTTCGTCATTATAGAGATCTTTAATGTATTCTGTCCATCGTTCCCTTATGTTTTCTTGATCAATCAACAGTTTTCCTTCCTTTGATCTTAAACATCCATTTTTTTATTGCGTTTTTCTTCCTGTTAATTCCTCAATTTGTTTGTATATAGTTTTAGCATCTCCTTTTTGTTGCATTTCAATCTCTTTGCATCTCTCTTTTAGCCATGCTTCTTTTGCTTCATTGCATTTTACTACAATTTCTTTATTTAATCTCTTATACTCATCTTTATTTTCTTTATTTCTTCTTCTTGTATCCACTAGCTACAAAATGTCATCTGTCATTCATTTCTTTCTTGAATTTGTCCTCACTGGTGGTATGAACTCTTTTGATGTTTGTTGCATTGATTCTTTTAGCATCTCCCACTGTTCATCAATGCTTTGTATCTTCTCTATTGCATTGTACCGGTTCTGAATTGTGATTTTATATTTGTCTTGCAGCTTCTTGTCTGATTTTAGTAAATCTAAATTTAACTTGATGTTAACTGAGGCTCGTTTTGTTGTTTTTAATTTTACTCTAAACTTTCCCACAACTGGTACATAATCACTATTGCAATCTGCCCCTGGTCTAGTTTTCACACACACCAGACTGTTTCAAAATCTATTGCTTATCATTATATAATCAATTTGATTACGCGCGTTGTCCCCTGGGCTTTTCCATGTCCACAGACGTCTTGGATGTTGCTTAGACCAGGTGTTTCCTATCACCATGTTGTGTGTTCTTGCCCAGTCAATAAGTTTCTCACCTCTTTCATTCCTCTCGCCTAAGTCATAATGACCAACTACTTCCTCAACTCTTTCCTTTCCTACTTTTGCGTTAAAATCCCCTAGAACTAAGGTGTTTTCATGTGGTTTGCATTCATGAAGTACCTCATTTAACTCGTTGTAAAATGTATCAATAGTTTCCTCTAGACTGTCTGCTGTTGGTGCATAAACTTGTATAAGATTTATGTCTATTGGCTTTCCATTCAATTTCACTAAAAGGACTCTGTCAGATATTGGGTAAAAGCCTTTCACTGTTCTTGCTCTTTCTGCATCCAAGATGATACCTACTCCTCTTTGGTGTTCAGTACCTCCGGAATAGATTATTTTATGTTTATCAGAATAGATCTCCCCTGATCCGGTGTATCTCATTTCGCAAAGTCCCAGTAATTGTAAACCCATTCTTTTCCTTTCTTGTATGATGTTTTTTAGTTTACCCTTTATTTATTATAGATTTATAACTAGTAGTCTTATTTGATATTAATTTATAACTAGCAGTCTTATGTGATATATTGATTTATAACTAGCAGTCTTATGTGATATATTGATTTATAACTAGCAGTCATATTTGATATTGCTTTATAACTAGCAGTCTTATGTGAAATATTGATTTATAACTAGCAGTCTTATGTGATATATTGATTTATAACTAGCAATCTTATGTGATATATTGATTTATAACTAGCAATCTTATGTGATATATTGATTTATAGCTAGCAGTCTTATTTGATATTGCTTTATAACTAGCAGTCTTGTGTGAGATATTGATTTATAACTAGCAGTCTTATGTGATATATTGATTTATAACTAGCAGCCTTATTTGGTATTGCTTTATAGCTAGCAGTTTTTATTTGATATTGATTTATTACTAGCAATCTTTTTTGATATATTGATTTATAACTAGGAGCCTTATTTGATATATTGATTTATAACTAGCAGCCTTATTTGATTTATTGATTTATAACTAGCAGTCTTATTTGATATATTTCTTAATAACTAGCAGTCTTATTTGATATATTGATTTATAACTAGCAGTCTTATTTGATATATTGATTTATAACTAGCAGTCTTATGTGTTATATTGATTTATAACTAGCAGTCTTATGTGATATATTGATTTATAACTAGCAGTCGTATTTGATATATTGATTTATAACTAGCAGTCTTTTTTGATATATTGATTTATAACTAGCAGTCTTATTTGATATATTGATTTATAACTAGCAGTCTTATGTGATATATTGATTTATAACTAGCAGTCTTATTTGATATATTGATTTATAACTAGCAGTCTTATGTGATATATTGATTTATAACTAGCAGTCTTATTTGATATATTGATTTATAACTAGCAGTCTTATGTGATATATTGATTTATAACTAGCAGCCTTATTTGGTATTGCTTTAAAGCTAGCAGTTTTTATTTGATATTTTTTTATAACTATAGTCCGTTCAGAAATTCATAATCACACCAGAATTAGCTTTGCGTGATAACCGCTTGTTATTTTGGTTTCAGATTTTGCATGCAATCTTAGAATATTGATGACGCAAAGATTTTGGTATTTTTTTATTCCACAAACACAACAGATTTTGTACATCAGCGAATTCCTTTGATCTTTTATGACGATCTCACACAAGTTGATTCAAATTTTAGAGTTTACAGTAATCGTGTTAAATTTTCCAGTTTACCGCAATTCTTGTCAGAGGCGTATCTACATAGTGCTTAATTGTGGGCGTTGTTCGTTATGTGTATTTGCAAACATTAATTCAATTGGTTACAATTGCTGATATCGTAAAAAAGTAACCTTTTGCATAGTTATAAATTTGCATTTCAAACTCATTGTAATTTAGATATAAATGTTGGTATTTAAAGTCAACAAATTGTCTACTGAGTCTTCACAAAATTAATGAATATACGCCTTCCCTTCGCTAATAATGCCAAGGCCGTGGTACGTCATGTCGTTCAATAACAATTCAGTTTTGTGCACGGGATTTTCCTGAAGTTAGTGTTTCTGCAATAGCCAAACTATTTTACGTCAACGGCCGCACCAAATTAATGTATATATCTTAAAATGGCGTCAAATTCGAACAGGGTGAATTTAATCTAGCCTAAAGAAGAAAACTTTTAAACTAGATCAAACTTCTCAGAGCAAAAAATATTTCTATAAGGTCATCAATATTGTAAGATTCCATGCAAATTTTGAAACCAAAATAACAAGCGGTTATCACGCAAAACTAATTCAGGTGTGATTATGAATTTCTGAACGGACTATAGCAGCCCTATTTGATATTGTTTTATAACTAGCAATCTTATTTGATATTGTTTTATAACTAGCAATCTTATTTGATATTGCTTTATAACTAGCAGCCCTATTTGATATTGCTTTATAGCTAGCGGCCCTTTTTGATATTGCTTTATAGCTAGCGGCCCTATTTGATATTGCTTTATAGCTAGCGGCCCTATTTGGTATTGCTTTATAGCTAGCGACCATATTTGATATTGCTTTATAGCTAGCGGCCCTATTTGATATTGCTTTATAGCTAGCGGTCTTCTTTGATATTGATTTATAACTAGCGGCCCTATTTGATATTGATTTATAGCTAGCGGCCCTATTTCTTATTGATTTATAGCTAGCAGTCTTATTTGATATTGATTTATAGCTAGCGGCCCTATTTGATATTGATTTATAGCTAGCGGCCCTATTTGGTATTGCTTTATAGCTAGCGGCCCTATTTGACATTGCTTTATAGCTAGCGGCCCTATTTGATATTGATTTATAGCTAGCGGCCCTATTTGATATTGATTTATAGCTAGCAATCATATTTGATATTGATTTATAACTAGCGGCCCTATTTGATATTGATTTATAGCTAGCAATCTTATTTGATATTGATTTATAACTAGCAATCTTATTTGATATTGCTTTATAGCTAGCAATCTTATTTGATGTTGATTTATAACTAGCAATCTTATTTGATATTGCTTTATAGCTAGCAGTCTTATTTGATATTGATTTATAACTAGCAATCTTATTTGATATTGATTTATAACTAGCAATCTTATTTGATATTGCTTTATAGCTAGCAATCTTATTTGATATTGCTTTATAGCTAGCAATCTTATTTGATAAGGATTTATAGCTAGCAATCTTATTTGATATTGATTTATAGCTATCAATCTTTTTTGATATTGATTTATAACTAGCAATCTTATTTGATATTGATTTATAACTAGCAATCTTATTTGATATTGCTTTATAGCTAGCAATCTTATTTGATATAGATTTATAACTAGCAATCTTATTTGATATTGATTTATAACAAGCAGCCTTATTTGATATTGATTTATAACTAGCAATCTTATTTGATATTGATTTATAACTAGCGGCCCTATTTCATATTGATTTATAGCTAGCAATCTTATTTGATATTGCTTTATAGCTAGCAATCTTATTTGATATTGATTTATAACTAGCGGCCCTATTTGATATTGATTTATAGCTAGCAATCTTATTTGATATTGATTTATAGCTAGCAATCTTATTTGATATTGATTTATAACTAGCAATCGTATTTGATATTGATTTATAACTAGCAATCTTATTTGATATTGATTTATAGCTAGCAATCTTATTTGATATTGATTTATAACTAGCAGCCTTTTTTATATTGATTTATAACTAGCAATCTTTTTTTATATTGATTTATAACTAGCAGCCTTTTTTATATTGATTTATAACTAGCAGCCTTATTTGAGATTGATTTATAACTATCAGCCTTATTTGAGATTGATTTATAACTACATCCTTATTTGAGATTGATTTATAACTACAGCCTTATTTGAGATTGATTTATAACTACAGCCTTATTTGAGATTGATTTATAACTACAGCCTTATTTGAGATTGATTTACAACTGACAGTCCTATTTGATATTGATTTAATAACTACAGCCTTATTTGATCTTTATTTCTAACTAGCAGCCTTATTTGCACTCATTTAACTAGACAGCACAAGCTTGGCTTTGATGTCCACACACCAGATGGCTAACGGTAAGTGTTGCAGCAATCTCTCACAACACACTGGCAGGCCAATTGCACAAATCTCGCCTTGTATGGTCGTTGTCTTCCATGTTGTTCGGTTACCAGGAGGATATTGTAGCCAGCTTGATATATCAGTTTCTAGCAGTGAACAAAGTAGGAGATCTTTAGTAGGAAGAGAGTGCTGGTTTGCACAGAGAACTAGCTTCCAACGTGCACTCCTCGACGCTTTGACTTAACAGACCTGCATTTCAGAACACTGCCAGATAAACAACTTTAAAAAGTTATTACTGAACAGGACTTGCACACATCCCATGACCGCGACAACAACTCGAAAATAAATTACTTTACACACATGCTTGTATATATGGGTTTCCCAAATATTAGTTACACACATGCTTGTATATATGGGTTTCCCAAATATTAGTTACACACATGCTTGTATATATGGGTTTCCCAAATATTAGTTACACACATGCTTGTATATATGGGTTTCCCAAGTATTAGTTACACACATGCTTGTATATATGGGTTTCCCAAATATTAGTTACACACATGCTTGTATATATGGGTTTCCCAAATATTAGTTACACACATGCTTGTATATATGGGTTTCCCAAATATTAGTTACACACATGCTTGTATATATGGGTTTCCCAAATATTAGTTACACACATGCTTGTATATATGGGTTTCCCAAATATTAGTTACACACATGCTTGTATATATGGGTTTCCCAAATATTAGTTACACACATGCTTGTATATATGGGTTTCCCAAATATTAGTTACACACATGCTTGTATATATGGGTTTCCCAAATATTAGTTACACACATGCTTGTATATATGGGTTTCCCAAGTATTAGTTACACACATGCTTGTATATATGGGTTTCCCAAATATTAGTTACACACATGCTTGTATATATGGGTTTCCCAAATATTAGTTACACACATGCTTGTATATATGGGTTTCCCAAGTATTAGTTACACACATGCTTGTATATATGGGTTTCCCAAATATTAGTTACACACATGCTTGTATATATGGGTTTCCCAAGTATTAGTTACACACATGCTTGTATATATGGGTTTCCCAAATATTAGTTACACACATGCTTGTATATATGGGTTTCCCAAGTATTAGTTACACACATGCTTGTATATATGGGTTTCCCAAATATTAGTTACACACATGCTTGTATATATGGGTTTCCCAAGTATTAGTTACACACATGCTTGTATATATGGGTTTCCCAAATATTAGTTACACACATGCTTGTATATATGGGTTTCCCAAATATTAGTTACACACATGCTTGTATATATGGGTTTCCCAAGTATTAGTTACACACATGCTTGTATATATGGGTTTCCCAAATATTAGTTACACACATGCTTGTATATATGGGTTTCCCAAGTATTAGTTACACACATGCTTGTATATATGGGTTTCCCAAATATTAGTTACACACATGCTTGTATATATGGGTTTCCCAAATATTAGTTACACACATGCTTGTATATATGGGTTTCCCAAATATTAGTTACACACATGCTTGTGTATATGGGTTTCCCAAGTATTAGTTACACACATGCTTGTATATATGGGTTTCCCAAATATTAGTTACACACATGCTTGTATATATGGGTTTCCCAAGTATTAGTTACACACATGCTTGTATATATGGGTTTCCCAAGTATTAGTTACACACATGCTTGTATATATGGGTTTCCCAAGTATTAGTTACACACATGCTTGTATATATGGGTTTCCCAAATATTAGTTACACACATGCTTGTATATATGGGTTTCCCAAATATTAGTTACACACATGCTTGTATATATGGGTTTCCCAAGTATTAGTTACACACATGCTTGTATATATGGGTTTCCCAAATATTAGTTACACACATGCTTGTATATATGGGTTTCCCAAATATTAGTTACACACATGCTTGTATATATGGGTTTCCCAAATATTAGTTACACACATGCTTGTATATATGGGTTTCCCAAATATTAGTTACACACATGCTTGTATATATGGGTTTCCCAAGTATTACTTTACACACATGCTTGTATATATGGGTTTCCCAAATATTAGTTACACACATGCTTGTATATATGGGTTTCCCAAGTATTACTTTACACACATGCTTGTATATATGGGTTTCCCAAATATTAGTTACACACATGCTTGTATATATGGGTTTCCCAAATATTAGTTACACACATGCTTGTATATATGGGTTTCCCAAATATTAGTTACACACATGCTTGTATATATGGGTTTCCCAAGTATTAGTTACACACATGCTTGTATATATGGGTTTCCCAAGTATTAGTTACACACATGCTTGTATATATGGGTTTCCCAAGTATTAGTTACACACATGCTTGTATATATGGGTTTCCCAAATATTAGTTACACACATGCTTGTATATATGGGTTTCCCAAGTATTAGTTACACACATGCTTGTATATATGGGTTTCCCAAATATTAGTTACACACATGCTTGTATATATGGGTTTCCCAAATATTAGTTACACACATGCTTGTATATATGGGTTTCCCAAGTATTAGTTACACACATGCTTGTATATATGGGTTTCCCAAGTATTAGTTACACACATGCTTGTATATATGGGTTTCCCAAGTATTAGTTACACACATGCTTGTATATATGGGTTTCCCAAATATTAGTTACACACATGCTTGTATATATGGGTTTCCCAAGTATTAGTTACACACATGCTTGTATATATGGGTTTCCCAAATATTAGTTACACACATGCTTGTATATATGGGTTTCCCAAATATTAGTTACACACATGCTTGTATATATGGGTTTCCCAAATATTAGTTACACACATGCTTGTATATATGGGTTTCCCAAATATTAGTTACACACATGCTTGTATATATGGGTTTCCCAAATATTAGTTACACACATGCTTGTATATATGGGTTTCCCAAATATTAGTTACACACATGCTTGTATATATGGGTTTCCCAAGTATTACTTTACACACATGCTTGTATATATGGGTTTCCCAAATATTAGTTACACACATGCTTGTATATATGGGTTTCCCAAATATTAGTTACACACATGCCTGTATATATGGGTTTCCCAAATATTAGTTACACACATGCTTGTATATATGGGTTTCCCAAGTATTACTTTACACACATGCTTGTATATATGGGTTTCCCAAATATTAGTTACACACATGCTTGTATATATGGGTTTCCCAAATATTAGTTACACACATGCTTGTATATATGGGTTTCCCAAATATTAGTTACACACATGCTTGTATATATGGGTTTCCCAAATATTAGTTACACACATGCTTGTATATATGGGTTTCCCAAATATTAGTTACACACATGCTTGTATATATGGGTTTCCCAAATATTAGTTACACACATGCTTGTATATATGGGTTTCCCAAATATTAGTTACACACATGCTTGTATATATGGGTTTCCCAAATATTAGTTACACACATGCTTGTATATATGGGTTTCCCAAATATTAGTTACACACATGCTTGTATATATGGGTTTCCCAAGTATTAGTTACACACATGCTTGTATATATGGGTTTCCCAAGTATTAGTTACACACATGCTTGTATATATGGGTTTCCCAAATATTAGTTACACACATGCTTGTATATATGGGTTTCCCAAATATTAGTTACACACATGCTTGTATATATGGGTTTCCCAAATATTAGTTACACACATGCTTGTATATATGGGTTTCCCAAATATTAGTTACACACATGCTTGTATATATGGGTTTCCCAAGTATTACTTTACACACATGCTTGTATATATGGGTTTCCCAAATATTAGTTACACACATGCTTGTATATATGGGTTTCCCAAATATTAGTTACACACATGCTTGTATATATGGGTTTCCCAAGTATTAGTTACACACATGCTTGTATATATGGGTTTCCCAAGTATTAGTTACACACAATGTTGACCTGTATGGTTAATGTTTGAAAGCCACATGTAAGTGCAGTTATTTCCGAAAGGTTGCGGGAACCTCATTCTCTAGTCACGTGATGATGTCACTCAAAAAAGCAAACAATATCTCAGGTTCAACACTGTTCTCAAAAATTGAAAAAAAAAAAACATGGCTTTCGACTCTTGTATTGATATTATTTGATGTTAATTGATTACAATCATCATCATCGAGTGCCGTCTCCGCAACGAAGGTTGGCTATGATGGAGCGCCATTCTGCTCTGTCTCTTGCTTTGATGGTGCAGGTTTGTCCATCTTTTGATGTTACACGTCCATGTTAGTCTTGGTCTGCCTCTTTTACCCTGTAGTTTCCCCTCCAGGATTACTTTTAGTAGGCAGTTGTGTCTTTTAACATGGCCCAAAAATCGCATTTGTCTTGTTTGAATTGTGTTTAGTAGTTCTCTTTTCATGTTTAGTTGTTTTAAGACTTCATCGTTTGTTTTCTTTTCCTTCCATCCAATTCTACCTATTCTTCTATATATGCACATTTCAAAGGCTTCAATTCTCTGTTCTGTTTTCTTGTCTAATGTCCAAGTTTCTGCACCATATAGGAATATTGAGAAGATGTAACATTTTGCTATTCTTAGTTTTAGCCCTGGTGTTATTTGTTTTGATGTTAGTATGTTCTTCATGACATTAAAATTACTTTTAGCCATTCCTATTGTTTTGTTTATTTCAGTTGTACATTTTCCATCACTGGTTATAAGTATGTCCAAGGTAGTTGTAGTTCTGAACTGTCTCCAGGTCTATTCCTTCTATTTTAATATCCACTTGTGAGTTTTGAGTATTTCCTTTCTTTATGATCATAGTTTTAGTCTTTTTGATATTCATAGTGATTACAATATTTGTTGTTATTTACTTGATGTAGGCTGTTGCTGGAACGTCCGACTTTGTCTCGTCTCTCTACTAGTTTAGCAGCTTAAATGCCATTGTATGTCTATTTTATACGCCTGGAGAAAGCCATGAGTTACATTATTATAATAATAGCGGTTATTGTCATGGTAATGTTGATAATATATCATAATAATAGCGTTTGTTGTCATGGTAATGTTGATAATATCATAATAGCGGTTGTTGTTATGGTAATGTTCATAATATCATAATAGCGGTTGTTGTTATGGTAATGTTGATAATATCATATAGCGGTTGTTGTCATGGTAATGTTGATAATATCATTATAATCGCGGTTGTTGTCATAGTAATGTTCATAATATCATAATAGCGGTTGTTGTTATGGTAATGTTGATAATATCATAATAGCGGTTATTGTCATGGTAATGTTGATAATATCATAATAATAGCGGTTGTTGTTATGGTAATGTTGATAATATCATAATAATAGCGGTTGCTTTCATGGTAATGTTGATAATATCATAATAATAGCAGTTGGAGGCGAAGGCGCGCCCCATCCAGCACCAGAGCTGGAAGTCGTCAGTGACTCATAACTGATGGCTTGCGCCAGGATCGGTGAACCAGAACCATCCAGACCCTGCTACACCTCTCCGCGGTGCCTCCAGAAACAGACTAACCTGTCTAGTCTGGCCAAGCGAGCAGGGATCGAAGAGGGAAGACAAACCCGGTACTCAAAAATGTTATGCTGAAGTCGGATGTGTTGGGCCGAAAGGCGCAGATATCACAGTGTTACACTGCAAACTTCAACACAACGTAACTACGTCCACTTAACGTCCTTTTAAGGGCGGATGACGAGGAGGAAGTCTACGGATCGTATCCGCTAGAATACCTCAAATCATCGGGCGACCGCATCATCATCATCATCATAATAGCAGTTGTTGTCATGGTAATGTTGATAATATCATAATAATAGCGGTTGCTGTCATGGTAATGTAAAATTGGTACAATGCATAGCTATGAAGAGTAACATAGCTACTCACTGAAGAGTAGTAGAAAACTTTCTGAAAAAGGAAAAAAACAGAACTAATATTCAATATTTGGCAGAAACAATCATCATTTTTGTGGCCATGTAATGAGAAGAGAACAACTGGAATATATTGTAACAACTGTGAAAATGGAGGGACGAAGAGATAAATGGAAAGCAAAGAGAAAAGATACCAGACAGCTTAAGAGAATAGCTTGACAGAAGGTCAGCAACAGAAATGCTAAATAACTGTCGAGATCGAAAGTTATGGAGAGACATGAACACCTACACCAGCAGGCACGGTACTTGATGTACATATTCTCTCTTTGTTCCCTCTATCTCTTCATCCCTTAATTTTCCAAGTTGTTACAATATATTCCAGTTGTTCCCTCCTCATTACATGTTCAAAAATGATGATTGTTTCTTCCTAATATTGAAAATTAGCTATAATATTTGCTTTTGCCTCTTTCAGAACGTTTTCATTACTCTTCTTAGCTGTCCATGGTATTCTCAACATTCTTCTGTAAAACCACATTTCCACAGCCTCCAGGTAATTTTCTTCTCTTTGTCCTATTGTTCATGATTCGCATCCATATGTTAAGACTGGCTCTACATAACATTTAAGAACTCTTTTTCTTGTTTCTATTGTCAAAAATGGATTGCATAGTATCTTCCTCATTTTTTGGAAAATTGCTTTTGCCTGAGCCATTCTTCATCTCACCTCTTTTGTACATCTTCCGTCTGAGGTTAACAAAGTTCCCAAATATTTAAATTCCTTTACCTGTTTTAATATTGTTCCACTTGTCTTTATTGTGCACTGAGGTGATGTCTTTTTCTTTGTTGTTACCATTACTTCTGTCTTTTTGTCTGAGGCTGAGTCCTTTATTTTTGCTTTCTTTCGGTATAATGTCTAACATTTCTTGTAACTCATTTTCACTCTTAGCGATTAAGACTGTATCATCAGCATATCTTAGATTATTTATATTATGACCTCTGATTGTTATTCCAGGCATGCCCCTTATTGATCTTAAAATAATGTCACTATAAATATTAAACAAATCTGGTGACAGCACACAACCTTGTCAAACACCCTGTTTTATTTGTTGAAACATTCCCAATTGGTTTCCAGTTCTTATGGCCGCTGTTTGTTGCCAGTACATGTTCTTTATTATTCTTAGATCTTTGCTGTCTACGTTTATGCCTTCTAAAACTTTGATTATTTCTTGGTGCTTCACTTTGTCAAATGCTTTGGCATAGTCTATGAAACATAGGTATAGATCTGTTTTCACCTCTACGGCTCTTTCTATATATTCTTTGGTAGGGCTGTGAATATTGATTTAAGCATGTCGTCTGGTATATATCCGCTGTTGTAGATCTAATTCAATATTTTTGTTATTATTTCTATTCCAAAAACACTCATGGCTTCAATCTCTTTTTTAGATATATTATCTGGCCCAGGAGCTTTTCCTGCTTTCATATTGCGGAAGGTGTCTTTCACTTCTTCTTTGAGTATTTCTGGTCCTTCTCCACTATCATTAATATTTACTTCTGTTTGTCCATCATTATAAAGATCTTTAATGTATTCTGTCCATTGTTCCCTTATGCTTTCTTGTTCAATCAACAATTCTCCTTCCTTGATCTTAAACATCCAGTTTTTGATTGCGTTTTTCTTCCTGTTAATTCTTCAGTTTGGTTGTATGTAGCTTTGGCATCTCCTTTTTGTTGCATTTAAATCTCTTTGCATGTCTCTTTTAGCCGTACGTTTTTTTTTTTTTTTTTTTTTTTTTTGCTTCAGTGAATTTAATTACAATTTCTTTATTTAATCTCTTATACTCGCAAAATGTCGTCTGTCATCCATTTCTTTCTTGAATTTGCCCTCACTGGTGGTATGAACTCTTTTGATGTTTGTTGCATTAATTCTTTTAGCATTTCCCACTGTTCATCAATGCCTTGTATCTTCTCTGTTGCATTGTACAGGTTCTGAATTGTGGTGTTAAAATTGTCTCGCAACTTCTTGTCTGATTTGAGTAAATCTAAATTTAACTTGATGTTAACTGAGGCTTGTTTTGCTGCTTTTAATTTTACTCTAAGCTTTCCCACAACTGGTGGTACATGATCACCTTTGCAATCTGCCCCTGGTCTAGTTTTCACACACACCAGACTGTTTCTAAATCTTTTGTTTATCATTATGTAATCGATTTGATTATGTGCGTTGTCTACTGGGCTTTTAAATGTCTACATATGTCTTGGATGTTGCTTAAACCAGGTGTTTACTATCATCATATTGTGTTTTCGTGCCGTACTCAATAAGTTTCTCACCTCTTTTATTCCTCTCGCCTAAGCCATAATGACCAACTACTTCCTCAACTCTTTCCTTTCATACTTTTGCGTTAAAATCCCCTTGGAACTATGGTGTTTTCATGTGGTTTGCATTCATGAAGTGCCCCATTTAACTCGTTGTAAAATTTATCAACTGTTTCCTCTAGACTGTCTGCTGTTGGTGCATAAACTTGTATGAGATTAATATCTATTGGCTTTCCATTCAATTTCACTAAAAGGACTCAGATGGGGGTTAAGGCAAAGAAATTTAAATGAATGCATAAAATGCGAAGCTGCAGTAAATTGCACTAAATAGACTATCAGATATTGCCCAAAAGTCTCCTTGCTCTTTCTGCATCCAAGATGATACCTACTCCTCTTTGGTGTTCGGTACCTCCAGAATATAATATGTTATGTTCATCAGAATATATCTTCCCCCCCCCCCCTAATCCAGTGTATCCCATCTCGCTCAGTCCCAATAAATGTAAACCCATTATTTTCATGTCCTATTTGATGTTTTCCAATTTTCCCTTTTGCATGAGTGTTCTTACGTTCCAAGTTCCTATTTGTAGTGTCTGTAATCATGTTTACAGTAACTTGATGACAATCGGGTATCACTTGTAGCACATGATGTCTCTACCAAACGAGGGTATTCCATTGGAATCCCTATTAACATTCTATTAACATTCGATAGTTGTGGCGACCCAGATTATACAAAGAGGTTACGACGTTAGGTTTCTGTTGCTTTCCGTCGGTTTGTTTACGGTGACGCCTATAGCCTTTGATTAAAAATCACACCCACATTTTACTTTAGGGTACCCTCCCTTAGTCTTTTACTCCCCCTACCCCAGCATACCTGCAGGGCAGCCGCAGGTTGTACTGCTTACAGTAACTGGTAACATTACCTGACCTGATTATTATATTTAAAGATATATTTTATTTCTGAATATTATAATACAATTGGTTATTGTCTTGGTAATGCTGATCTATCCGTTTCCGGTTGTTTCCAAAATGGAGGAATTATTTTTCTCCGGCTTGGTATAGAACCGTTGATCAGAGGTTTAACAAGCCGCTATCGTAAAAACGATGTTGTTAATGAAACGTAGACCTGATACAGAATGTGTAAATTAGCAGTAGATAGTAGTGATAGTTTTTTCGGCCCTAAAACAACAACAAAAATAGGATTCTGGAATGTGCGAACAATGGCCGCTCCGACGAAACATGCACAGGTCGCGAGCGAGATGGACAGATACGATCTAGATATTTTAGGATTAAGCGAAATGCGCTGGCCTGGAACAGGTAGGAGATCTATTGATAATAAAATAGTAGTTTTTTCTGGAAGGGAAGATGGAAAACACCGTGAAGGAGTAGGCATAATGATGACAGACAAAGCTGCAAGAAGTTTATTAGAATGGGAACCGGTAAACAGCCGTCTGATACGAACACGATACAAAACAAAACATGGAAGACTTTCAATTATTCAATGTTATGCGCCTACTAACGAAGCTGATGATGAAGTTAAGGATGATTTTTATAACCAACTGCAACAACTTATAAACAAAATACCAAAACACGATCTTTTAATTGTAATGGGAGACTTCAACGCCAAAGTAGGACAAGATAACGCAGGAGTGGAACATGTGATGGGGAGAGAAGGCTGTAATACAACAAGTCAGAATGGAGAAAGATTAATAGAATTATGTTTAATAGAAAATTTAGTTATAGGTGGGACATTATTTCCACATAAAAATATCCACAAAACAACATGGATATCTCCTGATGATAGAACATCAAATCAAATTGACCACCTATGTATTAAACAACAATTCAGATCATCATTAATAGATGTAAGAGCATACAGAGGTGCTGATGTTAATAGTGACCACAACCTGTGCATTGGGAAAATAAGATTAAAATTTAGAAACCAACAGAAGAGGTCAATTACACATAAAATTGATAGTCATAAACTGAAAGATGAAGCAATAAAGGAAAAGTTTAACATAGAGCTAAGTAATTGTTATTCAGCACTTGGTGAAATAGACTTAGATATCAATGAAATGTGGGACTCACAGAGCAAAATACTAATGACAGCAGCAGAAGCAAGTGCTGGACTGAAGAAAATGGAAAAACGAGCTTGGATCTCAGACATCACATGGAAATACATCAAAGAAAGAAGAGAAGCGAAGAGAGCCATGACTAATGTAAAGACAGATCTTGGAAAGGTTCTGGCAAAAGCAACATACAAAGAATTAGACAACAAAGTGAAAAGTTCGGCAAGAAGAGATACAAGAGCTTATATAGACAACTTGGCAGAGAAAGCAGAGACAGCTGCAATTACAGGAGACAGCAGAACTCTTTATACTGTACAAAAGATGCTGACAAACACCTATACATCCAGTGGAACACCAATTCTAGACAAATCTGGATTAATGCTAACAACAAGCGCAGACATAAAAGCCCGTTGGGCGGAACACTTCAAAGAAATTCTTAACCGTCCACTACCTCACAGTTTAATAGATTTTGAAGCTGAAACACCAGCAGCAGAATTAGATGTAAATTTAGATGACTTCACCTTGAGTGAAATAGAAACCACCTTAAAGCTAATGACCAATAACAAGGCTGCTGGAGAGGATAAGTTAACAGCTGAGATCCTCAAGGCAATTGATAGCCATAATTTAATACATCTCCAAAAAATGTTCAACATCATTTGGAAAACAGAGAAGACGCCTCATAAATGGAAAAAAGGAATCATTGTTAAGATCCCAAAAAAGGGCAATCTTAGAGATTGTAACAATTGGAGAGGCGTGACACTTTTGTCAGTTGCCTCAAAATTATTCTGTAAAATCATCCTAAATAGAATAAAGGATTCAATAGATACAGTAATGCGTGAAGAACAGGCTGGGTTTAGAAAAGGGAGAAGCTGTCTTGACCACATTTTCACTCTACGACTTATATTGGAGGAACACATTGAAAAGCAAAAACCTTTTGTACTTAACTTCATCGACTTCAAAAAAGCATTTGATAGTATTCATAGAGATTCTTTGTGGAAAATTCTGAAGCAATATGGCTTACCATCAAAAATCATAAATATTATCAAAGACATGTATGATGGTTACACATGTGCAGTTCGAACAGAGGAAGGACTGAGCGAATGTTTCCCAATAGAAACTGGGGTTAAACAAGGATGTATTTTATCGCCCTTGTTATTTGGAATTGTTATGGACTTCATAATGAAGAAATGCTGCACTGGTAATAAAGGCATCGAATGGATACAAGGAGACCATTTGGAGGACCTGGACTTTGCTGATGACATAGTTCTCATCAGCAATCAGATAAAAACGATGCAGGAAAACACAAATGAACTATCATCAATAGCCAGCAAAATTGGGCTTGAGGTCAATCATGAAAAGACTAAAGTCATGAAAAGTTTAATTCCAACAAGTGACAAAATATACATGGAAAACAAACCAGTAGAAGAGATCGATCACTTCATCTATCTTGGAAGTCACATTGATCGAGAAGGGGATACGAGCAAAGAAATTAGAATCAGACTGGCTAAAGCAGCAATGTCTTTCAGAAGCCTTGAAAAGTTGTGGAAATCAAAACTCATTAGCACAAACACAAAACTTAGGCTATTCAAATCAAATGTACTATCAACCCTTACGTATGCGTGTGAAAGCTGGAAAACAACAAGAGATATAGAAACAAAGTTGAACGCATTCGAAAATAAATGTCTAAGGAAAATACTTGGTATAGAATGGAACGAATTCAAAACAAACGAGGAAATTAGAGAAATCGCCAATCAACCACTAATATCTTCAGTAATAAAGAAAAGACGATGGTCATACGTTGGACATGTGATGAGAAGAGATAATAATCGAATAGCAAAGCAAGCCCTCATATGGGAAACAACAGGTAAAAGAAAAAGAGGAAGACCCAGGGAGACACTGAGAAGAACATTGATGAGAGAGGCAAGAGCAGCAGGAATTGGCTCCCTCAATGAGATAGAACTGCTTGCACAGAACAGAGACAGATGGCGAGATTTGATAAAATATCTTTAAAAGAAAACTGCTAGAACAAAAATTCATATAGGAGAAGGTGTATCTTGGTCTACGCCCTATGGGCCGGTTACGGCTCGAAAGGTCAATAGATAGATAGATAGAATGCTGATATAGGTATAATGAAGTTGGCTATTGTCTTGGTAATGTTGATATAGGTATAGTGAAGTTGGCTATTGTCTTGGTAATGTTGATATAGGTATAATGAAGTTGGCTATTGTCTTGGTAATGTTGATATAGGTATAATGAAGTTGGCTATTGTCTTGGTAATGTTGATATAGGTATAATGAAGTTGGTTATTGTCTTGGTAATGTTGATATAGGTATAATGAAGTTGGTTATTGTCTTGGTAATGTTGATATAGGTATAATGAAGTTGGTTATTGTCTTGGTAATGTTGATATAGGTATAATGAAGTTGGCTATTGTCTTGGTAATGTTGATATAGGTATAATGAAGTTGGCTATTGTCTTGGTAATGTTGATATAGGTATAATGAAGTTGGCTATTGTCTTGGTAATGTTGATAATACTGTCAAATACTTGGGCACAATAATACCATCAGATGGAAGGTGCAGCACAGAAATAAAAAGCAAAATAGCTCAGACCAAAATAGCATTTCAAAAACTAAAAAACTTCTTATGCAACAAATCTATGTCCATAGAAGTAAGAGTTCATCAGTGCTATGTAGTATCAATTCTGACCTATGGAAGCGAATCATGGACAGTAGACAAACAAATGAAAAGACGATTACAGTCCACAGAGATGAGATTTCTCAGGAGAATGTTGAAAGTTCCTGAACAATTAAAGAGACCAATGAGGTCATTCTCAAAACATAAAAAGGGAGCTCATAAGAAAACATCAGAGGGAAACAATCAACATTTTTCGGGCACATCATGAGAAGAGGAAAGTTGGAATACTTGGTTACAACTAGCAAAATAGAAGGAAAGAGAGATCGCGGGCGACAAAGAGAGAAAATACTGGATAGCTTGATGTCATGGCATGGAAAACAGTCAACAACAGAACTGATACGATGCACTGTAGATAGAAGATTGTGGAGGGACATGATCGCCTAAGAAACCGGTATGGTACATGATGATGATGATGATACATTTTATAATAGAATTGGTTGTTGTGATGTCTGAAGTTGTGGTTGTTGTGATGTCCGAAGTGATGGTTGTTGGGATGTCCGATGTTGGTGGTATGAACTCTTGGTGGTTGTTGTGATGTCTGAAGTAATGGTTGTTGTGATGTCTGAAGTGGTGGTTGTTGTGATGTCTGAAGTGATGGTTGTTGTGATGTCTGAAGTGGTGATTGTTGTGATGTCATAAGTGGTGGTTGTTGTGATGTCTGAAGTGGTGGTTGTTGTGATGTCTGAAGTGGTGGTTGTTGTGATGCATGAAGTGGTGGTTGTCGGGATGCATGAAGTGGTGGTTGTTGTGATGTCTGAAGTGGTGGTTGTTGTGATGTCTGAAGTGGTGGTTGTTGTGATGCATGAAGTGGTGGTTGTTGTGATGTCTGAAGTGGTGGTTGTTGTGATGCATGAAGTGGTGGTTGTTGTGATGTCTGAAGTGGTGGTTGTTGTGATGTCTGAAGTGGTGGTTGTTGTGATGCCTGAAGTGGTGGTTGTCGGGATGTCTGAAGTGGTGGTTGTTGTGATGTCTGAAGTGGTGGTTGTTGTGATGTCTGAAGTGGTGGTTGTTGTGATGTCTGAAGTGGTGGTTGTTGTGATGTCTGAAGTGGTGGTTGTCGGGATGCATGAAGTGGTGGTTGTTGTGTGTCTGAAGTGGTGGTTGTTGTGATGCCTGAAGTGGTGGTTGTTGTGATGTCTGAAGTGGTGGTTGTTGTGATGCCTGAAGTGGTGGTTGTTGTGATGTCTGAAGTGGTGGTTGTTGTGATGTCTGAAGTGGTGGTTGTTGTGATGTCTGAAGTGGTGGTTGTTGTGATGCCTGAAGTGGTGGTTGTCGGGATGCATGAAGTGGTGGTTGTTGTGATGTCTGAAGTGGTGGTTGTTGTGATGTCTGAAGTGGTGGTTGTTGTGATGTCTGAAGTGGTGGTTGTCGGGATGCATGAAGTGGTGGTTGTTGTGATGTCTGAAGTGGTGGTTGTTGTGATGCCTGAAGTGGTGGTTGTTGTGATGTCTGAAGTGGTGGTTGTCGGGATGCATGAAGTGGTGGTTGTTGTGATGTCTGAAGTGGTGGTTGTCGGGATGCATGAAGTGGTGGTTGTTGTGATGTCTGAAGTGGTGGTTGTCGGGATGCATGAAGTGGTGGTTGTTGTGATGTCTGAAGTGGTGGTTGTTGTGATGCCTGAAGTGGTGGTTGTTGTGATGTCTGAAGTGGTGGTTGTTGTGATGTCTGAAGTGGTGGTTGTCGGGATGCATGAAGTGGTGGTTGTCGGGATGCATGAAGTGGTGGTTGTTGTGATGTCTGAAGTGGTGGTTGTTGTGATGCATGAAGTGGTGGTTGTTGTGATGTCTGAAGTGGTGGTTGTTGTGATGCATGAAGTGGTGGTTGTTGTGATGCATGAAGTGGTGGTTGTTGTGATGTCTGAAGTGGTGGTTGTTGTGATGCATGAAGTGGTGGTTGTTGTGATGTCTGAAGTGGTGGTTGTTGTGATGTCTGAAGTGGTGGTTGTTGTGATGTCTGAAGTGGTGGTTGTTGTGATGCATGAAGTGGTGGTTGTTGTGATGTCTGAAGTGGTGGTTGTTGTGATGTCTGAAGTGGTGGTTGTTGTGATGCATGAAGTGGTGGTTGTTGTGATGTCTGAAGTGGTGGTTGTTGTGATGCATGAAGTGGTGGTTGTCGGGATGCATGAAGTGGTGGTTGTTGTGATGCATGAAGTGGTGGTTGTTGTGATGTCTGAAGTGGTGGTTGTTGTGATGCATGAAGTGGTGGTTGTTGTGATGTCTGAAGTGGTGGTTGTTGTGATGTCTGAAGTGGTGGTTGTTGTGATGCATGAAGTGGTGGTTGTTGTGATGTCTGAAGTGGTGGTTGTTGTGATGCATGAAGTGGTGGTTGTTGTGATGCATGAAGTGGTGGTTGTTGTGATGTCTGAAGTGGTGGTTGTTGTGATGTCTGAAGTGGTGGTTGTTGTGATGCCTGAAGTGGTGGTTGTCGGGATGCATGAAGTGGTGGTTGTTGTGATGTCTGAAGTGGTGGTTGTTGTGATGTCTGAAGTGGTGGTTGTTGTGATGTCTGAAGTGGTGGTTGTTGTGATGTCTGAAGTGGTGGTTGTTGTGTGCCTGAAGTGGTGGTTGTTGTGATGCCTGAAGTGGTGGTTGTTGTGATGTCTGAAGTGGTGGTTGTTGTGTGCCTGAAGTGGTGGTTGTTGTGATGCCTGAAGTGGTGGTTGTTGTGATGCCTGAAGTGGTGGTTGTTGTGTGTCTGAAGTGGTGGTTGTTGTGATGCATGAAGTGGTGATTGTTGTGATGTCTGAAGTGGTGGTTGTTGTGATGTCTGAAGTGGTGGTTGTTGTGATGCATGAAGTGGTGGTTGTTGTGATGTCTGAAGTGGTGGTTGTTGTGATGTCTGAAGTGGTGGTTGTTGTGATGCCTGAAGTGGTGGTTGTTGTGATGTCTGAAGTGGTGGTTGTTGTGTGTCTGAAGTGGTGGTTGTTGTGATGTCTGAAGTGGTGGTTGTTGTGATGTCTGAAGTGGTGGTTGTTGTGTGCCTGAAGTGGTGGTTGTTGTGATGTCTGAAGTGGTGGTTGTTGTGATGTCTGAAGTGGTGGTTGTTGTGTGTCTGAAGTGGTGGTTGTTGTGATGTCTGAAGTGATGGTTGTTGTGATGCCTGAAGTGGTGGTTGTTGTGATGTCTGAAGTGGTGGTTGTTGTGATGCCTGAAGTGGTGGTTGTTGTGATGCCTGAAGTGGTGGTTGTTGTGTGTCTGAAGTGGTGGTTGTTGTGATGCCTGAAGTGGTGGTTGTTGTGATGCCTGAAGTGGTGGTTGTTGTGATGTCTGAAGTGGTGGTTGTTGTGATGTCTGAAGTGGTGGTTGTTGTGATGTCTGAAGTGGTGGTTGTTGTGTGTCTGAAGTGGTGGTTGTTGTGATGTCTGAAGTGGTGGTTGTTGTGATGCATGAAGTGGTGGTTGTTGTGATGTCTGAAGTGGTGGTTGTTGTGATGTCTGAAGTGGTGGTTGTTGTGATGCATGAAGTGGTGGTTGTTGCGATGTCTGAAGTGGTGGTTGTTGTGATGCATGAAGTGGTGGTTGTTGTGATGCATGAAGTGGTGGTTGTTGTGATGCATGAAGTGGTGGTTGTTGTGTGTCTGAAGTGGTGGTTGTTGTGTGTCTGAAGTGGTGGTTGTTGTGTGTCTGAAGTGGTGGTTGTTGTGTGTCTGAAGTGGTGGTTGTTGTGATGCCTGAAGTGGTGGTTGTTGTGATGCCTGAAGTGGTGGTTGTTGTGTGTCTGAAGTGGTGGTTGTTGTGATGCATGAAGTGGTGGTTGTTGTGATGCCTGAAGTGGTGGTTGTTGTGATGTCTGAAGTGGTGGTTGTTGTGTGTCTGAAGTGGTGGTTGTTGTGTGTCTGAAGTGGTGGTTGTTGTGATGCATGAAGTGGTGGTTGTCGGGATGCATGAAGTGGTGGTTGTTGTGATGCCTGAAGTGGTGGTTGTTGTGTGTCTGAAGTGGTGGTTGTTGTGATGCATGAAGTGGTGGTTGTTGTGATGTCTGAAGTGGTGGTTGTTGTGATGTCTGAAGTGGTGGTTGTTGTGATGTCTGAAGTGGTGGTTGTTGTGATGCCTGAAGTGGTGGTTGTTGTGTGTCTGAAGTGGTGGTTGTTGTGATGCCTGAAGTGGTGGTTGTTGTGATGTCTGAAGTGGTGGTTGTTGTGATGTCTGAAGTGGTGGTTGTTGTGATGTCTGAAGTGGTGGTTGTTGTGATGCCTGAAGTGGTGGTTGTTGTGATGCATGAAGTGGTGGTTGTTGTGATGTCTGAAGTGGTGGTTGTTGTGTGTCTGAAGTGGTGGTTGTTGTGATGCATGAAGTGGTGGTTGTTGTGATGCCTGAAGTGGTGGTTGTCGGGATGCATGAAGTGGTGGTTGTTGTGATGCCTGAAGTGGTGGTTGTTGTGTGCCTGAAGTGGTGGTTGTTGTGTGCCTGAAGTGGTGGTTGTTGTGTGTCTGAAGTGGTGGTTGTTGTGATGCATGAAGTGGTGGTTGTTGTGATGCATGAAGTGGTGGTTGTTGTGATGCATGAAGTGGTGGTTGTTGTGATGTCTGAAGTGGTGGTTGTTGTGATGCCTGAAGTGGTGGTTGTTGTGATGCATGAAGTGGTGGTGTTGTGATGCATGAAGTGGTGGTTGTTGTGATGTCTGAAGTGGTGGTTGTTGTGATGTCTGAAGTGGTGGTTGTTGTGATGCCTGAAGTGGTGGTTGTTGTGATGCATGAAGTGGTGGTTGTTGTGATGCATGAAGTGGTGGTTGTTGTGATGTCTGAAGTGGTGGTTGTTGTGATGTCTGAAGTGGTGGTTGTTGTGATGCATGAAGTGGTGGTTGTTGTGATGTCTGAAGTGGTGGTTGTTGTGATGCCTGAAGTGGTGGTTGTTGTGATGCATGAAGTGGTGGTTGTTGTGATGCATGAAGTGGTGGTTGTTGTGATGTCTGAAGTGGTGGTTGTTGTGATGTCTGAAGTGGTGGTTGTTGTGATGCCTGAAGTGGTGGTTGTTGTGATGTCTGAAGTGGTGGTTGTTGTGATGTCTGAAGTGGTGGTTGTTGTGATGTCTGAAGTGGTGGTTGTTGTGATGTCTGAAGTGGTGGTTGTTGTGATGCATGAAGTGGTGGTTGTTGTGATGTCTGAAGTGGTGGTTGTTGTGATGCATGAAGTGGTGGTTGTTGTGATGCATGAAGTGGTGGTTGTTGTGATGTCTGAAGTGGTGGTTGTTGTGATGTCTGAAGTGGTGGTTGTTGTGATGTCTGAAGTGGTGGTTGTTGTGATGCATGAAGTGGTGGTTGTTGTGATGCATGAAGTGGTGGTTGTTGTGATGTCTGAAGTGGTGGTTGTTGTGATGCATGAAGTGGTGGTTGTTGTGATGTCTGAAGTGGTGGTTGTTGTGATGCCTGAAGTGGTGGTTGTTGTGATGCATGAAGTGGTGGTTGTTGTGATGCATGAAGTGGTGGTTGTTGTGATGTCTGAAGTGGTGGTTGTTGTGATGTCTGAAGTGGTGGTTGTTGTGATGCCTGAAGTGGTGGTTGTTGTGATGCATGAAGTGGTGGTTGTTGTGATGCATGAAGTGGTGGTTGTTGTGATGTCTGAAGTGGTGGTTGTTGTGATGTCTGAAGTGGTGGTTGTTGTGATGTCTGAAGTGGTGGTTGTTGTGATGCCTGAAGTGGTGGTTGTTGTGATGTCTGAAGTGGTGGTTGTTGTGATGTCTGAAGTGGTGGTTGTTGTGATGTCTGAAGTGGTGGTTGTTGTGATGCATGAAGTGGTGGTTGTTGTGATGTCTGAAGTGGTGGTTGTTGTGATGCCTGAAGTGGTGGTTGTTGTGATGTCTGAAGTGGTGGTTGTTGTGATGCATGAAGTGGTGGTTGTTGTGATGTCTGAAGTGGTGGTTGTTGTGATGCCTGAAGTGGTGGTTGTTGTGATGCATGAAGTGGTGGTTGTCGGGATGCATGAAGTGGTGGTTGTTGTGATGCATGAAGTGGTGGTTGTTGTGATGTCTGAAGTGGTGGTTGTTGTGATGCCTGAAGTGGTGGTTGTTGTGATGTCTGAAGTGGTGGTTGTCGGGATGCATGAAGTGGTGGTTGTTGTGATGCCTGAAGTGGTGGTTGTTGTGTGCCTGAAGTGGTGGTTGTTGTGTGCCTGAAGTGGTGGTTGTTGTGTGTCTGAAGTGGTGGTTGTTGTGATGCATGAAGTGGTGGTTGTCGGGATGCATGAAGTGGTGGTTGTCGGGATGCATGAAGTGGTGGTTGTTGTGATGTCTGAAGTGGTGGTTGTTGTGATGCATGAAGTGGTGGTTGTTGTGATGTCTGAAGTGGTGGTTGTTGTGATGTCTGAAGTGGTGGTTGTCGGGATGCATGAAGTGGTGGTTGTTGTGATGTCTGAAGTGGTGGTTGTTGTGATGTCTGAAGTGGTGGTTGTCGGGATGCATGAAGTGGTGGTTGTTGTGATGTCTGAAGTGGTGGTTGTTGTGATGCCTGAAGTGGTGGTTGTCGGGATGCATGAAGTGGTGGTTGTCGGGATGCATGAAGTGGTGGTTGTTGTGATGTCTGAAGTGGTGGTTGTTGTGATGTCTGAAGTGGTGGTTGTTGTGATGTCTGAAGTGGTGGTTGTTGTGATGCATGAAGTGGTGGTTGTTGTGATGCATGAAGTGGTGGTTGTTGTGATGCATGAAGTGGTGGTTGTTGTGATGTCTGAAGTGGTGGTTGTTGTGATGTCTGAAGTGGTGGTTGTTGTGATGTCTGAAGTGGTGGTTGTTGTGATGTCTGAAGTGGTGGTTGTTGTGATGTCTGAAGTGGTGGTTGTTGTGATGTCTGAAGTGGTGGTTGTTGTGATGTCTGAAGTGGTGGTTGTTGTGATGCATGAAGTGGTGGTTGTTGTGATGCATGAAGTGGTGGTTGTTGTGATGCATGAAGTGGTGGTTGTTGTGATGTCTGAAGTGGTGGTTGTTGTGATGTCTGAAGTGGTGGTTGTTGTGATGTCTGAAGTGGTGGTTGTTGTGATGCATGAAGTGGTGGTTGTCGGGATGCATGAAGTGGTGGTTGTTGTGATGTCTGAAGTGGTGGTTGTTGTGATGCATGAAGTGGTGGTTGTTGTGATGTCTGAAGTGGTGGTTGTTGTGATGCATGAAGTGGTGGTTGTTGTGATGTCTGAAGTGGTGGTTGTCGGGATGCATGAAGTGGTGGTTGTTGTGATGTCTGAAGTGGTGGTTGTTGTGATGCATGAAGTGGTGGTTGTTGTGATGCATGAAGTGGTGGTTGTTGTGATGCATGAAGTGGTGGTTGTTGTGATGTCTGAAGTGGTGGTTGTTGTGATGTCTGAAGTGGTGGTTGTTGTGATGTCTGAAGTGGTGGTTGTTGTGATGTCTGAAGTGGTGGTTGTTGTGATGTCTGAAGTGGTGGTTGTTGTGATGTCTGAAGTGGTGGTTGTTGTGATGTCTGAAGTGGTGGTTGTTGTGATGCATGAAGTGGTGGTTGTTGTGATGCATGAAGTGGTGGTTGTTGTGATGCATGAAGTGGTGGTTGTTGTGATGTCTGAAGTGGTGGTTGTTGTGATGTCTGAAGTGGTGGTTGTTGTGATGTCTGAAGTGGTGGTTGTTGTGATGCATGAAGTGGTGGTTGTCGGGATGCATGAAGTGGTGGTTGTTGTGATGTCTGAAGTGGTGGTTGTTGTGATGTCTGAAGTGGTGGTTGTTGTGATGTCTGAAGTGGTGGTTGTTGTGATGTCTGAAGTGGTGGTTGTTGTGATGCATGAAGTGGTGGTTGTCGGGATGCATGAAGTGGTGGTTGTTGTGATGCATGAAGTGGTGGTTGTTGTGATGTCTGAAGTGGTGGTTGTTGTGATGCCTGAAGTGGTGGTTGTCGGGATGCATGAAGTGGTGGTTGTTGTGATGTCTGAAGTGGTGGTTGTCGGGATGCATGAAGTGGTGGTTGTTGTGATGTCTGAAGTGGTGGTTGTTGTGATGTCTGAAGTGGTGGTTGTCGGGATGCATGAAGTGGTGGTTGTTGTGATGTCTGAAGTGGTGGTTGTTGTGATGTCTGAAGTGGTGGTTGTTGTGATGCCTGAAGTGGTGGTTGTCGGGATGCATGAAGTGGTGGTTGTCGGGATGCATGAAGTGGTGGTTGTCGGGATGCCTGAAGTGGTGGTTGTCGGGATGCCTGAAGTGGTGGTTGTCGGGATGCATGAAGTGGTGGTTGTCGGGATGCATGAAGTGGTGGTTGTCGGGATGCATGAAGTGGTGGTTGTCGGGATGCATGAAGTGGTGGTTGTCGGGATGCCTGAAGTGGTGGTTGTCGGGATGCATGAAGTGGTGGTTGTCGGGATGCCTGAAGTGGTGGTTGTCGGGATGCCTGAAGTGGTGGTTGTCGGGATGCATGAAGTGGTGGTTGTCGGGATGCCTGAAGTGGTGGTTGTCGGGATGCATGAAGTGGTGGTTGTCGGGATGCATGAAGTGGTGGTTGTCGGGATGCATGAAGTGGTGGTTGTCGGGATGCCTGAAGTGGTGGTTGTCGGGATGCATGAAGTGGTGGTTGTTGTGATGTCTGAAGTGGTGGTTGTCGGGATGCATGAAGTGGTGGTTGTTGTGATGCATGAAGTGGTGGTTGTTGTGATGTCTGAAGTGGTGGTTGTTGTGATGCATGAAGTGGTGGTTGTTGTGATGTCTGAAGTGGTGGTTGTTGTGATGTCTGAAGTGGTGGTTGTTGTGATGCATGAAGTGGTGGTTGTTGTGATGCATGAAGTGGTGGTTGTTGTGATGCATGAAGTGGTGGTTGTTGTGATGTCTGAAGTGGTGGTTGTTGTGATGTCTGAAGTGGTGGTTGTTGTGATGTCTGAAGTGGTGGTTGTTGTGATGTCTGAAGTGGTGGTTGTTGTGATGTCTGAAGTGGTGGTTGTTGTGATGTCTGAAGTGGTGGTTGTTGTGATGTCTGAAGTGGTGGTTGTTGTGATGCATGAAGTGGTGGTTGTTGTGATGCATGAAGTGGTGGTTGTTGTGATGCATGAAGTGGTGGTTGTTGTGATGTCTGAAGTGGTGGTTGTTGTGATGCATGAAGTGGTGGTTGTTGTGATGTCTGAAGTGGTGGTTGTTGTGATGCATGAAGTGGTGGTTGTTGTGATGTCTGAAGTGGTGGTTGTTGTGATGCATGAAGTGGTGGTTGTTGTGATGTCTGAAGTGGTGGTTGTTGTGATGCATGAAGTGGTGGTTGTCGGGATGCATGAAGTGGTGGTTGTTGTGATGTCTGAAGTGGTGGTTGTTGTGATGTCTGAAGTGGTGGTTGTTGTGATGTCTGAAGTGGTGGTTGTTGTGATGTCTGAAGTGGTGGTTGTTGTGATGCATGAAGTGGTGGTTGTTGTGATGCATGAAGTGGTGGTTGTTGTGATGCATGAAGTGGTGGTTGTTGTGATGCATGAAGTGGTGGTTGTTGTGATGCATGAAGTGGTGGTTGTTGTGATGCATGAAGTGGTGGTTGTTGTGATGTCTGAAGTGGTGGTTGTTGTGATGTCTGAAGTGGTGGTTGTTGTGATGCCTGAAGTGGTGGTTGTTGTGATGCATGAAGTGGTGGTTGTTGTGATGTCTGAAGTGGTGGTTGTTGTGATGTCTGAAGTGGTGGTTGTTGTGATGCATGAAGTGGTGGTTGTTGTGATGTCTGAAGTGGTGGTTGTTGTGATGTTTGAAGTGGTGGTTGTTGTGATGCATGAAGTGGTGTTGTTGTGATGTCTGAAGTGGTGGTTGTTGTGATGCATGAAGTGGTGGTTGTTGTGATGTCTGAAGTGGTGGTTGTTGTGATGCATGAAGTGGTTGTTGTTGTGATGCATGAAGTGGTGGTTGTTGTGATGCATGAAGTGGTGGTTGTTGCGATGTCTGAAGTGGTGGTTGTTGTGATGCCTGAAGTGGTTGTTGTTGTGATGTCTGAAGTGGTGGTTGTTGTGATGTCTGAAGTGGTGGTTGTTGTGATGTCTGAAGTGGTGGTTGTTGTGTGTCTGAAGTGGTGGTTGTTGTGATGCATGAAGTGGTGGTTGTTGTGATGTCTGAAGTGGTTGTTGTTGTGATGTCTGAAGTGGTGGTTGTTGTGATGTCTGAAGTGGTGGTTGTTGTGATGCATGAAGTGGTGGTTGTTGTGATGTCTGAAGTGGTTGTTGTTGTGATGTCTGAAGTGGTGGTTGTTGTGATGCATGAAGTGGTGGTTGTTGTGTGTCTGAAGTGGTGGTTGTTGTGATGTCTGAAGTGGTGGTTGTTGTGATGTCTGAAGTGGTGGTTGTTGTGATGCATGAAGTGGTGGTTGTTGTGATGTCTGAAGTGGTGGTTGTTGTGATGTCTGAAGTGGTGGTTGTTGTGATGTCTGAAGTGGTGGTTGTTGTGATGTCTGAAGTGGTGGTTGTTGTGATGTCTGAAGTGGTGGTTGTTGTGATGTCTGAAGTGGTGGTTGTTGTGATGTCTGAAGTGGTGGTTGTTGTGATGTCTGAAGTGGTGGTTGTTGTGATGTCTGAAGTGGTGGTTGTTGTGATGTCTGAAGTGGTGGTTGTTGTGATGTCTGAAGTGGTGGTTGTTGTGTGTCTGAAGTGGTGGTTGTTGTGTGTCTGAAGTGGTGGTTGTTGTGTGTCTGAAGTGGTGGTTGTTGTGTGTCTGAAGTGGTGGTTGTTGTGTGTCTGAAGTGGTGGTTGTTGTGATGCATGAAGTGGTGGTTGTTGTGATGCCTGAAGTGGTGGTTGTTGTGATGTCTGAAGTGGTGGTTGTTGTGTGTCTGAAGTGGTGGTTGTTGTGTGTCTGAAGTGGTGGTTGTTGTGTGTCTGAAGTGGTGGTTGTTGTGTGTCTGAAGTGGTGGTTGTTGTGTGTCTGAAGTGGTGGTTGTTGTTATGCCTGAAGTGGTGGTTGTTGTTATGCCTGAAGTGGTGGTTGTTGTGATGCCTGAAGTGGTGGTTGTTGTGTGTCTGAAGTGGTGGTTGTTGTGTGTCTGAAGTGGTGGTTGTTGTGTGTCTGAAGTGGTGGTTGTTGTTATGCCTGAAGTGGTGGTTGTTGTGATGCCTGAAGTGGTGGTTGTTGTGTGTCTGAAGTGGTGGTTGTTGTGTGTCTGAAGTGGTGGTTGTTGTGTGTCTGAAGTGGTGGTTGTTGTTATGCCTGAAGTGGTGGTTGTTGTGATGTCTGAAGTGGTGGTTGTTGTGATGTCTGAAGTGGTGGTTGTTGTGATGTCTGAAGTGGTGGTTGTTGTGATGTCTGAAGTGGTGGTTGTTGTTATGCCTGAAGTGGTGGTTGTTGTGATGTCTGAAGTGGTGGTTGTTGTTATGCCTGAAGTGGTGGTTGTTGTGATGTCTGAAGTGGTGGTTGTTGTGTGTCTGAAGTGGTGGTTGTTGTGATGTCTGAAGTGGTGGTTGTTGTGATGTCTGAAGTGGTGGTTGTTGTGATGTCTGAAGTGGTGGTTGTTGTGATGTCTGAAGTGGTGGTTGTTGTGATGCCTGAAGTGGTGGTTGTTGTGATGCCTGAAGTGGTGGTTGTTGTGATGCCTGAAGTGGTGGTTGTTGTGATGTCTGAAGTGGTGGTTGTTGTTATGCCTGAAGTGGTGGTTGTTGTGTGCCTGAAGTGGTGGTTGTTGTTATGCCTGAAGTGGTGGTTGTTGTGTGCCTGAAGTGGTGGTTGTTGTGATGCCTGAAGTGGTGGTTGTTGTTATGCCTGAAGTGGTGGTTGTTGTTATGCCTGAAGTGGTGGTTGTTGTTATGCCTGAAGTGGTGGTTGTTGTTATGCCTGAAGTGGTGGTTGTTGTTATGCCTGAAGTGGTGGTTGTTGTGTGCCTGAAGTGGTGGTTGTTGTGATGTCTGAAGTGGTGGTTGTTGTGATGTCTGAAGTGGTGGTTGTTGTGATGTCTGAAGTGGTGGTTGTTGTGATGCATGAAGTGGTGGTTGTTGTGATGTCTGAAGTGGTGGTTGTTGTGATGCATGAAGTGGTGGTTGTTGTGATGTCTGAAGTGGTGGTTGTTGTGATGCATGAAGTGGTGGTTGTTGTGATGTCTGAAGTGGTGGTTGTTGTGATGCCTGAAGTGGTGGTTGTTGTTATGCCGGAAGTGGTGGTTGTTGTTATGCCTGAAGTGGTGGTTGTTGTGATGCCTGAAGTGGTGGTTGTTGTGATGTCTGAAGTGGTGGTTGTTGTGATGCATGAAGTGGTGGTTGTTGTGATGTCTGAAGTGGTGGTTGTTGTTATGCCGGAAGTGGTGGTTGTTGTGATGCCTGAAGTGGTGGTTGTTGTGATGTCTGAAGTGGTGGTTGTTGTGTGTCTGAAGTGGTGGTTGTTGTTATGCCTGAAGTGGTGGTTGTTGTTATGCCTGAAGTGGTGGTTGTTGTGTGCCTGAAGTGGTGGTTGTTGTTATGCCTGAAGTGGTGGTTGTTGTTATGCCTGAAGTGGTGGTTGTTGTGTGCCTGAAGTGGTGGTTGTTGTTATGCCTGAAGTGGTGGTTGTTGTTATGCCTGAAGTGGTGGTTGTTGTTATGCCTGAAGTGGTGGTTGTTGTTATGCCTGAAGTGGTGGTTGTTGTTATGCCTGAAGTGGTGGTTGTTGTGTGCCTGAAGTGGTGGTTGTTGTTATGCCTGAAGTGGTGGTTGTTGTTATGCCTGAAGTGGTGGTTGTTGTTATGCCTGAAGTGGTGGTTGTTGTTATGCCTGAAGTGGTGGTTGTTGTGATGTCTGAAGTGGTGGTTGTTGTGTGCCTGAAGTGGTGGTTGTTGTTATGCCTGAAGTGGTGGTTGTTGTTATGCCTGAAGTGGTGGTTGTTGTGTGCCTGAAGTGGTGGTTGTTGTGTGCCTGAAGTGGTGGTTGTTGTGTGTCTGAAGTGGTGGTTGTTGTTATGCCTGAAGTGGTGGTTGTTGTTATGCCTGAAGTGGTGGTTGTTGTGTGTCTGAAGTGGTGGTTGTTGTGTGTCTGAAGTGGTGGTTGTTGTTATGCCTGAAGTGGTGGTTGTTGTTATGCCTGAAGTGGTGGTTGTTGTGATGCCTGAAGTGGTGGTTGTTGTGTGCCTGAAGTGGTGGTTGTTGTGTGTCTGAAGTGGTGGTTGTTGTTATGCCTGAAGTGGTGGTTGTTGTTATGCCTGAAGTGGTGGTTGTTGTTATGCCTGAAGTGGTGGTTGTTGTGTGCCTGAAGTGGTGGTTGTTGTTATGCCTGAAGTGGTGGTTGTTGTTATGCCTGAAGTGGTGGTTGTTGTTATGCCTGAAGTGGTGGTTGTTGTTATGCCTGAAGTGGTGGTTGTTGTGATGTCTGAAGTGGTGGTTGTTGTTATGCCTGAAGTGGTGGTTGTTGTTATGCCTGAAGTGGTGGTTGTTGTTATGCCTGAAGTGGTGGTTGTTGTGATGCCGGAAGTGGTGGTTGTTGTGATGCCTGAAGTGGTGGTTGTTGTGTGTCTGAAGTGGTGGTTGTTGTTATGCCTGAAGTGGTGGTTGTTGTTATGCCTGAAGTGGTGGTTGTTGTGTGCCTGAAGTGGTGGTTGTTGTTATGCCTGAAGTGGTGGTTGTTGTTATGCCTGAAGTGGTGGTTGTTGTGTGCCTGAAGTGGTGGTTGTTGTTATGCCTGAAGTGGTGGTTGTTGTTATGCCTGAAGTGGTGGTTGTTGTTATGCCTGAAGTGGTGGTTGTTGTTATGCCTGAAGTGGTGGTTGTTGTGATGTCTGAAGTGGTGGTTGTTGTTATGCCTGAAGTGGTGGTTGTTGTGTGCCTGAAGTGGTGGTTGTTGTTATGCCTGAAGTGGTGGTTGTTGTGATGCCGGAAGTGGTGGTTGTTGTGATGCCTGAAGTGGTGGTTGTTGTGTGTCTGAAGTGGTGGTTGTTGTGTGTCTGAAGTGGTGGTTGTTGTGATGCCTGAAGTGGTGGTTGTTGTGATGCCTGAAGTGGTGGTTGTTGTTATGCCTGAAGTGGTGGTTGTTGTGATGCCTGAAGTGGTAGTTGTTGTGATGTCTGAAGTGGTGGTTGTTGTGATGTCTGAAGTGGTGGTTGTTGTTATGCCTGAAGTGGTGGTTGTTGTGATGCCTGAAGTGGTGGTTGTTGTGATGTCTGAAGTGGTGGTTGTTGTGATGCCTGAAGTGGTGGTTGTTGTGATGCATGAAGTGGTGGTTGTTGTGTGCCTGAAGTGGTGGTTGTTGTGATGCCTGAAGTGGTGGTTGTTGTGTGTCTGAAGTGGTGGTTGTTGCGATGCCTGAAGTGGTGGTTGTTGTGATGTCTGAAGTGGTGGTTGTTGTGATGTCTGAAGTGGTGGTTGTTGTGATGTCTGAAGTGGTGGTTGTTGTGATGTCTGAAGTGGTGGTTGTTGTGATGTCTGAAGTGGTGGTTGTTGTGATGTCTGAAGTGGTGGTTGTTGTGATGTCTGAAGTGGTGGTTGTTGTGATGTCTGAAGTGGTGGTTGTTGTGATGTCTGAAGTGGTGGTTGTTGTGATGTCTGAAGTGGTGGTTGTTGTGATGCCTGAAGTGGTGGTTGTTGTGATGCCTGAAGTGGTGGTTGTTGTGATGTCTGAAGTGGTGGTTGTTGTGATGCATGAAGTGGTGCTTGTTGCGATGTCTGAAGTGATGATTGTTGCTGCACTGGTTGTGTGTGGAGGGCGCCATAGATTGAATAGTCACGATTCTACAATTGCTGTGATGTTGGTGGATGCGATTTTGTTATTGAAGTGAGGCCGTTCAATGCTGACACATTCTTTCATTCAGTTGATGCTGGCAGGGCAGCCTACAAGAGCAAGTCTCACTCGCTGCCCGCTTCTGTGTGGACCATGTACCAGGAATCTCAGCAACACCAAGGAAAATACAGGTTCCGTGGACTGTCATGTTTCACTGTACGGGTACAAGTTTCCTGGACAAGTATGCCCTCTACCTCGATATAAGACATCACAGACTTGGGCTAGGTGTCTCCACTTGACATATGGTGTCATCCACGTATATTGGGCGTAGTGCCTCCACTTGACATAATGTGTCATCCACGTATATTGGGCGTAGTGCCTCCACTTGACACAAGGTGTCATCCACGTCTATTGGGCGTAGTGCCTCCACTTGACATAATGTGTCATCCGTGTCTATTGGGCGTAGTGCCTCCACTTGACATAATGTGTCATCCATGTCTATTGGGCGTAGTGCCTCCATTTGACATAATGTGTCATCCGTGTCTATTGGGCGTAGTGCCTCCACTTGACATAAGGTGGCATCCGTGTCTATTAGGCGTAGTGTCTCCATTTGACATAATGTGTCATCCGTGTCTATTGGGCGTAGTGTCTCCACTTGACATAATGTGTCATCCATGTCTATTGGGCGTGATGTTTCCACTTGACATAATGTGTCATCCATGTCTATTGGGCGTGATGTTTCCACTTGACATAATGTGTCATCCATGTCTATTGGGCGTGATGTTTCCACTTGACATAATGTGTCATCCATGTCTATTGGGCGTAGTGTCTCCACTTGACATAATGTGTCATCCATGTCTATTGGGCGTAGTGTCTCCACTTGACATAATGTGTCATCCATGTCTATTGGGCGTAGTGTCTCCACTTGACATAATGTGTCATCCGTGTCTATTGGGCCTAGTGTCTCCAATTGACATAAGGTGTCATCCATGTTTATTGGGCCTAGTGTCTCCACTTGATATAATGTGTCATCCATGTCTATTGGGCGTAGTGCCTCCACTTGACATAATGTGTCATCCACGTCTATTGGGCGTAGTACCTCCACTTGACATAAGGTGTCATCCATGTTTATTGGGCCTAGTGTCTCCACTTGGCATAAGGTGTCATCCACGTCTATTGGGCCTAGTGTCTCCACTTGACATAATGTGTCATCCATGTTTATTGGGCCTAGTGTCTCCACTTGACATAAGGTGTCATCCACGTCTATTGGGCGTAGTACCTCCACTTGACATAAGGTGTCATCCATGTTTGTTGGGCCTAGTGTCTCCACTTGACATAATGTGTCGTCCATGTCTATTGGGCGTAGTACCTCCACTTGGCATAAGGTGTCATCCATGTTTATTGGGCCTAGTGTCTCCACTTGACATAAGGTGTCATCCATGTTTCTTAGGCGTAGTGTCTCCACTTGACATAAGGTGTGATCCATGTCTATTGTGGTAGTGTCTCCACTTGACATAATGTGTCATCCATGTCTATTGGGCGTGATGTTTCCACTTGACATAATGTGTCATCCATGTCTATTGGGCGTGGTGCCTCCACTTGACATAAGGTGTCATCCATGTTTATTGGGCGTGGTGCCTCCACTTGACATAAGGTGTCATCCATGTCTATTGGTCGTAGTGTCTCCACTTGACATAAGGTGTCATCCATGTCTTTTGGGCGTAATGCCTCCACTTGACATAATGTGTCATCCATGTCTTTTGGGCGTAATGCCTCCACTTGACATAAGGTGTCATCCATGTCTATTGGGCGTAGTGTCTCCACTTGACATAAGGTGTCATCAATGTCTATTGGGCGTAGTGTCTCCACTTGACATAAGGTGTCATCCATGTCTATTGGGCGTGGTGTCTCCACTTGACATAATGTGTCATCCATGTCTATTGGGCGTGATGTCTCCACTTGACATAATGTGTCATCCATGTCTATTGGGCGTGGTGCCTCCACTTGACATAAAGTGTCATCCATGTCTATTGGGCGTGGTGCCTCCACTTGACATAAAGTGTCATCCATGTCTATTGGGCGTGGTGCCTCCACTTGACATAAAGTGTCATCCATGTCTATTGGGCGTAGTGTCTCCACTTGACATAAAGTGTCATCCATGTCTATTGGGCGTAATGCTTTCACTTGACATAAAGTGTCATCCATGTCTATTGGGCGTAATGCTTTCACTTGACATAAAGTGTCATCCATGTCTATTGGGGTTAGTGTCTCCACTTGACATAATGTGTCATTCATGTCTATTGGGCGTAGTGTCTCCACTTGACATAATGTGTCATCCATGTCTATTGGGTTGGTGTCTCCACTTGACATAATGTGTCACCCATGTCTATTGGGCGTAATGCCTCCACTTGACATAAGGTGTCATCAATGTCTATTGGGGTTAGTGTCTCCACTTGACATAATGTGTCATCCATGTCTATTGGGCGTAGTGCCTCCACTTGACATAATGTGTCATCCTTGTCTATCGGTCGTGGTGTCTCCACTTGACATAAGGTGTCATCCATGTCTATTGGGCGTAGTGTCTCCACTTGACATAAGGTGTCATCCATGTCTATTGGGCGTAATGCCTCCACTTGACATAAGGTGTCATCCATGTCTATTGGGCGTAGTACCTCCACTTGACATAATGTGTCATCCATGTCTATTGGGCGTAATGTCTCCACTTGACATATGGTGTCATCCATGTCTATTGGGCGTAGTACCTCCACTTGACATATGGTGTCATCTATGTCTATTGGGCGTAATGTCTCCACTTGACATAATGTGTCATCCATGTCTATTGGGCGTAGTGTCTCCACTTGACATAAGGTGTCATCCATGTCTATTGGGCGTAGTGTCTCCACTTGACATAAGGTGTCATCCATGTCTATTGGGCGTAGTGTCTCCACTTGACATAATGTGTCATCCATGTCTATTGGGCGTAGTGTCTCCACTTGACATAATGTGTCATCCATGTCTATTGGGCGTAGTGTCTCCACTTGACATAAGGTGTCATCCATGTCTATTGGGCGTAGTGTCTCCACTTGACATAATGTGTCATCCATGTCTATTGGGCGTAGTGTCTCCACTTGACATAAGGTGTCATCCATGTCTATTGGGCGTAGTGTCTCCACTTGACATAAGGTGTCATCCATGTCTATTGGGCGTAGTGTCTCCACTTGACATAAGGTGTCATCCATGTCTATTGGGCGTAGTACCTTCACTTGACATAATGTGTCATCCATGTCTATTGGGCGTAGTACCTCCACTTGACATATGGTGTCATCCATGTCTATTGGGCGTAATGCCTCCACTTGACATAAGGTGTCATCCGTGTCTATTGGGCGTAATGCCTGCACTTGACATAAGGTGTCATCCATGTCTATTGGGCGTAGTGTCTCCACTTGACATAAGGTGTCATCCATGTCTATTGGGCGTAGTGCCTCCACTTGACATAATGTGTCATTCATGTCTATTGGGCGTAGTGTCTCCACTTGACATAAGGTGTCATCCATGTCTATTGGGCGTAGTGTCTCCACTTGACATAAGGTGTCATCCATGTCTATTGGGCGTAGTGTCTCCACTTGACATAAGGTGTCATCCATGTCTATTGGGCGTAGTACCTCCACTTGACATAATGTGTCATCCATGTCTATTGGGCGTAGTACCTCCACTTGACATATGATGCCATCCATGTCTTTTGGGCGTAATGCCTCCACTTGACATAAGGTGTCATCCGTGTCTATTGGGCGTAATGCCTGCACTTGACATAAGGTGTCATCCATGTCTATTGGGCGTAGTGCCTCCACTTGACATAAGGTGTCATTCATGTCTACAACACCAGCTCTTGTTGAATTCGTTTAAATGGAGATAAATTGCTTCACTTAAAACAAGTCATTTAACACTGTTCTCCTGATACTATCACTACATGTTCTCACTCTCCTTTCTACATACCTACTTATCAATCTGTCTGTCTGGTCTGTCTGACTACCGGCCTGTCTATCTACATGGCTGTCTGTCTGTATATGTACCTCTCCTCCGACCAGCATGTCTGGCTATCTATATGTCTGTGTATCTGAATGTCTGACCACTTATTTGTCTGTCTACCTGTTTGTCTGCTCGTATGTCTGTTTGCGCAGCTGTCTGTCTAGATGTATGGCTGTCTACTTATTTATCTGCATATATACATCTCTGTCTATCTCCATATCTCTATGTTCCTATATCTGTCTAGCTCACGCACGTCATGTCTTACCGTTCAGTCGTGTACACCCACACAGGTCATGTCTTACCGTTCAGTCGTGTACACCCACACAGGTCATGTCTTACCGTTCAGTCGTGTACACCCACACAGGTCATGTCTTACCGTTCAGTCGTGTGCACCCACACAGGTCATGTCTTACCGTTCAGTCGTGTGCACCCACACAGGTCATGTCTTACCGTTCAGTCGTGTACACCCACACAGGTCATAGCTTACCGTTCAGTCGTGTGCACCCACACAGATCATGTCTTACCGTTCAGTCGTGTACACCCACACAGGCCATAGCTTACCGTTCAGTCGTGTGCACCCACACAGGTCATGTCTTACCGTTCAGTCGTGTGCACCCACACAGGCCATAGCTTACCGTTCAGTCGTGTACACCCACACAGGCCATAGCTTACCGTTCAGTCGTGTGCACCCACACAGGCCATAGCTTACCGTTCAGTCGTGTGCACCCACACAGGTCATGTCTTACCGTTCAGTCGTGTACACCCACACAGGCCATAGCTTACCGTTCAGTCGTGTGCACCCACACAGGCCATAGCTTACCGTTCAGTCGTGTGCACCCACACAGGTCATGTCTTACCGTTCAGTCGTGTACACCCACACAGGCCATAGCTTACCGTTCAGTCGTGTGCACCCACACAGGTCATGTCTTACCGTTCAGTCGTGTACACCCACACAGGCCATAGCTTACCGTTCAGTCGTGTACACCCACACAGGCCATAGCTTACCGTTCAGTCGTGTACACCCACACAGGCCATAGCTTACCGTTCAGTCGTGTGCACCCACACAGGTCATGTCTTACCGTTCAGTCGTGTACACCCACACAGGCCATAGCTTACCGTTCAGTCGTGTACACCCACACAGGCCATAGCTTACCGTTCAGTCGTGTACACCCACACAGGCCATAGCTTACCGTTCAGTCGTGTGCACCCACACAGGCCATAGCTTACCGTTCAGTCGTGTGCACCCACACAGGTCATGTCTTACCGTTCAGTCGTGTACACCCACACAGGCCATAGCTTACCGTTCAGTCGTGTGCACCCACACAGGTCATGTCTTACCGTTCAGTCGTGTACACCCACACAGGCCATAGCTTACCGTTCAGTCGTGTACACCCACACACATCAGAGTTCAGCGCTATAAAACATTCAACAGGTGTCATTGTCAAGTGATGCCTTTGTTCAAAATTGTTAGTGAAGAGATCTGTATACGCGACAGGTGACACATTGTTCTTTGCTCGTTACCTGGTCTGACTAGTGTATAAGAGACAGGTGACACATTGTTCTTTGCTTGTTACCTGGTCTGACTAGTGTATAAGAGACAGGTGACACATTGTTCTTTGCTTATTACCTGGTCTGACTAGTGTATAAGAGACAGGTGACACATTGTTCTTTGCCCGCTACCTGGTCTGATTAGTGTATAAGAGACAGGTGACACATTGTTCTTTGCTTGTTACCTGGTCTGACTAGTGTATAAGAGACAGGTGACACATTGTTCTTTGCTTGTTACCTGGTCTGATTAGTGTATAAGAGACAGGTGACACATTGTTCTTTGCTCGTTACCTGGTCTGATTAGTGTATAAGAGACAGGTGACACATTGTTCTTTGCTCGTTACCTGGTCTGATTAGTGTATAAGAGACAGGTGACACATTGTTCTTTGCTCGTTACCTGGTCTGATTAGTGTATAAGAGACAGGTGACACATTGTTCTTTGCTTGTTACCTGGTCTGATTAGTGTATAAGAGACAGGTGACACATTGTTCTTTGCCCGTTACCTGGTCTGATTAGTGTATAAGAGACAGGTGACACATTGTTCTTTGCTTGTTACCTGGTCTGATTAGTGTATAAGAGACAGGTGACACATTGTTCTTTGCTTGTTACCTGGTCTGACTAGTGTATAAGAGACAGGTGACACATTGTTCTTTGCTTGTTACCTGGTCTGATTAGTGTATAAGAGACAGGTGACACATTGTTCTTTGCTCGTTACCTGGTCTGATTAGGGTAGAAGAGACAGGTGACACATTGTTCTTTGCCCGTTACCTGGTCTGATTAGTGTAGAAGAGACAGGTGACACACTGTTCTTTGCTCGTTACCTGGTCTGATTAGTGTAGAAGAGACAGGTGACACACTGTTCTTTGCTCGTTACCTGGTCTGATTAGTGTAGAAGAGACAGGTGACACATTGTTCATTGCTCGTTACCTGGTCTGATTAGTGTAGAAGAGACAGGTGACACATTGTTCTTTGCTCGTTACCTGGTCTGACTAGTGTATAAGAGACAGGTGACACATTGTTCTTTGCCGTTACCTGGTCTGACTAGTGTATAAGAGACAGGTGACACATTGTTCTTTGCCCGTTACCTGGTCTGACTAGTGTATAAGAGACAGGTGACACATTGTTCTTTGCCCGTTACCTGGTCGGACTAGTGTATAAGAGACAGGTGACACATTGTTCTTTGCCCGTTACCTGGTCTGACTAGTGTATAAGAGACAGGTGACACATTGTTCTTTGCCCGTTACCTGGTCGGACTAGTGTATAAGAGACAGGTGACACATTGTTATTTGCTTGTTACCTGGTCTGATTAGTGTATAAGAGATAGGTGACACATTGTTCATTGCTCGTTACTGGTCTGACTAGTGTATAAGAGACAGGTGACACATTGTTCTTTTCTTGTTACCTGGTCTGACTAGTGTATAAGAGACAGGTGACACATTGTTCTTTGCTCGTTACCTGGTCTGATTAGTGTATAAGAGACAGGTGACACATTGTTCTTTGCTCGTTACCTGGTCTGATTAGTGTATAAGAGACAGGTGACACATTGTTCTTTGCTCGTTACCTGGTCTGATTAGTGTATAAGAGACAGGTGACACATTGTTCTTTGCTTGTTACCTGTTCTGATTAGTGTATAAGAGACAGGTGACACATTGTTCTTTGCTTGTTACCTGTTCTGATTAGTGTATAAGAGACAGGTGACACATTGTTCTTTGCTTGTTACCTGGTCTGATTAGTGTATAAGAGACAGGTGACACATTGTTCTTTGCTTGTTACCTGGTCTGACTAGTGTATAAGAGACAGGTGACACATTGTTCTTTGCTTGTTACCTGGTCTGACTAGTGTATAAGAGACAGGTGACACATTGTTCTTTGCCCGTTACCTGGTCTGATTAGTGTAGAAGAGACAGGTGACACACTGTTCTTTGCTCGTTACCTGGTCTGATTATTATAGAAGAGACAGGTGACACATTGTTCTTTGCTCGTTACCTGGTCTGACTAGTGTATAAGAGACAGGTGACACATTGTTCTTTGCTCGTTACCTGGTCTGATTAGTGTATAAGAGACAGGTGACACATTGTTCTTTGCTCGTTACCTGGTCTGATTAGTGTATAAGAGACAGGTGACACATTGTTCTTTGCTCGTTACCTGGTCTGATTAGTGTATAAGAGACAGGTGACACATTGTTCTTTGCTTGTTACCTGGTCTGACTAGTGTATAAGAGACAGGTGACACATTGTTCTTTGCTTGTTACCTGGTCTGACTAGTGTATAAGAGACAGGTGACACATTGTTCTTTGCCCGTTACCTGGTCTGATTAGTGTAGAAGAGACAGGTGACACACTGTTCTTTGCTCGTTACCTGGTCTGATTATTATAGAAGAGACAGGTGACACATTGTTCTTTGCTCGTTACCTGGTCTGACTAGTGTATAAGAGACAGGTGACACATTGTTCTTTTCTTGTTACCTGATCTGACTAGTGTATAAGAGACAGGTGACACATTGTTCTTTGCTCGTTACCTGGTCTGATTAGTGTATAAGAGACAGGTGACACATTGTTCTTTGCTTGTTACCTGGTCTGATTAGTGTATAAGAGACAGGTGACACATTGTTCTTTGCTCGTTACCTGGTCTGATTAGTGTATAAGAGACAGGTGACACATTGTTCTTTGCTTGTTACCTGGTCTGATTAGTGTATAAGAGACAGGTGACACATTGTTCTTTGCCCGTTACCTGGTCTGATTAGTGTATAAGAGACAGGTGACACATTGTTATTTGCTTGTTACCTGGTCTGATTAGTGTATAAGAGACAGGTGACACATTGTTCTTTGCTTGTTACCTGGTCTGACTAGTGTATAAGAGACAGGTGACACATTGTTCTTTGCTCGTTACCTGGTCTGATTAGTGTATAAGAGACAGGTGACACACTGTTCTCTGCTCGTTACCTGGTCTGATTAGTGTATAAGAGACAGGTGACACATTGTTATTTGCTCGTTACCTGGTCTGATTAGTGTATAAGAGACAGGTGACACATTGTTCTTTGCCCGTTACCTGGTCTGATTAGTGTAGAAGAGACAGGTGACACACTGTTCTTTGCTCGTTACCTGGTCTGATTAGTGTAGAAGAGACAGGTGACACACTGTTCTTTGCTCGTTACCTGGTCTGATTAGTGTAGAAGAGACAGGTGACACATTGTTCATTGCTCGTTACCTGGTCTGATTAGTGTAGAAGAGACAGGTGACACATTGTTCTTTGCTCGTTACCTGGTCTGACTAGTGTATAAGAGACAGGTGACACATTGTTCTTTGCCCGTTACCTGGTCTGACTAGTGTATAAGAGACAGGTGACACATTGTTCTTTGCCCGTTACCTGGTCTGACTAGTGTATAAGAGACAGGTGACACATTGTTCTTTGCCCGTTACCTGGTCGGACTAGTGTATAAGAGACAGGTGACACATTGTTCTTTGCCCGTTACCTGGTCTGACTAGTGTATAAGAGACAGGTGACACATTGTTATTTGCCCGTTACCTGGTCTGACTAGTGTATAAGAGACAGGTGACACATTGTTATTTGCTTGTTACCTGGTCTGATTAGTGTATAAGAGATAGGTGACACATTGTTCATTGCTCGTTACTGGTCTGACTAGTGTATAAGAGACAGGTGACACATTGTTCTTTTCTTGTTACCTGGTCTGACTAGTGTATAAGAGACAGGTGACACATTGTTCTTTGCTCGTTACCTGGTCTGATTAGTGTATAAGAGACAGGTGACACATTGTTCTTTGCTCGTTACCTGGTCTGATTAGTGTATAAGAGACAGGTGACACATTGTTCTTTGCTCGTTACCTGGTCTGATTAGTGTATAAGAGACAGGTGACACATTGTTCTTTGCTTGTTACCTGGTCTGATTAGTGTATAAGAGACAGGTGACACATTGTTCTTTGCTTGTTACCTGTTCTGATTAGTGTATAAGAGACAGGTGACACATTGTTCTTTGCTTGTTACCTGGTCTGATTAGTGTATAAGAGACAGGTGACACATTGTTCTTTGCTTGTTACCTGGTCTGACTAGTGTATAAGAGACAGGTGACACATTGTTCTTTGCTTGTTACCTGGTCTGACTAGTGTATAAGAGACAGGTGACACATTGTTCTTTGCCCGTTACCTGGTCTGATTAGTGTAGAAGAGACAGGTGACACACTGTTCTTTGCTCGTTACCTGGTCTGATTATTATAGAAGAGACAGGTGACACATTGTTCTTTGCTCGTTACCTGGTCTGACTAGTGTATAAGAGACAGGTGACACATTGTTCTTTTCTTGTTACCTGGTCTGACTAGTGTATAAGAGACAGGTGACACATTGTTCTTTGCTCGTTACCTGGTCTGATTAGTGTATAAGAGACAGGTGACACATTGTTCTTTGCTCGTTACCTGGTCTGATTAGTGTATAAGAGACAGGTGACACATTGTTCTTTGCTCGTTACCTGGTCTGATTAGTGTATAAGAGACAGGTGACACATTGTTCTTTGCTTGTTACCTGGTCTGATTAGTGTATAAGAGACAGGTGACACATTGTTCTTTGCCCGTTACCTGTCTGATTAGTGTATAAGAGACAGGTGACACATTGTTATTTGCTTGTTACCTGGTCTGATTAGTGTATAAGAGACAGGTGACACATTGTTCTTTGCTTGTTACCTGGTCTGACTAGTGTATAAGAGACAGGTGACACATTGTTCTTTGCTCGTTACCTGGTCTGATTAGTGTAGAAGAGACAGGTGACACATTGTTCATTGCTCGTTACCTGGTCTGATTAGGGTAGAAGAGACAGGTGACACATTGTTCTTTGCTCGTTACCTGGTCTGACCGCCCCCCCCCCCCCCGTCTACAAGATTGTTGTGTCAACAACTCCAGGGACTGACTGCTTGATCATCACAAACTTTGTGTAGCGACATCTTTAGATGTCAGATTCAGATCTTGTGTTTCTGTTTCCAGTCTTCACCTTATCGCCACGGAACCGCTGGAAGAATTTTTTCTATCACACACCCGCTAGAAGAGTTTTTTGCCATCACACACACCGCTAGAAGAGTTTTTTGCCATCACACACACCCGCTAGAAGAGTTTTTTGCCATCACACACACCCGCTAGAAGAGTTTTTTGCCATCACACACACCCGCTAGAAGAGTTTTTTGCCATCACACACACCCGCTAGAAGAGTTTTTTTGCCATCACACACACCCGCTAGAAGAATTTTATCTATCACACACCCGCTAGAAGAGTTTTTTTGCCATCACACACACCCGCTAGAAGAGTTTTTTTTGCCATATCACACACCCGCTAGAAGAATTTTTTCTATCACACACCGCTAGAAGAGTTTTTTCGCCATCACACACACCCGCTAGAAGAGTTTTTTTGCATCACACACACCGCTAGAAGAGTTTTTTTGCCATCACACACACCCGCTAGAAGAGTTTTTTTGCCATCACACACACCGCTAGAAGAGTTTTTTCGCCATCACACACACCAGCTAAAGAGTTTTTTTGCCATCACACACACCCGCTAGAAGAGTTTTTTTGCCATCACACACACACCCACTAGTGGAGTCTTTTCCCATCACACACACCCGCTAGTGGAGTCTTTTGCCATCACACACACACCCACTAGTGGAGTCTTTTGCCATTACACACACCCGCTAGTGGAGTTTTTTGCCATCACACACACACCCGCTAGTGGAGTCTTTTCCCATCACACACACCCGCTAGTGGAGTCTTTTCCCATCACACACACCCGCTAGTGGAGTCTTTTCCCATCACACTCACCCACTAAACAAATTTCCATCACACACTCACCCACTAAACAAATTGCCATCACACACACACACACACACCCACTAAACAAATTTCCATCACACACTCACCCACTAAACAAATTGCCATCACACACTCACCCACTAAACAAATTGCCATCACACACTAACCCACTAAAAAATTGCCATCACACACTCACCCACTAAACAAATTGCCATCACACACTCACCCACTAAACAAATTGCCATCACACACTCACCCACTAAACAAATTGCCATCACACACTCACCTACTAAACAAATTTCCATCACACACTCACCCACTAAACAAATTGCCATCACACACTAACCCACTAAAAAATTGCCATCACACACTCACCCACTAAACAAATTTCCATCACACACTCACCCACTAAACAAATTGCCATCACACACTCACCCACTAAACAAATTGCCATCACACACTCACCCACTAAACAAATTTCCATCACACACACACCCACTAAACAAATTGCCATCACACACACACACCCACTAAACAAATTGCCATCACACACACACCCACTAAACAAATTGCCATCACACACACACCCACTAAACAAATTGCCATCACACACTCACCCGCTAAACAAATTGCCATCACACACACACACACACACCCACTAAACAAATTGCCATCACACACACACCCGCTAAACAAATTGCCATCACACACTCACCCACTAAACAAATTGCCATCACACACACACACACCCACTAAACAAATTGCCATCACACACACACACTAAACAAATTGACATCACACACTCACCCACTAAACAAATTGCCATCACACACTCACCCACTAAACAAATTGCCATCACACACTCACCCACTAAACAAATTGCCATCACACACTCACCCACTAAACAAATTGCCATCACACACTCACCCACTAAACAAATTGCCATCACACAAATTTACCAAATAAGTGCTTCCATTTTTTTCCGAAATACAAATCCACTATAAGAGCATTTTTGCTTTCCACAAAACTAGGACAAAATGTATTTTGCCATCGGATAAAACATACCAAAGGTCTTTACCTGTCAAACAGGTATAGCATAACTGGCTGGTTAACTCTGTCCCAACAGGTACAGCATAACTGGCTGGTTAACTCTGTCCCAACAGGTATAGCATAACTGGCTGGTTAACTCTGTCCCAACAGGTACAGCATAACTGGCTGGTTAACTCTGTCCCAACAGGTACAGCATAACTGGCTGGTTAACTCTGTCCCAACAGGTATAGCATAACTGGCTGGTTAACTCTGTCCCAACAGGTACAGCATAACTGGCTGGCTAAAGTCCAACACGGCTGCCGTAGAGAGCTACAGCGATGTCAGGGGCAACAACTTTGTCAGCTTCCTACCACTGATGACACAGAGGAAGACAACAGCCTCCAGCAAACCAATCAAGGTGAAGCTCACACTTTCTATTCATACCCTGACTTCCGGGAGCAAAGGTCAGGCCGGTCTCTATCGCCTTTAAATGAATATCGTAGAGATGGAAATGCCGAGTGATTTCTTTATTTGTGTAGAAATATTTTGATGGGATACCTGGATATAAAAAGTTGCCCCGCGGTGTCCTAGTGTTAGCTTATATGTCGTTCTTGGTGTGTCGACGGCGTGCATAGCCGACTGTGACCTATTATCGATAATCCTGCCGAATAAGCACCTGTGTTGTTTTCTTTCACTTTTCCATAGTTTTTTTTCCTAATTTTCTTATCTTCATTATTTCTGTCCCTCAGAGCCTCTCTCGCCGCCCATATTAAGGCAGAGGGATCAAAAGTCACGTGTCTATCGTGTCACAGTTCACATAACCTGATTACACCACTCACTCACTCGTGCTTTCAGGAGAATTCCGCCATTACATTCTTCTCTATGTCCGGGCAGATGGTCTGTACAAGCAAAGTCCATCCTTGTTAAGGCCACACATGACGTCACACCTCCACTGGCTTGTGCAAGTTATTGTTAGAGCAAAGACTAAGGCAGAGAAGTCCCACAGAAAATGTGGGCAGACAGAGAAGTCCCACAGAAAATATGGACAGACAGAGAAGTCCAACATAAAATGTGGACAGACAGAGAAGTCCAACATAAAATGTGGACAGACAGAGAAGTCCAACATAAAATGTGGGCAGACAGAGAAGTCCAACATAAAATGTGGACAGACAGAGAAGTCCAACATAAAATGTGGGCAGACAGAGAAGTCCAACATAACATGTGGGCAGACAGAGAAGTCCAACATAAAATGTGGGCAGACAGAGAAGTCCAACATAAAATGTGGGCAGACAGAGAAGTCCAACATAACATGTGGGCAGACAGAGAAGTCCAACATAACATGTGGGCAGACAGAGAAGTCCAACATAACATGTGGGCAGACAGAGAAGTCCAACATAACATGTGGGCAGACAGAGAAGTCCAACATAACATGTGGGCAGACAGAGAAGTCCAACATAACATGTGGGCAGACAGAGAAGTCCAACATAACATGTGGGCAGACAGAGAAGTCCAACATAACATGTGGGCAGACAGAGAAGTCCAACATAACATGTGGGCAGACAGAGAAGTCCAACATAACATGTGGGCAGACAGAGAAGTCCAACATAACATGTGGGCAGACAGAGAAGTCCAACATAACATGTGGGCAGACAGAGAAGTCCAACATAACATGTGGGCAGACAGAGAAGTCCAACATAACATGTGGGCAGACAGAGAAGTCCAACATAACATGTGGGCAGACAGAGAAGTCCAACATAACATGTGGGCAGACAGAGAAGTCCAACATAACATGTGGGCAGACAGAGAAGTCCAACATAACATGTGGGCAGACAGAGAAGTCCAACATAACATGTGGGCAGACAGAGAAGTCCAACATAACATGTGGGCAGACAGAGAAGTCCAACATAACATGTGGGCAGACAGAGAAGAAACCTAAACCACCGAAGTCGGAAGATGTTTGCCAACAATGGCGCGGGACTAAGAAACGCAATACAACAAATGCTATGCAATAGACTCGATCACTATAGAATCACCGTTTCGAGACGTGGTTGTGTTTCTAGCCGCACCACCGCTTTAGTTCATGCCATGATCTACATGGTCTAACAACGTGTATTTACCACCACACCAACACTGACCTCATTCATTGTTCGTCCTTTGCCCTGACCCATGAGCTCCGACTGTGCCCTGACCCATGAGCTCCGACTGTGCCCAACAACAGACCCATGAGCTCCGACTGTGCCCTGACCCATGAGCTCCGACTGTGCCCTGACCATGAGCTCCGACTGTGCCCTGACCCATGAGCTCCGACTGTGCCCTGACCCATGAGCTCCGACTGTGCCCAACAACAGACCCATGAGCTCCGACTGTGCCCAACAACAGAGCCACCACTGTAGAGACCGAAACCTGAGGTGAATTCTCCAAGAGACAGGTCAACAAGCACCGAGTTTGGATTTCTTCATTCCCTGTTCAAAGTGATGCAGACAGCGTTATTATACATCTCTTGAATTATGCCTTGAGAGAAATGATCACCCCCCCCCCCCCCACACACACACAAAATGTCACGGAACATCTCAAGCTAAACAAACAGAAATGTGTACACAATTGTATGTCACTAACCGTCAAGTTGTGTACACAATTGTATGACACTAACCGTCAAGTTGTGTACACAATTGTATGTCACTAACCGTCAAGTTGTGTACACAATTGTATGACACTAACCGTCAAGTTGTGTACACAATTGTATGTCACTAACCGTCAAGTTGTGTAGACAATTGTATGTCACTAACCGTCAAGTTGTGTACACAATTGTATGACACTAACCGTCAAGTTGTGTACACAATTGTATGTCACTAACCGTCAAGTTGTGTACACAATTGTATGACACTAACCGTCAAGTTGTGTACACAATTGTATGTCACTAACCGTCAAGTTGTGTACACAATTGTATGTCACTAACCGTCAAGTTGTGTAAGTTGTGTACACCATTGTATGTCACTAACCGTCAAGTTGTGTACACAATTGTATGTCACTAACCGTCAAGTTGTGTACACAATTGTATGTCACTAACCGTCAAGTTCTGCTAAGAAAAGATAACATGAGAAGATGAGAAGCATTGTTATATTCATTGCTGAAACAACTGGTACTTCAGACTTCGCCAACGCTAGATTAGCCAAATAAGATGGGACAATTTATCTTTACCTTTGGTTCATTTTTATTATTTTTTCCCTTCTTTTACTTTTTGTGCTTATAACACGATCAATACATGTGAGATGCGATGCTTGATAAAAGTAACAAACAACACAAGAAGAGATAGAATACCAAATGTAACCATAAGAAAAATGGTAGGAACAAAACCCTGCCAAGAATATATAGAACAACAACAACTTAAATGATTGGGCCACCTGGTCAGAATGAATCCTTACCTATCACCGTCAAGGGCGTTTTTCTCGAGAATGCATGGAAAAAGACCAAAATGAAGACCCAGAAGAAGATGGATAGATGCAGTGAGACATGTAACAACAAAGGAAAATCACTAATTCAGACAGTTCCAGTACCAGTTAGAAAGAGAAAAGAAGAATCAATTACATGTATACAATTGTAACATGTATACAATTGTAACATGTATACAATTATAATATTTATAACATTTCTTCAGCCCTTCACGGTCTTCCTGTGAGGTTATGGTGTACCTGCTCACAGGGGTCAGCGGACCAGAGGTTAAGAATCGCTGCTCTAGGCTCTTGTTTGTGTGAAAATGATGTTTAGTGTGCGCATGTTGACACGGTTGCTAAGATATTAATGGTGGAAAGCCTGGTGTTGCACAAACTGATGGATACAGACATGGACATAGTTACAGAAGGACAGCATAATAACAATGATAGGATAAACGAGGTCGCTGGAGATTTTCCCTTCATTTCTCAGTGTATTGATCAAGATTTATATATATTTTTTAATGAGTCACGGTCGCTCGCGGTGACTGAACATTCAAATGATTGCTTTGAATTTGATAGTCAGGCTGCTGCCGTTGTTGGGCATGGCTTCAACTAAGAACTTGAGTTTCCTTGTCGCAACAATCTATTTAAAGCCTGCCAGAACTAAACAAATAAACTTTATATTATGTTGTCTTGATAAATCATAAATATGTTAATTAATGTTATCAATCCATTTTACGAAGACATAGAAATAGGGTCTTTAAAATTGCTATTATTTTTATTTTGGTTATTTTCAGTATCTTTGTTCATTTCTAGTCATATGACTGGCCAAGGCAACTACTTTTAGGGGACTTTTTTTTCTGATGAACATTTTATTTGGATAGGATCTGTTGTAGAAAAGCACACAAGGATTGAGTCGATGGCTATTGATTACTGTTTCTTTGTTTGTTTTTTTTCCCAGCCAAAGACACATCAGTCTAAAATTTTAATTTGGTAAGTGGCAAGCTATGCTTGCTTTCCTCTCTCTCTCTTTCTGTGCCAGCTATACATGCTTTCCTCTCTCTCTGTTTCAGTTATACTTCCTTCTCCCTCTTTCTCTCAATATTTATTATAATTTGAACATTTCCATTCCTGACAAAAATCACTGCAGGCTCCAGTGGGTTCACAAGATTTTGCTTTAATAGATGTGGTCATGACTGAACAGTAGACAGATAAACATGAGAGACTGAGGGATCTAACCTTAGCTTATGATACCTATCTGTAACGCTTCCACCAATGTCAAACCTACTACCATTTAAATCTAACATTAGGTACTGTAAAAATACTAATTTCTCTAAGCTTTTGACACACAGCTGTGTGTTCACATTAGGCATAACACAGGGACTCAGAATTCCTAGCTCAGGTTGATTTAGGACCTGAGTTGTACCTCATGGACCAAGCTTGTTACAATGTCTATTGGTACAGTTGCTGTAAGTCCATCAGTGTGTTTGCCTACCTGATAGTGTTGTTCGCTGTGTTTCCAGAGTCACAAAGGATTGTTTCATGTCGGCCGATGACCAAGAAAATTTACCTGGTTACAGCAAAAGAATAATAAAAAGGAGAATAAAAGAAAAATGAACACATTCTTGAAAATTGTTGATCTTTTCTTTAGCAACAACAATATATCTCACAAAAAAGAAAAAAAAAATCTGACATCAAAATAAACAAATCCAACACCCAGGGGTCACCAGAAGTTGTAATTAAGAAGGTACACAGAAAGGGGGTGGGGGGTGTAATGTTTGACTATGGAACATTTGGAAGAATGTGTGTTTGGATGCAATGATTGTACAACATCTTAATCTAAGGTTAATTGTGCCATCAAGGCAAGAGACAGTCAATTCTTTAGGTACACTATGCTGGACATTATTCCTAGCTTTTTTCTCAGTTCTTCATTTCTGATCTGATCTCTCAGACTGTTTTCTGTCATTCATCTAACACATTTCATCTCTGTAGAGGTTATTTTTCTTATTGTTTATCTAGGGTCAAGGTGTGAGGATAGAGCTAGAAATGGGGTTAAAAGTTTCATGATTTGTTTCTGCTAGATGAGTAAACTCAACATTAGCAATCAAATTAGTGACATCTGCTAGATGAGTAAACTCAACATTAGCAATCAAATTAGTGACATCTGCTAGATGAGTAAACTCAACATTAGCAATCAAATTAGTGACATCTGCTAGATGAGTAAACTCAACATTAACAATCAAATTAGTGACATCTGCTAAATGAGATTTAACCACCTGTGGCTATGTGCTGAATGTGCTCATTTGATTCTGCTTTTGGTGTGTGTGTGTGTGATCTCCATTAATATTGAGATACTACATTCACTGTTGTTTCCATTTAAATGCAGAAATGCCAAAGTGCACTCTTCCACTCACTTCTAATTCATAAACTGCATCTTCTACAGGTCTGACCTAACAATGGAGGCTGTTGACCACTTAAATGAATGCCACAGCTATGATCAACACAGACAGTACGTACACAACTGTGTGCTCTCAATTGTGTCTCTTAGTCTGTTGTACAGCTGTACATTGTCTCATTTGTGTCTCATAATCTGTTGTATAGCAGTACATTGTGTAATTTGTGTCTTGTAGTCTGTTGTATAGCTGTACATTGTGTAATTTGTGTCTTGTAGTCTGTTGTATAGCTGTACATTGTGTAATTTGTGTCTCATAATCTGTTGTATAGCAGTACATTGTGTAATTTGTGTCTTGTAGTCTGTTGTATAGCTGTTCATTGTGTAATTTGTGTCTCATAATCTGTTGTATAGCAGTACATTGTGTAATTTGTGTCTCATAGTCTGTTGTATAGCAGTACATTGTGTCTCATAGTCTGTTGTATAGCAGTACATTGTGTAATTTGTGTCTCATAATCTGTTGTATAGCAGTACATTGTGTCTCATAGTCTGTTGTATAGCAGTACATTGTGTAATTTGTGTCTCATAATCTGTTGTATAGCTGTACATTGTGTAATTTGTGTCTTGTAGTCTGTTGTATAGCTGTACATTGTGTCTCATAGTCTGTTGTATAGCAGTACATTGTGTCTCATAGTCTGTTGTATAGCTGTACATTGTGTCTCATAATCTGTTGTATAGCAGTACATTGTGTCTCATAATCTGTTGTATAGCAGTACATTGTGTCTCATAATCTGTTGTATAGCAGTACATTGTGTCTCATAGTCTGTTGTATAGCTGTACATTGTGTAATTTGTGTCTCATAATCTGTTGTATAGCTGTACATTGTGTAATTTGTGTCTCATAATCTGTTGTATAGCAGTATATTGTGTCTCATAGTCTGTTGTATAGCAGTACATTGTGTAATTTGTGTCTTGTAGTCTGTTGTATAGCTGTACATTGTGTAATTTGTGTCTTGTAGTCTGTTGTATAGCTGTACATTGTGTAATTTGTGTCTTGTAGTCTGTTGTATAGCTGTACATTGTGTAATTTGTGTCTCATAATCTGTTGTATAGCTGTACATTGTGTAATTTGTGTCTCATAATCTGTTGTATAGCTGTACATTGTGTAATTTGTGTCTCATAGTCTGTTGTATAGCTGTACATTGTGTAATTTGTGTCTTGTAGTCTGTTGTATAGCTGTACATTGTGTAATTTGTGTCTCATAATCTGTTGTATAGCTGTACATTGTGTAATTTGTGTCTCATAATCTGTTGTATAGCTGTACATTGTGTCTCATAGTCTGTTGTATAGCTGTACATTGTGTCATTTGTGTCTCATAATCTGTTGTATAGCAGTATATTGTGTAATTTGTGTCTTGTAGTCTGTTGTATAGCTGTACATTGTGTCTCATAGTCTGTTGTATAGCTGTACATTGTGTAATTTGTGTCTCATAATCTGTTGTATAGCTGTACATTGTGTAATTTGTGTCTCATAATATGTTGTATAGCTGTACATTGTGTAATTTGTGTCTCATAATCTGTTGTATAGCTGTACATTGTGTCTCATAGTCTGTTGTATAGCTGTACATTGTGTCATTTGTGTCTCATAATCTGTTGTATAGCAGTATATTGTGTAATTTGTGTCTTGTAGTCTGTTGTATAGCTGTACATTGTGTCTCATAGTCTGTTGTATAGCTGTACATTGTGTCATTTGTGTATCATAATCTGTTGTATAGCAGTATATTGTGTAATTTGTGTCTTGTAGTCTGTTGTATAGCTGTACATTGTGTAATTTGTGTCTCACAGTCTGTTGTATAGCTGTACATTGTGTTATTTGTGTCTTGTAGTCTGTTGTATAGCTGTACATTGTGTTATTTGTGTCTTGTAGTCTGTTGTATAGCTGTACATTGTGTTATTTGTGTCTTGTAGTCTGTTGTATAGCTGTACATTGTGTAATTTGTGTCTCATAGTCTGTTGTATAGCTGTACATTGTGTAATTTGTGTCTTGTAGTCTGTTGTATAGCTGTACATTGTGTAATTTGTGTCTCATAATCTGTTGTATAGCTGTACATTGTGTAATTTGTGTCTCATAATCTGTTGTATAGCTGTACATTGTGTCTCATAGTCTGTTGTATAGCTGTACATTGTGTCATTTGTGTCTCATAATCTGTTGTATAGCAGTATATTGTGTAATTTGTGTCTTGTAGTCTGTTGTATAGCTGTACATTGTGTCTCATAGTCTGTTGTATAGCTGTACATTGTGTAATTTGTGTCTCATAATCTGTTGTATAGCTGTACATTGTGTAATTTGTGTCTCATAATATGTTGTATAGCTGTACATTGTGTAATTTGTGTCTCATAATCTGTTGTATAGCTGTACATTGTGTCTCATAGTCTGTTGTATAGCTGTACATTGTGTCTCATAGTCTGTTGTATAGCTGTACATTGTGTCATTTGTGTCTCATAATCTGTTGTATAGCAGTATATTGTGTAATTTGTGTCTTGTAGTCTGTTGTATAGCTGTACATTGTGTAATTTGTGTCTCATAATCTGTTGTATAGCAGTATATTGTGTAATTTGTGTCTTGTAGTCTGTTGTATAGCTGTACATTGTGTAATTTGTGTCTCACAGTCTGTTGTATAGCTGTACATTGTGTTATTTGTGTCTCATAATCTGTTGTATAGCAGTAAATTGTGTAATTTGTGTCTTGTAGTCTGTTGTATAGCTGTACATTGTGTAATTTGTGTCTCATAATCTGTTGTATAGCAGTACATTGTGTAATTTGTGTCTCACAGTCTGTTGTATAGCTGTACATTGTGTTATTTGTGTCTTGTAGTCTGTTGTATAGCTGTACATTGTGTAATTTGTGTCTCACAGTCTGTTGTATAGCTGTACATTGTGTCTCATAGTCTGTTGTATAGCTGTACATTGTGTAATTTGTGTCTCACAGTCTGTTGTATAGCTGTACATTGTGTCATTTGTGTCTCACAGTCTATTGTATAGCAGTACATTGTGTTATTTGTGTCTCACAGTCTGTTGTATAGCAGTACATTGTGTTATTTGTGTCTCACAGTCTGTTGTATAGCAGTACATTGTGTTATTTGTGTCTCACAGTCTGTTGTACAGCAGTACATTGTGTTATTTGTGTCTCACAGTCTGTTGTATAGCAGTACATTGTGTCATTTGTGTCTCACAGTCTGTTGTATAGCAGTACATTGTGTCATTTGTGTCTCACAGTCTATTGTACAGCAGTACATTGTGTCATTTGTGTCTCACAGTCTGTTGTATAGCTGTACATTGTGTCATTTGTGTCTTGTAGTCTGTTGTATAGCTGTACATTGTGTTATTTGTGTCTCACAGTCTGTTGTATAGCAGTACATTGTGTCATTTGTGTCTCACAGTCTATTGTACAGCAGTACATTGTGTCATTTGTGTCTCACAGTCTGTTGTATAGCTGTACATTGTGTCATTTGTGTCTTGTAGTCTGTTGTATAGCAGTACATTGTGTAATTTGTGTCTCACAGTCTATTGTACAGCAGTACATTGTGTCATTTGTGTCTCACAGTCTATTGTACAGCAGTACATTGTGTCATTTGTGTCTCACAGTCTGTTGTATAGCTGTACATTGTGTCATTTGTGTCTCACAGTCTGTTGGATAGCAGTACATTGTGTCATTTGTGTCTCACAGTCTATTGTACAGCAGTACATTGTGTCATTTGTGTCTCACAGTCTATTGTACAGTTGTACATTGTGTCATTTGTATCTCAGTCTATTGTACAGCAGTACATTGTGTCATTTGTGTCTCACAGTCTGTTGGATAGCAGTACATTGTGTCATTTGTGTCTCGCAGTCTATTGTACAGCAGTACATTGTGTCATTTGTGTCTCACAGTCTATTGTACAGTTGTACATTGTGTCATTTGTATCTCAGTCTATTGTACAGCAGTACATTGTGTCATTTGTGTCTCGCAGTCTATTGTACAGCAGTACATTGTGTCATTTGTGTCTCACAGTCTATTGTACAGTTGTACATTGTGTCATTTGTATCTCAGTCTATTGTACAGCAGTACATTGTGTCATTTGTGTCTCGCAGTCTATTGTACAGCAGTACATTGTGTCATTTGTGTCTCACAGTCTATTGTACAGTTGTACATTGTGTCATTTGTATCACAGTCTATTGTACAGCAGTACATTGTGTCATTTGTGTCTCGCAGTCTATTGTACAGCAGTACATTGTGTCATTTGTGTCTCACAGTCTATTGTACAGTTGTACATTGTGTCATTTGTATCTCAGTCTATTGTACAGCAGTATATTGTGTCATTTGTGTCTCACAGTCTATTGTACAGTTGTACATTGTGTCATTTGTATCTCAGTCTATTGTACAGCAGTACATTGTGTCATTTGTGTCTCACAGTCTATTGTACAGTTGTACATTGTGTCATTTGTATCTCAGTCTATTGTACAGCAGTACATTGTGTCATTTGTGTCTCACAGTCTATTGTACAGTTGTACATTGTGTCATTTGTATCTCAGTCTATTGTACAGCAGTATATTGTGTCATTTATGTCTCACAGTCTATTGTACAGCAGTATATTGTGTCATTTATGTCTCACAGTCTATTGTACAGCAGTACATTGTGTCATTTGTGTCTCACAGTCTATTGTACAGCAGTACATTGTGTCATTTGTGTCTCACAGTCTATTGTACAGTTGTACATTGTGTCATTTGTGTCTCACAGTCTGTTGTATAGCAGTACATTGTGTCATTTGTATCTCAGTCTATTGTACAGCAGTACATTGTGTCATTTGTATCACAGTCTATTGTACAGCAGTATATTGTGTCATTTATCAAACTGCAAAACAACAAAATACTAAACTCTAAGAAGACAACTCAAAACAGGGGAATTTGATACCATACCATCCATATTCTACAGGAAATCTGTATTTTCTACCAAATTGTATAGAAGCTCTTTCAAAATGTGTTTCTATGACTATCAAACTTGCTTGTCTTATAAGTGTTCTTTTTAGTGTCTCTTTAGGTCTTGCTATTTTTCTGTACCCTGATGTTTCCCAATGAAGAGCCTGTTTTGGAATTCTCTTGTTGTCTCTTTTCAGCACATGTCCAACATATGTCCATCTTCTCTTCCTCATTTGTAGATGAGATTATTGATTGCATGGCCATTTTTCTTATTCTCACTATTAGTCTTGAATGAATAAAACGAAATAGCTCTAGAGGCAAAATGGACACTCTACAATACAATCTTCATCCCAACTTTGTGCTATCAATGCCAGACCTGGACCCTAGATGCAAGAACAATAAGAAAAATAACCTCTACTGAAATGAAATGTGTTAGACGAATGACAGGAAACAATCTGGGAGATAAGATCAGAAATAAAGAACTGAGAAATAAACTAGGAATAGCCCCCACCATAGAATATATAAAGAAACAACAGACAAAATGGTTTGGCCATGTGACAAGGCAGAAAGAACAAAACACAACAAGACTTCAAAAAACATTGTGGGGATACCAGACCCAAGGGTCGACCACGAAAAAGATGGATAGATGGAATATTAGAAGCACTAGGAAACATAGCAGCAGCAGAGGTGAACAGAAGAGCAAAAGATGGATGGATGGAATATTAGATGCACTAGGAAACATAACAGCAGGGGAGGTGAACAGAAGAGCAAAAGATGGATGGATGGAATATTAGAAGCACTAGGAAACATAACAGCAGCAGAGGTGAACAGAAGAGTAAACGATGGATGGATGGAATATTAGAAGCACTAGGAAACATAACAGCAGCAGAGGTGAACAGAAGAGCAAACGATGGATGGATGGAATATTAGAAGCACTAGGAAACATAACAGCAGCAGAGGCGAACAGAAGAGCAAAAGATAGATAGATGGAATATTAGAAACACCAGGAAACATAACAGCAGCAGAGGTGAACAGAAGAGCAAAAGATGGATAGATGGAATATTAGAAACACTAGGAAACATAACAGCAACAGAGGTGAACAGAAGAGCAAAAGATGGTTAGATGGAATATTAGAAGCACTAGGAAACATAACAGCAACAGAGGTGAACAGAAGAGCAAAAGATGGTTAGATGGAATATTAGAAGCACTAGGAAACATAACAGCAGCAGAGGTGAACAGAAGAGCAAAAGATGGATAGATGGAATATTAGAAGCACTAGGAAACATAACAGCAGCAGAGGCGAACAGAAGAGCAAAAGATGGATAGATGGAATATTAGAAACACTAGGAAACATAACAGCAACAGAGGTGAACAGAAGAGCAAAAGATGGTTAGATGGAATATTAGAAGCACTAGGAAACATAACAGCAGCAGAGGTGAACAGAAGAGCAAAAGATGGTTAGATGGAATATTAGAAGCACTAGGAAACATAGCAGCAGCAGAGGTGAACAGAAGAGCAAAAGATGGATGGATGGAATATTAGATGCACTAGGAAACATAACAGCAGGGGAGGTGAACAGAAGAGCAAAAGATGGATGGATGGAATATTAGAAGCACTAGGAAACATAACAGCAGCAGAGGTGAACAGAAGAGTAAACGATGGATGGATGGAATATTAGAAGCACTAGGAAACATAACAGCAGCAGAGGTGAACAGAAGAGCAAACGATGGATGGATGGAATATTAGAAGCACTAGGAAACATAACAGCAGCAGAGGCGAACAGAAGAGCAAAAGATAGATAGATGGAATATTAGAAACACTAGGAAACATAACAGCAGCAGAGGTGAACAGAAGAGCAAAAGATGGATAGATGGAATATTAGAAACACTAGGAAACATAACAGCAACAGAGGTGAACAGAAGAGCAAAAGATGGTTAGATGGAATATTAGAAGCACTAGGAAACATAACAGCAACAGAGGTGAACAGAAGAGCAAAAGATGGTTAGATGGAATATTAGAAGCACTAGGAAACATAACAGCAGCAGAGGTGAACAGAAGAGCAAAAGATGGATAGATGGAATATTAGAAGCACTAGGAAACATAACAGCAGCAGAGGCGAACAGAAGAGCAAAAGATGGATAGATGGAATATTAGAAACACTAGGAAACATAACAGCAACAGAGGTGAACAGAAGAGCAAAAGATGGTTAGATGGAATATTAGAAGCACTAGGAAACATAACAGCAGCAGAGGTGAACAGAAGAGCAAAAGATGGTTAGATGGAATATTAGAAGCACTAGGAAACATAACAGCAGCAGAGGTGAACAGAAGAGCAAAAGATGGATAGATGGAATATTAGAAGCACTAGGAAACATAACAGCAGCAGAGGCGAACAGAAGAGCAAAAGATGGATAGATGGAATATTAGAAACACTAGGAAACATAACAGCAGCAGAGGTGAATAGAAGAGCAAAAGATGGATAGATGGAATATTAGAAACACTAGGAAACATAACAGCAGCAGAGGTGAACAGAAGAGCAAAAGACCGCAAATGATATCTCCCCTCGACGCTGAAAGGCAGATGAGGAAGGAAAGAAGAAGTAGATGAGTCTTGAATTCATTCCATTGTACACAGTGTATTTTTCTCAGGCATTTGTCTACAAAAAGCTTTACATTTCTCTCAATCTTTTTTGTTTTTCAGTTTTCATATGTGTAGGTAAGGGCTGATAATGCGTTTGAGTTGAATATTCTAAGTTTGGTTTTCTTTCTTAGTATTTATGATTTCCATATTTTGACCAGGTTTTAAAAGTTTGCAGCTGCTTTTGCTATCCTGCTTCTGATCTCTTTTAATGTGCAGCTGTAATATTATATTCAAGTCATGTATCACATCTGAGAACATTTATCTAGGCTAAAATATCATAAACAAACAGTTGTGTATGATTCCTAGGTCTTATAACATTGGGCCACCAAGCATGTGATACTTTGTTATTTAGCAAATTTGTGAGGTGAGCTGAAACAACAGAAGTCAGCCAGGTGTTACATGGTTTGATAGTTGGCAGGTGGGAACACATGGCTCAGTCCTTGAGTGTCGGTTAGAAACACCTGACTGTTTAGCACAGGAAGGGTCTCATTTATGTCATAGATACCAAGGTCACGTCTGGGACAACCAAACTAATGAGCAAGCCTTGAATAACAGTGATTGCAGCATAATTAAACATTAATTGACTGGAGCGTAAAAAACATTGGATGTTTAAATGTGGCTATAACTGTGTGAAAGTGACGTGCCCATGAATTGTGTCCAGACTTTCACTTTTATAAACTATGTGCCATCTTATGAGACCAAGTCTCAATTTTCTGGGCTCGGACAAATGGGCCCCGTGATATTGTCCTCTATGTTTCTCTTAATCACTTCAGACAAAATTAATCCAATTAAAAATTCATAATTTCTATTTGAATTGTTGTACAGAAATGACTGAGCTGTATTTGAGTTTGTAATTGTAATGACTATCGAACAATATTTTAAATTATAAGCAACTCATTTGAACAGATTATACAAGTATTTAATGTGAAGAATATTTAGCTACATTCAATATTGCTGGACTTCATTCCTCTACGAAGACAAAACTAAAGTATCTTCATTAGATGACGTGATGCGACATAAGACACTTAAAGTTTGATATAAGATATGACATGCTTGATGTGACATAAGACACTTAAAGTTTGATGTAAGATAAGACATGCTTGATGCGACATGAGACACTTAAAGTTTGATGTAAGATAAGACATGCTTGATGTGACATAAGACACTTAAAGTTTGATGTAAGATAAGACATGCTTGATGTGACATAAGACACTTAAAGTTTGATGTAAGATAAGACATGCTTGGTGTGACATAAGACCCTTAAAGTTTGATGTAAGATAAGACATGCTTGGTGTGACATAAGACCCTTAAAGTTTGATGTAAGATAAGACATGCTTGATGTGACATGAGCCCCTTAAAGTTTGATGTAAGATAAGACATGCTTGATGTGACATAAGACACTTAAAGTTTGATGTAAGATAAGACATGCTTGATGTGACATGAGACACTTAAAGTTTGATGTAAGATAAGACATGCTTGATGTGACATGAGACACTTAAAGTTTGATGTAAGATAAGACATGCTTGATGTGACATGAGACACGTAAAGTTTGATGTAAGATAAGACATGCTTGATGTGACATAAGACACTTAAAGTTTGATGTAAGATAAGACATGCTTGATGTGACATAAGACACTTAAAGTTTGATGTAAGATAAGACATGCTTGATGTGACATGAGACACTTAAAGTTTGATGTAAGATAAGACATGCTTAATGTGACATGAGACACTTAAAGTTTGATGTAAGATAAGACATGCTTGATGTGACATGAGACACTTAAAGTTTGATGTAAGATAAGACATGCTTGGTGTGACATAAGACACTTAAAGTTTGATGTAAGATAAGACATGCTTGATGTGACATGAGACACTTAAAGTTTGATGTAAGATAAGACATGCTTGATGTGACATGAGACACTTAAAGTTTGATGTAAGATAAGACATGCTTGGTGTGACATGAGACACTTAAAGTTTGATGTAAGATAAGACATGCTTGATGTGACATGAGACACTTAAAGTTTGATGTAAGATAAGACATGCTTGATGTGACATGAGACACTTAAAGTTTGATGTAAGATACGACATGCTTGATGTGACATAAGACACTTAAAGTTTGATGTAAGATAAGACATGCTTGGTGTGACATAAGACACTTAAAGTTTGATGTAAGATAAGACATGCTTGATGTGACATAAGACACTTAAAGTTTGATGTAAGATAAGACATGCTTGATGTGACATAAGACACTTAAAGTTTGATGTAAGATAAGACATGCTTGATGCGACATGAGACACTTAAAGTTTGATGTAAAATAAGACATGCTTGATGTGACATGAGACCCTTAAAGTTTGATGTAAGATAAGACATGCTTGATGTGACATAAGACACTTAAAGTTTGATGTAAAATAAGACATGCTTGATGTGACATGAGACACTTAAAGTTTGATGTAAGATAAGACATGCTTGATGTGACATAAGACACTTAAAGTTTGATGTAAGATAAGACATGCTTGATGTGACATGAGACACGTAAAGTTTGATGTAAGATAAGACATGCTTGATGTGACATGAGCCCCTTAAAGTTTGATGTAAGATAAGACATGCTTGATGTGACATAAGACACTTAAAGACATGCTTGATGTGACATGAGACACTTAAAGTTTGATGTAAGATAAGACATGCTTGATGTGACATGAGACACTTAAAGTTTGATGTAAGATAAGACATGCTTGATGTGACATGAGACACGTAAAGTTTGATGTAAGATAAGACATGCTTGATGTGACATAAGACACTTAAAGTTTGATGTAAGATAAGACATGCTTGATGTGACATAAGACACTTAAAGTTTGATGTAAGATAAGACATGCTTGATGTGACATGAGACACTTAAAGTTTGATGTAAGATAAGACATGCTTAATGTGACATGAGACACTTAAAGTTTGATGTAAGATAAGACATGCTTGATGTGACATGAGACACTTAAAGTTTGATGTAAGATAAGACATGCTTGGTGTGACATAAGACACTTAAAGTTTGATGTAAGATAAGACATGCTTGATGTGACATGAGACACTTAAAGTTTGATGTAAGATAAGACATGCTTGATGTGACATGAGACACGTAAAGTTTGATGTAAGATAAGACATGCTTGATGTGACATAAGACACTTAAAGTTTGATGTAAGATAAGACATGCTTGATGTGACATGAGACACGTAAAGTTTGATGTAAGATAAGACATGCTTGATGTGACATAAGACACTTAAAGTTTGATGTAAGATAAGACATGCTTGATGTGACATAAGACACTTAAAGTTTGATGTAAGATAAGACATGCTTGATGTGACATGAGACACTTAAAGTTTGATGTAAGATAAGACATGCTTAATGTGACATGAGACACTTAAAGTTTGATGTAAGATAAGACATGCTTGATGTGACATGAGACACTTAAAGTTTGATGTAAGATAAGACATGCTTGGTGTGACATAAGACACTTAAAGTTTGATGTAAGATAAGACATGCTTGATGTGACATAAGACACTTAAAGTTTGATGTAAGATAAGACATGCTTGATGTGACATGAGACACTTAAAGTTTGATGTAAGATAAGACATGCTTGATGTGACATGAGACACTTAAAGTTTGATGTAAGATAAGACATGCTTGATGTGACATGAGACACGTAAAGTTTGATGTAAGATAAGACATGCTTGATGTGACATAAGACACTTAAAGTTTGATGTAAGATAAGACATGCTTGATGTGACATGAGACACTTAAAGTTTGATGTAAGATAAGACATGCTTGATGTGACATGAGACACTTAAAGTTTGATGTAAGATAAGACATGCTTGATGTGACATAAGACACTTAAAGTTTGATGTAAGATAAGACATGCTTGACGTGACATGAGACACGTAAAGTTTGATGTAAGATAAGACATGCTTGATGTGACATGAGCCCCTTAAAGTTTGATGTAAGATAAGACATGCTTGATGTGACATAAGACACTTAAAGTTTGATGTAAGATAAGACATGCTTGATGTGACATAAGACACTTAAAGTTTGATGTAAGATATGACATGCTTGATGTGACATAAGACACTTAAAGTTTGATGTAAGATAAGACATGTTTGATGTGACATAAGACACTTAAAGTTTGATGTAAGATAAGACATGCTTGATGTGACATGAGACACTTAAAGTTTGATGTAAGATAAGACATGCTTGATGTGACATGAGACACTTAAAGTTTGATGTAAGATAAGACATGCTTGATGTGACATGAGACACTTAAAGTTTGATGTAAGATAAGACATGCTTGGTGTGACATGAGACACTTAAAGTTTGATGTAAGATAAGACATGCTTGATGTGACATGAGACACTTAAAGTTTGATGTAAGATAAGACATGCTTGATGTGACATGAGACACTTAAAGTTTGATGTAAGATAAGATAGATAGATTTATTCACATGTTATAGAATAAGATAAAATTGACAACAGTCTGAAAGCTTTAGGTGTGTTAAAACTTAAAAGTTGTTAGTTTATGTAAGGTATGACAAAACAACTATGAAGTGTAATGTAAGATGAGACACAATAAAGTGGAAGCTATAATGTAAGAATAGATACAAGATTGGTGAAGCTATAATGTAAGAATAGATACAAGAATGGTGAAACTATAATGTAAGAATAGATACAAGAATGGTGAAACTATAATGTAAGAATAGATACAAGAACGGTGAAACTATAATGTAAGAATAGATACAAGAATGGTGAAGCTATAATGTAAGAATAGATACAAGAATGGTGAAGCTATAATGTAAGAATAGATACAAGAATGGTGAAGCTATAATGTAAGAATAGATACAAGAATGGTGAAGCTATAATGTAAGAATAGATACAACAAAAGTGAAGCTGTAATGTAAGAATAGATACAAAACTAGTGAAGCTAGAATGTAATAAGACACAACAATGTGAAAGTTGCATTGTAAGAATAGATATAAGAAACTGTAAATGAAGTTTTACAAGAACTCACATGTAAGCATTAACATAGATGGGCAATAAGTGAGATTAGGCAGATCATTAATGAGAGAAGTCTTTGATTGCCATTCTTGTAACTTCTCCAGAGTTCTGGCCAGTTTATTCATGCTGGATAACTGCAGCCACAATTTGAAGGATGGCATTGTTCTAGATTTGTTCTACTACACATTGCAGTTTGCTCGGGAAGAACATTTCTCTGCTGAGAAAACATCAACATTCTTTTCAATTATCAAGAGAATATTTGAAGTTTGCACAGGTAAAGTTTGAGAGTGGGAGTGGATATAACAACAGGTAAAGTTTGAGAGTGGGAGTGGATATAACAGGTAAATTTTGAGAGTTGGAGTGGATATAACAAGAGGTATAGTTTGAGAGTGGGAGTGGATATAACAACAGGTAAAGTGTGGGAGTGGGTATAACAAGAGGTAAAGTTTAAGAGTGGGAGTGGATATAACAAGTAAATTTTGAGAGTTGGAGTGCATATAACAAGAGGTAAAGTTTGAGAATGAGAATGGATATATATAACAGTAGAGATAAAGGTTTATCTAGAGAGAGAGAGTGGGAGTAGAGATGAAGGTTTATTTAGAAAGAGTGGGAGTAGAGATGAAAGTTTATTTAGAGAGAGTGGGAGTAGAGATGAAGGGTTATTTAGAGAGAGTGGGGGTAGAGATAAAAGTGTTTTTATAGAGAGTGGGAGTAGAGATAAAGGTTTATTTAGAGAGAGTGGGAGTGGATATGAAAGTTTATTTAGAGAGAGTGGGAGTAGAGATGAAGGGTTATTTAGAGAGAGTGGGGGTAGAGATAAAAGTGTTTTTATAGAGAGTGGGAGTAGAGATAAAGGTTTATTTAGAGAGAGTGGGAGTGGATATGAAAGTTTATTTAGAGAGAGTGGAGTAGAGATGAAGGTTTATTTAGAGAGTGGGAGTAGAGATGAAAGTTTATTTATAGAGAGTGGGAGTGAGGATGAAGGGTTATTTAGAGAGAGAGTGGAAGTAGAGATGAAAGTTTATTTATAGAGAGTGGGAGTGGATATGAACATTTATTTAAAGAGAGTGTGAGTAGAGATGAAGGGTTATTTAGAGAGAGTGGGAGTGGAGATGAAAGTTTATTTAGAGAGAGTGGGAGTAGAGATGAAGGGTTATTTAGAGAGAGTGGGAGTAGAGATGAAAGTTTATTTAGAGAGAGTGGGAATAGAGATGAAGGGTTATTTAGAGAGAGTGGGAGTAGAAATGAAAGTTTATTTAGAGAGAGTGGGAGTAGAGATGAAGGTTTATTTAGAGAGAGTGGGAGTAGAGATGTAAGTTTATTTAGAGAGATTGGGAGTAGAGATGTAAGTTTGTCTAGAGATAGTGGGAGTAGAGATGTAAGTTTGTCTAGAGAGAGTGGGAGTAGAGATGTAAGTTTGTCTAGAGAGAGTGGGAGTAGAGATGGAAGTTTGTCTAGAGAGAGTGGGAGTAGAGATGGAAGTTTGTCTAGAGAAAGTGGGAATAGAGATGTAAGTTTGTCTAGAGAGAGTGGGAGTAGAGTTGTAACTTTGTTTAGAGAGAGTGGGAGTAGAGATGTAAGTTTTTTTTAGAAAGAGTGGGAGTAGAGATGTAAGTTTGTCTAGAGGGAGAGTGGGAGTAGAGATGTAAGTTTTTCTACAGAGAGTGGGAGTAGAGATGTAAGTTTGTCTAGAGAGAGTGGGAGTAGAGATGTAGGTTTGTCTAGAAAGAGTGGGAATAGAGATGTAAGTTTGTCTAAAGAGAGTGGGAGTAGATATGTAAGTTTGTCTAGAGAGAGTGGGAGTAGAGATGTAAGTTTGTCTAGAGAGAGTGGGAGTAGAGATGTCAGTTTGTCTAGAGAGGTTGGGAGTAGAGATGTAAGTTTGTCTAGAGAGAGTAGGAGTAGAGATGAAAGTTTGTCTAGAGAGAGTGGGAGTAGAGATGTAAGTTTGTCTAGAGAGAGTAGGAGTAGAGATGTAAGTTTGTCTAGAGAGAGTAGGAGTAGAGATGTAAGTTTGTCTATAGAGAGTGGGAGTAGAGATGTATGTTTGTTTAGAAAGAGTGGGAGTAGAGATGTAAGATTGCCTAGAGAGAGTGGGAGTAGAGATGTAAGTTTGTCTAGAGAGAGTAGGAGTAGAGATGTATGTTTGTCTAGAGAGTGTGGGATTAGAGATATAAGTTTGTCTAGAGAGTAGTAGAGATGTAAGTTTGTCTAAAGAGAGTAGGAGTAGAGATGTAAGTTTGTCTAGAGATAGTGGGAGTAGAGATGAAAGTTTGTCTAGAGAAAGTGGTAGTAGAAATGTAAGTTTGTCTAGAGAGAGTAGAAGTAGAGATGTAAGTTTGTCTAGAGATAGTGGGAGTAGAGATGAAAGTTTGTCTAGAGATAGTGGGATTAGAGATGTAAGTTTGTTTTGAGAGAGTGGGAGTAGAGATGTAAGTTTGTCTATAGAGAGTGGGAGTAGAGATGTATGTTTGTTTAGAAAGAGTGGGAGTAGAGATGTAAGAATGTCTAGAGAGAGTGGGAGTAGAGATGTAAGTTTGTCTAGAGAGAGTAGGAGTAGAGATGTATGTTTGTCTAGAGAGTGTGGGATTAGAGATATAAGTTTGTCTAGAGAGTAGTAGAAATGTAAGTTTGTCTAGAGAGAGTAGGAGTAGAGATGTAAGTTTGTCTAGAGATAGTGGGAGTAGAGATGAAAGTTTGTCTAGAGAAAGTGGGAGTAGAGATGTAAGTTTGTCTAGAGAGAGTAGAAGTAGAGATGTAAGTTTGTCTATTTGTGTGTGACGGTCATTAATAAATCATGACTTATGTTTCTTGTGTGTTTCTCATCAATAAATCATGACTTATATTTCGTGTGTGATGGTCATCAATAAATCATGACTTATAATTCTTGTGTGATTGTCATCAATAAATCATGACTTATATTTCATGTGTGATTGTCATCAATAAATCATGACTTATATTTCATGTGTGATTGTCATCAGTAAATCATGACTTATATTTCATGTGTGATTGTCATCAATAAATCATGACTTATATTTCATTGTGTGATTGTCATCAATAAATCATGACTTATATTTCATGTGTGATTGTCATCAATAAATCATGACTTATATTTCATTGTGTGATTGTCATCAATAAATCATGACTTATATTTCATGTGTGATTGTCATCAATAAATCATGACTTATATTTCATGTGTGATTGTCATCAATAAATCTTGACTTATATTTCTTCTGTGATTGTCATCAATAAATCTTGACTTATATTTCTTCTGTGATTGTCATCAATAAATCATGACTTGAATTTCTCATGTGATTGTCATCAGTAAATCATGACTTTTATTTCTTGTGTGTTTCTCATCAAGAAACCCCATATGGAAACTTGAACTATACCTTTGAGTACTTCAAAGAGCTGCTTTTCTGTCACTCCATTAATGTGAGTATGTTAGCCTCTCCATTAATGTGAGTATGTTAGCCATTCCATTAATGTGAGTATGTTAGCCACACCATTAATGTGAGTATGTTAGCCTCTCCATTAATGTGAGTATGTTAGCCACACCATTAATGTGCGTATGTTAGCTCTCCATTAATGTGAGTATGTTAGCCGCTCCATTAATGTGAGTATGTTAGCCTCTCCATTAATGTGAGTATGTTAGCCACACCATTAATGTGCGTATGTTAGCTCTCCATTAATGTGAGTATGTTAGCCGCTCCATTAATGTTAGTATGTTAGCCACTCCATTAATGTGAGTATGTTAGCCACACCATTCATGTGAGTATGTTAGCCACACCATTAATGTTAGCCACTCCATTAATGTATGTTAGCCACACCATTAATGTGAGTATGTTAACCACACCATTAATGTGAGTATGTTAGCCACACCTATGCTATGATTTGTTTCACATTTACAGAAACAACTACCATAACCCCTTGTCAGCTTCAGGATATGATCAAACATTTCAGCCATCATTGTCCACTGTGTTTATATATTGGAGGCTCCTTTGATTGATGGGAGCCGCAATAGCTCATTGGTTAGTGAACTGGACTACAAAGGACAAGTGGTAGGGTTCGATCCCAACCGACGGCTTCCAGGTTCACCCAACCTTAAATGGGTACAGGATTTTTTTTTTTGGAAAGTAAAGCGGCACGGGCGTAATACCGACCACATTACCCCATAAATCATGTGCTGAAGGTCTATAAAAGTTATGGTCACTAACACCATATTCCCTTTACGCCACTTGGCATGACGGGGCTCTTTACTTAATTTTTTTTAAACCTCTGATTGATGGCGTTGGAGACATGCGTACCAAGTTTCTTTTCTGATAATAATAATAATAACAGCACTAATAATAATAACAGCACTAATAATAATGACAATAAATAAAAGTAATAATATTATGGTAATTAAAATGAAGAGATGAAAACTGAACCCTGAGAAAATAGTGTCTTGACTAACTGTTAACTTTAAGAGTTGTAGGTGAAGTTAAGGTTGGCTGTGTAAAATGTATTGACAGGAAAGTAAGTCGAGAATGCTCCTGCCGGTTTCGCGTTGGACAGCTCTGATTCAAGTCAAGAATGCCATGGCACCTGCTGACTCTATGTTGGACAGCTCTGATTCAAGTCAAGAATGCCATGGCACCTGCTGACTCTATATTGAACAGCTCTGATTCAAGTCAAGAATGCCATGGCACCTGCTGACTCTATGTTGGACAGCTCTGATTCAAGTCAAGAATGCCATGGCACCTGCTGACTATATGTTTGTACAGCTCTGATTCAAGTCAAGAATGCCATGGCACCTGCTGACTTTATGTTGAACAGCTCTGATTCAAGTCAATAATGCCATGGCACTTGCTGACTCTATATTGAACAGCTCTGATTCAAGTCAAGAATGCCATGGCACCTGCTGACTCTATGATGAACAGTTCTGATTCAAGTCAAGAATGCCATTGCACCTGCTGACTCTATGTTGAACAGCTCTGATTCAAGTCAAGAATGCCATGGCACCTGCTGACTCTATGTTGAACAGCTCTGATTTAAGTCAATAACGCCATGGCACCTGCTGACTATATTGAACAGCTCTGATTCAAGTCAAGAATGCCATGGCACCTGCTGACTCTATGTTGGACAGCTCTGATTCAAGTCAAGAATGTCATGGCACCTGCCGACTCTATGTTGGACAGCTCTGATTCAAGTCAATAATGCCATGGCTCGATATTGGACAGCTCTGATTCAAGTCAAGAATGCCATGGCTCTATATTGGACAGCTCTGATTCAAGTAAAGAATGCCATGGCTCTATATTGGACAGCTCTGATTCAAGTCAAGAATGCCATGGCTCGATATTGGACAGCTCTGATTCGTCAAGAATGCCATGGCTCTATATTGGACAGCTCTGATTCAAGTCAAGAATGTCATGTCACCTGCAGACTCTATGTTGAACAGCTCTGATTCAAGTCAAGAATGTCATGGCACCTGCAGACTCTATGTTGAACAGCTCTGATTCAAGTCAAGAATGCCATGGCACCTGCAGACTATGTTGAACAGCTGTGATTAAAGTCAAGAATGCCATGGCACCTGCAGACTCTATGTTTGACAGCTGTGATTAAAGTCAAGAATGCCATGGCACCTGCTGACTCTATGTTGAACAGCTCTGATTTAAGTCAATAACGCCATGGCACCTGCTGTCTATATTGAACAGCTCTGATTCAAGTCAAGAATGCCATGGCACCTGCTGACTCTATGTTGGACAGCTCTGATTCAAGTCAATAATGCCATGGCACCTGCTGACTCTATGTTGAACAGCTCTGATTCAAGTCAAGAATGCCATGGCTCTATATTGAACAGCTCTGGTTCAAGTCAAGAATGCCATGGCACCTGCCGACTCTATGTTGAACAGCTCTGATTCAAGTCAAGAATGCCATGGCACCTGCCAACTCTATGTTGGACAGCTCTGATTCAAGTCAATAATGCCATGGCTCGATATTGAACAGCTCTGATTCAAGTCAAGAATGCCATGGCACCTGCCGACTCTATGTTGAACAGCTCTGATTCAAGTCAAGAATGCCATGGCTCTATATTGGACATCTCTGATTCAAGTCAAGAATGCCATGGCTCTGTATTGAACAGCTCTGATTCAAGTCAAGAATGCCATGGCTCTATATTGGACATCTCTGATTCAAGTCAAGAATGCCATGGCTCTATATTGAACAGCTCTGATTCAAGTCAAGAATGCCATGGTTCTATATTGGACAGCTCTGATTCAAGTCAAGAATGCCATGGCTCTATATTGGACAGCTCTGATTCGTCAAGAATGCCATGGTTCTATATTGGACAGCTCTGATTAAAGTCAAGAATGCCATGGCTCTATATTGGACAGCTCTGATTCAAGTCAAGAATGCCATGGCTCTATATTGGACAGCTCTGATTCAAGTCAAGAATGCCATGGTTCTATATTGAACAGCTCTGATTCAAGTCAATAATGCCATGGCTCTATATTGGACAGCTCTGATTCAAGTCAAGAATGCCATGGTTCTATATTGAACAGTTCTGATTCAAGTCAAGAATGCCATGGCTCTATATTGAACAGCTCTGATTCAAGTCAAGAATGCCATGGCTCTATATTGGACAGCTCTGATTCAAGTCAAGAATGCCATGGTTCTATATTGGACAGCTCTGATTCAAGTCAAGAATGCCATGGCTCTATATTGGACATCTCTGATTCAAGTCAAGAATGCCATGGCTCTATATTGAACAGCTCTGATTCAAGTCAAGAATGCCATGGCACCTGCTGACTCTATGTTGGACAGCTCTGATTCAAGTCAACAATGCCATGGATCCTGCCGACTCTATGTTGGACAGCTGTGATTCAAGTCAAGAATGCCATGGCTCTATATTGGACAGCTCTGATTCAAGTAAAGAATGCCATGGCTCTATATTGGACAGCTCTGATTCAAGTCAAGAATGCCATGGCTCGATATTGGACAGCTCTGATTCGTCAAGAATGCCATGGCTCTATATTGGACAGCTCTGATTCAAGTCAAGAATGTCATGTCACCTGCAGACTCTATGTTGAACAGCTCTGATTCAAGTCAAGAATGTCATGGCACCTGCAGACTCTATGTTGAACAGCTCTGATTCAAGTCAAGAATGCCATGGCACCTGCAGACTATGTTGAACAGCTGTGATTAAAGTCAAGAATGCCATGGCACCTGCAGACTCTATGTTTGACAGCTGTGATTAAAGTCAAGAATGCCATGGCACCTGCTGACTCTATGTTGAACAGCTCTGATTTAAGTCAATAACGCCATGGCACCTGCTGTCTATATTGAACAGCTCTGATTCAAGTCAAGAATGCCATGGCACCTGCTGACTCTATGTTGGACAGCTCTGATTCAAGTCAATAATGCCATGGCACCTGCTGACTCTATGTTGAACAGCTCTGATTCAAGTCAAGAATGCCATGGCTCTATATTGAACAGCTCTGGTTCAAGTCAAGAATGCCATGGCACCTGCCGACTCTATGTTGAACAGCTCTGATTCAAGTCAAGAATGCCATGGCACCTGCCAACTCTATGTTGGACAGCTCTGATTCAAGTCAATAATGCCATGGCTCTAAATTGGACATCTCTGATTCAAGTCAAGAATGCCATGGCTCTGTATTGAACAGCTCTGATTCAAGTCAAGAATGCCATGGCTCTAAATTGGACATCTCTGATTCAAGTCAAGAATGCCATGGCTCTATATTGAACAGCTCTGATTCAAGTCAAGAATGCCATGGTTCTATATTGGACAGCTCTGATTCAAGTCAAGAATGCCATGGCTCTATATTGGACAGCTCTGATTCATCAAGAATGCCATGGTTCTATATTGGACAGCTCTGATTAAAGTCAAGAATGCCATGGCTCTATATTGGACAGCTCTGATTCAAGTCAAGAATGCCATGGCTCTATATTGGACAGCTCTGATTCAAGTCAAGAATGCCATGGTTCTATATTGAACAGCTCTGATTCAAGTCAAGAATGCCATGGCTCTATATTGAACAGCTCTGATTCAAGTCAAGAATGCCATGGTTCTATATTGAACAGTTCTGATTCAAGTCAAGAATGCCATGGCTCTATATTGAACAGCTCTGATTCAAGTCAAGAATGCCATGGCTCTATATTGGACAGCTCTGATTCAAGTCAAGAATGCCATGGTTCTATATTGGACAGCTCTGATTCAAGTCAAGAATGCCATGGCTCTATATTGGACATCTCTGATTCAAGTCAAGAATGCCATGGCTCTATATTGAACAGCTCTGATTCAAGTCAAGAATGCCATGGCACCTGCCGACTCTATGTTGGACAGCTCTGATTCAAGTCAACAATGCCATGGATCCTGCCGACTCTATGTTGGACAGCTGTGATTCAAGTCAAGAATGCCATGGCTCTATATTGAACAGCTCTGATTCAAGTCAAGAATGCCATGGCACCTGCCGACTCTATGTTGAACAGCTCTGATTCAAGTCAAGAATGCCATGGCACCTGCCGACTCTATGTTGGACAGCTCTGATTCAAGTCAATAATGCCATGGCTCGATATTGAACAGCTCTGATTCAAGTCAAGAATGCCATGGCACCTGCCAACTCTATGTTGAACAGCTCTGATTCAAGTCAAGAATGCCATGGCTCTATATTGGACAGCTCTGATTCAAGTCAAGAATGCCATGGCTCTATATTGGACATCTCTGATTCAAGTCAAGAATGCCATGGCTCTATATTGAACAGCTCTGATTCAAGTCAAGAATGCCATGGTTCTATATTGGACAGCTCTGATTCAAGTCAAGAATGCCATGGCTCTATATTGGACATCTCTGATTCAAGTCAAAAATGCCATGGCTCTATATTGAACAGCTCTGATTCAAGTCAAGAATGCCATGGCACCTGCTGACTCTATGTTGGACAGCTCTGATTCAAGTCAACAATGCCATGGATCCTGCCGACTCTATGTTGGACAGCTGTGATTAAAGTCAATAATGCCATGGCACCTGCTGACTCTATGTTGAACAGCTCTGATTCAAGTCAAGAATGCCATGGCTCTATATTGAACAGCTCTGATTCAAGTCAAGAATGCCATGGCACCTGCCGACTCTATGTTGAACAGCTCTGATTCAAGTCAAGAATGCCATGGCACCTGCTGACTCTATGTTGGACAGCTCTGATTCAAGTCAATAATGCCATGGCTCGATATTGAACAGCTCTGATTCAAGTCAAGAATGCCATGGCACCTGCCAACTCTATGTTGAACAGCTCTGATTCAAGTCAAGAATGCCATGGCTCTATATTGGACAGCTCTGATTCAAGTCAAGAATGCCATGGCTCTATATTGGACATCTCTGATTCAAGTCAAGAATGCCATGGCTCTATAATGAACAGCTCTGATTCAAGTCAAGAATGCCATGGTTCTATATTGGACAGCTCTGATTCAAGTCAAGAATGCCATGGCTCAATATTGGACAGCTCTGATTCAAGTCAAGAATGCCATGGTTCTATATTGAACAGCTCTGATTCAAGTCAAGAATGCCATGGCTCTATATTGAACAGCTCTGATTCAAGTCAAGAATGCCATGGTTCTATATTGAACAGCTCTGATTCAAGTCAAGAATGCCATGGCTCTATATTGAACAGCTCTGATTCAAGTCAAGAATGCCATGGCTCTATATTGGACAGCTCTGATTCAAGTCAAGAATGCCATGGCTCTATATTGAACAGCTCTGATTCAAGTCAAGAATGCCATGGTTCTATATTGGACAGCTCTGATTCAAGTCAAGAATGCCATGGCTCAATATTGGACAGCTCTGATTCAAGTCAAGAATGCCATGGCTCTATATTGAACAGCTCTGATTCAAGTCAAGAATGCCATGGCTCTATATTGGACAGCTCTGATTCAAGTCAAGAATGCCATGGTTCTATATTGGACAGCTCTGATTCAAGTCAAGAATGCCATGGCTCTATATTGGACATCTCTGATTCAAGTCAAGAATGCCATGGCTCTATATTGGACAGCTCTGATTCAAGTCAAGAATGCCATGGCTCTATATTGAACAGCTCTGATTCAAGTCAAGAATGCCATGGTTCTATATTGGACAGCTCTGATTCAAGTCAAGAATGCCATGGCTCAATATTGGACAGCTCTGATTCAAGTCAAGAATGCCATGGCTCTATATTGGACAGCTCTGATTCAAGTCAAGAATGCCATGGTTCTATATTGAACAGCTCTGATTCAAGTCAAGAATGCCATGGCTCTATATTGAACAGCTCTGATTCAAGTCAAGAATGCCATGGTTCTATATTGAACAGCTCTGATTCAAGTCAAGAATGCCATGGCTCTATATTGAACAGCTCTGATTCAAGTCAAGAATGCCATGGCTCTATATTGGACAGCTCTGATTCAAGTCAAGAATGCCATGGTTCTATATTGGACAGCTCTGATTCAAGTCAAGAATGCCATGGCTCTATATTGGACATCTCTGATTCAAGTCAAGAATGCCATGGCTCTATATTGAACAGCTCTGATTCAAGTCAAGAATGCCATGGCTCTATATTGGACAGCTCTGATTCGTCAAGAATGCCATGGCTCTATATTGGACAGCTCTGATTCAAGTCAAGAATGCCATGGCACCTGCAGACTATGTTGAACAGCTGTAATTAAAGTCAAGAATGCCTATGCACCTGCAGACTCTATGTTTGACAGCTGTGATTAAAGTCAAGAATGCCATGGCACCTGCAGTCTCTATGTTGAACAGCTTGATTCAAGTCAAGAATGTCATGTCACCTGCAGACTCTATGTTGAACAGTTCTGATTCAAGTCAAGAATGCCATGGCACCTGTAGACTCTATGTTGAACAGCTCTGATTCAAGTCAAGAATGCCATGGCACGACCATGTTGAACAGCTGTGATTAAAGTCAAGAATGCCATGGCACCTGCAGACTCTATGTTTGACAGCTGTGATTAAAGTCAAGAATGCCATGGCACCTACAGACTCTATGTTGAACAGCTCTGATTCAAGTCAAGAATGCCATGGCTCCTACAGACTCTATGTTTGACAGCTGTGATTCAAGTCAAGAATGCCATGGCTCTATATTGGACAGCTCTGATTCAAGTCAAGAATGCCATGACACCTGCAGACTCTATGTTTGACAGCTGTGATTCAAGTCAAGAATGCCATGGCACCTGCAGACTCTATGTTGAACAGCTCTGATTCAAGACAAGAATGCCATGGCTCTATGTTTGACAGCTGTGATTCAAGTCAAGAATGCCATGGCACCTACAGACTCTATGTTTGACAGCTGTGATTCAAGTCAAGAATGCCATGGCACATGCAGGCTCTATGTTTGAGAGCTGTGATTTATGTCAAGAATGCCATGGCTCCTACAGACTCTATGTTTGACAGCTGTGATTCAAGTCAAGATTGCCATGGCTCCTACAGATTCTATGTTTGACAGCTGTGATTTAAGTCAAGAATGCCATGGCACCTGCAGACTCTATGTTTGACAGCTGTTATTCAAGTCAAGAATGCCATGGCACATGAAGGCTCTATGTTTGACAGCTGTGATTCAAGTCAAGAATGTCATGGCACCTGCAGACTCTATGTTTGACAGCTCTGATTCATGTCAAGAATGCCATGGCACCTGCAGACTCTATGTTTGACAGCTCTGATCCATGTCAAGAATGCCATGGCTCCTACAGACTCTATGTTTGAGAGCTGTGATTCAAGTCAAGAATGTCATGGCACCTACAGACTCTATGTTTGACAGCTGTTATTCAAGTCAAGAATGCCATGGCACATGAAGGCTCTATGTTTGACAGCTGTGATTCAAGTCAAGAATGCCATGGCACCTGCAGGCTCTATGTTTGACAGATGTGATTCATGTCAAGAATGCCATGGCATCTGTTGTTGGGGGGCTCTATGTTGCATATATTTAATTAATTCTCAATGACTACTATTTCCAGTGACACCAGAGTTTGATTTGTTTCCCTTCATGTTGGATCAGACACAAACCTGCCTATCATAAAAAGTACTATGGTATCCTACAAAAAGGCTGTTTTGTTTAATTGGTCTCCAGTTTTTAAGAAATTCATTTTATTCCAATTCTTTTTTCCTTTTGACATTGGGAAATCTCCTCGGCTGTTGGGCAAGTCATCAAACAAACCTTTGTAACATGGGATAGCCAGCGGACGATGTTAATGGGAAGCTGAACATACAGCTGGATTGACAAACTGATGGCCACCGTGTCAATAGACAATGTAACACTTCCGGTAGCCAATGTGCGATGGGGTTACATTTTGGGCCATAAAATCTAAGCTAAGTCATGAAATGATGACAGCATCTTGTCTCTCTGCTTGGCTAAACACACAGCTGTGTAGCAACACTTCACAGAAAATCTGATTTTCTGAACTCAAAATGTAACATTTAAGTGGTTGTCATTTTGACCACAGTCTTGTAAAAATGTGAGTCACAGATAGGTAACTCAATCTAGGGTTAACCACCTTGATAGGCTTAGTAAACATAAACATAAGGTGTTGACTTTGTTTTTAGAATTGTTATTCAAATGTGTCAGTCAGACTTGAATTATCAACAGATATGATCTGAGACAAATAGGCTTGATCTATCAATACATCATCATCAAGTACCAAGCCTGCTGGCGTAGGTGATCAAGTCTCTCCACAACTTTTGATCTCGACAGTTGTTTATCATTTCTGTTGTTGACTTTCTGCCAAGCCATTCTCTTAAGCTGTCTGGTATCTTTTCTCTTTGCTTCCATCAATCTCTTCGTCCCTCAATTTTCCCAGTTGTTACAATATATTCCAGCTGTTCTCTTCTCATTACGTGGTCAAAAAATGATGATTGTTTCTTCCTAATATTGGAAATTAGCTATAATTTTTGCTTTGACCACTTGCAGAATGTTTTCATTACTTTTCTTAGCTGTCTAAGGTATCCTGAACATTCTTCTGTAAAACCACATTTCTACAGATTCCAGTGATTTTCTTGTCTGTTGTCCTATTGTCCATGATTCACATCCATTTGTTAAGACTGGCTCTACATAACATTTAAGAACTTATTTTCTTGTTTCTATTGTCAAAAATGGATTGCATAGTATCTTCCTCATTTTTTGGAAAGCTGCTTTTGCCTGAGCCATTCTGCATCTCATCTCTTTTGTACATCTTCCGTCTGGGGTTAACAAAGCTCCCAAATATTTAAATGAATTACCTGTTTTAATATTGTTCCACTTGTCTTCATTTTGCACTGAGGTGATGTCTTTTTCTTTGTTGTTACCATTACTTCTGTCTTTTTGCTATTAAGGCTGAGTCCTTTATTTTTGCTTTCTTTCACTATAATATCTAACATTTCTTGTAACTCAGTTTCACTCTTAGCGATTAAGACTGTATCATCAGCATATCTTATTTATATTATGATCTCCAATTGTTATTCCAGGCATGCCCCTTATGGATCTTAAAATAGTCTCAATATAAATATTAAACAAATCTGGTGACAGCACACAACCTTGCCTAACACCTTGTTTTATTTGTTGAAACCTTCCCAATTGATTTCCAGTTCTTATGGCCGCTGTTTGTTGCCAGTACATGTTCTTTATTATTCTTAGATCTTTGCTGTCTACGTTTATGCCTTCTAAAATTTTGATAATTTCTTGGTGCTTTACTTTGTCAAATGCTTTGGTATAATCTATGAAGCATAGATATTGATCTGTTTTCACCTCTATGGCTCTTTCTACTAAAGATCTTATGACGTATATGACATTGTTTGTTCCTTTACCTCTAACAAAACCACACTGTTCATCACTAATTTCTGGACTGATTTTGTTTTGCCCTCTTCGCATGATTATTCCTATAGTTCGTTCACAAATTCATGGCCACAGAGTTGATCAATTATCTTGGAAACTGTTTGATGAATTTCTGTAATTCTTTTTCATGAAATCCTATTTTTTCACCAACCTTCAGATTTTATAACATTTAAGTACAAAGGTATTCTGAATTTTGCACAAATCGTTTTTTGTTATATAATTTTAGGAAAATATCAAACATCGGGCTCTAAACATTAGATTTTACTGTAAATTATGTTAATTTTCTAACAATGCAAGCCAATGGCGTATCCGTATAACATTGAATAGTAAGTAATATAGCCGACCCGTTTTAGATTTCTTGCAAAAGTGCATGTACAAAAACACAGTTACCTTTTGCGTAGTGATGAATTTACACTTTAAACTCTTCATGGTTTTGAAAATCAAGTAGTCACTTCACAACAGCTTACAAATTATCACACATACAGGAATATTCATTAATAGTCAATATTTTGTCAAAATATGCCTCTGGACCAATTTAACAAAAAATCAGAAATGAAATTACCAAAAAAACCTCAGAGTGGCGCGCGTCTCACAAGTTAAGAGTGCGAAACGGTGCTAAGATTGTGTGGTGTGCACATGAAATTTGCCTTTTTAATTGGTAAGTTGATTACAACAAATGTTGGTATTGTAAAATCCTAAAATTTTGGACAAGCAAGAAAATCATATTTTTATATACCTCAAATAAGCAAAAATATTTCCATGACAGTAGGGCAAAAAACCAGAAATTCATCAAACAGTTTCTGAGATAATTAATAAACTCTGTTGGCACAAATTTCAGTAATATCTTGACTTCCTAGAAAAATCATAATATAAAATGTTATGATGTAACATTTTTGCAGTTGAATTAACAGGCTTTGATGTCACATTTTTGCAGCTGATTTAACCAGCTTTAATTCACATTTTTTATATATAGAACAACAACAACTTAAGTGGTTTGGCCATCTGGTCAGAATGAACCCTTACCAATCACCATCAAGGGAGTTCTTCTCGAGAATGCATGGAGAAAGACCAAGAGGAAAACCCAGAAGAAGATGGATAGATGCAGTGACAGATTCATGTAACAACAAAGGGAAATCACTAATTCAGACAGTTCGAGCAGCTCAAGAACGAAAAATGATATAAACCACAACACCTTTTAGGTATCGGTGAAAAGAAGAAGAATTCAGTTTTGCAGCAGGATTAACAGGCTTTGATGTCACATTTTTGCAGCTGGATCAACTTGCTTGATGTCACATTTTTGCAGCTGGATCAACTTGCTTGATGTCACATTTTTGCAACTGGATTAACCAGCTTTGATGTCACATTTTTGCAGCTGGATCAACTTGCTTGATGTCACATTTTTGCAGCTATATTAACCAGCTTTGATGTCACATTTTTTAGCTGGATCAACTTACTTGATGTCACATTTTTGCAGCTATATTAACCAGCTTTGATGTCACATTTTTTAGCTGGATCAACTTACTTGATGTCATTTTTGCAACTACATTAACTCTTTCCGTATGGAAGCTTTTTATCAACACAACGGAAGAGATTTCAGAGACAAAATTGTTCATGGTTTTAAGAATCAATCTACATATTGATATTTATCTGACATACAACATAATATATATATGAATATTTAGATAACTGAACAAGGTATTAGATTTCACCAATATCAAGATGATACAAGACATGTAAAAAGAATATGGTTTGATGGCGTTCACACTAATCAAATTGAGCATGGTGTACTATGTGGCGAAACGTACGTTGCCGAAATTGGCATGGCGCACAGTGTGGCGAAACGTAAGGAAAGAGTTAACCAGCTTTGATGTTTCATTTTTGCAGCTGGATTAACTGGCTTGATGTCACATTTTTGCAGCAACCACCCGCCTGCATTGAGCTGTTTACACATGAGGAAGTGATGAGCATGTGCAAGTACACCTTAAACACTTTCTTCAGACATTTCAAGTTGTACAAATATGTCTTTACACCAGCAGTAAGTGCTGATCACTAGATGTTTGTTCTCTGATATGGATTATTACTTGTTTCATTATAACTCACTATCTATGCAAATGGCATGTTTACTACTTGTTTACTACAATAGATAGGTTTACTACAATTTTTAGGGGTAGACTGACTATATGTAGGGGAAGACTGATCATATGTACAGGTAGACTGATCATATGTAAAGGTTGACTGACCAAATGTACGGGTAGACTGATCATATGTAAAGGTTGACTGACCAAATGTACGGGTAGACTGACCATATGTCCCATTGCCAATGACCTCCCTTCATTTAAATTCATTAAAATACAACTGTCAAGTTGTGTCTCTATTTAAAATAATTAAAAGAAAACAACTACAAAATGACTTTCAACTTTGGTCAACCATAATTGATCATTTCATATGAATATCATGGGTGCCAGCAAGCTATATAATCTGTGAGTTGAATTGTTTGATGGTGAAACACAGTCCCCCCTCTAGTTTTAAAATATGCATCTCCAACCTGCCAAAATAATACAAGTTGACGTTACAGCCCTGCTGCATGGCTCAGTGCGTACACTAATATTACTTCTTGAATTATAACTGACTTTCAATAAATTATCAACATATGAAGTATATTCATTAACCAGTTCATCACCAACACTGTTATTTATTTGGTCATGCTACATTTCTCCTGTCTGCTACTACTGTCAGCCTGTGACTCAGTTGTCCCAATATTTCACAGGTCCGACTTGACCTCACATTCAACTATGCTGGGACTCTAACATCCACGACACAATCTCAAGGTAACATTGGATATAGTAAGAGATAATATGAAGCTTTGCAAATATCATTTCCTGTACAGTCTTCATGATTGAAAGTGTCCACAAAACTAACATTTCTCTTTAGAGTAGTCAGTAGTTGATAGTTTATCAACACAAGACTAATTCAGTGGTTTAGAGCAGGCAGAAGTTGATAGTTTATAAGCAACACAAGACTAATTTGATAGTTTATAAACCAGGCAGAAGTTGATAGTTTATTAACATAAGACTAATTTGATAGTTTAGACAAGCAGAAGTTGATAGTTTATCAACACAAGGCTAATTTGATAGTTTATAGACCAGGAAGAAGTTGATAGTTTATTAATACAAGACTAATTTGATAGTTTATAGATCATGCAGAAGTTGATAGATTATCAACACAAGACTAATTTGATAGTTTATCTATACAAGACTAAGTTGATAGTTTATCAATACAAGACTAATTTGATAGTTTATAGACCAGGCAGCAGTTGGTAGTTTATAGACCAGGCAGAAGTTGATAGTTTATAGACCAGGGAGAAGTTGATATTTTATCAACACAAGACTAATTTGATAGTTTAGACAAGCAGCAGTTGATAGTTTAGACAGGCAGAAGTTGATGTTTCGTAACAGTGTTCTATATTTCTTTGTCTATACAATACATTAGCAAATTCAATTGAACTGACAACTCACAATCATTGTACACAAACACATCAATCTTAATTCTTTCTTTCTACATGACTCAACATTCTCCATACACAGTCAGCAATAAACTTCTATTCTACACTATTTGTGGAGTGTTACAATACCTAGCAGGTAGGGTTCGATCCCAACTGACGGCTTCCGGTTCACCTTTAATGGGTACCTGTTTTTTTTCTGGGAAAGTAAAGCGGCATGAGTGTAATATGACCACATTACCCCAAAAATCATGTGTCGAAGGTCTGTACAATTTATGTTCACTAACACCATATTCCCTATACGCCACTTAGTGTGACGGGGCTCTTTACTTTTTTTTTTTTTTACAATACCTAGCCTATCAGCAATCTTGATGTAGTGACTTTGAGACATGTGTTGCTCTTTGTCTGCCCAGGTCCTTTAGACATGTGTTGCTCTTTGTCTGCCCAGGTCCTTTAGACATGTGTTGTTCTTTGTCTGCCCAGGTCCTTTAGACATGTGTTGTTCTTTGTCTGCCCAGGTCCTTTAGACATGTGTTGTTCTTTGTCTGCCCAGGTCCTTTAGACATGTGTTGTTCTATGTCTGCCCAGGTCCTTTAGACATGTGTTGTTCTATGTCTGCCCAGGTCCTTTAGACATGTGTTGTTCTATGTCTGCCCAGGTCCTTTAGACATGCGTTGCTCTTTGTCTGCCCAGGTCCTTTAGACATGTGTTGTTCTTTGTCTGCCCAGGTCCTTTAGACATGTGTTGTTCTATGTCTGCCCAGGTCCTTTAGACATGTGTTGTTCTATGTCTGCCCAGGTCCTTTAGACATGTGTTGTTCTATGTCTGTCCAGGTCCTTTAGACATGTGTTCTATGTCTGTCCAGGTCCTTTAGACATGTGTTGCTCTTTGTCTGCCCAGGTCCTTTAGACATGTGTTGTTCTATGTCTGCCCAGGTCCTTTAGACATGTGTTGTTCTATGTCTGTTCAGGTCCTTTAGACATGTGTTGTTCTATGTCTGTCCAGGTCCTTTAGACATGTGTTGTTCTATGTCTGCCCAGGTCCTTTAGACATGTGTTGTTCCATGTCTGTCCAGGTCCTTTAGACATGTGTTGTTCTATGTCTGCCCAGGTCCTTTAGACATGTGTTGTTCCATGTCTGTCCAGGTCCTTTAGACATGTGTTGTTCTGTCTGTCCAGGTCCTTTAGACATGTGTTGTTCTATGTCTGTCCAGGTCCTTTAGGCATGTGTTGTTCTATGTCTGCCCAGGTCCTTTAGACATATGTTGTTCTATGTCTGCCCAGGTCCTTTAGGCATGTGTTGTTCCATGTCTGCCAAGGTTCTTTAGGCATGTGTTGTTCTATGTCTGCCCAGGTCCTTTAGACATGTGTTGTTCCATGTCTGCCAAGGTTCTTTAGACATGTGTTGTTCTGTCTGCCCAGGTCCTTTAGACATGTGTTGTTCCATGTCTGCCCAGGTCCTTTAGACATGTGTTGTTATATGTCTGCCCAGGTCCTTTAGACATGTGTTGTTCCATGTGTGCCAAGGTCCTTTAGACATGTGTTGTTCTGTCTGCCCAGGTCCTTTAGACATGTGTTGTTCTATGTCTGCCCAGGTCCTTTAGACATGTGTTTTTCTATGTCTGTCCAGGTCCTTTAGACATGTGTTCTATGTCTGTCCAGGTCCTTTAGACATGTGTTGCTCTTTGTCTGCCCAGGTCCTTTAGACATGTGTTGTTCTATGTCTGCCCAGGTCCTTTAGACATGTGTTGTTCTATGTCTGTCCAGGTCCTTTAGACATGTATTGTTCTATGTCTGTCCAGGTCCTTTAGACATGTGTTGTTCTATGTCTGCCCAGGTCCTTTAGACATGTGTTGTTCTATGTCTGTCCAGGTCCTTTAGACATGTGTTGTTCTATGTCTGTCCAGGTCCTTTAGACATGTGTTGTTCTATGTCTGCCCAGGTCCTTTAGACATGTGTTGTTCCATGTCTGTCCAGGTCCTTTAGACATGTGTTGTTCTATGTCTGTCCAGGTCCTTTAGGCATGTGTTGTTCTATGTCTGCCCAGGTCCTTTAGACATGTGTTGTTCTATGTCTGTCCAGGTCCTTTAGACATGTGTTATTCTATGTCTGCCCAGGTCCTTTAGACATGTGCTGTTCTATGTCTGTCCAGGTCCTTTAGGCATGTGTTGTTCCATGTCTGCCAAGGTTCTTTAGGCATGTGTTGTTCCATGTCTGCCAAGTTTCTTTAGGCATGTGTTGTTCTATGTCTGCCCAGGTCCTTTAGACATGTGTTGTTCTATGTCTGCCCAGGTCCTTTAGACATGCGTTGCTCTTTGTCTGCCCAGGTCCTTTAGACATGTGTTGTTCTTTGTCTGCCCAGGTCCTTTAGACATGTGTTGTTCTATGTCTGCCCAGGTCCTTTAGACATGTGTTGTTCTATGTCTGCCCAGGTCCTTTAGACATGTGTTGTTCTATGTCTGTCCAGGTCCTTTAGACATGTGTTCTATGTCTGTCCAGGTCCTTTAGACATGTGTTGCTCTTTGTCTGCCCAGGTCCTTTAGACATGTGTTGTTCTATGTCTGTCCAGGTCCTTTAGACATGTGTTGTTCTATGTCTGCCCAGGTCCTTTAGACATGTGTTGCTTCATGTTTGACCAAGACCTTTAGAATTGTGTTGCTTCATGTTTGACCAAGACCTTTAGAATTGTGTTGCTTCATGTTTGACCAAGACCTTTAGAATTGTGTTGCTTCATGTTTGACCAGGACCGTTAGGCATGTGTTGCTTCATGTTTGACCAAGAGCTTTAGAATTGTGTTGCTTCATGTTTGACCAAGACCTTTAGAATTGTGTTGCTTCATGTTTGACCAGGACCGTTAGGCATGTGTTGCTTCATGTTTGACCAGGACCGTTAGGCATGTGTTGCTTCATGTTTGACCAAGACCTTTAGAATTGTGTTGCTTCATGTTTGACCAAGACCTTTAGAATTGTGTTGCTTCATGTTTGACCAGGACCTTTAGAATTGTGTTGCTCCATGTTTGACCAAGACCTTTAGAATTGTGTTGCTTCATGTTTGACCAGGACCGTTAGGCATGTGTTGCTTCATGTTTGACCAAGACCTTTAGAATTGTGTTGCGTCATGTTTGACCAGGACCTTTAGAATTGTGTTGCTTCATGTTTGACCAGGACCGTTAGGCATGTGTTGCTTCATGTTTGACCAGGACCGTTAGGCATGTGTTGCTTCATGTTTGACCAGGACCTTTAGAATTGTGTTGCTCCATGTTTGACCAGGACCGTTAGGCATGTGTTGCTCCATGTTTGACCAGGACCGTTAGGCATGTGTTGCTTCATGTTTGACCAGGACCTTTAGAATTGTGTTGCTTCATGTTTGACCAGGACCGTTAGGCATGTGTTGCTTCATGTTTGACCAGGACCGTTAGACATGTGTTGCTCCATGTTTGACCAAGACCTTTAGGCATGTGTTGCTTCATGTTTGACCAGGACCGTTAGACATGTGTTGCTTCATGTTTGACCAGGACCTTTAGAATTGTGTTGCTTCATGTTTGACCAAGACCGTTAGGCATGTGTTGCTTCATGTTTGACCAAGACCTTTAGAATTGTGTTGCTCCATGTTTGACCAAGACCGTTAGGCATGTGTTGCTTCATGTTTGACCAGGACCTTTAGAATTGTGTTGCTTCATGTTTGACCAGGACCAATAGGCATGTGTTGCTTCAAGTTTGACCAGGACCTTTAGAATTGTGTTGCTTCATGTTTGACCAGGACCGTTAGGCATGTGTTGCTTCATGTTTGACCAGGGCCGTTAGGCATGTGTTGCTTCATGTTTGACCAGGACCGTTAGGCATGTGTTGCTTCATGTTTGACCAGGACCGTTAGGCATGTGTTGCTTCATGTTTGACCAGGACCGTTAGGCATGTGTTGCTTCATGTTTGACCAGGACCGTTAGGCATGTGTTGCTTCATGTTTGACCAAGACCGTTAGACATGTGTTGCTTCATGTTTGACCAGGACCGTTAGGCATGTGTTGCTTCATGTTTGACCAGGACCGTTAGGCATGTGTTGCTTCATGTTTGACCAGGACCGTTAGGCATGTGTTGCTTCATGTTTGACCAGGACCGTTAGGCATGTGTTGCTTCATGTTTGACCAGGACCGTTAGGCATGTGTTGCTTCATGTTTGACCAGGACCGTTAGGCATGTGTTGCTTCATGTTTGACCAAGACCGTTAGGCATGTGTTGCTTCATGTTTGACCAAGACCTTTAGAATTGTGTTGCTTCATGTTTGACCAGGACTATTAGACATGTGTTGCTTCATGTTTGACCAAGACCTTTAGACATGTGTTGCTTCATGTTTGACCAAGACCTTTAGACATGTGTTGCTTCATGTTTGATCAGGACCTTTAGACATGTGTTGCTTCATGTTTGACCAGGACTTTTAGACATGTGTTGCTTCATGTTTGACCAGGACCGTTAGGCATGTGTTGCTCCATGTCTGCCCAGGTCCTTTAGACATGTGTTGCTCTTTGTCTGCCCAGGTCCTTTAGACATGTGTTGTTCTATGTCTGCCCAGGTCCTTTAGACATGTGTTGTTCTATGTCTGTCCAGGTCCTTTAGACATGTGTTAAGACCTCTAGGCATGTGTTGTTCCATGCTTATCCAAGACCTCTAGGCATGTGTTGTTCCATGTTTATCCAGGACCTTTAAGCATGTGTTGCTCCATGTTTATCCAGGACCTTTAAGCATGTGTTGCTCCATGTTTATCCAAGACCTCTAGGCATGTGTTGCTCCATGTTTATCCAGGACCTTTAAGCATGTGTTGTTTGATGTTTATCCAGGACCTTTAAGCATGTGTTGTTCCATGTTTATCCAATACCTTTAAGCATGTGTTGCTCCATGTTTATCCAAGACCTTTAAGCATGTGTTGCTCCATGTTTATCCAAGACCTTTAAGCATGTGTTGTTCCATGTTTATCCAAGACCTTTAAGCATGTGTTACTCCATGTTTATCCAAGACCTTTAAGCATGTGTTGCTCCATGTTTATCCAAGACCTTTAAGCATGTGTTGCTCCATGTTTATCCAAGACCTTTAAGCATGTGTTGCTCCATGTTTATCCAAGACCTTTAAGCATGTGTTGCTCCATGTTTATCCAAGACCTTTAAGCATGTGTTGCTCCATGTTTATCCAAGACCTTTAAGCATGTGTTGTTCCATGTTTATCCAAGACCTTTAAGCATGTGTTGCTCCATGTTTATCCAAGACCTTTAAGCATGTGTTGTTCCATGTTTATCCAAGACCTTTAAGCATGTGTTTTCCATGTTTATCCAGGACCTTTAAGCATGTGTTGCTCCATGTTTATCCAAGACCTTTAAGCATGTGTTGTTCCATGTTTATCCAGGACCTTTAAGCATGTGTTGTTCCATGTTTATCCAAGACCTTTAAGCATGTGTTTTCCATGTTTATCCAGGACCTTTAAGCATGTGTTGCTCCATGTTTATCCAAGACCTTTAAGCATGTGTTGCTCCATGTTTATCCAAGACCTTTAAGCATGTGTTGTTCCATATTTATCCAAGACCTTTAAGCATGTGTTGCTCCATGTTTATCCAAGACCTTTAAGCATGTGTTGCTCCATGTTTATCCAAGACCTTTAAGCATGTGTTGTTCCATGTTTATCCAAGACCTTTAAGCATGTGTTTTCCATGTTTATCCAAGACCTTTAAGCATGTGTTGCTTCATGTTTGACCAGGACCGTTAGGCATGTGTTGCTTCATGTTTGACCAGGACCGTTAGACATGTGTTGCTCCATGTTTGACCAAGACCTTTAGGCATGTGTTGCTTCATGTTTGACCAGGACCGTTAGACATGTGTTGCTCCATGTTTATCCAAGACCTTTAAGCATGTGTTGCTCCATGTTTATCCAAGACCTTTAAGCATGTGTTGTTCCATGTTTATCCAGGACCTTTAAGCATGTGTTGTTCCATGTTTATCCAAGACCTTTAAGCATGTGTTTTCCATGTTTATCCAGGACCTTTAAGCATGTGTTGTTCCATGTTTATCCAAGACCTTTAAGCATGTGTTTTCCATGTTTATCCAGGACCTTTAAGCATGTGTTGCTCCATGTTTATCCAAGACCTTTAAGCATGTGTTGCTTCATGTTTGACCAGGACCGTTAGGCATGTGTTGCTTCATGTTTGACCAGGACCTTTAGAATTGTGTTGCTCCATGTTTGACCAGGACCGTTAGGCATGTGTTGCTCCATGTTTGACCAGGACCGTTAGGCATGTGTTGCTTCATGTTTGACCAGGACCTTTAGAATTGTGTTGCTTCATGTTTGACCAGGACCGTTAGGCATGTGTTGCTTCATGTTTGACCAGGACCGTTAGACATGTGTTGCTCCATGTTTGACCAAGACCTTTAGGCATGTGTTGCTTCATGTTTGACCAGGACCGTTAGACATGTGTTGCTTCATGTTTGACCAGGACCTTTAGAATTGTGTTGCTCCATGTTTGACCAAGACCGTTAGGCATGTGTTGCTTCATGTTTGACCAAGACCTTTAGAATTGTGTTGCTCCATGTTTGACCAGGACCGTTAGGCATGTGTTGCTTCATGTTTGACCAGGACCTTTAGAATTGTGTTGCTTCATGTTTGACCAGGACCAATAGGCATGTGTTGCTTCAAGTTTGACCAGGACCTTTAGAATTGTGTTGCTTCATGTTTGACCAGGACCGTTAGGCATGTGTTGCTTCATGTTTGACCAGGGCCGTTAGGCATGTGTTGCTTCATGTTTGACCAGGACCATTAGGCATGTGTTGCTTCATGTTTGACCAGGACCGTTAGGCATGTGTTGCTTCATGTTTGACCAGGACCGTTAGGCATGTGTTGCTTCATGTTTGACCAGGACCGTTAGGCATGTGTTGCTTCATGTTTGACCAAGACCGTTAGACATGTGTTGCTTCATGTTTGACCAGGACCGTTAGGCATGTGTTGCTTCATGTTTGACCAGGACCGTTAGGCATGTGTTGCTTCATGTTTGACCAGGACCGTTAGGCATGTGTTGCTTCATGTTTGACCAGGACCGTTAGGCATGTGTTGCTTCATGTTTGACCAGGACCGTTAGGCATGTGTTGCTTCATGTTTGACCAGGACCGTTAGGCATGTGTTGCTTCATGTTTGACCAAGACCGTTAGGCATGTGTTGCTTCATGTTTGACCAAGACCTTTAGAATTGTGTTGCTTCATGTTTGACCAGGACTATTAGACATGTGTTGCTTCATGTTTGACCAAGACCTTTAGACATGTGTTGCTTCATGTTTGACCAAGACCTTTAGACATGTGTTGCTTCATGTTTGACCAGGACCGTTAGGCATGTGTTGCTCCATGTCTGCCCAGGTCCTTTAGACATGTGTTGCTCTTTGTCTGCCCAGGTCCTTTAGACATGTGTTGTTCTATGTCTGCCCAGGTCCTTTAGACATGTGTTGTTCTATGTCTGTCCAGGTCCTTTAGACATGTGTTAAGACCTCTAGGCATGTGTTGTTCCATGCTTATCCAAGACCTCTAGGCATGTGTTGTTCCATGTTTATCCAGGACCTTTAAGCATGTGTTGCTCCGTGTTTATCCAGGACCTTTAAGCATGTGTTGCTCCATGTTTATCCAAGACCTCTAGGCATGTGTTGCTCCATGTTTATCCAGACCTTTAAGCATGTGTTGTTCTATGTTTATCCAGGACCTTTAAGCATGTGTTGTTCCATGTTTATCCAAGACCTTTAAGCATGTGTTGCTCCATGTTTATCCAAGACCTTTAAGCATGTGTTGTTCCATGTTTATCCAAGACCTTTATGCATGTGTTTTCCATGTTTATCCAGGACCTTTAAGCATGTGTTTTCCATGTTTATCCAGGACCTTTAAGCATGTGTTGTTCCATGTTTATCCAAGACCTTTAAGCATGTGTTGCTCCATGTTTATCCAAGACCTTTAAGCATGTGTTGTTCCATGTTTATCCAAGACCTTTAAGCATGTGTTTTCCATGTTTATCCAAGACCTTTAAGCATGTGTTGCTCCATGTTTATCCAAGACCTTTAAGCATGTGTTGTTCCATGTTTATCCAGGACCTTTAAGCATGTGTTGCTCCATGTTTATCCAGGACCTTTAAGCATGTGTTTTCCATGTTTATCCAGGACCTTTAAGCATGTGTTGCTCCATGTTTATCCAAGACCTTTAAGCATGTGTTGCTCCATGTTTATCCAAGACCTTTAAGCATGTGTTGTTCCATGTTTATCCAGGACCTTTAAGCATGTGTTGTTCCATGTTTATCCAAGACCTTTAAGCATGTGTTTTCCATGTTTATCCAGGACCTTTAAGCATGTGTTGTTCCATGTTTATCCAAGACCTTTAAGCATGTGTTTTCCATGTTTATCCAGGACCTTTAAGCATGTGTTGCTCCATGTTTATCCAAGACCTTTAAGCATGTGTTGCTTCATGTTTGACCAGGACCGTTAGGCATGTGTTGCTTCATGTTTGACCAGGACCTTTAGAATTGTGTTGCTCCATGTTTGACCAGGACCGTTAGGCATGTGTTGCTCCATGTTTGACCAGGACCGTTAGGCATGTGTTGCTTCATGTTTGACCAGGACCTTTAGAATTGTGTTGCTTCATGTTTGACCAGGACCGTTAGGCATGTGTTGCTTCATGTTTGACCAGGACCGTTAGACATGTGTTGCTCCATGTTTGACCAAGACCTTTAGGCATGTGTTGCTTCATGTTTGACCAGGACCGTTAGACATGTGTTGCTTCATGTTTGACCAGGACCTTTAGAATTGTGTTGCTCCATGTTTGACCAAGACCGTTAGGCATGTGTTGCTTCATGTTTGACCAAGACCTTTAGAATTGTGTTGCTCCATGTTTGACCAGGACCGTTAGGCATGTGTTGCTTCATGTTTGACCAGGACCTTTAGAATTGTGTTGCTTCATGTTTGACCAGGACCAATAGCATGTGTTGCTTCAAGTTTGACCAGGACCTTTAGAATTGTGTTGCTTCATGTTTGACCAGGACCGTTAGGCATGTGTTGCTTCATGTTTGACCAGGGCCGTTAGGCATGTGTTGCTTCATGTTTGACCAGGACCATTAGGCATGTGTTGCTTCATGTTTGACCAGGACCGTTAGGCATGTGTTGCTTCATGTTTGACCAGGACCGTTAGGCATGTGTTGCTTCATGTTTGACCAGGACCGTTAGGCATGTGTTGCTTCATGTTTGACCAAGACCGTTAGACATGTGTTGCTTCATGTTTGACCAGGACCGTTAGGCATGTGTTGCTTCATGTTTGACCAGGACCGTTAGGCATGTGTTGCTTCATGTTTGACCAGGACCGTTAGGCATGTGTTGCTTCATGTTTGACCAGGACCGTTAGGCATGTGTTGCTTCATGTTTGACCAGGACCGTTAGGCATGTGTTGCTTCATGTTTGACCAGGACCGTTAGGCATGTGTTGCTTCATGTTTGACCAAGACCGTTAGGCATGTGTTGCTTCATGTTTGACCAAGACCTTTAGAATTGTGTTGCTTCATGTTTGACCAGGACTATTAGACATGTGTTGCTTCATGTTTGACCAAGACCTTTAGACATGTGTTGCTTCATGTTTGACCAAGACCTTTAGACATGTGTTGCTTCATGTTTGACCAGGACCGTTAGGCATGTGTTGCTCCATGTCTGCCCAGGTCCTTTAGACATGTGTTGCTCTTTGTCTGCCCAGGTCCTTTAGACATGTGTTGTTCTATGTCTGCCCAGGTCCTTTAGACATGTGTTGTTCTATGTCTGTCCAGGTCCTTTAGACATGTGTTAAGACCTCTAGGCATGTGTTGTTCCATGCTTATCCAAGACCTCTAGGCATGTGTTGTTCCATGTTTATCCAGGACCTTTAAGCATGTGTTGCTCCGTGTTTATCCAGGACCTTTAAGCATGTGTTGCTCCATGTTTATCCAAGACCTCTAGGCATGTGTTGCTCCATGTTTATCCAGGACCTTTAAGCATGTGTTGTTCTATGTTTATCCAGGACCTTTAAGCATGTGTTGTTCCATGTTTATCCAAGACCTTTAAGCATGTGTTGCTCCATGTTTATCCAAGACCTTTAAGCATGTGTTGTTCCATGTTTATCCAAGACCTTTATGCATGTGTTTTCCATGTTTATCCAGGACCTTTAAGCATGTGTTTTCCATGTTTATCCAGGACCTTTAAGCATGTGTTGTTCCATGTTTATCCAAGACCTTTAAGCATGTGTTGCTCCATGTTTATCCAAGACCTTTAAGCATGTGTTGTTCCATGTTTATCCAAGACCTTTAAGCATGTGTTTTCCATGTTTATCCAAGACCTTTAAGCATGTGTTGCTCCATGTTTATCCAAGACCTTTAAGCATGTGTTGTTCCATGTTTATCCAGGACCTTTAAGCATGTGTTGCTCCATGTTTATCCAGGACCTTTAAGCATGTGTTTTCCATGTTTATCCAGGACCTTTAAGCATGTGTTGCTCCATGTTTATCCAAGACCTTTAAGCATGTGTTGCTCCATGTTTATCCAAGACCTTTAAGCATGTGTTGTTCCATGTTTATCCAGGACCTTTAAGCATGTGTTGTTCCATGTTTATCCAAGACCTTTAAGCATGTGTTTTCCATGTTTATCCAGGACCTTTAAGCATGTGTTGCTCCATGTTTATCCAAGACCTTTAAGCATGTGTTGCTCCATGTTTATCCAAGACCTTTAAGCATGTGTTGCTCCATGTTTATCCAAGACCTTTAAGCATGTGTTTTCCATGTTTATCCAGGACCTTTAAGCATGTGTTGCTCCATGTTTATCCAAGACCTTTAAGCATGTGTTGTTCCATGTTTATCCAAGACCTTTAAGCATGTGTTGCTCCATGTTTATCCAGGACCTTTAAGCATGTGTTGCTCCATGTTTATCCAAGACCTTTAAGCATGTGTTGTTCCATGTTTATCCAAGACCTTTAAGCATGTGTTGCTCCATGTTTATCCAAGACCTTTAAGCATGTGTTGCTCCATGTTTATCCAAGACCTCTAGGCATGCGTTGCTCCATGTTTATCCAGGACCTTTAAGCATGTGTTGTTCCATGTTTATCCAGGACCTTTAAGCATGTGTTACTGCATGTTTATCCAAGACCTTTAAGCATGTGTTGTTCCATGTTTATCCAGGACCTTTAAGCATGTGTTGCTCCATGTTTATCCAGGACCTTTAAGCATGTGTTGTTCTATGTTTATCCAGGACCTTTAAGCATGTGTTGTTCCATGTTTATCCAGGACCTTTAAGCATGTGTTGCTCCATGTTTATCCAAAACCTCAAGGCATGTGTGGCTCAATGTTTATCCAAAACCTCTAGGCATGTGTTGCTCCATGTTTATCCAAAAACTCTAGGCATGTGTTGCTCCATGTTTATCCAAAACCTCTAGGCATGTGTTGCTCCATGTTTATCCAAGACCTTTAGGCATTTGTATTGCTGCAAGTTTTCCAGAGTTTTCTATCTATCTATCTATCTATTGACCTTTTGAGCCACAGCCGGCCCGTAGGGCGTAGACCAAGATACTTCTTCTCTTATCTGAATGCCAGAGTTTTACCCAGTGATAATTAATATTATTTTCTTTGAGTCCCATAAGAGTCTTGAACTTATTCTTAATTTCACAACTAAATTATTTTGTCTTGTCTATGTTTCTCAAATATTGTATTCAAATATTGTAAATGTATGAGGAAGCGTGTCCCTCAAGGACTTCAGTGTCATTCTCATGGTGGCTGTGAGTAGGTGGTTGATGCTACAGCTGCTCTCTTCTTACTCTGTTTTGCCTACTGCAAGTCCACTTCCTGATGTGATCTCACTGATTTTCTGTGTGACTTGTAGTGAACAGGCAAATAATTGCAGATGGTTGGGTTGTTCTCGTTTTCTGTAGAAGGCTGCATGTAGGCCGACACATCAGTGTTTTGTTGTGTTCCTTGTTTGTAAAGCTCTCACCATACCTTGTAGGAGTGTACGTTACACCCCACTACTGTCTCATTTTCTGTGTGAGATCTCTAGTCATGGTCTTGTGTACTAAGGGACATGAAAGATTGGCTCAAGACAGACAACTGTAGAGATCTCTAGTGATGGTCTTGTGTGTCAGGGGACATGAAAGGTTGACTCAAGACAGACAACTGTAGAGATCTTTAGTGATGGTCTTGTGTACTAGGGGATATGAAAGGCTGACTCAAGACAGACAACAGAGATCTTTAGTGATGGTCTTGTGTGCTAGGGGACATGAAAGGCTGACTCAAGACAGACAACAGTGGAGATCTCTAGTGATGGTCTTGTGTGCTAGGGGACATGAAAGGCTGACTCAAGACAGACAACAGTGGAGATCTCTAGTGATGGCCTTGTGTGCTAGGGGGACATGAAAGGTTGGCTCAAAACAGACAACAGAGATCTTTAGTGATGGTCTTGTGTGTCAGGGGACATGAAAGGTTGACTCAAGACAGACAACTGTAGAGATCTTTAGTGATGGTCTTGTGTGCTAGGGGACATGAAAGGCTGACTCAAGACAGACAACAGAGATCTTTAGTGATGGTCTTGTGTGCTAGGGGACATGAAAGGTTGACTCAAGACAGACAACAGAGATCTTTAGTGATGGTCTTGTGTGCTAGGGGACATGAAAGGTTGACTCAAGACAGACAACAGCGGAGATCTCTAGTGATGGTCTTGTGTGTCAGGGGACATGAAAGGTTGGCTCCAGACAGACAACAGTGGAGATCTCTAGTGATGGCCTTGTGTGCTAGGGGGACATGAAAGGTTGGCTCAAGACAGACAACAGAGATCTTTAGTGATGGTCTTGTGTGTTAGGGGACATGAAAGGTTGGCTCAAGACAGACAACAGCGGAGATCTCTAGTGATGGTCTTGTGTGTCAGGGGACATGAAAGGTTGGCTCAAGACAGACAACTGTAGAGATCTCTAGTGATGGTCTTGTGTGTTAGGGGACATGAAAGGTTGACACAAGACAGACAACAGCGGAGATCTCTAGTGATGGTCTTGTGTGTTAGGAGACATGAAAGGTTGGCTCAAGACAGACAACAGAGATCTCTAGTGATGGTCTTGTGTGTTAGGAGACATGAAAGGTTGACTCAAGACAGACAACAGAGATCTCTAGTGATGGTCTTGTGCATTAGGAGACATGAAAGGTTGGCTCAAGACAGACAACAGAGATCTCTAGTGATGGTCCTGTGTGTCATGGGACATGAAAGGTTGGCTCAAGACAGACAACAGAGATCTCTAGTGATGGTCTTGTGTGTTAGGAGACATGAAAGGTTGGCTCAAGACAGACAACAGAGATCTCTAGTGATGGTCTTGTGTGTTAGGGGACATGAAAGGTTGACTCAAGACAGACAACAGAGATCTCTAGTGATGGTCTTGTGTGTTAGGAGACATGAAAGGTTGACTCAAGACAGACAACAGAGATCTCTAGTGATGGTCTTGTGTGTTAGGAGACATGAAAGGTTGGCTCAAGACAGACAACAGAGATCTCTAGTGATGGTCTTGTGTGTTAGGAGACATGAAAGGTTGGCTCAAGACAGACAACAGTGGAGATCTCTAGTGATGGTCTTGTGTGTTAGGAGACATGAAAGGTTGGCTCAAGACAGACAACAGAGATCTCTAGTGATGGTCTTGTGTGTTAGGAGACATGAAAGGTTGGCTCAAGACAGACAACAGTGAAGATCTCTAGTGATAGCTTTATTATCTTATTTTCTAGAAGGCATAAAGAGCAAGTGATCAATTCCTAATTTAAGGGAAACACGTAAAAGACAAATTCTGAGAGTCTGCCTATAACATCCTATAGTGAAATGATGACTCAGATAAACAATTATTGATAACAATAACTAACATTTCTAATGTGCTTTCATTGCCCTCCAACATCATACAGAGAGTGCTCAGTGTTACTCATCATTAAGTCCCTGTCCTCTGGAAACTTCTCAGTAAAGGAGTCAATACTTGCTTTCCTTGCCTCTCATATTTCAGTATTCTCCTTAGTGTGCTTCAAGGCTGGCCACTGTTTCTTTTTTCCTGCTGTTTCCCATTTGAAAGCTACTTCTTGATCATACTACAAACGTAATGAATAGGTTGCAACAAAGTCAATAATAAGCTAATTACAGGACAAGATGAGCTCAACAACATCTAGACATAGCAGGAGGCACCATCAGAAAATAAATTACTCAAGCCATCTAAGCACAGAATGATGAGAGGAGATATAAAAAAAAGAAATGAATAATGAGAACATATATAAGAAAGAAATTAATAATGACAACAGATATAAGAAAGAAATGAATGCAAGTCTCCTCCTTCAGATGTGAAAGATAAAACTCTTCAAGATTTCATCATTTTTAAGTCCTGTGGCATGTTCCAAATACAACTAAGGGATGGTCTCAATAAATGTGAGGAAAAGTTGACAATGTTATGTTAAATTCAATTTGTATTGCTAATATTTTGTGTATAGGCAAGCCTTTATATTCTATGAGACTTTCTATACCTTAAAATAGTATTGTATTTATAGATGATGATATTGACCAAAAGATGAGGACAAAAGTGGAAAGGAAGAAGGAAATGTAGTAGAAGACATTGGTAAGTTGTAGCAATGTTGACATGAGGCAGAGACATTGGTAAGTTGTAGCAATGTTGACATGTAGTAGAAGACATTGGTAAGTTGTAGCAATGTTGACATGTAGTAGAAGACATTGGTAAGTTGTAGCAATGTTGACATGAAGCAGAGACATTGGTAAGTTGTAGCAATGTTGACATGAAGCAGAGACATTGGTAAGTTGTAGCAATGTTGATATGTAGTAGAAGACATTGGTAAGTTGTAGCAATGTTGACATGAGGCAGAGACATTGGTAAGTTGTAGCAATGTTGACATGTAGTAGAAGACATTGGTAAGTTGTAGCAATGTTGACATGTAGTAGAAGACATTGGTAAGTTGTAGCAATGTTGACATGAAGCAGAGACATTGGTAAGTTGTAGCAATGTTGACATGAAGCAGAGACATTGGTAAGTTGTAGCAATGTTGACATGAAGCAGAGACATTGGTAAGTTGTAGCAATGTTGACATGTAGTAGAAGACATTGGTAAGTTGTAGCAATGTTGACATGTAGCAGAAGACATTGGTAAGTTGTAGCAATGTTGACATGAAGCAGAGACATTGGTAAGTTGTAGCAATGTTGACATGTAGCAGAAGACATTGGTAAGTTGTAGCAATGTTGACATGTAGTAAAAGACATTGGTAAGTTGTAGCAATGTTGACATGAAGTAGAAGACATTGGTAAGTTGTAGCAATGTTGACATGTAGCAGAAGACATTGGTAAGTTGTAGCAATGTTGACATGTAGTAGAAGACATTGGTAAGTTGTAGCAATGTTGACATGAAGCAGAGACATTGGTAAGTTGTAGCAATGTTGACATGAAGCAGAGACATTGGTAAGTTGTAGCAATGTTGACATGTAGTAGAAGACATTGGTAAGTTGTAGCAATGTTGACATGTAGTAGAAGACATTGGTAAGTTGTAGCAATGTTGACATGTAGTAGAAGACATTGGTAAGCTGTAGCAATGTTGACATGTAGTAGAAGACATTGGTAAGCTGTGGCAATGTTGACATGAAGCAGAGACATTGGTAAGTTGTAGCAATGTTGACATGTAGTAGAAGACATTGGTAAGTTGTAGCAATGTTGACATGTAGTAGAAGACATTGGTAAGTTGTAGCAATGTTGACATGTAGCAGAAGACATTGGTAAGTTGTAGCAATGTTGACATGTAGTAGAAGACATTGGTAAGTTGTAGCAATGTTGACATGAAGCAGAGACATTGGTAAGTTGTAGCAATGTTGACATGAAGCAGAGACATTGGTAAGTTGTAGCAATGTTGACATGTAGTAGAAGACGTTGGTAAGTTGTAGCAATGTTGACATGTAGTAGAAGACATTGGTAAGTTGTAGCAATGTTGACATGTAGTAGAAGACATTGGTAAGCTGTAGCAATGTTGACATGTAGTAGAAGACATTGGTAAGTTGTAGCAATGTTGACATGTAGCAGAAGACATTGGTAAGTTGTAGCAATGTTGACATGAGGCAGAGACATTGGTAAGTTGTAGCAATGTTGACATGTAGTAGAAGACATTGGTAAGTTGTAGCAATGTTGACATGTAGTAGAAGACATTGGTAAGTTGTAGCAATGTTGACATGTAGTAGAAGACATTGGTAAGCTATAGCAATGTTGACATGTAGTAGAAGACATTGGTAAGCTGTGGCAATGTTGACATGAAGCAGAGACATTGGTAAGTTGTAGCAATGTTGACATGTAGTAGAAGACATTGGTAAGTTGTAGCAATGTTGACATGTAGTAGAAGACATTGGTAAGTTGTAGCAATGTTGACATGAAGCAGAGACATTGGTAAGTTGTAGCAATGTTGACATGTAGTAGAAGACATTGGTAAGTTGTAGCAATGTTGACATGTAGTAGAAGACATTGGTAAGTTGTAGCAATGTTGACATGTAGTAGAAGACATTGGTAAGCTGTAGCAATGTTGACATGTAGTAGAAGACATTGGTAAGTTGTAGCAATGTTGACATGTAGCAGAAGACATTGGTAAGTTGTAGCAATGTTGACATGAGGCAGAGACATTGGTAAGTTGTAGCAATGTTGACATGTAGCAGAAGACATTGGTAAGTTGTAGCAATGTTGACATGTAGTAGAAGACATTGGTAAGTTGTAGCAATGTTGACATGTAGTAGAAGACATTGGTAAGTTGTAGCAATGTTGACATGTAGTAGAAGACATTGGTAAGTTGTAGCAATGTTGACATGAGGCAGAGACATTGGTAAGTTGTAGCAATGTTGACATGAGGCAGAGACATTGGTAAGTTGTAGCAATGTTGACATGAGGCAGAGACATTGGTAAGTTGTAGCAATGTTGACATGAGGCAGAGACATTGGTAAGTTGTAGCAATGTTGACATGTAGCAGAAGACATTGGTAAGTTGTAGCAATGTTGACATGTAGTAGAAGACATTGGTAAGTTGTAGCAATGTTGACATGAGGCAGAGACATTGGTAAGTTGTAGCAATGTTGACATGAGGCAGAGACATTGGTAAGTTGTAGCAATGTTGACATGTAGTAGAAGACATTGGTAAGTTGTAGCAATGTTGACATGAGGCAGAGACATTGGTAAGTTGTAGCAATGTTGACATGAGGCAGAGACATTGGTAAGTTGTAGCAATGTTGACATGAGGCAGAGACATTGGTAAGTTGTAGCAATGTTGACATGAGGCAGAGACATTGGTAAGTTGTAGCAATGTTGACATGAGGCAGAGACATTGGTAAGTTGTAGCAATGTTGACATGTAGCAGAAGACATTGGTAAGTTGTAGCAATGTTGACATGAGACAGAGACATTGGTAAGTTGTAGCAATGTTGACATGAGACAGAGACATTGGTAAGTTGTAGCAATGTTGACATGAGGCAGAGACATTGGTAAGTTGTAGCAATGTTGACATGTAGTAGAAGACATTGGTAAGTTGTAGCAATGTTGACATGAGGCAGAGACATTGGTAAGTTGTAGCAATGTTGACATGAGACAGAGACATTGGTAAGTTGTAGCAATGTTGACATGTAGCAGAAGACAATGGTAAGCTGTAGCAATGTTGACATGTAGCAGAAGACAATGGTAAGTTGTAGCAATGTTGACATGTAGTAGAAGACATTGGTAAGTTGTAGCAATGTTGACATGAGGCAGAGACATTGGTAAGTTGTAGCAATGTTGATATGTAGTAGAAGACATTGGTAAGCTGTAGCAATTTTGACATGTAGTAGAAGACATTGGTAAGTTGTAGCAATGTTGACATGTAGTAGAAGACATTGGTAAGCTGTAGCAATGTTGACATGTTGTAGAAGACATTGGTAAGTTGTAGCAATGTTGACATGTAGTAGAAGACATTGGTAAGCTGTTGCAATGTTGACATGAGGCAGAGACATTGGTAAGCTGTTGCAATGTTGACATGAGGCAGAGACATTGGTAAGCTGTTGCAATGTTGACATGAGGCAGAGACATTGGTAAGCTGTAGCAATGTTGACATGTAGTAGAAGACATTGGTAAGTTGTAGCAATGTTGACATGTAGTAGAAGACATTGGTAAGCTGTAGCAATGTTGACATGTAGTAGAAGACATTGGTAAGCTGTAGCAATGTTGACATGTAGTAGAAGACATTGGTAAGTTGTTGCAATGTTGACATGTAGTAGAAGGCATTGGTAAGCTGTTGCAATGTTGACATGTAGTAGAAGACATTGGTAAGCTGTAGCAATGTTGACATGTAGTAGAAGACATTGGTAAGTTGTAGCAATGTTGACATGTAGTAGAAGACATTGGTAAGCTGTTGCAATGTTGACATGTAGTAGAAGACATTGGTAAGTTGTTGCAATGTTGACATGTAGTAGAAGACATTGGTAAGTTGTTGCAATGTTGACATGTAGTAGAAGACATTGGTAAGCTGTTGCAATGTTGACATGTAGTAGAAGACATTTGTAAGTTGTAGCAATGTTGACATGTAGTAGAAGACATTGGTAAGTTGTTGCAATGTTGACATGTAGTAGAAGACATTGGTAAGCTGTTGCAATGTTGACATGAGGCAGAGACATTGGTAAGCTGTTGCAATGTTGACATGAGGCAGAGACATTGGTAAGCTGTAGCAATGTTGACATGAGGCAGAGACATTGGTAAGCTGTAGCAATGTTGACATGTAGTAGAAGACATTGGTAAGTTGTAGCAATGTTGACATGTAGTAGAAGACATTGGTAAGTTGTAGCAATGTTGACATGTAGTAGAAGACATTGGTAAGTTGTAGCAATGTTGACATGTAGTAGAAGACATTGGTAAGCTGTTGCAATGTTGACATGTAGTAGAAGACATTGGTAAGCTGTTGCAATGTTGACATGTAGTAGAAGACATTGGTAAGTTGTTGCAATGTTGACATGTAGTAGAAGACATTGGTAAGCTGTTGCAATGTTGACATGTAGTAGAAGACATTTGTAAGTTGTAGCAATGTTGACATGTAGTAGAAGACATTGGTAAGTTGTTGCAATGTTGACATGTAGTAGAAGACATTGGTAAGCTGTTGCAATGTTGACATGAGGCAGAGACATTGGTAAGCTGTTGCAATGTTGACATGAGGCAGAGACATTGGTAAGCTGTAGCAATGTTGACATGAGGCAGAGACATTGGTAAGCTGTAGCAATGTTGACATGTAGTAGAAGACATTGGTAAGTTGTAGCAATGTTGACATGTAGTAGAAGACATTGGTAAGTTGTAGCAATGTTGACATGTAGTAGAAGACATTGGTAAGCTGTAGCAATGTTGACATGTAGTAGAAGACATTGGTAAGTTGTAGCAATGTTGACATATAGTAGAAGACATTAGTAAGTTGTAGCAATGTTGATATGTAGTAGAAGACATTGGTAAGTTGTAGCAATGTTGACATGTAGTAGAAGACATTGGTAAGTTGTAGCAATGTTGACATGAGGCAGAGACATTGGTAAGTTGTAGCAATGTTGACATGTAGCAGAAGACATTGGTAAGTTGTAGCAATGTTGATATGTAGTAGAAGACATTGGTAAGTTGTAGCAATGTTGATATGTAGCAGAAGACATTGGTAAGTTGTAGCAATGTTGACATGAGGCAGAGACATTGGTAAGTTGTAGCAATGTTGACATGTAGTAGAAGACATTAGTAAGTTGTAGCAATGTTGATACGTAGTAGAAGACATTGGTAAGTTGTAGCAATGTTGACATGTAGCAGAAGACATTGGTAAGTTGTAGCAATGTTGATATGTAGTAGAAGACATTGGTAAGTTGTAGCAATGTTGACATGTAGTAGAAGACATTGGTAAGTTGTAGCAATGTTGACATGAGGCAGAGACATTGGTAAGTTGTAGCAATGTTGACATGAGACAGAGACATTGGTAAGTTGTAGCAATGTTGACATGAGACAGAGACATTGGTAAATTGTAGTAATGTTGACATGAGGCAGAGACATTGGTAAGTTGTAGCAATGTTGATATGTAGTAGAAGACATTGGTAAGTTGTAGCAATGTTGACATGAGGCAGAGACATTGGTAAGTTGTAGCAATGTTGACATGAGGCAGAGACATTGGTAAGTTGTAGCAATGTTGACATGAGGCAGAGACATTGGTAAGTTGTAGTAATGTTGACATGAGACAGAGACATTGGTAAGTTGTAGTAATGTTGACATGAGGCAGAGACATTGGTAAGTTGTAGTAATGTTGACATGAGACAGAGACATTGGTAAGTTGTAGTAATGTTGACATGTAGTAGAAGACATTGGTAAGCTGTGGCAATGTTGACATGTAGTAGAAGACATTGGTAAGCTGTGGCAATGTTGACATGTAGTAGAAGACATTGGTAAGTTGTAGCAATGTTGACATGTAGTAGAAGACATTGGTAAGCTGTAGCAATGTTGACATGAGGCAGAGACATTGGTAAGCTGTGGCAATGTTGACATGTAGTAGAAGACATTGGTAAGCTGTAGCAATGTTGACATGTAGTAGAAGACATTGGTAAGTTGTAGCAATGTTGACATGTAGTAGAAGACATTGGTAAGCTGTAGCAATGTTGACATGAAGCAGAGACATTGGTAAGTTGTAGCAATGTTGACATGTAGTAGAAGACATTGGTAAGTTGTAGCAATGTTGACATGAGGCAGAGACATTGGTAAGTTGTAGCAATGTTGACATGTAGTAGAAGACATTGGTAAGTTGTAGCAATGTTGACATGTAGTAGAAGACATTGGTAAGTTGTAGCAATGTTGACATGAAGTAGAAGACATTGGTAAGTTGTAGCAATGTTGACATGAGGCAGAGACATTGGTAAGTTGTAGCAATGTTGACATGTAGTAGAAGACATTGGTAAGTTGTAGCAATGTTGACATGTAGCAGAAGACATTGGTAAGTTGTAGCAATGTTGACATGAGGCAGAGACATTGGTAAGTTGTAGCAATGTTGACATGTAGCAGAAGACATTGGTAAGTTGTAGCAATGTTGACATGTAGTAGAAGACATTAGTAAGTTGTAGCAATGTTGACATGTTGTAGAAGACATTAGTAAGTTGTAGCAATGTTGACATGTAGTAGAAGACATTGGTATGTTGTAGCAATGTTGACATGAGGCAGAGACATTGGTAAGTTGTAGCAATGTTGACATGAGGCAGAGACATTGGTAAGTTGTAGCAATGTTGACATGAGGAAGAGACATTGGTAAGTTATAGCAATGTTGACATGAGGCAGAGACATTGGTAAGTTATAGCAATGTTGACATGAGGCAGAGACATTGGTAAGTTATTGCAATGTTGACATGAGGCAGAGACATTGGTAAGTTGTAGCAATGTTGACATGAGGCAGAAGACATTGGTAAGTTGTAGCAATGTTGAAATGAGGCAGAAGACATTGGTAAGCTGTAGCAATGTTGACATGTAGTAGAAGACATTGGTAAGTTGTAGCAATGTTGACATGAGGCAGAAGACATTGGTAAGTTGTAGCAATGTTGACATGAGGCAGAAGACATTGGTAAGTTGTAGCAATGTTGACATGAGGCAGAGACATTGGTAAGTTGTAGCAATGTTGACATGTAGTAGAAGACATTGGTAAGTTGTAGCAATGTTGACATGAGGCAGAAGACATTGGTAAGTTGTAGCAATGTTGACATGAGGCAGAGGCATTGGTAAGTTGTAGCAATGTTGACATGAGGCAGAGACATTGGTAAGTTGTAGCAATGTTGACATGTAGTAGAAGACATTGGTAAGTTGTAGCAATGTTGACATGTAGTAGAAGACATTGGTAAGTTGTAGCAATGTTGACATGTAGTAGAAGACATTGGTAAGTTGTAGCAATGTTGACATGAGGCAGAAGACATTGGTAAGTTGTAGCAATGTTGACATGAGGCAGAAGACATTGGTAAGTTGTAGCAATGTTGACATGAGGCAGAGGCATTGGTAAGTTGTAGCAATGTTGACATGTAGTAGAAGACATTGGTAAGTTGTAGCAATGTTGACATGTAGTAGAAGACATTGGTAAGCTGTAGCAATGTTGACATGTAGTAGAAGACATTGGTAAGTTGTAGCAATGTTGACATGTAGTAGAAGACATTGGTAAGTTGTAGCAATGTTGACATGAGGCAGAGACATTGGTAAGCTGTTGCAATGTTGACATGTAGTAGAAGACATTGGTAAGTTGTAGCAATGTTGACATGTAGTAGAAGACATTGGTAAGCTGTAGCAATGTTGACATGTAGTAGAATACATTGGTAAGCTGTAGCAATGTTGACATGAGACAGAGACATTGGTAAGTTGTAGTAATGTTGACATGAGGCAGAGACATTGGTAAGCTGTTGCAATGTTGACAAGTAGTAGAAGACATTGGTAAGTTGTAGCAATGTTGACATGTAGTAGAAGACATTGGTAAGTTGTAGCAATGTTGACATGAGGCAGAAGACATTGGTAAGTTGTAGCAATGTTGACATGTAGTAGAAGACATTGGTAAGTTGTAGCAATGTTGACATGAGGCAGATACATTGGTAAGCTGTTGCAATGTTGACATGTAGTAGAAGACATTGGTAAGTTGTAGCAATGTTGACATGAGGCAGAGACATTGGTAAGCTGTTGCAATGTTGACATGTAGTAGAAGACATTGGTAAGCTGTAGCAATGTTGACATGTAGTAGAAGACATTGGTAAGCTGTTGCAATGTTGACATGTAGTAGAAGACATTGGTAAGTTGTAGCAATGTTGACATGAGGAAGAAGACATTGGTAAGTTGTAGCAATGTTGACATGAGGCAGAGGCATTGGTAAGTTGTAGCAATGTTGACATGAGGCAGAGACATTGGTAAGTTGTAGCAATGTTGACATGTAGTAGAAGACATTGGTAAGTTGTAGCAATGTTGACATGAGGCAGAAGACATTGGTAAGTTGTAGCAATGTTGACATGAGGCAGAGGCATTGGTAAGTTGTAGCAATGTTGACATGAGGCAGAGACATTGGTAAGTTGTAGCAATGTTGACATGTAGTAGAAGACATTGGTAAGTTGTAGCAATGTTGACATGTAGTAGAAGACATTGGTAAGTTGTAGCAATGTTGACATGTAGTAGAAGACATTGGTAAGTTGTAGCAATGTTGACATGAGGCAGAAGACATTGGTAAGTTGTAGCAATGTTGACATGAGGCAGAAGACATTGGTAAGTTGTAGCAATGTTGACATGAGGCAGAGGCATTGGTAAGTTGTAGCAATGTTGACATGTAGTAGAAGACATTGGTAAGTTGTAGCAATGTTGACATGTAGTAGAAGACATTGGTAAGCTGTAGCAATGTTGACATGTAGTAGAAGACATTGGTAAGTTGTAGCAATGTTGACATGTAGTAGAAGACATTGGTAAGTTGTAGCAATGTTGACATGAGGCAGAGACATTGGTAAGCTGTTGCAATGTTGACATGTAGTAGAAGACATTGGTAAGTTGTAGCAATGTTGACATGTAGTAGAAGACATTGGTAAGCTGTAGCAATGTTGACATGTAGTAGAAGACATTGGTAAGCTGTAGCAATGTTGACATGAGACAGAGACATTGGTAAGTTGTAGTAATGTTGACATGAGGCAGAGACATTGGTAAGCTGTTGCAATGTTGACAAGTAGTAGAAGACATTGGTAAGTTGTAGCAATGTTGACATGTAGTAGAAGACATTGGTAAGTTGTAGCAATGTTGACATGAGGCAGAAGACATTGGTAAGTTGTAGCAATGTTGACATGTAGTAGAAGACATTGGTAAGTTGTAGCAATGTTGACATGAGGCAGATACATTGGTAAGCTGTTGCAATGTTGACATGTAGTAGAAGACATTGGTAAGTTGTAGCAATGTTGACATGAGGCAGAGACATTGGTAAGCTGTTGCAATGTTGACATGTAGTAGAAGACATTGGTAAGCTGTAGCAATGTTGACATGTAGTAGAAGACATTGGTAAGCTGTTGCAATGTTGACATGTAGTAGAAGACATTGGTAAGTTGTAGCAATGTTGACATGAGGCAGAGACATTGGTAAGCTGTTGCAATGTTGACATGTAGTAGAAGACATTGGTAAGTTGTAGCAATGTTGACATGTAGTAGAAGACATTGGTAAGTTGTAGCAATGTTGACATGTAGTAGAAGACATTGGTAAGTTGTAGCAATGTTGACATGAGGCAGAGACATTGGTAAGCTGTTGCAATGTTGACATGTAGTAGAAGATTGGTAAGTTGTAGCAATGTTGACATGAGGCAGAAGACATTGGTAAGTTGTAGCAATGTTGACATGTAGTAGAAGACATTGGTAAGCTGTTGCAATGTTGACATGTAGTAGAAGACATTGGTAAGCTGTAGCAATGTTGACATGTAGTAGAAGACATTGGTAAGTTGTAGCAATGTTGACATGTAGTAGAAGACATTGGTAAGTTGTAGCAATGTTGACATGAGGCAGAGACATTGGTAAGTTGTAGCAATGTTGACATGTAGCAGAAGACATTGGTAAGTTGTAGCAATGTTGACATGTAGTAGAAGACATTGGTAAGTTGTAGCAATGTTGACATGTAGTAGAAGACATTGGTAAGTTGTAGCAATGTTGACATGTAGTAGAAGACATTGGTAAGTTGTAGCAATGTTGACATGAGGCAGAGACATTGGTAAGTTGTAGCAATGTTGACATGAGGCAGAGACATTGGTAAGTTGTAGCAATGTTGACATGAGGCAGAGACATTGGTAAGTTGTAGCAATGTTGACATGAGGCAGAGACATTGGTAAGTTGTAGCAATGTTGACATGTAGCAGAAGACATTGGTAAGTTGTAGCAATGTTGACATGTAGTAGAAGACATTGGTAAGTTGTAGCAATGTTGACATGAGGCAGAGACATTGGTAAGTTGTAGCAATGTTGACATGAGGCAGAGACATTGGTAAGTTGTAGCAATGTTGACATGTAGTAGAAGACATTGGTAAGTTGTAGCAATGTTGACATGAGGCAGAGACATTGGTAAGTTGTAGCAATGTTGACATGAGGCAGAGACATTGGTAAGTTGTAGCAATGTTGACATGAGGCAGAGACATTGGTAAGTTGTAGCAATGTTGACATGAGGCAGAGACATTGGTAAGTTGTAGCAATGTTGACATGAGGCAGAGACATTGGTAAGTTGTAGCAATGTTGACATGTAGCAGAAGACATTGGTAAGTTGTAGCAATGTTGACATGAGACAGAGACATTGGTAAGTTGTAGCAATGTTGACATGAGACAGAGACATTGGTAAGTTGTAGCAATGTTGACATGAGGCAGAGACATTGGTAAGTTGTAGCAATGTTGACATGTAGTAGAAGACATTGGTAAGTTGTAGCAATGTTGACATGAGGCAGAGACATTGGTAAGTTGTAGCAATGTTGACATGAGACAGAGACATTGGTAAGTTGTAGCAATGTTGACATGTAGTAGAAGACATTGGTAAGCTGTAGCAATGTTGACATGTAGCAGAAGACATTGGTAAGTTGTAGCAATGTTGACATGTAGTAGAAGACATTGGTAAGTTGTAGCAATGTTGACATGAGGCAGAGACATTGGTAAGTTGTAGCAATGTTGACATGTAGTAGAAGACATTGGTAAGCTGTAGCAATGTTGACATGTAGTAGAAGACATTGGTAAGTTGTAGCAATGTTGACATGTAGTAGAAGACATTGGTAAGCTGTAGCAATGTTGACATGTAGTAGAAGACATTGGTAAGCTGTAGCAATGTTGACATGTAGTAGAAGACATTGGTAAGCTGTAGCAATGTTGACATGTAGTAGAAGACATTGGTAAGTTGTTGCAATGTTGACATGTAGTAGAAGACATTGGTAAGCTGTTGCAATGTTGACATGTAGTAGAAGACATTGGTAAGCTGTAGCAATGTTGACATGTAGTAGAAGACATTGGTAAGTTGTAGCAATGTTGACATGTAGTAGAAGACATTGGTAAGTTGTAGCAATGTTGACATGTAGTAGAAGACATTGGTAAGCTGTTGCAATGTTGACATGTAGTAGAAGACATTGGTAAGTTGTTGCAATGTTGACATGTAGTAGAAGACATTGGTAAGTTGTAGCAATGTTGACATGTAGTAGAAGACATTGGTAAGTTGTAGCAATGTTGACATGTAGTAGAAGACATTGGTAAGTTGTAGCAATGTTGACATGAGGCAGAGACATTGGTAAGTTGTAGCAATGTTGACATGTAGCAGAAGACATTGGTAAGTTGTAGCAATGTTGACATGTAGTAGAAGACATTGGTAAGTTGTAGCAATGTTGACATGTAGTAGAAGACATTGGTAAGTTGTAGCAATGTTGACATGTAGTAGAAGACATTGGTAAGTTGTAGCAATGTTGACATGAGGCAGAGACATTGGTAAGTTGTAGCAATGTTGACATGAGGCAGAGACATTGGTAAGTTGTAGCAATGTTGACATGAGGCAGAGACATTGGTAAGTTGTAGCAATGTTGACATGAGCAGAGACATTGGTAAGTTGTAGCAATGTTGACATGTAGCAGAAGACATTGGTAAGTTGTAGCAATGTTGACATGTAGTAGAAGACATTGGTAAGTTGTAGCAATGTTGACATGAGGCAGAGACATTGGTAAGTTGTAGCAATGTTGACATGTAGTAGAAGACATTGGTAAGTTGTAGCAATGTTGACATGAGGCAGAGACATTGGTAAGTTGTAGCAATGTTGACATGAGGCAGAGACATTGGTAAGTTGTAGCAATGTTGACATGAGGCAGAGACATTGGTAAGTTGTAGCAATGTTGACATGAGGCAGAGACATTGGTAAGTTGTAGCAATGTTGACATGAGGCAGAGACATTGGTAAGTTGTAGCAATGTTGACATGTAGCAGAAGACATTGGTAAGTTGTAGCAATGTTGACATGAGACAGAGACATTGGTAAGTTGTAGCAATGTTGACATGAGACAGAGACATTGGTAAGTTGTAGCAATGTTGACATGAGGCAGAGACATTGGTAAGTTGTAGCAATGTTGACATGTAGTAGAAGACATTGGTAAGTTGTAGCAATGTTGACATGAGGCAGAGACATTGGTAAGTTGTAGCAATGTTGACATGAGACAGAGACATTGGTAAGTTGTAGCAATGTTGACATGTAGTAGAAGACATTGGTAAGCTGTAGCAATGTTGACATGTAGCAGAAGACATTGGTAAGTTGTAGCAATGTTGACATGTAGTAGAAGACATTGGTAAGTTGTAGCAATGTTGACATGAGGCAGAGACATTGGTAAGTTGTAGCAATGTTGACATGTAGTAGAAGACATTGGTAAGCTGTAGCAATGTTGACATGTAGTAGAAGACATTGGTAAGTTGTAGCAATGTTGACATGTAGTAGAAGACATTGGTAAGTTGTAGCAATGTTGACATGTAGTAGAAGACATTGGTAAGCTGTAGCAATGTTGACATGTAGTAGAAGACATTGGTAAGTTGTAGCAATGTTGACATGTAGTAGAAGACATTGGTAAGTTGTAGCAATGTTGACATGTAGTAGAAGACATTGGTAAGCTGTAGCAATGTTGACATGTAGTAGAAGACATTGGTAAGCTGTAGCAATGTTGACATGTAGTAGAAGACATTGGTAAGTTGTAGCAATGTTGACATGTAGTAGAAGACATTGGTAAGCTGTAGCAATGTTGACATGTAGTAGAAGACATTGGTAAGCTGTAGCAATGTTGACATGTAGTAGAAGACATTGGTAAGTTGTAGCAATGTTGACATGTAGTAGAAGACATTGGTAAGCTGTAGCAATGTTGACATGTAGTAGAAGACATTGGTAAGTTGTAGCAATGTTGACATGTAGTAGAAGACATTGGTAAGTTGTAGCAATGTTGACATGTAGTAGAAGACATTGGTAAGTTGTAGCAATGTTGACATGAGGCAGAGACATTGGTAAGCTGTAGCAATGTTGACATGAGGCAGAGACATTGGTAAGTTGTAGCAATGTTGACATGAGGCAGAGACATTGGTAAGTTGTAGCAATGTTGACATGTAGTAGAAGACATTGGTAAGTTGTAGCAATGTTGACATGTAGTAGAAGACATTGGTAAGTTGTAGCAATGTTGACATGTAGTAGAAGACATTGGTAAGTTGTAGCAATGTTGACATGTAGTAGAAGACATTGGTAAGTTGTAGCAATGTTGACATGTAGTAGAAGACATTGGTAAGTTGTAGCAATGTTGACATGTAGTAGAAGACATTGGTAAGTTGTAGCAATGTTGACATGTAGCAGAAGACATTGGTAAGTTGTAGCAATGTTGACATGAGGCAGAAGACATTGGTAAGTTGTAGCAATGTTGACATGTAGTAGAAGACATTGGTAAGTTGTAGCAATGTTGACATGTAGTAGAAGACATTGGTAAGTTGTAGCAATGTTGACATGAGGCAGAGACATTGGTAAGTTGTAGCAATGTTGACATGAGGCAGAGACATTGGTAAGTTGTAGCAATGTTGACATGAGACAGAGACATTGGTAAGTTGTAGCAATGTTGACATGAGGCAGAGACATTGGTAAGTTGTAGCAATGTTGACATGTAGTAGAAGACATTGGTAAGTTGTAGCAATGTTGACATGAGGCAGAAGACATTGGTAAGTTGTAGCAATGTTGACATGAGGCAGAGACATTGGTAAGTTGTAGCAATGTTGACATGAGGCAGAGACATTGGTAAGTTGTAGCAATGTTGACATGTAGTAGAAGACATTGGTAAGTTGTAGCAATGTTGACATGTAGTAGAAGACATTGGTAAGTTGTAGCAATGTTGACATGTAGTAGAAGACATTGGTAAGTTGTAGCAATGTTGACATGAGGCAGAAGACATTGGTAAGTTGTAGCAATGTTGACATGAGGCAGAAGACATTGGTAAGTTGTAGCAATGTTGACATGAGGCAGAGACATTGGTAAGTTGTAGCAATGTTGACATGTAGTAGAAGACATTGGTAAGTTGTAGCAATGTTGACATGTAGTAGAAGACATTGGTAAGCTGTAGCAATGTTGACATGTAGTAGAAGACATTGGTAAGTTGTAGCAATGTTGACATGTAGTAGAAGACATTGGTAAGTTGTAGCAATGTTGACATGAGGCAGAGACATTGGTAAGCTGTAGCAATGTTGACATGTAGTAGAAGACATTGGTAAGTTGTAGCAATGTTGACATGTAGTAGAAGACATTGGTAAGCTGTAGCAATGTTGACATGTAGTAGAAGACATTGGTAAGCTGTAGCAATGTTGACATGAGACAGAGACATTGGTAAGTTGTAGCAATGTTGACATGAGGCAGAGACATTGGTAAGTTGTAGCAATGTTGACATGTAGTAGAAGACATTGGTAAGTTGTAGCAATGTTGACATGTAGTAGAAGACATTGGTAAGTTGTAGCAATGTTGACATGAGGCAGAAGACATTGGTAAGCTGTAGCAATGTTGACATGTAGTAGAAGACATTGGTAAGTTGTAGCAATGTTGACATGAGGCAGAGACATTGGTAAGCTGTAGCAATGTTGACATGTAGTAGAAGACATTGGTAAGTTGTAGCAATGTTGACATGTAGTAGAAGACATTGGTAAGCTGTAGCAATGTTGACATGTAGTAGAAGACATTGGTAAGTTGTAGCAATGTTGACATGAGGCAGAGACATTGGTAAGTTGTAGCAATGTTGACATGTAGTAGAAGACATTGGTAAGTTGTAGCAATGTTGACATGTAGTAGAAGACATTGGTAAGTTGTAGCAATGTTGACATGTAGTAGAAGACATTGGTAAGTTGTAGCAATGTTGACATGAGGCAGAGACATTGGTAAGCTGTAGCAATGTTGACATGTAGTAGAAGACATTGGTAAGTTGTAGCAATGTTGACATGAGGCAGAAGACATTGGTAAGTTGTAGCAATGTTGACATGTAGTAGAAGACATTGGTAAGTTGTAGCAATGTTGACATGTAGTAGAAGACATTGGTAAGTTGTAGCAATGTTGACATGTAGTAGAAGACATTGGTAAGTTGTAGCAATGTTGACATGTAGCAGAAGACATTGGTAAGTTGTAGCAATGTTGACATGAGGCAGAGACATTGGTAAGTTGTAGCAATGTTGACATGTAGCAGAAGACATTGGTAAGTTGTAGCAATGTTGACATGTAGTAGAAGACATTGGTAAGTTGTAGCAATGTTGACATGTAGTAGAAGACATTGGTAAGTTGTAGCAATGTTGACATGTAGTAGAAGACATTGGTAAGTTGTAGCAATGTTGACATGAGGCAGAGACATTGGTAAGTTGTAGCAATGTTGACATGAGGCAGAGACATTGGTAAGTTGTAGCAATGTTGACATGAGCAGAGACATTGGTAAGTTGTAGCAATGTTGACATGTAGCAGAGACATTGGTAAGTTGTAGCAATGTTGACATGTAGCAGAAGACATTGGTAAGTTGTAGCAATGTTGACATGTAGTAGAAGACATTGGTAAGTTGTAGCAATGTTGACATGAGGCAGAAGACATTGGTAAGTTGTAGCAATGTTGACATGAGGCAGAGACATTGGTAAGTTGTAGCAATGTTGACATGTAGTAGAAGACATTGGTAAGTTGTAGCAATGTTGACATGAGGCAGAGACATTGGTAAGTTGTAGCAATGTTGACATGAGTAGAGACATTGGTAAGTTGTAGCAATGTTGACATGAGGCAGAGACATTGGTAAGTTGTAGCAATGTTGACATGAGGCAGAGACATTGGTAAGTTGTAGCAATGTTGACATGAGCAGAAGACATTGGTAAGTTGTAGCAATGTTGACATGTAGTAGAAGACATTGGTAAGTTGTAGCAATGTTGACATGAGACAGAGACATTGGTAAGTTGTAGCAATGTTGACATGAGACAGAGACATTGGTAAGTTGTAGCAATGTTGACATGAGGCAGAGACATTGGTAAGTTGTAGCAATGTTGACATGTAGTAGAAGACATTGGTAAGTTGTAGCAATGTTGACATGAGGCAGAGACATTGGTAAGTTGTAGCAATGTTGACATGAGTAGAGACATTGGTAAGTTGTAGCAATGTTGACATGTAGCAGAAGACATTGGTAAGTTGTAGCAATGTTGACATGTAGCAGAAGACATTGGTAAGTTGTAGCAATGTTGACATGTAGTAGAAGACATTGGTAAGTTGTAGCAATGTTGACATGAGGCAGAGACATTGGTAAGTTGTAGCAATGTTGACATGTAGTAGAAGACATTGGTAAGTTGTAGCAATGTTGACATGTAGTAGAAGACATTGGTAAGTTGTAGCAATGTTGACATGTAGTAGAAGACATTGGTAAGTTGTAGCAATGTTGACATGTAGCAGAAGACATTGGTAAGTTGTAGCAATGTTGACATGAGGCAGAGACATTGGTAAGTTGTAGCAATGTTGACATGTAGTAGAAGACATTGGTAAGTTGTAGCAATGTTGACATGTAGTAGAAGACATTGGTAAGTTGTAGCAATGTTGACATGTAGTAGAAGACATTGGTAAGTTGTAGCAATGTTGACATGTAGTAGAAGACATTGGTAAGTTGTAGCAATGTTGACATGAGGCAGAGACATTGGTAAGTTGTAGCAATGTTGACATGAGGCAGAGACATTGGTAAGTTGTAGCAATGTTGACATGAGGCAGAGACATTGGTAAGTTGTAGCAATGTTGACATGAGCAGAGACATTGGTAAGTTGTAGCAATGTTGACATGAGGCAGAGACATTGGTAAGTTGTAGCAATGTTGACATGTAGCAGAAGACATTGGTAAGTTGTAGCAATGTTGACATGAGACAGAGACATTGGTAAGTTGTAGCAATGTTGACATGAGACAGAGACATTGGTAAGTTGTAGCAATGTTGACATGAGGCAGAGACATTGGTAAGTTGTAGCAATGTTGACATGTAGTAGAAGACATTGGTAAGTTGTAGCAATGTTGACATGAGGCAGAGACATTGGTAAGTTGTAGCAATGTTGACATGAGACAGAGACATTGGTAAGTTGTAGCAATGTTGACATGTAGCAGAAGACATTGGTAAGTTGTAGCAATGTTGACATGTAGCAGAAGACATTGGTAAGTTGTAGCAATGTTGACATGTAGTAGAAGACATTGGTAAGTTGTAGCAATGTTGACATGAGGCAGAGACATTGGTAAGTTGTAGCAATGTTGACATGTAGTAGAAGACATTGGTAAGTTGTAGCAATGTTGACATGTAGTAGAAGACATTGGTAAGTTGTAGCAATGTTGACATGTAGTAGAAGACATTGGTAAGTTGTAGCAATGTTGACATGTAGTAGAAGACATTGGTAAGTTGTAGCAATGTTGACATGTAGTAGAAGACATTGGTAAGTTGTAGCAATGTTGACATGTAGTAGAAGACATTGGTAAGTTGTAGCAATGTTGACATGTAGTAGAAGACATTGGTAAGTTGTAGCAATGTTGACATGTAGTAGAAGACATTGGTAAGCTGTAGCAATGTTGACATGTAGTAGAAGACATTGGTAAGTTGTAGCAATGTTGACATGTAGTAGAAGACATTGGTAAGTTGTAGCAATGTTGACATGTAGTAGAAGACATTGGTAAGTTGTAGCAATGTTGACATGTAGTAGAAGACATTGGTAAGTTGTAGCAATGTTGACATGTAGTAGAAGACATTGGTAAGTTGTAGCAATGTTGACATGTAGTAGAAGACATTGGTAAGTTGTAGCAATGTTGACATGTAGTAGAAGACATTGGTAAGTTGTAGCAATGTTGACATGTAGTAGAAGACATTGGTAAGTTGTAGCAATGTTGACATGAGGCAGAGACATTGGTAAGTTGTAGCAATGTTGACATGTAGTAGAAGACATTGGTAAGCTGTAGCAATGTTGACATGAGGCAGAGACATTGGTAAGCTGTAGCAATGTTGACATGTAGTAGAAGACATTGGTAAGTTGTAGCAATGTTGACATGTAGTAGAAGACATTGGTAAGTTGTAGCAATGTTGACATGTAGTAGAAGACATTGGTAAGTTGTAGCAATGTTGACATGTAGTAGAAGACATTGGTAAGTTGTAGCAATGTTGACATGTAGTAGAAGACATTGGTAAGTTGTAGCAATGTTGACATGTAGTAGAAGACATTGGTAAGTTGTAGCAATGTTGACATGTAGTAGAAGACATTGGTAAGTTGTAGCAATGTTGACATGAGGCAGAGACATTGGTAAGTTGTAGCAATGTTGACATGTAGTAGAAGACATTGGTAAGTTGTAGCAATGTTGACATGTAGTAGAAGACATTGGTAAGTTGTAGCAATGTTGACATGTAGTAGAGACATTGGTAAGTTGTAGCAATGTTGACATGAGACAGAAGACATTGGTAAGTTGTAGCAATGTTGACATGAGACAGAGACATTGGTAAGTTGTAGCAATGTTGACATGAGGCAGAGACATTGGTAAGTTGTAGCAATGTTGACATGTAGTAGAAGACATTGGTAAGTTGTAGCAATGTTGACATGAGGCAGAAGACATTGGTAAGTTGTAGCAATGTTGACATGAGGCAGAGGCATTGGTAAGTTGTAGCAATGTTGACATGAGGCAGAGACATTGGTAAGTTGTAGCAATGTTGACATGTAGTAGAAGACATTGGTAAGTTGTAGCAATGTTGACATGTAGTAGAAGACATTGGTAAGTTGTAGCAATGTTGACATGTAGTAGAAGACATTGGTAAGTTGTAGCAATGTTGACATGAGGCAGAAGACATTGGTAAGTTGTAGCAATGTTGACATGAGGCAGAAGACATTGGTAAGTTGTAGCAATGTTGACATGAGGCAGAGACATTGGTAAGTTGTAGCAATGTTGACATGTAGTAGAAGACATTGGTAAGTTGTAGCAATGTTGACATGTAGTAGAAGACATTGGTAAGCTGTAGCAATGTTGACATGTAGTAGAAGACATTGGTAAGTTGTAGCAATGTTGACATGTAGTAGAAGACATTGGTAAGTTGTAGCAATGTTGACATGAGGCAGAGACATTGGTAAGTTGTAGCAATGTTGACATGTAGTAGAAGACATTGGTAAGTTGTAGCAATGTTGACATGTAGTAGAAGACATTGGTAAGCTGTAGCAATGTTGACATGTAGTAGAAGACATTGGTAAGCTGTAGCAATGTTGACATGAGACAGAGACATTGGTAAGTTGTAGCAATGTTGACATGAGGCAGAGACATTGGTAAGCTGTTGCAATGTTGACATGTAGTAGAAGACATTGGTAAGTTGTAGCAATGTTGACATGTAGTAGAAGACATTGGTAAGTTGTAGCAATGTTGACATGAGGCAGAGACATTGGTAAGTTGTAGCAATGTTGACATGTAGTAGAAGACATTGGTAAGTTGTAGCAATGTTGACATGAGGCAGAGACATTGGTAAGCTGTTGCAATGTTGACATGTAGTAGAAGACATTGGTAAGTTGTAGCAATGTTGACATGTAGTAGAAGACATTGGTAAGCTGTTGCAATGTTGACATGTAGTAGAAGACATTGGTAAGTTGTAGCAATGTTGACATGAGGCAGAGACATTGGTAAGCTGTTGCAATGTTGACATGTAGTAGAAGACATTGGTAAGTTGTAGCAATGTTGACATGTAGTAGAAGACATTGGTAAGTTGTAGCAATGTTGACATGTAGTAGAAGACATTGGTAAGTTGTAGCAATGTTGACATGAGGCAGAGACATTGGTAAGTTGTAGCAATGTTGACATGTAGTAGAAGATTGGTAAGTTGTAGCAATGTTGACATGAGGCAGAAGACATTGGTAAGTTGTAGCAATGTTGACATGTAGTAGAAGACATTGGTAAGTTGTAGCAATGTTGACATGTAGTAGAAGACATTGGTAAGCTGTAGCAATGTTGACATGTAGTAGAAGACATTGGTAAGTTGTAGCAATGTTGACATGTAGTAGAAGACATTGGTAAGTTGTAGCAATGTTGACATGAGGCAGAGACATTGGTAAGTTGTAGCAATGTTGACATGTAGCAGAAGACATTGGTAAGTTGTAGCAATGTTGACATGTAGTAGAAGACATTGGTAAGTTGTAGCAATGTTGACATGTAGTAGAAGACATTGGTAAGTTGTAGCAATGTTGACATGTAGTAGAAGACATTGGTAAGTTGTAGCAATGTTGACATGAGGCAGAGACATTGGTAAGTTGTAGCAATGTTGACATGAGGCAGAGACATTGGTAAGTTGTAGCAATGTTGACATGAGGCAGAGACATTGGTAAGTTGTAGCAATGTTGACATGAGGCAGAGACATTGGTAAGTTGTAGCAATGTTGACATGTAGCAGAAGACATTGGTAAGTTGTAGCAATGTTGACATGTAGTAGAAGACATTGGTAAGTTGTAGCAATGTTGACATGAGGCAGAGACATTGGTAAGTTGTAGCAATGTTGACATGAGGCAGAGACATTGGTAAGTTGTAGCAATGTTGACATGTAGTAGAAGACATTGGTAAGTTGTAGCAATGTTGACATGAGTAGAAGACATTGGTAAGTTGTAGCAATGTTGACATGAGGCAGAGACATTGGTAAGTTGTAGCAATGTTGACATGAGGCAGAGACATTGGTAAGTTGTAGCAATGTTGACATGAGGCAGAGACATTGGTAAGTTGTAGCAATGTTGACATGAGGCAGAGACATTGGTAAGTTGTAGCAATGTTGACATGTAGCAGAAGACATTGGTAAGTTGTAGCAATGTTGACATGAGACAGAGACATTGGTAAGTTGTAGCAATGTTGACATGAGACAGAAGACATTGGTAAGTTGTAGCAATGTTGACATGAGGCAGAGACATTGGTAAGTTGTAGCAATGTTGACATGTAGTAGAAGACATTGGTAAGTTGTAGCAATGTTGACATGAGGCAGAGACATTGGTAAGTTGTAGCAATGTTGACATGAGACAGAGACATTGGTAAGTTGTAGCAATGTTGACATGTAGCAGAAGACATTGGTAAGCTGTAGCAATGTTGACATGTAGCAGAAGACAATGGTAAGTTGTAGCAATGTTGACATGTAGTAGAAGACATTGGTAAGTTGTAGCAATGTTGACATGAGGCAGAGACATTGGTAAGTTGTAGCAATGTTGACATGTAGTAGAAGACATTGGTAAGTTGTAGCAATGTTGACATGTAGTAGAAGACATTGGTAAGTTGTAGCAATGTTGACATGTAGTAGAAGACATTGGTAAGCTGTAGCAATGTTGACATGTAGCAGAAGACATTGGTAAGTTGTAGCAATGTTGACATGAGAGAAGACATTGGTAAGTTGTAGCAATGTTGACATGTAGTAGAAGACATTGGTAAGTTGTAGCAATGTTGACATGTAGTAGAAGACATTGGTAAGCTGTAGCAATGTTGACATGTAGTAGAAGACATTGGTAAGCTGTAGCAATGTTGACATGTAGTAGAAGACATTGGTAAGTTGTAGCAATGTTGACATGTAGTAGAAGACATTGGTAAGCTGTTGCAATGTTGACATGTAGTAGAAGACATTGGTAAGTTGTAGCAATGTTGACATGTAGTAGAAGACATTGGTAAGCTGTTGCAATGTTGACATGTAGTAGAAGACATTGGTAAGTTGTAGCAATGTTGACATGTAGTAGAAGACATTGGTAAGTTGTAGCAATGTTGACATGTAGTAGAAGACATTGGTAAGTTGTAGCAATGTTGACATGTAGTAGAAGACATTGGTAAGTTGTAGCAATGTTGACATGTAGTAGAAGACATTGGTAAGTTGTAGCAATGTTGACATGTAGTAGAAGACATTGGTAAGTTGTAGCAATGTTGACATGAGGCAGAAGACATTGGTAAGTTGTAGCAATGTTGACATGAGGCAGAGACATTGGTAAGTTGTAGCAATGTTGACATGAGGCAGAGACATTGGTAAGCTGTAGCAATGTTGACATGTAGTAGAAGACATTGGTAAGTTGTAGCAATGTTGACATGTAGTAGAAGACATTGGTAAGTTGTAGCAATGTTGACATGTAGTAGAAGACATTGGTAAGTTGTAGCAATGTTGACATGTAGTAGAAGACATTGGTAAGTTGTAGCAATGTTGACATGTAGTAGAAGACATTGGTAAGTTGTAGCAATGTTGACATGTAGTAGAAGACATTGGTAAGTTGTAGCAATGTTGACATGTAGTAGAAGACATTGGTAAGTTGTAGCAATGTTGACATGAGCAGAGACATTGGTAAGTTGTAGCAATGTTGACATGTAGCAGAAGACATTGGTAAGTTGTAGCAATGTTGACATGTAGTAGAAGACATTGGTAAGTTGTAGCAATGTTGACATGTAGCAGAAGACATTGGTAAGTTGTAGCAATGTTGACATGAGGCAGAGACATTGGTAAGTTGTAGCAATGTTGACATGTAGTAGAAGACATTGGTAAGTTGTAGCAATGTTGACATGTAGTAGAAGACATTGGTAAGTTGTAGCAATGTTGACATGTAGCAGAAGACATTGGTAAGTTGTAGCAATGTTGACATGTAGTAGAAGACATTGGTAAGTTGTAGCAATGTTGACATGTAGTAGAAGACATTGGTAAGTTGTAGCAATGTTGACATGAGGCAGAAGACATTGGTAAGTTGTAGCAATGTTGACATGAGTACAGAGACATTGGTAAGTTGTAGCAATGTTGACATGAGGCAGAGACATTGGTAAGTTGTAGCAATGTTGACATGAGGCAGAGACATTGGTAAGTTGTAGCAATGTTGACATGTAGTAGAAGACATTGGTAAGTTGTAGCAATGTTGACATGAGTAGAGACATTGGTAAGTTGTAGCAATGTTGACATGAGGCAGAGACATTGGTAAGTTGTAGCAATGTTGACATGAGGCAGAAGACATTGGTAAGTTGTAGCAATGTTGACATGAGGCAGAGACATTGGTAAGTTGTAGCAATGTTGACATGAGGCAGAGACATTGGTAAGTTGTAGCAATGTTGACATGAGACAGAGACATTGGTAAGTTGTAGCAATGTTGACATGTAGTAGAAGACATTGGTAAGCTGTAGCAATGTTGACATGTAGTAGAAGACATTGGTAAGCTGTAGCAATGTTGACATGTAGTAGAAGACATTGGTAAGTTGTAGCAATGTTGACATGTAGTAGAAGACATTGGTAAGCTGTAGCAATGTTGACATGAGGCAGAGACATTGGTAAGCTGTAGCAATGTTGACATGTAGTAGAAGACATTGGTAAGCTGTAGCAATGTTGACATGTAGTAGAAGACATTGGTAAGTTGTAGCAATGTTGACATGTAGTAGAAGACATTGGTAAGCTGTAGCAATGTTGACATGAAGCAGAGACATTGGTAAGTTGTAGCAATGTTGACATGTAGTAGAAGACATTGGTAAGTTGTAGCAATGTTGACATGAGGCAGAGACATTGGTAAGTTGTAGCAATGTTGACATGTAGTAGAAGACATTGGTAAGTTGTAGCAATGTTGACATGAGGCAGAAGACATTGGTAAGTTGTAGCAATGTTGACATGAGCAGAGACATTGGTAAGTTGTAGCAATGTTGACATGAGGCAGAGACATTGGTAAGTTGTAGCAATGTTGACATGTAGTAGAAGACATTGGTAAGTTGTAGCAATGTTGACATGAGGCAGAAGACATTGGTAAGTTGTAGCAATGTTGACATGAGGCAGAGACATTGGTAAGTTGTAGCAATGTTGACATGAGGCAGAGACATTGGTAAGTTGTAGCAATGTTGACATGTAGTAGAAGACATTGGTAAGTTGTAGCAATGTTGACATGTAGTAGAAGACATTGGTAAGTTGTAGCAATGTTGACATGTAGTAGAAGACATTGGTAAGTTGTAGCAATGTTGACATGAGGCAGAAGACATTGGTAAGTTGTAGCAATGTTGACATGAGGCAGAAGACATTGGTAAGTTGTAGCAATGTTGACATGAGGCAGAGACATTGGTAAGTTGTAGCAATGTTGACATGTAGTAGAAGACATTGGTAAGTTGTAGCAATGTTGACATGTAGTAGAAGACATTGGTAAGCTGTAGCAATGTTGACATGTAGTAGAAGACATTGGTAAGTTGTAGCAATGTTGACATGTAGTAGAAGACATTGGTAAGTTGTAGCAATGTTGACATGAGGCAGAGACATTGGTAAGCTGTTGCAATGTTGACATGTAGTAGAAGACATTGGTAAGTTGTAGCAATGTTGACATGTAGTAGAAGACATTGGTAAGCTGTAGCAATGTTGACATGTAGTAGAAGACATTGGTAAGCTGTAGCAATGTTGACATGAGACAGAGACATTGGTAAGTTGTAGTAATGTTGACATGAGGCAGAGACATTGGTAAGCTGTTGCAATGTTGACAAGTAGTAGAAGACATTGGTAAGTTGTAGCAATGTTGACATGTAGTAGAAGACATTGGTAAGTTGTAGCAATGTTGACATGAGGCAGAAGACATTGGTAAGTTGTAGCAATGTTGACATGTAGTAGAAGACATTGGTAAGTTGTAGCAATGTTGACATGAGGCAGAGACATTGGTAAGCTGTTGCAATGTTGACATGTAGTAGAAGACATTGGTAAGTTGTAGCAATGTTGACATGAGGCAGAGACATTGGTAAGCTGTTGCAATGTTGACATGTAGTAGAAGACATTGGTAAGCTGTAGCAATGTTGACATGTAGTAGAAGACATTGGTAAGCTGTAGCAATGTTGACATGTAGTAGAAGACATTGGTAAGTTGTAGCAATGTTGACATGAGGCAGAGACATTGGTAAGCTGTAGCAATGTTGACATGTAGTAGAAGACATTGGTAAGTTGTAGCAATGTTGACATGTAGTAGAAGACATTGGTAAGTTGTAGCAATGTTGACATGTAGTAGAAGACATTGGTAAGTTGTAGCAATGTTGACATGTAGTAGAAGACATTGGTAAGTTGTAGCAATGTTGACATGTAGCAGAGACATTGGTAAGCTGTAGCAATGTTGACATGTAGTAGAAGATTGGTAAGTTGTAGCAATGTTGACATGAGGCAGAAGACATTGGTAAGTTGTAGCAATGTTGACATGTAGTAGAAGACATTGGTAAGCTGTAGCAATGTTGACATGTAGTAGAAGACATTGGTAAGCTGTAGCAATGTTGACATGTAGTAGAAGACATTGGTAAGTTGTAGCAATGTTGACATGTAGTAGAAGACATTGGTAAGTTGTAGCAATGTTGACATGAGGCAGAGACATTGGTAAGTTGTAGCAATGTTGACATGTAGCAGAAGACATTGGTAAGTTGTAGCAATGTTGACATGTAGTAGAAGACATTGGTAAGTTGTAGCAATGTTGACATGTAGTAGAAGACATTGGTAAGTTGTAGCAATGTTGACATGTAGTAGAAGACATTGGTAAGTTGTAGCAATGTTGACATGAGGCAGAGACATTGGTAAGTTGTAGCAATGTTGACATGAGGCAGAGACATTGGTAAGTTGTAGCAATGTTGACATGAGGCAGAGACATTGGTAAGTTGTAGCAATGTTGACATGAGGCAGAGACATTGGTAAGTTGTAGCAATGTTGACATGTAGCAGAAGACATTGGTAAGTTGTAGCAATGTTGACATGTAGTAGAAGACATTGGTAAGTTGTAGCAATGTTGACATGTAGTAGAAGACATTGGTAAGTTGTAGCAATGTTGACATGTAGTAGAAGACATTGGTAAGTTGTAGCAATGTTGACATGTAGTAGAAGACATTGGTAAGTTGTAGCAATGTTGACATGAGGCAGAGACATTGGTAAGTTGTAGCAATGTTGACATGAGGCAGAGACATTGGTAAGTTGTAGCAATGTTGACATGAGGCAGAGACATTGGTAAGTTGTAGCAATGTTGACATGAGGCAGAGACATTGGTAAGTTGTAGCAATGTTGACATGTAGCAGAAGACATTGGTAAGTTGTAGCAATGTTGACATGAGGCAGAGACATTGGTAAGTTGTAGCAATGTTGACATGAGACAGAGACATTGGTAAGTTGTAGCAATGTTGACATGAGGCAGAGACATTGGTAAGTTGTAGCAATGTTGACATGTAGTAGAAGACATTGGTAAGTTGTAGCAATGTTGACATGAGGCAGAGACATTGGTAAGTTGTAGCAATGTTGACATGAGACAGAGACATTGGTAAGTTGTAGCAATGTTGACATGTAGCAGAAGACATTGGTAAGTTGTAGCAATGTTGACATGTAGCAGAAGACATTGGTAAGTTGTAGCAATGTTGACATGTAGTAGAAGACATTGGTAAGTTGTAGCAATGTTGACATGAGGCAGAGACATTGGTAAGTTGTAGCAATGTTGACATGTAGTAGAAGACATTGGTAAGTTGTAGCAATGTTGACATGTAGTAGAAGACATTGGTAAGTTGTAGCAATGTTGACATGTAGTAGAAGACATTGGTAAGTTGTAGCAATGTTGACATGTAGTAGAAGACATTGGTAAGCTGTAGCAATGTTGACATGTAGTAGAAGACATTGGTAAGCTGTAGCAATGTTGACATGTAGTAGAAGACATTGGTAAGTTGTAGCAATGTTGACATGTAGTAGAAGACATTGGTAAGCTGTAGCAATGTTGACATGTAGTAGAAGACATTGGTAAGCTGTAGCAATGTTGACATGTAGTAGAAGACATTGGTAAGTTGTAGCAATGTTGACATGTAGTAGAAGACATTGGTAAGCTGTTGCAATGTTGACATGTAGTAGAAGACATTGGTAAGTTGTAGCAATGTTGACATGTAGTAGAAGACATTGGTAAGTTGTAGCAATGTTGACATGTAGTAGAAGACATTGGTAAGTTGTAGCAATGTTGACATGTAGTAGAAGACATTGGTAAGTTGTAGCAATGTTGACATGTAGTAGAAGACATTGGTAAGTTGTAGCAATGTTGACATGTAGTAGAAGACATTGGTAAGTTGTAGCAATGTTGACATGTAGTAGAAGACATTGGTAAGTTGTAGCAATGTTGACATGTAGTAGAAGACATTGGTAAGTTGTAGCAATGTTGACATGAGGCAGAGACATTGGTAAGCTGTAGCAATGTTGACATGAGCAGAGACATTGGTAAGTTGTAGCAATGTTGACATGAGGCAGAGACATTGGTAAGCTGTAGCAATGTTGACATGTAGTAGAAGACATTGGTAAGTTGTAGCAATGTTGACATGTAGTAGAAGACATTGGTAAGTTGTAGCAATGTTGACATGTAGTAGAAGACATTGGTAAGTTGTAGCAATGTTGACATGTAGTAGAAGACATTGGTAAGTTGTAGCAATGTTGACATGTAGTAGAAGACATTGGTAAGTTGTAGCAATGTTGACATGTAGTAGAAGACATTGGTAAGTTGTAGCAATGTTGACATGTAGTAGAAGACATTGGTAAGTTGTAGCAATGTTGACATGAGGCAGAGACATTGGTAAGTTGTAGCAATGTTGACATGTAGTAGAAGACATTGGTAAGTTGTAGCAATGTTGACATGTAGTAGAAGACATTGGTAAGTTGTAGCAATGTTGACATGTAGCAGAAGACATTGGTAAGTTGTAGCAATGTTGACATGTAGTAGAAGACATTGGTAAGTTGTAGCAATGTTGACATGTAGTAGAAGACATTGGTAAGTTGTAGCAATGTTGACATGAGGCAGAGACATTGGTAAGTTGTAGCAATGTTGACATGAGACAGAGACATTGGTAAGTTGTAGCAATGTTGACATGAGACAGAGACATTGGTAAGTTGTAGCAATGTTGACATGAGGCAGAGACATTGGTAAGTTGTAGCAATGTTGACATGTAGTAGAAGACATTGGTAAGTTGTAGCAATGTTGACATGAGGCAGAAGACATTGGTAAGTTGTAGCAATGTTGACATGAGGCAGAGACATTGGTAAGTTGTAGCAATGTTGACATGAGGCAGAGACATTGGTAAGTTGTAGCAATGTTGACATGTAGTAGAAGACATTGGTAAGTTGTAGCAATGTTGACATGTAGTAGAAGACATTGGTAAGTTGTAGCAATGTTGACATGTAGTAGAAGACATTGGTAAGTTGTAGCAATGTTGACATGAGCAGAAGACATTGGTAAGTTGTAGCAATGTTGACATGAGGCAGAAGACATTGGTAAGTTGTAGCAATGTTGACATGAGGCAGAGGCATTGGTAAGTTGTAGCAATGTTGACATGTAGTAGAAGACATTGGTAAGTTGTAGCAATGTTGACATGTAGTAGAAGACATTGGTAAGCTGTAGCAATGTTGACATGTAGTAGAAGACATTGGTAAGTTGTAGCAATGTTGACATGTAGTAGAAGACATTGGTAAGTTGTAGCAATGTTGACATGAGGCAGAGACATTGGTAAGCTGTTGCAATGTTGACATGTAGTAGAAGACATTGGTAAGTTGTAGCAATGTTGACATGTAGTAGAAGACATTGGTAAGCTGTAGCAATGTTGACATGTAGTAGAAGACATTGGTAAGCTGTAGCAATGTTGACATGAGACAGAGACATTGGTAAGTTGTAGCAATGTTGACATGAGGCAGAGACATTGGTAAGCTGTTGCAATGTTGACAAGTAGTAGAAGACATTGGTAAGTTGTAGCAATGTTGACATGTAGTAGAAGACATTGGTAAGTTGTAGCAATGTTGACATGAGGCAGAAGACATTGGTAAGTTGTAGCAATGTTGACATGTAGTAGAAGACATTGGTAAGTTGTAGCAATGTTGACATGAGGCAGATACATTGGTAAGCTGTTGCAATGTTGACATGTAGTAGAAGACATTGGTAAGTTGTAGCAATGTTGACATGAGGCAGAGACATTGGTAAGCTGTAGCAATGTTGACATGTAGTAGAAGACATTGGTAAGCTGTAGCAATGTTGACATGTAGTAGAAGACATTGGTAAGCTGTTGCAATGTTGACATGTAGTAGAAGACATTGGTAAGTTGTAGCAATGTTGACATGAGGCAGAGACATTGGTAAGCTGTTGCAATGTTGACATGTAGTAGAAGACATTGGTAAGTTGTAGCAATGTTGACATGTAGTAGAAGACATTGGTAAGTTGTAGCAATGTTGACATGTAGTAGAAGACATTGGTAAGTTGTAGCAATGTTGACATGAGGCAGATACATTGGTAAGCTGTAGCAATGTTGACATGTAGTAGAAGACATTGGTAAGTTGTAGCAATGTTGACATGAGGCAGAAGACATTGGTAAGTTGTAGCAATGTTGACATGTAGTAGAAGACATTGGTAAGCTGTAGCAATGTTGACATGTAGTAGAAGACATTGGTAAGCTGTAGCAATGTTGACATGTAGTAGAAGACATTGGTAAGTTGTAGCAATGTTGACATGTAGCAGAAGACATTGGTAAGTTGTAGCAATGTTGACATGAGGCAGAGACATTGGTAAGTTGTAGCAATGTTGACATGTAGCAGAAGACATTGGTAAGTTGTAGCAATGTTGACATGTAGTAGAAGACATTGGTAAGTTGTAGCAATGTTGACATGTAGTAGAAGACATTGGTAAGTTGTAGCAATGTTGACATGTAGTAGAAGACATTGGTAAGTTGTAGCAATGTTGACATGAGGCAGAGACATTGGTAAGTTGTAGCAATGTTGACATGAGGCAGAGACATTGGTAAGTTGTAGCAATGTTGACATGAGGCAGAGACATTGGTAAGTTGTAGCAATGTTGACATGAGGCAGAGACATTGGTAAGTTGTAGCAATGTTGACATGTAGCAGAAGACATTGGTAAGTTGTAGCAATGTTGACATGTAGTAGAAGACATTGGTAAGTTGTAGCAATGTTGACATGAGGCAGAGACATTGGTAAGTTGTAGCAATGTTGACATGAGGCAGAGACATTGGTAAGTTGTAGCAATGTTGACATGTAGTAGAAGACATTGGTAAGTTGTAGCAATGTTGACATGAGGCAGAGACATTGGTAAGTTGTAGCAATGTTGACATGAGGCAGAGACATTGGTAAGTTGTAGCAATGTTGACATGAGTAGAAGACATTGGTAAGTTGTAGCAATGTTGACATGAGGCAGAGACATTGGTAAGTTGTAGCAATGTTGACATGAGACAGAGACATTGGTAAGTTGTAGCAATGTTGACATGTAGCAGAAGACATTGGTAAGCTGTAGCAATGTTGACATGTAGCAGAAGACATTGGTAAGTTGTAGCAATGTTGACATGTAGTAGAAGACATTGGTAAGTTGTAGCAATGTTGACATGTAGTAGAAGACATTGGTAAGTTGTAGCAATGTTGACATGTAGTAGAAGACATTGGTAAGTTGTAGCAATGTTGACATGAGACAGAGACATTGGTAAGTTGTAGCAATGTTGACATGAGGCAGAGACATTGGTAAGCTGTAGCAATGTTGACATGTAGTAGAAGACATTGGTAAGTTGTAGCAATGTTGACATGTAGTAGAAGACATTGGTAAGTTGTAGCAATGTTGACATGAGTAGAAGACATTGGTAAGTTGTAGCAATGTTGACATGTAGTAGAAGACATTGGTAAGTTGTAGCAATGTTGACATGAGGCAGAGACATTGGTAAGTTGTAGCAATGTTGACATGTAGTAGAAGACATTGGTAAGTTGTAGCAATGTTGACATGAGGCAGAGACATTGGTAAGCTGTAGCAATGTTGACATGTAGTAGAAGACATTGGTAAGTTGTAGCAATGTTGACATGTAGTAGAAGACATTGGTAAGTTGTAGCAATGTTGACATGTAGTAGAAGACATTGGTAAGTTGTAGCAATGTTGACATGAGGCAGAGACATTGGTAAGCTGTTGCAATGTTGACATGTAGTAGAAGACATTGGTAAGTTGTAGCAATGTTGACATGAGGCAGAAGACATTGGTAAGTTGTAGCAATGTTGACATGTAGTAGAAGACATTGGTAAGTTGTAGCAATGTTGACATGAGGCAGAGACATTGGTAAGCTGTTGCAATGTTGACATGTAGTAGAAGATTGGTAAGTTGTAGCAATGTTGACATGAGGCAGAGACATTGGTAAGTTGTAGCAATGTTGACATGTAGTAGAAGACATTGGTAAGTTGTAGCAATGTTGACATGTAGTAGAAGACATTGGTAAGTTGTAGCAATGTTGACATGTAGTAGAAGACATTGGTAAGTTGTAGCAATGTTGACATGAGGCAGAAGACATTGGTAAGTTGTAGCAATGTTGACATGAGCAGAAGACATTGGTAAGTTGTAGCAATGTTGACATGTAGTAGAAGACATTGGTAAGTTGTAGCAATGTTGACATGAGGCAGAGACATTGGTAAGTTGTAGCAATGTTGACATGTAGTAGAAGACATTGGTAAGTTGTAGCAATGTTGACATGAGGCAGAAGACATTGGTAAGTTGTAGCAATGTTGACATGAGGCAGAGGACATTGGTAAGTTGTAGCAATGTTGACATGAGGCAGAGACATTGGTAAGTTGTAGCAATGTTGACATGTAGTAGAAGACATTGGTAAGTTGTAGCAATGTTGACATGTAGTAGAAGACATTGGTAAGTTGTAGCAATGTTGACATGTAGTAGAAGACATTGGTAAGTTGTAGCAATGTTGACATGAGGCAGAAGACATTGGTAAGTTGTAGCAATGTTGACATGAGGCAGAAGACATTGGTAAGTTGTAGCAATGTTGACATGAGGCAGAGACATTGGTAAGTTGTAGCAATGTTGACATGTAGTAGAAGACATTGGTAAGTTGTAGCAATGTTGACATGTAGTAGAAGACATTGGTAAGCTGTAGCAATGTTGACATGTAGTAGAAGACATTGGTAAGTTGTAGCAATGTTGACATGTAGTAGAAGACATTGGTAAGTTGTAGCAATGTTGACATGAGGCAGAGACATTGGTAAGTTGTTGCAATGTTGACATGTAGTAGAAGACATTGGTAAGTTGTAGCAATGTTGACATGTAGTAGAAGACATTGGTAAGCTGTAGCAATGTTGACATGTAGTAGAAGACATTGGTAAGCTGTAGCAATGTTGACATGAGACAGAGACATTGGTAAGTTGTAGCAATGTTGACATGAGGCAGAGACATTGGTAAGTTGTAGCAATGTTGACATGTAGTAGAAGACATTGGTAAGTTGTAGCAATGTTGACATGTAGTAGAAGACATTGGTAAGTTGTAGCAATGTTGACATGAGGCAGAAGACATTGGTAAGTTGTAGCAATGTTGACATGTAGTAGAAGACATTGGTAAGTTGTAGCAATGTTGACATGAGGCAGAGACATTGGTAAGCTGTAGCAATGTTGACATGTAGTAGAAGACATTGGTAAGTTGTAGCAATGTTGACATGAGGCAGAGACATTGGTAAGCTGTAGCAATGTTGACATGTAGTAGAAGACATTGGTAAGTTGTAGCAATGTTGACATGTAGTAGAAGACATTGGTAAGTTGTAGCAATGTTGACATGTAGTAGAAGACATTGGTAAGTTGTAGCAATGTTGACATGAGGCAGAAGACATTGGTAAGTTGTAGCAATGTTGACATGAGTAGAAGACATTGGTAAGTTGTAGCAATGTTGACATGAGGCAGAGACATTGGTAAGTTGTAGCAATGTTGACATGTAGTAGAAGACATTGGTAAGTTGTAGCAATGTTGACATGAGGCAGAAGACATTGGTAAGTTGTAGCAATGTTGACATGAGGCAGAGGCATTGGTAAGTTGTAGCAATGTTGACATGAGGCAGAGACATTGGTAAGTTGTAGCAATGTTGACATGTAGTAGAAGACATTGGTAAGTTGTAGCAATGTTGACATGTAGTAGAAGACATTGGTAAGTTGTAGCAATGTTGACATGTAGTAGAAGACATTGGTAAGTTGTAGCAATGTTGACATGAGGCAGAAGACATTGGTAAGTTGTAGCAATGTTGACATGAGGCAGAAGACATTGGTAAGTTGTAGCAATGTTGACATGAGTAGAAGACATTGGTAAGTTGTAGCAATGTTGACATGTAGTAGAAGACATTGGTAAGTTGTAGCAATGTTGACATGTAGTAGAAGACATTGGTAAGCTGTAGCAATGTTGACATGTAGTAGAAGACATTGGTAAGTTGTAGCAATGTTGACATGTAGTAGAAGACATTGGTAAGTTGTAGCAATGTTGACATGAGTAGAAGACATTGGTAAGTTGTAGCAATGTTGACATGTAGTAGAAGACATTGGTAAGTTGTAGCAATGTTGACATGTAGTAGAAGACATTGGTAAGCTGTAGCAATGTTGACATGTAGTAGAAGACATTGGTAAGTTGTAGCAATGTTGACATGAGACAGAGACATTGGTAAGTTGTAGCAATGTTGACATGAGGCAGAGACATTGGTAAGTTGTAGCAATGTTGACATGTAGTAGAAGACATTGGTAAGTTGTAGCAATGTTGACATGTAGTAGAAGACATTGGTAAGTTGTAGCAATGTTGACATGAGGCAGAAGACATTGGTAAGTTGTAGCAATGTTGACATGTAGTAGAAGACATTGGTAAGTTGTAGCAATGTTGACATGAGGCAGAAGACATTGGTAAGTTGTAGCAATGTTGACATGTAGTAGAAGACATTGGTAAGTTGTAGCAATGTTGACATGAGGCAGAGACATTGGTAAGTTGTAGCAATGTTGACATGTAGTAGAAGACATTGGTAAGCTGTAGCAATGTTGACATGTAGTAGAAGACATTGGTAAGCTGTTGCAATGTTGACATGTAGTAGAAGACATTGGTAAGTTGTAGCAATGTTGACATGAGGCAGAGACATTGGTAAGTTGTAGCAATGTTGACATGTAGTAGAAGACATTGGTAAGTTGTAGCAATGTTGACATGTAGTAGAAGACATTGGTAAGTTGTAGCAATGTTGACATGTAGAGACATTGGTAAGTTGTAGCAATGTTGACATGAGTAGAAGACATTGGTAAGTTGTAGCAATGTTGACATGAGGCAGAAGACATTGGTAAGTTGTAGCAATGTTGACATGAGGCAGAGACATTGGTAAGTTGTAGCAATGTTGACATGAGGCAGAAGACATTGGTAAGTTGTAGCAATGTTGACATGTAGTAGAAGACATTGGTAAGTTGTAGCAATGTTGACATGTAGTAGAAGACATTGGTAAGTTGTAGCAATGTTGACATGTAGTAGAAGACATTGGTAAGTTGTAGCAATGTTGACATGAGTAGAAGACATTGGTAAGTTGTAGCAATGTTGACATGTAGTAGAAGACATTGGTAAGTTGTAGCAATGTTGACATGAGGCAGAAGACATTGGTAAGTTGTAGCAATGTTGACATGTAGTAGAAGACATTGGTAAGTTGTAGCAATGTTGACATGTAGTAGAAGACATTGGTAAGTTGTAGCAATGTTGACATGTAGTAGAAGACATTGGTAAGTTGTAGCAATGTTGACATGTAGTAGAAGACATTGGTAAGTTGTAGCAATGTTGACATGAGGCAGAGACATTGGTAAGTTGTAGCAATGTTGACATGTAGTAGAAGACATTGGTAAGTTGTAGCAATGTTGACATGAGGCAGAGACATTGGTAAGCTGTAGCAATGTTGACATGTAGTAGAAGACATTGGTAAGTTGTAGCAATGTTGACATGTAGTAGAAGACATTGGTAAGTTGTAGCAATGTTGACATGTAGTAGAAGACATTGGTAAGTTGTAGCAATGTTGACATGAGGCAGAGACATTGGTAAGTTGTAGCAATGTTGACATGTAGTAGAAGACATTGGTAAGTTGTAGCAATGTTGACATGTAGTAGAAGACATTGGTAAGTTGTAGCAATGTTGACATGTAGTAGAAGACATTGGTAAGTTGTAGCAATGTTGACATGTAGTAGAAGACATTGGTAAGTTGTAGCAATGTTGACATGAGGCAGAGACATTGGTAAGTTGTAGCAATGTTGACATGTAGTAGAAGACATTGGTAAGTTGTAGCAATGTTGACATGAGGCAGAAGACATTGGTAAGTTGTAGCAATGTTGACATGTAGTAGAAGACATTGGTAAGTTGTAGCAATGTTGACATGTAGTAGAAGACATTGGTAAGTTGTAGCAATGTTGACATGTAGTAGAAGACATTGGTAAGTTGTAGCAATGTTGACATGTAGTAGAAGACATTGGTAAGTTGTAGCAATGTTGACATGAGGCAGAGACATTGGTAAGTTGTAGCAATGTTGACATGTAGCAGAAGACATTGGTAAGTTGTAGCAATGTTGACATGTAGTAGAAGACATTGGTAAGTTGTAGCAATGTTGACATGTAGTAGAAGACATTGGTAAGTTGTAGCAATGTTGACATGTAGTAGAAGACATTGGTAAGTTGTAGCAATGTTGACATGAGGCAGAGACATTGGTAAGTTGTAGCAATGTTGACATGAGGCAGAGACATTGGTAAGTTGTAGCAATGTTGACATGAGGCAGAGACATTGGTAAGTTGTAGCAATGTTGACATGAGGCAGAGACATTGGTAAGTTGTAGCAATGTTGACATGTAGCAGAAGACATTGGTAAGTTGTAGCAATGTTGACATGTAGTAGAAGACATTGGTAAGTTGTAGCAATGTTGACATGAGGCAGAAGACATTGGTAAGTTGTAGCAATGTTGACATGAGGCAGAGACATTGGTAAGTTGTAGCAATGTTGACATGTAGTAGAAGACATTGGTAAGTTGTAGCAATGTTGACATGAGGCAGAGACATTGGTAAGTTGTAGCAATGTTGACATGAGGCAGAGACATTGGTAAGTTGTAGCAATGTTGACATGAGGCAGAGACATTGGTAAGTTGTAGCAATGTTGACATGAGGCAGAGACATTGGTAAGTTGTAGCAATGTTGACATGTAGCAGAAGACATTGGTAAGTTGTAGCAATGTTGACATGAGACAGAGACATTGGTAAGTTGTAGCAATGTTGACATGAGACAGAGACATTGGTAAGTTGTAGCAATGTTGACATGAGGCAGAGACATTGGTAAGTTGTAGCAATGTTGACATGTAGTAGAAGACATTGGTAAGTTGTAGCAATGTTGACATGAGGCAGAGACATTGGTAAGTTGTAGCAATGTTGACATGAGACAGAGACATTGGTAAGTTGTAGCAATGTTGACATGTAGCAGAAGACATTGGTAAGCTGTAGCAATGTTGACATGTAGCAGAAGACATTGGTAAGTTGTAGCAATGTTGACATGTAGTAGAAGACATTGGTAAGTTGTAGCAATGTTGACATGAGGCAGAGACATTGGTAAGTTGTAGCAATGTTGACATGTAGTAGAAGACATTGGTAAGCTGTAGCAATGTTGACATGTAGTAGAAGACATTGGTAAGTTGTAGCAATGTTGACATGTAGTAGAAGACATTGGTAAGCTGTAGCAATGTTGACATGTAGTAGAAGACATTGGTAAGTTGTAGCAATGTTGACATGTAGTAGAAGACATTGGTAAGCTGTAGCAATGTTGACATGTAGTAGAAGACATTGGTAAGTTGTAGCAATGTTGACATGTAGTAGAAGACATTGGTAAGCTGTAGCAATGTTGACATGTAGTAGAAGACATTGGTAAGCTGTAGCAATGTTGACATGTAGTAGAAGACATTGGTAAGTTGTAGCAATGTTGACATGTAGTAGAAGACATTGGTAAGCTGTTGCAATGTTGACATGTAGTAGAAGACATTGGTAAGTTGTTGCAATGTTGACATGTAGTAGAAGACATTGGTAAGCTGTTGCAATGTTGACATGTAGTAGAAGACATTGGTAAGCTGTAGCAATGTTGACATGTAGTAGAAGACATTGGTAAGTTGTTGCAATGTTGACATGTAGTAGAAGACATTGGTAAGCTGTTGCAATGTTGACATGTAGTAGAAGACATTGGTAAGTTGTAGCAATGTTGACATGTAGTAGAAGACATTGGTAAGTTGTTGCAATGTTGACATGTAGTAGAAGACATTGGTAAGCTGTTGCAATGTTGACATGTAGTAGAGACATTGGTAAGCTGTAGCAATGTTGACATGAGGCAGAGACATTGGTAAGCTGTAGCAATGTTGACATGAGGCAGAGACATTGGTAAGCTGTAGCAATGTTGACATGTAGTAGAAGACATTGGTAAGTTGTAGCAATGTTGACATGTAGTAGAAGACATTGGTAAGTTGTAGCAATGTTGACATGTAGTAGAAGACATTGGTAAGCTGTAGCAATGTTGACATGTAGTAGAAGACATTGGTAAGTTGTAGCAATGTTGACATATAGTAGAAGACATTGGTAAGTTGTAGCAATGTTGACATGTAGTAGAAGACATTGGTAAGTTGTAGCAATGTTGACATGTAGCAGAAGACATTGGTAAGTTGTAGCAATGTTGACATGAGGCAGAGACATTGGTAAGTTGTAGCAATGTTGACATGTAGTAGAAGACATTGGTAAGTTGTAGCAATGTTGATATGTAGTAGAAGACATTGGTAAGTTGTAGCAATGTTGACATGTAGCAGAAGACATTGGTAAGTTGTAGCAATGTTGACATGTAGTAGAAGACATTGGTAAGTTGTAGCAATGTTGACATGTAGTAGAAGACATTGGTAAATTGTAGCAATGTTGACATGAGGCAGAGACATTGGTAAGTTGTAGCAATGTTGACATGAGACAGAGACATTGGTAAGTTGTAGCAATGTTGACATGAGACAGAGACATTGGTAAGTTGTAGCAATGTTGACATGAGGCAGAGACATTGGTAAGTTGTAGCAATGTTGACATGTAGTAGAAGACATTGGTAAGTTGTAGCAATGTTGACATGAGGCAGAAGACATTGGTAAGTTGTAGCAATGTTGACATGAGGCAGAGGCATTGGTAAGTTGTAGCAATGTTGACATGAGGCAGAGACATTGGTAAGTTGTAGCAATGTTGACATGTAGTAGAAGACATTGGTAAGTTGTAGCAATGTTGACATGTAGTAGAAGACATTGGTAAGTTGTAGCAATGTTGACATGTAGTAGAAGACATTGGTAAGTTGTAGCAATGTTGACATGAGGCAGAAGACATTGGTAAGTTGTAGCAATGTTGACATGAGGCAGAAGACATTGGTAAGTTGTAGCAATGTTGACATGAGGCAGAGGCATTGGTAAGTTGTAGCAATGTTGACATGTAGTAGAAGACATTGGTAAGTTGTAGCAATGTTGACATGTAGTAGAAGACATTGGTAAGCTGTAGCAATGTTGACATGTAGTAGAAGACATTGGTAAGTTGTAGCAATGTTGACATGTAGTAGAAGACATTGGTAAGTTGTAGCAATGTTGACATGAGGCAGAGACATTGGTAAGCTGTTGCAATGTTGACATGTAGTAGAAGACATTGGTAAGTTGTAGCAATGTTGACATGTAGTAGAAGACATTGGTAAGCTGTAGCAATGTTGACATGTAGTAGAAGACATTGGTAAGCTGTAGCAATGTTGACATGAGACAGAGACATTGGTAAGTTGTAGTAATGTTGACATGAGGCAGAGACATTGGTAAGCTGTTGCAATGTTTACAAGTAGTAGAAGACATTGGTAAGTTGTAGCAATGTTGACATGTAGTAGAAGACATTGGTAAGTTGTAGCAATGTTGACATGAGGCAGAAGACATTGGTAAGTTGTAGCAATGTTGACATGTAGTAGAAGACATTGGTAAGTTGTAGCAATGTTGACATGAGGCAGATACATTGGTAAGCTGTTGCAATGTTGACATGTAGTAGAAGACATTGGTAAGTTGTAGCAATGTTGACATGAGGCAGAGACATTGGTAAGCTGTTGCAATGTTGACATGTAGTAGAAGACATTGGTAAGCTGTAGCAATGTTGACATGTAGTAGAAGACATTGGTAAGCTGTTGCAATGTTGACATGTAGTAGAAGACATTGGTAAGTTGTAGCAATGTTGACATGAGGCAGAGACATTGGTAAGCTGTTGCAATGTTGACATGTAGTAGAAGACATTGGTAAGTTGTAGCAATGTTGACATGTAGTAGAAGACATTGGTAAGTTGTAGCAATGTTGACATGTAGTAGAAGACATTGGTAAGTTGTAGCAATGTTGACATGAGGCAGATACATTGGTAAGCTGTTGCAATGTTGACATGTAGTAGAAGATTGGTAAGTTGTAGCAATGTTGACATGAGGCAGAAGACATTGGTAAGTTGTAGCAATGTTGACATGTAGTAGAAGACATTGGTAAGCTGTTGCAATGTTGACATGTAGTAGAAGACATTGGTAAGCTGTAGCAATGTTGACATGTAGTAGAAGACATTGGTAAGTTGTAGCAATGTTGACATGTAGCAGAAGACATTGGTAAGTTGTAGCAATGTTGACATGAGGCAGAGACATTGGTAAGTTGTAGCAATGTTGACATGTAGCAGAAGACATTGGTAAGTTGTAGCAATGTTGACATGTAGTAGAAGACATTGGTAAGTTGTAGCAATGTTGACATGTAGTAGAAGACATTGGTAAGTTGTAGCAATGTTGACATGTAGTAGAAGACATTGGTAAGTTGTAGCAATGTTGACATGAGGCAGAGACATTGGTAAGTTGTAGCAATGTTGACATGAGGCAGAGACATTGGTAAGTTGTAGCAATGTTGACATGAGGCAGAGACATTGGTAAGTTGTAGCAATGTTGACATGAGGCAGAGACATTGGTAAGTTGTAGCAATGTTGACATGTAGCAGAAGACATTGGTAAGTTGTAGCAATGTTGACATGTAGTAGAAGACATTGGTAAGTTGTAGCAATGTTGACATGAGGCAGAGACATTGGTAAGTTGTAGCAATGTTGACATGAGGCAGAGACATTGGTAAGTTGTAGCAATGTTGACATGTAGTAGAAGACATTGGTAAGTTGTAGCAATGTTGACATGAGGCAGAGACATTGGTAAGTTGTAGCAATGTTGACATGAGGCAGAGACATTGGTAAGTTGTAGCAATGTTGACATGAGGCAGAGACATTGGTAAGTTGTAGCAATGTTGACATGAGGCAGAGACATTGGTAAGTTGTAGCAATGTTGACATGTAGCAGAAGACATTGGTAAGTTGTAGCAATGTTGACATGAGACAGAGACATTGGTAAGTTGTAGCAATGTTGACATGAGACAGAGACATTGGTAAGTTGTAGCAATGTTGACATGAGGCAGAGACATTGGTAAGTTGTAGCAATGTTGACATGTAGTAGAAGACATTGGTAAGTTGTAGCAATGTTGACATGAGGCAGAGACATTGGTAAGTTGTAGCAATGTTGACATGAGACAGAGACATTGGTAAGTTGTAGCAATGTTGACATGTAGCAGAAGACAATGGTAAGCTGTAGCAATGTTGACATGTAGCAGAAGACAATGGTAAGTTGTAGCAATGTTGACATGTAGTAGAAGACATTGGTAAGTTGTAGCAATGTTGACATGTAGTAGAAGACATTGGTAAGCTGTAGCAATGTTGACATGTAGTAGAAGACATTGGTAAGCTGTAGCAATGTTGACATGAGACAGAGACATTGGTAAGTTGTAGCAATGTTGACATGAGGCAGAGACATTGGTAAGCTGTTGCAATGTTGACATGTAGTAGAAGACATTGGTAAGTTGTAGCAATGTTGACATGTAGTAGAAGACATTGGTAAGTTGTAGCAATGTTGACATGAGGCAGAAGACATTGGTAAGTTGTAGCAATGTTGACATGTAGTAGAAGACATTGGTAAGTTGTAGCAATGTTGACATGAGGCAGATACATTGGTAAGCTGTTGCAATGTTGACATGTAGTAGAAGACATTGGTAAGTTGTAGCAATGTTGACATGAGGCAGAGACATTGGTAAGCTGTTGCAATGTTGACATGTAGTAGAAGACATTGGTAAGCTGTAGCAATGTTGACATGTAGTAGAAGACATTGGTAAGCTGTTGCAATGTTGACATGTAGTAGAAGACATTGGTAAGTTGTAGCAATGTTGACATGAGGCAGAGACATTGGTAAGCTGTTGCAATGTTGACATGTAGTAGAAGACATTGGTAAGTTGTAGCAATGTTGACATGTAGTAGAAGACATTGGTAAGTTGTAGCAATGTTGACATGTAGTAGAAGACATTGGTAAGTTGTAGCAATGTTGACATGAGGCAGATACATTGGTAAGCTGTTGCAATGTTGACATGTAGTAGAAGATTGGTAAGTTGTAGCAATGTTGACATGAGGCAGAAGACATTGGTAAGTTGTAGCAATGTTGACATGTAGTAGAAGACATTGGTAAGCTGTTGCAATGTTGACATGTAGTAGAAGACATTGGTAAGCTGTAGCAATGTTGACATGTAGTAGAAGACATTGGTAAGTTGTAGCAATGTTGACATGAGGCAGAGACATTGGTAAGTTGTAGCAATGTTGACATGTAGCAGAAGACATTGGTAAGTTGTAGCAATGTTGACATGTAGTAGAAGACATTGGTAAGTTGTAGCAATGTTGACATGAGGCAGAGACATTGGTAAGTTGTAGCAATGTTGACATGTAGTAGAAGACATTGGTAAGTTGTAGCAATGTTGACATGAGGCAGAAGACATTGGTAAGTTGTAGCAATGTTGACATGAGGCAGAGGCATTGGTAAGTTGTAGCAATGTTGACATGAGGCAGAGACATTGGTAAGTTGTAGCAATGTTGACATGTAGTAGAAGACATTGGTAAGTTGTAGCAATGTTGACATGTAGTAGAAGACATTGGTAAGTTGTAGCAATGTTGACATGTAGTAGAAGACATTGGTAAGTTGTAGCAATGTTGACATGAGGCAGAAGACATTGGTAAGTTGTAGCAATGTTGACATGAGGCAGAAGACATTGGTAAGTTGTAGCAATGTTGACATGAGGCAGAGACATTGGTAAGTTGTAGCAATGTTGACATGTAGTAGAAGACATTGGTAAGTTGTAGCAATGTTGACATGTAGTAGAAGACATTGGTAAGCTGTAGCAATGTTGACATGTAGTAGAAGACATTGGTAAGTTGTAGCAATGTTGACATGTAGTAGAAGACATTGGTAAGTTGTAGCAATGTTGACATGAGGCAGAGACATTGGTAAGCTGTTGCAATGTTGACATGTAGTAGAAGACATTGGTAAGTTGTAGCAATGTTGACATGTAGTAGAAGACATTGGTAAGCTGTAGCAATGTTGACATGTAGTAGAAGACATTGGTAAGCTGTAGCAATGTTGACATGAGACAGAGACATTGGTAAGTTGTAGTAATGTTGACATGAGGCAGAGACATTGGTAAGTTGTAGTAATGTTGACATGAGGCAGAGACATTGGTAAGTTGTAGCAATGTTGACATGAGACAGAGACATTGGTAAGTTGTAGCAATGTTGACATGTAGTAGAAGACATTGGTAAGCTGTAGCAATGTTGACATGTAGTAGAAGACATTGGTAAGCTGTGGCAATGTTGACATGTAGTAGAAGACATTGGTAAGTTGTAGCAATGTTGACATGTAGTAGAAGACATTGGTAAGCTGTAGCAATGTTGACATGAGGCAGAGACATTGGTAAGCTGTGGCAATGTTGACATGTAGTAGAAGACATTGGTAAGCTGTAGCAATGTTGACATGTAGTAGAAGACATTGGTAAGTTGTAGCAATGTTGACATGTAGTAGAAGACATTGGTAAGCTGTAGCAATGTTGACATGAAGCAGAGACATTGGTAAGTTGTAGCAATGTTGACATGTAGTAGAAGACATTGGTAAGTTGTAGCAATGTTGACATGAGGCAGAGACATTGGTAAGTTGTAGCAATGTTGACATGTAGTAGAAGACATTGGTAAGTTGTAGCAATGTTGACATGAGGCAGAAGACATTGGTAAGTTGTAGCAATGTTGACATGAGGCAGAGGCATTGGTAAGTTGTAGCAATGTTGACATGAGGCAGAGACATTGGTAAGTTGTAGCAATGTTGACATGTAGTAGAAGACATTGGTAAGTTGTAGCAATGTTGACATGAGGCAGAAGACATTGGTAAGTTGTAGCAATGTTGACATGAGGCAGAGGCATTGGTAAGTTGTAGCAATGTTGACATGAGGCAGAGACATTGGTAAGTTGTAGCAATGTTGACATGTAGTAGAAGACATTGGTAAGTTGTAGCAATGTTGACATGTAGTAGAAGACATTGGTAAGTTGTAGCAATGTTGACATGTAGTAGAAGACATTGGTAAGTTGTAGCAATGTTGACATGAGGCAGAAGACATTGGTAAGTTGTAGCAATGTTGACATGAGGCAGAAGACATTGGTAAGTTGTAGCAATGTTGACATGAGGCAGAGGCATTGGTAAGTTGTAGCAATGTTGACATGTAGTAGAAGACATTGGTAAGTTGTAGCAATGTTGACATGTAGTAGAAGACATTGGTAAGCTGTAGCAATGTTGACATGTAGTAGAAGACATTGGTAAGTTGTAGCAATGTTGACATGTAGTAGAAGACATTGGTAAGTTGTAGCAATGTTGACATGAGGCAGAGACATTGGTAAGCTGTTGCAATGTTGACATGTAGTAGAAGACATTGGTAAGTTGTAGCAATGTTGACATGTAGTAGAAGACATTGGTAAGTTGTAGCAATGTTGACATGTAGTAGAAGACATTGGTAAGCTGTAGCAATGTTGACATGAGACAGAGACATTGGTAAGTTGTAGCAATGTTGACATGAGGCAGAGACATTGGTAAGCTGTAGCAATGTTGACAAGTAGTAGAAGACATTGGTAAGTTGTAGCAATGTTGACATGTAGTAGAAGACATTGGTAAGTTGTAGCAATGTTGACATGTAGTAGAAGACATTGGTAAGTTGTAGCAATGTTGACATGTAGTAGAAGACATTGGTAAGCTGTAGCAATGTTGACATGAGCAGAGACATTGGTAAGTTGTAGCAATGTTGACATGAGGCAGAGACATTGGTAAGCTGTAGCAATGTTGACATGTAGTAGAAGACATTGGTAAGTTGTAGCAATGTTGACATGTAGTAGAAGACATTGGTAAGTTGTAGCAATGTTGACATGAGGCAGAAGACATTGGTAAGTTGTAGCAATGTTGACATGTAGTAGAAGACATTGGTAAGTTGTAGCAATGTTGACATGAGGCAGATACATTGGTAAGCTGTTGCAATGTTGACATGTAGTAGAAGACATTGGTAAGTTGTAGCAATGTTGACATGAGGCAGAGACATTGGTAAGCTGTTGCAATGTTGACATGTAGTAGAAGACATTGGTAAGCTGTAGCAATGTTGACATGTAGTAGAAGACATTGGTAAGCTGTTGCAATGTTGACATGTAGTAGAAGACATTGGTAAGTTGTAGCAATGTTGACATGAGGCAGAGACATTGGTAAGCTGTTGCAATGTTGACATGTAGTAGAAGACATTGGTAAGTTGTAGCAATGTTGACATGTAGTAGAAGACATTGGTAAGTTGTAGCAATGTTGACATGTAGTAGAAGACATTGGTAAGTTGTAGCAATGTTGACATGAGGCAGATACATTGGTAAGCTGTTGCAATGTTGACATGTAGTAGAAGATTGGTAAGTTGTAGCAATGTTGACATGAGGCAGAAGACATTGGTAAGTTGTAGCAATGTTGACATGTAGTAGAAGACATTGGTAAGCTGTAGCAATGTTGACATGTAGTAGAAGACATTGGTAAGCTGTAGCAATGTTGACATGTAGTAGAAGACATTGGTAAGTTGTAGCAATGTTGACATGAGGCAGAGACATTGGTAAGTTGTAGCAATGTTGACATGTAGCAGAAGACATTGGTAAGTTGTAGCAATGTTGACATGTAGTAGAAGACATTGGTAAGTTGTAGCAATGTTGACATGAGGCAGAGACATTGGTAAGTTGTAGCAATGTTGACATGTAGTAGAAGACATTGGTAAGTTGTAGCAATGTTGACATGAGGCAGAAGACATTGGTAAGTTGTAGCAATGTTGACATGAGGCAGAGACATTGGTAAGTTGTAGCAATGTTGACATGAGGCAGAGACATTGGTAAGTTGTAGCAATGTTGACATGTAGTAGAAGACATTGGTAAGTTGTAGCAATGTTGACATGTAGTAGAAGACATTGGTAAGTTGTAGCAATGTTGACATGTAGTAGAAGACATTGGTAAGTTGTAGCAATGTTGACATGAGGCAGAAGACATTGGTAAGTTGTAGCAATGTTGACATGAGGCAGAAGACATTGGTAAGTTGTAGCAATGTTGACATGAGGCAGAGGCATTGGTAAGTTGTAGCAATGTTGACATGTAGAAGACATTGGTAAGTTGTAGCAATGTTGACATGTAGTAGAAGACATTGGTAAGTTGTAGCAATGTTGACATGTAGTAGAAGACATTGGTAAGTTGTAGCAATGTTGACATGTAGTAGAAGACATTGGTAAGTTGTAGCAATGTTGACATGAGGCAGAGACATTGGTAAGTTGTTGCAATGTTGACATGTAGTAGAAGACATTGGTAAGTTGTAGCAATGTTGACATGTAGTAGAAGACATTGGTAAGTTGTAGCAATGTTGACATGTAGTAGAAGACATTGGTAAGTTGTAGCAATGTTGACATGAGACAGAGACATTGGTAAGTTGTAGCAATGTTGACATGAGGCAGAGACATTGGTAAGTTGTAGCAATGTTGACATGAGGCAGAGACATTGGTAAGTTGTAGCAATGTTGACATGAGACAGAGACATTGGTAAGTTGTAGCAATGTTGACATGTAGTAGAAGACATTGGTAAGTTGTAGCAATGTTGACATGTAGTAGAAGACATTGGTAAGCTGTAGCAATGTTGACATGTAGTAGAAGACATTGGTAAGTTGTAGCAATGTTGACATGTAGTAGAAGACATTGGTAAGCTGTAGCAATGTTGACATGAGGCAGAGACATTGGTAAGCTGTGGCAATGTTGACATGTAGTAGAAGACATTGGTAAGCTGTAGCAATGTTGACATGTAGTAGAAGACATTGGTAAGTTGTAGCAATGTTGACATGTAGTAGAAGACATTGGTAAGCTGTAGCAATGTTGACATGAAGCAGAGACATTGGTAAGTTGTAGCAATGTTGACATGTAGTAGAAGACATTGGTAAGTTGTAGCAATGTTGACATGAGGCAGAGACATTGGTAAGTTGTAGCAATGTTGACATGTAGTAGAAGACATTGGTAAGTTGTAGCAATGTTGACATGAGGCAGAAGACATTGGTAAGTTGTAGCAATGTTGACATGAGGCAGAGACATTGGTAAGTTGTAGCAATGTTGACATGAGGCAGAGACATTGGTAAGTTGTAGCAATGTTGACATGTAGTAGAAGACATTGGTAAGTTGTAGCAATGTTGACATGAGGCAGAAGACATTGGTAAGTTGTAGCAATGTTGACATGAGGCAGAGACATTGGTAAGTTGTAGCAATGTTGACATGAGGCAGAGACATTGGTAAGTTGTAGCAATGTTGACATGTAGTAGAAGACATTGGTAAGTTGTAGCAATGTTGACATGTAGTAGAAGACATTGGTAAGTTGTAGCAATGTTGACATGTAGTAGAAGACATTGGTAAGTTGTAGCAATGTTGACATGAGGCAGAAGACATTGGTAAGTTGTAGCAATGTTGACATGAGGCAGAAGACATTGGTAAGTTGTAGCAATGTTGACATGAGGCAGAGACATTGGTAAGTTGTAGCAATGTTGACATGTAGTAGAAGACATTGGTAAGTTGTAGCAATGTTGACATGTAGTAGAAGACATTGGTAAGCTGTAGCAATGTTGACATGTAGTAGAAGACATTGGTAAGTTGTAGCAATGTTGACATGTAGTAGAAGACATTGGTAAGTTGTAGCAATGTTGACATGAGGCAGAGACATTGGTAAGTTGTAGCAATGTTGACATGTAGTAGAAGACATTGGTAAGTTGTAGCAATGTTGACATGAGGCAGAGACATTGGTAAGTTGTAGCAATGTTGACATGTAGTAGAAGACATTGGTAAGTTGTAGCAATGTTGATACGTAGTAGAAGACATTGGTAAGTTGTAGCAATGTTGACATGTAGCAGAAGACATTGGTAAGTTGTAGCAATGTTGACATGTAGTAGAAGACATTGGTAAGTTGTAGCAATGTTGACATGTAGTAGAAGACATTGGTAAGTTGTAGCAATGTTGACATGAGGCAGAGACATTGGTAAGTTGTAGCAATGTTGACATGAGACAGAGACATTGGTAAGTTGTAGCAATGTTGACATGAGACAGAGACATTGGTAAGTTGTAGCAATGTTGACATGAGGCAGAGACATTGGTAAGTTGTAGCAATGTTGACATGTAGTAGAAGACATTGGTAAGTTGTAGCAATGTTGACATGAGGCAGAAGACATTGGTAAGTTGTAGCAATGTTGACATGAGGCAGAGACATTGGTAAGTTGTAGCAATGTTGACATGAGGCAGAGACATTGGTAAGTTGTAGCAATGTTGACATGTAGTAGAAGACATTGGTAAGTTGTAGCAATGTTGACATGTAGTAGAAGACATTGGTAAGTTGTAGCAATGTTGACATGTAGTAGAAGACATTGGTAAGTTGTAGCAATGTTGACATGAGGCAGAAGACATTGGTAAGTTGTAGCAATGTTGACATGAGGCAGAAGACATTGGTAAGTTGTAGCAATGTTGACATGAGGCAGAGACATTGGTAAGTTGTAGCAATGTTGACATGTAGTAGAAGACATTGGTAAGTTGTAGCAATGTTGACATGTAGTAGAAGACATTGGTAAGCTGTAGCAATGTTGACATGTAGTAGAAGACATTGGTAAGTTGTAGCAATGTTGACATGTAGTAGAAGACATTGGTAAGTTGTAGCAATGTTGACATGAGGCAGAGACATTGGTAAGCTGTAGCAATGTTGACATGTAGTAGAAGACATTGGTAAGTTGTAGCAATGTTGACATGTAGTAGAAGACATTGGTAAGCTGTAGCAATGTTGACATGTAGTAGAAGACATTGGTAAGCTGTAGCAATGTTGACATGAGACAGAGACATTGGTAAGTTGTAGCAATGTTGACATGAGGCAGAGACATTGGTAAGCTGTTGCAATGTTGACAAGTAGTAGAAGACATTGGTAAGTTGTAGCAATGTTGACATGTAGTAGAAGACATTGGTAAGTTGTAGCAATGTTGACATGAGGCAGAAGACATTGGTAAGTTGTAGCAATGTTGACATGTAGTAGAAGACATTGGTAAGTTGTAGCAATGTTGACATGAGGCAGATACATTGGTAAGCTGTTGCAATGTTGACATGTAGTAGAAGACATTGGTAAGTTGTAGCAATGTTGACATGAGGCAGAGACATTGGTAAGCTGTTGCAATGTTGACATGTAGTAGAAGACATTGGTAAGCTGTAGCAATGTTGACATGTAGTAGAAGACATTGGTAAGCTGTTGCAATGTTGACATGTAGTAGAAGACATTGGTAAGTTGTAGCAATGTTGACATGAGGCAGAGACATTGGTAAGTTGTTGCAATGTTGACATGTAGTAGAAGACATTGGTAAGTTGTAGCAATGTTGACATGTAGTAGAAGACATTGGTAAGTTGTAGCAATGTTGACATGTAGTAGAAGACATTGGTAAGTTGTAGCAATGTTGACATGAGGCAGATACATTGGTAAGCTGTTGCAATGTTGACATGTAGTAGAAGATTGGTAAGTTGTAGCAATGTTGACATGAGGCAGAAGACATTGGTAAGTTGTAGCAATGTTGACATGTAGTAGAAGACATTGGTAAGCTGTTGCAATGTTGACATGTAGTAGAAGACATTGGTAAGCTGTAGCAATGTTGACATGTAGTAGAAGACATTGGTAAGTTGTAGCAATGTTGACATGTAGCAGAAGACATTGGTAAGTTGTAGCAATGTTGACATGAGGCAGAGACATTGGTAAGTTGTAGCAATGTTGACATGTAGCAGAAGACATTGGTAAGTTGTAGCAATGTTGACATGTAGTAGAAGACATTGGTAAGTTGTAGCAATGTTGACATGTAGTAGAAGACATTGGTAAGTTGTAGCAATGTTGACATGTAGTAGAAGACATTGGTAAGTTGTAGCAATGTTGACATGAGGCAGAGACATTGGTAAGTTGTAGCAATGTTGACATGAGCAGAGACATTGGTAAGTTGTAGCAATGTTGACATGAGGCAGAGACATTGGTAAGTTGTAGCAATGTTGACATGAGGCAGAGACATTGGTAAGTTGTAGCAATGTTGACATGTAGCAGAAGACATTGGTAAGTTGTAGCAATGTTGACATGTAGTAGAAGACATTGGTAAGTTGTAGCAATGTTGACATGAGGCAGAGACATTGGTAAGTTGTAGCAATGTTGACATGAGGCAGAGACATTGGTAAGTTGTAGCAATGTTGACATGTAGTAGAAGACATTGGTAAGTTGTAGCAATGTTGACATGAGGCAGAGACATTGGTAAGTTGTAGCAATGTTGACATGAGGCAGAGACATTGGTAAGTTGTAGCAATGTTGACATGAGGCAGAGACATTGGTAAGTTGTAGCAATGTTGACATGAGGCAGAGACATTGGTAAGTTGTAGCAATGTTGACATGTAGTAGAAGACATTGGTAAGTTGTAGCAATGTTGACATGAGACAGAGACATTGGTAAGTTGTAGCAATGTTGACATGAGACAGAGACATTGGTAAGTTGTAGCAATGTTGACATGAGGCAGAGACATTGGTAAGTTGTAGCAATGTTGACATGTAGTAGAAGACATTGGTAAGTTGTAGCAATGTTGACATGAGGCAGAGACATTGGTAAGTTGTAGCAATGTTGACATGAGACAGAGACATTGGTAAGTTGTAGCAATGTTGACATGTAGCAGAAGACATGGTAAGCTGTAGCAATGTTGACATGTAGCAGAAGACATTGGTAAGTTGTAGCAATGTTGACATGTAGTAGAAGACATTGGTAAGTTGTAGCAATGTTGACATGTAGTAGAAGACATTGGTAAGCTGTAGCAATGTTGACATGTAGTAGAAGACATTGGTAAGCTGTAGCAATGTTGACATGAGACAGAGACATTGGTAAGTTGTAGCAATGTTGACATGAGGCAGAGACATTGGTAAGCTGTAGCAATGTTGACATGTAGTAGAAGACATTGGTAAGTTGTAGCAATGTTGACATGTAGTAGAAGACATTGGTAAGTTGTAGCAATGTTGACATGAGGCAGAAGACATTGGTAAGTTGTAGCAATGTTGACATGTAGTAGAAGACATTGGTAAGTTGTAGCAATGTTGACATGAGGCAGATACATTGGTAAGCTGTTGCAATGTTGACATGTAGTAGAAGACATTGGTAAGTTGTAGCAATGTTGACATGAGGCAGAGACATTGGTAAGCTGTTGCAATGTTGACATGTAGTAGAAGACATTGGTAAGCTGTAGCAATGTTGACATGTAGTAGAAGACATTGGTAAGCTGTTGCAATGTTGACATGTAGTAGAAGACATTGGTAAGTTGTAGCAATGTTGACATGAGGCAGAGACATTGGTAAGCTGTTGCAATGTTGACATGTAGTAGAAGACATTGGTAAGTTGTAGCAATGTTGACATGTAGTAGAAGACATTGGTAAGTTGTAGCAATGTTGACATGTAGTAGAAGACATTGGTAAGTTGTAGCAATGTTGACATGAGGCAGATACATTGGTAAGCTGTTGCAATGTTGACATGTAGTAGAAGATTGGTAAGTTGTAGCAATGTTGACATGAGGCAGAAGACATTGGTAAGTTGTAGCAATGTTGACATGTAGTAGAAGACATTGGTAAGCTGTAGCAATGTTGACATGTAGTAGAAGACATTGGTAAGCTGTAGCAATGTTGACATGTAGTAGAAGACATTGGTAAGTTGTAGCAATGTTGACATGAGGCAGAGACATTGGTAAGTTGTAGCAATGTTGACATGTAGCAGAAGACATTGGTAAGTTGTAGCAATGTTGACATGTAGTAGAAGACATTGGTAAGTTGTAGCAATGTTGACATGTAGGCAGAGACATTGGTAAGTTGTAGCAATGTTGACATGTAGTAGAAGACATTGGTAAGTTGTAGCAATGTTGACATGAGGCAGAAGACATTGGTAAGTTGTAGCAATGTTGACATGAGGCAGAGACATTGGTAAGTTGTAGCAATGTTGACATGAGGCAGAGACATTGGTAAGTTGTAGCAATGTTGACATGTAGTAGAAGACATTGGTAAGTTGTAGCAATGTTGACATGTAGTAGAAGACATTGGTAAGTTGTAGCAATGTTGACATGTAGTAGAAGACATTGGTAAGTTGTAGCAATGTTGACATGAGCAGAAGACATTGGTAAGTTGTAGCAATGTTGACATGAGGCAGAAGACATTGGTAAGTTGTAGCAATGTTGACATGAGGCAGAGACATTGGTAAGTTGTAGCAATGTTGACATGTAGTAGAAGACATTGGTAAGTTGTAGCAATGTTGACATGTAGTAGAAGACATTGGTAAGTTGTAGCAATGTTGACATGTAGTAGAAGACATTGGTAAGTTGTAGCAATGTTGACATGTAGTAGAAGACATTGGTAAGTTGTAGCAATGTTGACATGAGGCAGAGACATTGGTAAGTTGTAGCAATGTTGACATGTAGTAGAAGACATTGGTAAGTTGTAGCAATGTTGACATGTAGTAGAAGACATTGGTAAGTTGTAGCAATGTTGACATGTAGTAGAAGACATTGGTAAGTTGTAGCAATGTTGACATGAGACAGAGACATTGGTAAGTTGTAGCAATGTTGACATGAGGCAGAGACATTGGTAAGTTGTAGCAATGTTGACATGAGGCAGAGACATTGGTAAGTTGTAGCAATGTTGACATGAGACAGAGACATTGGTAAGTTGTAGCAATGTTGACATGTAGTAGAAGACATTGGTAAGTGTAGCAATGTTGACATGTAGTAGAAGACATTGGTAAGCTGTAGCAATGTTGACATGTAGTAGAAGACATTGGTAAGTTGTAGCAATGTTGACATGTAGTAGAAGACATTGGTAAGCTGTAGCAATGTTGACATGTAGCAGAGACATTGGTAAGTTGTAGCAATGTTGACATGTAGTAGAAGACATTGGTAAGTTGTAGCAATGTTGACATGAGGCAGAGACATTGGTAAGTTGTAGCAATGTTGACATGTAGTAGAAGACATTGGTAAGTTGTAGCAATGTTGACATGAGGCAGAAGACATTGGTAAGTTGTAGCAATGTTGACATGTAGTAGAAGACATTGGTAAGTTGTAGCAATGTTGACATGAGGCAGAGACATTGGTAAGTTGTAGCAATGTTGACATGTAGTAGAAGACATTGGTAAGTTGTAGCAATGTTGACATGAGGCAGAAGACATTGGTAAGTTGTAGCAATGTTGACATGAGGCAGAGACATTGGTAAGTTGTAGCAATGTTGACATGAGGCAGAGACATTGGTAAGTTGTAGCAATGTTGACATGTAGTAGAAGACATTGGTAAGTTGTAGCAATGTTGACATGTAGTAGAAGACATTGGTAAGTTGTAGCAATGTTGACATGTAGTAGAAGACATTGGTAAGTTGTAGCAATGTTGACATGAGGCAGAAGACATTGGTAAGTTGTAGCAATGTTGACATGAGGCAGAAGACATTGGTAAGTTGTAGCAATGTTGACATGAGGCAGAGACATTGGTAAGTTGTAGCAATGTTGACATGTAGTAGAAGACATTGGTAAGTTGTAGCAATGTTGACATGTAGTAGAAGACATTGGTAAGCTGTAGCAATGTTGACATGTAGTAGAAGACATTGGTAAGTTGTAGCAATGTTGACATGTAGTAGAAGACATTGGTAAGTTGTAGCAATGTTGACATGAGGCAGAGACATTGGTAAGCTGTAGCAATGTTGACATGTAGTAGAAGACATTGGTAAGTTGTAGCAATGTTGACATGAGGCAGAGACATTGGTAAGTTGTAGCAATGTTGACATGTAGTAGAAGACATTGGTAAGTTGTAGCAATGTTGACATGTAGTAGAAGACATTGGTAAGTTGTAGCAATGTTGACATGTAGCAGAAGACATTGGTAAGTTGTAGCAATGTTGACATGTAGTAGAAGACATTGGTAAGTTGTAGCAATGTTGACATGTAGTAGAAGACATTGGTAAGTTGTAGCAATGTTGACATGAGGCAGAGACATTGGTAAGTTGTAGCAATGTTGACATGAGACAGAGACATTGGTAAGTTGTAGCAATGTTGACATGAGACAGAGACATTGGTAAGTTGTAGCAATGTTGACATGAGGCAGAGACATTGGTAAGTTGTAGCAATGTTGACATGTAGTAGAAGACATTGGTAAGTTGTAGCAATGTTGACATGAGGCAGAAGACATTGGTAAGTTGTAGCAATGTTGACATGAGGCAGAGGACATTGGTAAGTTGTAGCAATGTTGACATGAGGCAGAGACATTGGTAAGTTGTAGCAATGTTGACATGTAGTAGAAGACATTGGTAAGTTGTAGCAATGTTGACATGTAGTAGAAGACATTGGTAAGTTGTAGCAATGTTGACATGTAGTAGAAGACATTGGTAAGTTGTAGCAATGTTGACATGAGGCAGAAGACATTGGTAAGTTGTAGCAATGTTGACATGAGGCAGAAGACATTGGTAAGTTGTAGCAATGTTGACATGAGGCAGAGACATTGGTAAGTTGTAGCAATGTTGACATGTAGTAGAAGACATTGGTAAGTTGTAGCAATGTTGACATGTAGTAGAAGACATTGGTAAGCTGTAGCAATGTTGACATGTAGTAGAAGACATTGGTAAGTTGTAGCAATGTTGACATGTAGTAGAAGACATTGGTAAGTTGTAGCAATGTTGACATGAGGCAGAGACATTGGTAAGCTGTTGCAATGTTGACATGTAGTAGAAGACATTGGTAAGTTGTAGCAATGTTGACATGTAGTAGAAGACATTGGTAAGCTGTAGCAATGTTGACATGTAGTAGAAGACATTGGTAAGCTGTAGCAATGTTGACATGAGACAGAGACATTGGTAAGTTGTAGTAATGTTGACATGAGGCAGAGACATTGGTAAGTTGTTGCAATGTTGACAAGTAGTAGAAGACATTGGTAAGTTGTAGCAATGTTGACATGTAGTAGAAGACATTGGTAAGTTGTAGCAATGTTGACATGAGGCAGAAGACATTGGTAAGTTGTAGCAATGTTGACATGTAGTAGAAGACATTGGTAAGTTGTAGCAATGTTGACATGAGGCAGAGACATTGGTAAGTTGTAGCAATGTTGACATGTAGTAGAAGACATTGGTAAGTTGTAGCAATGTTGACATGAGGCAGAGACATTGGTAAGCTGTTGCAATGTTGACATGTAGTAGAAGACATTGGTAAGCTGTAGCAATGTTGACATGTAGTAGAAGACATTGGTAAGCTGTTGCAATGTTGACATGTAGTAGAAGACATTGGTAAGTTGTAGCAATGTTGACATGAGGCAGAGACATTGGTAAGCTGTTGCAATGTTGACATGTAGTAGAAGACATTGGTAAGTTGTAGCAATGTTGACATGTAGTAGAAGACATTGGTAAGTTGTAGCAATGTTGACATGTAGTAGAAGACATTGGTAAGTTGTAGCAATGTTGACATGAGGCAGAGACATTGGTAAGCTGTTGCAATGTTGACATGTAGTAGAAGATTGGTAAGTTGTAGCAATGTTGACATGAGGCAGAAGACATTGGTAAGTTGTAGCAATGTTGACATGTAGTAGAAGACATTGGTAAGCTGTTGCAATGTTGACATGTAGTAGAAGACATTGGTAAGCTGTAGCAATGTTGACATGTAGTAGAAGACATTGGTAAGTTGTAGCAATGTTGACATGTAGCAGAAGACATTGGTAAGTTGTAGCAATGTTGACATGAGGCAGAGACATTGGTAAGTTGTAGCAATGTTGACATGTAGCAGAAGACATTGGTAAGTTGTAGCAATGTTGACATGTAGTAGAAGACATTGGTAAGTTGTAGCAATGTTGACATGTAGTAGAAGACATTGGTAAGTTGTAGCAATGTTGACATGTAGTAGAAGACATTGGTAAGTTGTAGCAATGTTGACATGAGGCAGAGACATTGGTAAGTTGTAGCAATGTTGACATGAGGCAGAGACATTGGTAAGTTGTAGCAATGTTGACATGAGGCAGAGACATTGGTAAGTTGTAGCAATGTTGACATGAGGCAGAGACATTGGTAAGTTGTAGCAATGTTGACATGTAGCAGAAGACATTGGTAAGTTGTAGCAATGTTGACATGTAGTAGAAGACATTGGTAAGTTGTAGCAATGTTGACATGAGGCAGAGACATTGGTAAGTTGTAGCAATGTTGACATGAGGCAGAGACATTGGTAAGTTGTAGCAATGTTGACATGTAGTAGAAGACATTGGTAAGTTGTAGCAATGTTGACATGAGGCAGAGACATTGGTAAGTTGTAGCAATGTTGACATGAGGCAGAGACATTGGTAAGTTGTAGCAATGTTGACATGAGGCAGAGACATTGGTAAGTTGTAGCAATGTTGACATGAGGCAGAGACATTGGTAAGTTGTAGCAATGTTGACATGTAGCAGAAGACATTGGTAAGTTGTAGCAATGTTGACATGAGACAGAGACATTGGTAAGTTGTAGCAATGTTGACATGAGACAGAGACATTGGTAAGTTGTAGCAATGTTGACATGAGGCAGAGACATTGGTAAGTTGTAGCAATGTTGACATGTAGTAGAAGACATTGGTAAGTTGTAGCAATGTTGACATGAGGCAGAGACATTGGTAAGTTGTAGCAATGTTGACATGAGACAGAGACATTGGTAAGTTGTAGCAATGTTGACATGTAGCAGAAGACATTGGTAAGCTGTAGCAATGTTGACATGTAGCAGAAGACATTGGTAAGTTGTAGCAATGTTGACATGTAGTAGAAGACATTGGTAAGTTGTAGCAATGTTGACATGTAGTAGAAGACATTGGTAAGCTGTAGCAATGTTGACATGTAGTAGAAGACATTGGTAAGCTGTAGCAATGTTGACATGAGACAGAGACATTGGTAAGTTGTAGCAATGTTGACATGAGGCAGAGACATTGGTAAGCTGTAGCAATGTTGACATGTAGTAGAAGACATTGGTAAGTTGTAGCAATGTTGACATGTAGTAGAAGACATTGGTAAGTTGTAGCAATGTTGACATGAGGCAGAAGACATTGGTAAGTTGTAGCAATGTTGACATGTAGTAGAAGACATTGGTAAGTTGTAGCAATGTTGACATGAGGCAGAGACATTGGTAAGCTGTTGCAATGTTGACATGTAGTAGAAGACATTGGTAAGTTGTAGCAATGTTGACATGAGCAGAGACATTGGTAAGCTGTTGCAATGTTGACATGTAGTAGAAGACATTGGTAAGCTGTAGCAATGTTGACATGTAGTAGAAGACATTGGTAAGCTGTTGCAATGTTGACATGTAGTAGAAGACATTGGTAAGTTGTAGCAATGTTGACATGAGGCAGAGACATTGGTAAGCTGTTGCAATGTTGACATGTAGTAGAAGACATTGGTAAGTTGTAGCAATGTTGACATGTAGTAGAAGACATTGGTAAGTTGTAGCAATGTTGACATGTAGTAGAAGACATTGGTAAGTTGTAGCAATGTTGACATGAGGCAGAAGACATTGGTAAGTTGTTGCAATGTTGACATGTAGTAGAAGATTGGTAAGTTGTAGCAATGTTGACATGAGGCAGAAGACATTGGTAAGTTGTAGCAATGTTGACATGTAGTAGAAGACATTGGTAAGCTGTTGCAATGTTGACATGTAGTAGAAGACATTGGTAAGCTGTAGCAATGTTGACATGTAGTAGAAGACATTGGTAAGTTGTAGCAATGTTGACATGAGGCAAGACATTGGTAAGTTGTAGCAATGTTGACATGTAGCAGAAGACATTGGTAAGTTGTAGCAATGTTGACATGTAGTAGAAGACATTGGTAAGTTGTAGCAATGTTGACATGAGGCAGAGACATTGGTAAGTTGTAGCAATGTTGACATGTAGTAGAAGACATTGGTAAGTTGTAGCAATGTTGACATGAGGCAGAAGACATTGGTAAGTTGTAGCAATGTTGACATGAGGCAGAGGCATTGGTAAGTTGTAGCAATGTTGACATGAGGCAGAGACATTGGTAAGTTGTAGCAATGTTGACATGTAGTAGAAGACATTGGTAAGTTGTAGCAATGTTGACATGTAGTAGAAGACATTGGTAAGTTGTAGCAATGTTGACATGTAGTAGAAGACATTGGTAAGTTGTAGCAATGTTGACATGAGGCAGAAGACATTGGTAAGTTGTAGCAATGTTGACATGAGGCAGAAGACATTGGTAAGTTGTAGCAATGTTGACATGAGGCAGAGGACATTGGTAAGTTGTAGCAATGTTGACATGTAGTAGAAGACATTGGTAAGTTGTAGCAATGTTGACATGTAGTAGAAGACATTGGTAAGTTGTAGCAATGTTGACATGTAGTAGAAGACATTGGTAAGTTGTAGCAATGTTGACATGTAGTAGAAGACATTGGTAAGTTGTAGCAATGTTGACATGAGGCAGAGACATTGGTAAGCTGTTGCAATGTTGACATGTAGTAGAAGACATTGGTAAGTTGTAGCAATGTTGACATGTAGTAGAAGACATTGGTAAGCTGTAGCAATGTTGACATGTAGTAGAAGACATTGGTAAGCTGTAGCAATGTTGACATGAGACAGAGACATTGGTAAGTTGTAGCAATGTTGACATGAGGCAGAGACATTGGTAAGTTGTAGCAATGTTGACATGAGGCAGAGACATTGGTAAGTTGTAGCAATGTTGACATGAGACAGAGACATTGGTAAGTTGTAGCAATGTTGACATGTAGTAGAAGACATTGGTAAGCTGTAGCAATGTTGACATGTAGTAGAAGACATTGGTAAGCTGTAGCAATGTTGACATGTAGTAGAAGACATTGGTAAGTTGTAGCAATGTTGACATGTAGTAGAAGACATTGGTAAGTTGTAGCAATGTTGACATGAGGCAGAGACATTGGTAAGCTGTGGCAATGTTGACATGTAGTAGAAGACATTGGTAAGTTGTAGCAATGTTGACATGTAGTAGAAGACATTGGTAAGTTGTAGCAATGTTGACATGTAGTAGAAGACATTGGTAAGCTGTAGCAATGTTGACATGAGCAGAGACATTGGTAAGTTGTAGCAATGTTGACATGTAGTAGAAGACATTGGTAAGTTGTAGCAATGTTGACATGAGGCAGAGACATTGGTAAGTTGTAGCAATGTTGACATGTAGTAGAAGACATTGGTAAGTTGTAGCAATGTTGACATGTAGTAGAAGACATTGGTAAGCTGTAGCAATGTTGACATGTAGTAGAAGACATTGGTAAGTTGTAGCAATGTTGACATGTAGTAGAAGACATTGGTAAGTTGTAGCAATGTTGACATGTAGTAGAAGACATTGGTAAGTTGTAGCAATGTTGACATGAGGCAGAAGACATTGGTAAGTTGTAGCAATGTTGACATGAGGCAGAGACATTGGTAAGTTGTAGCAATGTTGACATGTAGTAGAAGACATTGGTAAGTTGTAGCAATGTTGACATGTAGTAGAAGACATTGGTAAGTTGTAGCAATGTTGACATGTAGCAGAAGACATTGGTAAGTTGTAGCAATGTTGACATGTAGTAGAAGACATTGGTAAGTTGTAGCAATGTTGACATGAGGCAGAGACATTGGTAAGTTGTAGCAATGTTGACATGAGTAGAAGACATTGGTAAGTTGTAGCAATGTTGACATGAGGCAGAAGACATTGGTAAGTTGTAGCAATGTTGACATGTAGTAGAAGACATTGGTAAGTTGTAGCAATGTTGACATGTAGTAGAGACATTGGTAAGTTGTAGCAATGTTGACATGTAGTAGAAGACATTGGTAAGTTGTAGCAATGTTGACATGTAGTAGAAGACATTGGTAAGTTGTAGCAATGTTGACATGAGGCAGAGACATTGGTAAGTTGTAGCAATGTTGACATGAGGCAGAGACATTGGTAAGTTGTAGCAATGTTGACATGTAGTAGAAGACATTGGTAAGTTGTAGCAATGTTGACATGTAGTAGAAGACATTGGTAAGTTGTAGCAATGTTGACATGAGTAGAAGACATTGGTAAGTTGTAGCAATGTTGACATGAGGCAGAGACATTGGTAAGTTGTAGCAATGTTGACATGTACATTGGTAAGTTGTAGCAATGTTGACAGAGGCATTGGTAAGTTGTAGCAATGTTGACATGTAGTAGAAGACATTGGTAAGTTGTAGCAATGTTGACATGTAGTAGAAGACATTGGTAAGCTGTAGCAATGTTGACATGTAGTAGAAGACATTGGTAAGTTGTAGCAATGTTGACATGTAGTAGAAGACATTGGTAAGTTGTAGCAATGTTGACATGAGGCAGAGACATTGGTAAGCTGTAGCAATGTTGACATGTAGTAGAAGACATTGGTAAGTTGTAGCAATGTTGACATGTAGTAGAAGACATTGGTAAGTTGTAGCAATGTTGACATGTAGTAGAAGACATTGGTAAGCTGTAGCAATGTTGACATGAGACAGAGACATTGGTAAGTTGTAGCAATGTTGACATGAGGCAGAGACATTGGTAAGCTGTTGCAATGTTGACATGTAGTAGAAGACATTGGTAAGTTGTAGCAATGTTGACATGTAGTAGAAGACATTGGTAAGTTGTAGCAATGTTGACATGTAGTAGAAGACATTGGTAAGCTGTAGCAATGTTGACATGTAGTAGAAGACATTGGTAAGCTGTAGCAATGTTGACATGAGACAGAGACATTGGTAAGTTGTAGCAATGTTGACATGAGGCAGAGACATTGGTAAGCTGTTGCAATGTTGACAGTAGTAGAAGACATTGGTAAGTTGTAGCAATGTTGACATGTAGTAGAAGACATTGGTAAGTTGTAGCAATGTTGACATGAGGCAGAAGACATTGGTAAGTTGTAGCAATGTTGACATGTAGTAGAAGACATTGGTAAGTTGTAGCAATGTTGACATGAGGCAGAGACATTGGTAAGCTGTTGCAATGTTGACATGTAGTAGAAGACATTGGTAAGTTGTAGCAATGTTGACATGAGGCAGAGACATTGGTAAGCTGTTGCAATGTTGACATGTAGTAGAAGACATTGGTAAGCTGTAGCAATGTTGACATGTAGTAGAAGACATTGGTAAGCTGTTGCAATGTTGACATGTAGTAGAAGACATTGGTAAGTTGTAGCAATGTTGACATGAGGCAGAGACATTGGTAAGCTGTTGCAATGTTGACATGTAGTAGAAGACATTGGTAAGTTGTAGCAATGTTGACATGTAGTAGAAGACATTGGTAAGTTGTAGCAATGTTGACATGTAGTAGAAGACATTGGTAAGTTGTAGCAATGTTGACATGAGGCAGATACATTGGTAAGCTGTTGCAATGTTGACATGTAGTAGAAGATTGGTAAGTTGTAGCAATGTTGACATGAGGCAGAAGACATTGGTAAGTTGTAGCAATGTTGACATGTAGTAGAAGACATTGGTAAGCTGTTGCAATGTTGACATGTAGTAGAAGACATTGGTAAGCTGTAGCAATGTTGACATGTAGTAGAAGACATTGGTAAGTTGTAGCAATGTTGACATGAGGCAGAGACATTGGTAAGTTGTAGCAATGTTGACATGTAGCAGAAGACATTGGTAAGTTGTAGCAATGTTGACATGTAGTAGAAGACATTGGTAAGTTGTAGCAATGTTGACATGAGGCAGAGACATTGGTAAGTTGTAGCAATGTTGACATGTAGTAGAAGACATTGGTAAGTTGTAGCAATGTTGACATGAGGCAGAAGACATTGGTAAGTTGTAGCAATGTTGACATGAGGCAGAGGCATTGGTAAGTTGTAGCAATGTTGACATGAGGCAGAGACATTGGTAAGTTGTAGCAATGTTGACATGTAGTAGAAGACATTGGTAAGTTGTAGCAATGTTGACATGTAGTAGAAGACATTGGTAAGTTGTAGCAATGTTGACATGTAGTAGAAGACATTGGTAAGTTGTAGCAATGTTGACATGAGGCAGAAGACATTGGTAAGTTGTAGCAATGTTGACATGAGGCAGAAGACATTGGTAAGTTGTAGCAATGTTGACATGAGGCAGAGGCATTGGTAAGTTGTAGCAATGTTGACATGTAGAAGACATTGGTAAGTTGTAGCAATGTTGACATGTAGTAGAAGACATTGGTAAGCTGTAGCAATGTTGACATGTAGTAGAAGACATTGGTAAGTTGTAGCAATGTTGACATGTAGTAGAAGACATTGGTAAGTTGTAGCAATGTTGACATGAGGCAGAGACATTGGTAAGCTGTTGCAATGTTGACATGTAGTAGAAGACATTGGTAAGTTGTAGCAATGTTGACATGTAGTAGAAGACATTGGTAAGCTGTAGCAATGTTGACATGTAGTAGAAGACATTGGTAAGCTGTAGCAATGTTGACATGAGACAGAGACATTGGTAAGTTGTAGTAATGTTGACATGAGGCAGAGACATTGGTAAGTTGTAGTAATGTTGACATGAGGCAGAGACATTGGTAAGTTGTAGTAATGTTGACATGAGACAGAGACATTGGTAAGTTGTAGTAATGTTGACATGTAGTAGAAGACATTGGTAAGCTGTGGCAATGTTGACATGTAGTAGAAGACATTGGTAAGCTGTGGCAATGTTGACATGTAGTAGAAGACATTGGTAAGTTGTAGCAATGTTGACATGTAGTAGAAGACATTGGTAAGCTGTAGTAATGTTGACATGAGGCAGAGACATTGGTAAGCTGTGGCAATGTTGACATGTAGTAGAAGACATTGGTAAGCTGTAGCAATGTTGACATGTAGTAGAAGACATTGGTAAGTTGTAGCAATGTTGACATGTAGTAGAAGACATTGGTAAGCTGTAGCAATGTTGACATGAAGCAGAGACATTGGTAAGTTGTAGCAATGTTGACATGTAGTAGAAGACATTGGTAAGTTGTAGCAATGTTGACATGAGGCAGAGACATTGGTAAGTTGTAGCAATGTTGACATGTAGTAGAAGACATTGGTAAGTTGTAGCAATGTTGACATGAGGCAGAAGACATTGGTAAGTTGTAGCAATGTTGACATGAGGCAGAGGCATTGGTAAGTTGTAGCAATGTTGACATGAGGCAGAGACATTGGTAAGTTGTAGCAATGTTGACATGTAGTAGAAGACATTGGTAAGTTGTAGCAATGTTGACATGAGGCAGAAGACATTGGTAAGTTGTAGCAATGTTGACATGAGGCAGAGGCATTGGTAAGTTGTAGCAATGTTGACATGAGGCAGAGACATTGGTAAGTTGTAGCAATGTTGACATGTAGTAGAAGACATTGGTAAGTTGTAGCAATGTTGACATGTAGTAGAAGACATTGGTAAGTTGTAGCAATGTTGACATGTAGTAGAAGACATTGGTAAGTTGTAGCAATGTTGACATGAGGCAGAAGACATTGGTAAGTTGTAGCAATGTTGACATGAGGCAGAAGACATTGGTAAGTTGTAGCAATGTTGACATGAGGCAGAGGCATTGGTAAGTTGTAGCAATGTTGACATGTAGTAGAAGACATTGGTAAGTTGTAGCAATGTTGACATGTAGTAGAAGACATTGGTAAGCTGTAGCAATGTTGACATGTAGTAGAAGACATTGGTAAGTTGTAGCAATGTTGACATGTAGTAGAAGACATTGGTAAGTTGTAGCAATGTTGACATGAGGCAGAGACATTGGTAAGCTGTTGCAATGTTGACATGTAGTAGAAGACATTGGTAAGTTGTAGCAATGTTGACATGTAGTAGAAGACATTGGTAAGCTGTAGCAATGTTGACATGTAGTAGAAGACATTGGTAAGCTGTAGCAATGTTGACATGAGACAGAGACATTGGTAAGTTGTAGTAATGTTGACATGAGGCAGAGACATTGGTAAGCTGTTGCAATGTTGACAAGTAGTAGAAGACATTGGTAAGTTGTAGCAATGTTGACATGTAGTAGAAGACATTGGTAAGTTGTAGCAATGTTGACATGAGGCAGAAGACATTGGTAAGTTGTAGCAATGTTGACATGTAGTAGAAGACATTGGTAAGTTGTAGCAATGTTGACATGAGGCAGATACATTGGTAAGCTGTTGCAATGTTGACATGTAGTAGAAGACATTGGTAAGTTGTAGCAATGTTGACATGAGGCAGAGACATTGGTAAGCTGTTGCAATGTTGACATGTAGTAGAAGACATTGGTAAGCTGTAGCAATGTTGACATGTAGTAGAAGACATTGGTAAGCTGTTGCAATGTTGACATGTAGTAGAAGACATTGGTAAGTTGTAGCAATGTTGACATGAGGCAGAGACATTGGTAAGCTGTTGCAATGTTGACATGTAGTAGAAGACATTGGTAAGTTGTAGCAATGTTGACATGTAGTAGAAGACATTGGTAAGTTGTAGCAATGTTGACATGTAGTAGAAGACATTGGTAAGTTGTAGCAATGTTGACATGAGGCAGATACATTGGTAAGCTGTTGCAATGTTGACATGTAGTAGAAGATTGGTAAGTTGTAGCAATGTTGACATGAGGCAGAAGACATTGGTAAGTTGTAGCAATGTTGACATGTAGTAGAAGACATTGGTAAGCTGTTGCAATGTTGACATGTAGTAGAAGACATTGGTAAGCTGTAGCAATGTTGACATGTAGTAGAAGACATTGGTAAGTTGTAGCAATGTTGACATGTAGTAGAAGACATTGGTAAGTTGTAGCAATGTTGACATGAGGCAGAGACATTGGTAAGTTGTAGCAATGTTGACATGTAGCAGAAGACATTGGTAAGTTGTAGCAATGTTGACATGTAGTAGAAGACATTGGTAAGTTGTAGCAATGTTGACATGTAGTAGAAGACATTGGTAAGTTGTAGCAATGTTGACATGTAGTAGAAGACATTGGTAAGTTGTAGCAATGTTGACATGAGGCAGAGACATTGGTAAGTTATAGCAATGTTGACATGAGGCAGAGACATTGGTAAGTTGTAGCAATGTTGACATGAGGCAGAGACATTGGTAAGTTATAGCAATGTTGACATGAGGCAGAGACATTGGTAAGTTATAGCAATGTTGACATGAGGCAGAGACATTGGTAAGTTATTGCAATGTTGACATAAGGCAGAGACATTGGTAAGTTGTAGCAATGTTGACATGAGGCAGAAGACATTGGTAAGTTGTAGCAATGTTGACATGAGGCAGAAGACATTGGTAAGCTGTAGCAATGTTGACATGTAGTAGAAGACATTGGTAAGTTGTAGCAATGTTGACATGAGGCAGAAGACATTGGTAAGTTGTAGCAATGTTGACATGAGGCAGAAGACATTGGTAAGTTGTAGCAATGTTGACATGAGGCAGAGGCATTGGTAAGTTGTAGCAATGTTGACATGAGGCAGAGACATTGGTAAGTTGTAGCAATGTTGACATGTAGTAGAAGACATTGGTAAGTTGTAGCAATGTTGACATGAGGCAGAAGACATTGGTAAGTTGTAGCAATGTTGACATGAGGCAGAGGCATTGGTAAGTTGTAGCAATGTTGACATGAGGCAGAGACATTGGTAAGTTGTAGCAATGTTGACATGTAGTAGAAGACATTGGTAAGTTGTAGCAATGTTGACATGTAGTAGAAGACATTGGTAAGTTGTAGCAATGTTGACATGTAGTAGAAGACATTGGTAAGTTGTAGCAATGTTGACATGAGGCAGAAGACATTGGTAAGTTGTAGCAATGTTGACATGAGGCAGAGACATTGGTAAGTTGTAGCAATGTTGACATGAGGCAGAGGCATTGGTAAGTTGTAGCAATGTTGACATGTAGTAGAAGACATTGGTAAGTTGTAGCAATGTTAACATGTAGTAGAAGACATTGGTAAGCTGTAGCAATGTTGACATGTAGTAGAAGACATTGGTAAGTTGTAGCAATGTTGACATGTAGTAGAAGACATTGGTAAGTTGTAGCAATGTTGACATGAGGCAGAGACATTGGTAAGCTGTTGCAATGTTGACATGTAGTAGAAGACATTGGTAAGTTGTAGCAATGTTGACATGTAGTAGAAGACATTGGTAAGCTGTAGCAATGTTGACATGTAGTAGAAGACATTGGTAAGCTGTAGCAATGTTGACATGAGACAGAGACATTGGTAAGTTGTAGTAATGTTGACATGAGGCAGAGACATTGGTAAGCTGTTGCAATGTTGACAAGTAGTAGAAGACATTGGTAAGTTGTAGCAATGTTGACATGTAGTAGAAGACATTGGTAAGTTGTAGCAATGTTGACATGAGGCAGAAGACATTGGTAAGTTGTAGCAATGTTGACATGTAGTAGAAGACATTGGTAAGTTGTAGCAATGTTGACATGAGGCAGATACATTGGTAAGCTGTTGCAATGTTGACATGTAGTAGAAGACATTGGTAAGTTGTAGCAATGTTGACATGAGGCAGAGACATTGGTAAGCTGTTGCAATGTTGACATGTAGTAGAAGACATTGGTAAGCTGTAGCAATGTTGACATGTAGTAGAAGACATTGGTAAGCTGTTGCAATGTTGACATATAGTAGAAGACATTGGTAAGTTGTAGCAATGTTGACATGAGGCAGAAGACATTGGTAAGTTGTAGCAATGTTGACATGAGGCAGAGGCATTGGTAAGTTGTAGCAATGTTGACATGAGGCAGAGACATTGGTAAGTTGTAGCAATGTTGACATGTAGTAGAAGACATTGGTAAGTTGTAGCAATGTTGACATGAGGCAGAAGACATTGGTAAGTTGTAGCAATGTTGACATGAGGCAGAGGCATTGGTAAGTTGTAGCAATGTTGACATGAGGCAGAGACATTGGTAAGTTGTAGCAATGTTGACATGTAGTAGAAGACATTGGTAAGTTGTAGCAATGTTGACATGTAGTAGAAGACATTGGTAAGTTGTAGCAATGTTGACATGTAGTAGAAGACATTGGTAAGTTGTAGCAATGTTGACATGAGGCAGAAGACATTGGTAAGTTGTAGCAATGTTGACATGAGGCAGAAGACATTGGTAAGTTGTAGCAATGTTGACATGAGGCAGAGGCATTGGTAAGTTGTAGCAATGTTGACATGTAGTAGAAGACATTGGTAAGTTGTAGCAATGTTGACATGTAGTAGAAGACATTGGTAAGCTGTAGCAATGTTGACATGTAGTAGAAGACATTGGTAAGTTGTAGCAATGTTGACATGTAGTAGAAGACATTGGTAAGTTGTAGCAATGTTGACATGAGGCAGAGACATTGGTAAGCTGTTGCAATGTTGACATGTAGTAGAAGACATTGGTAAGTTGTAGCAATGTTGACATGTAGTAGAAGACATTGGTAAGCTGTAGCAATGTTGACATGTAGTAGAAGACATTGGTAAGCTGTAGCAATGTTGACATGAGACAGAGACATTGGTAAGTTGTAGTAATGTTGACATGAGGCAGAGACATTGGTAAGCTGTTGCAATGTTGACAAGTAGTAGAAGACATTGGTAAGTTGTAGCAATGTTGACATGTAGTAGAAGACATTGGTAAGTTGTAGCAATGTTGACATGAGGCAGAAGACATTGGTAAGTTGTAGCAATGTTGACATGTAGTAGAAGACATTGGTAAGTTGTAGCAATGTTGACATGAGGCAGATACATTGGTAAGCTGTTGCAATGTTGACATGTAGTAGAAGACATTGGTAAGTTGTAGCAATGTTGACATGAGGCAGAGACATTGGTAAGCTGTTGCAATGTTGACATGTAGTAGAAGACATTGGTAAGCTGTAGCAATGTTGACATGTAGTAGAAGACATTGGTAAGCTGTTGCAATGTTGACATGTAGTAGAAGACATTGATAAGTTGTAGCAATGTTGACATGAGGCAGAGACATTGGTAAGCTGTTGCAATGTTGACATGTAGTAGAAGACATTGGTAAGTTGTAGCAATGTTGACATGTAGTAGAAGACATTGGTAAGTTGTAGCAATGTTGACATGTAGTAGAAGACATTGGTAAGTTGTAGCAATGTTGACATGAGGCAGATACATTGGTAAGCTGTTGCAATGTTGACATGTAGTAGAAGATTGGTAAGTTGTAGCAATGTTGACATGAGGCAGAAGACATTGGTAAGTTGTAGCAATGTTGACATGTAGTAGAAGACATTGGTAAGCTGTTGCAATGTTGAAATGTAGTAGAAGACATTGGTAAGCTGTTGCAATGTTGACATGTAGTAGAAGACATTGGTAAGCTGTGGCAATGTTGACATGTAGTAGAAGACATTGGTAAGCTGTGGCAATGTTGACATGTAGTAGAAGACATTGGTAAGTTGTAGCAATGTTAACATGAGGCAGAAGACATTGGTAAGCTGTAGCAATGTTGACATGTAGTAGAAGACATTGGTAAGCTGTGGCAATGTTGACATGTAGTAGAAGACATTGGTAAGCTGTGGCAATCTGAGACAGTGGTGATGTCAATGTTGCACATTGTCTGAGACAGTGGTGATGTCAGTGTTGCACATTGTCTGAGACAGTGGTGATATCACACATTGTCTGAGACAGTGATGATGTCAGTGTTGCACATTGTCTGAGACAGTGGTGATGTCACACATTGTCTGAGACAGTGGTGATGTCAATGTTGCACATTGTCTAAGACAGTGGTGATGTCAATGTTACACATTGTCTGAGACAGTGGTGATGTCAGTGTTGCACATTGTCGGAAATAGTGGTGATGTCAGTGTTGCACATTGTCAGAAACAGTGGTGAAGTCAATGTTGCACATTGTCTGAGACAGTGGTGATGTCAGTGTTGCACATTGTCGGAAATAGTGGTGATGTCAGTGTTGCACATTGTCGGAGACAGTGGTGATGTCATTGTTGCACATTGTCGGAAACAGTGGTGATGTCAGTGTTGAACATTGTCGGAAACAGTGACGATGTCAATGTTGCACATTGTCGGAAACAGTGGTGATGTCAGTGTTGCACATTGTCTGAGACAGTGGTGATGTCAGTGTTGCACATTGTCTGAGACAGTGGTGATGTCAGTGTTGCACATTGTCTGAGATAGTGGTGATGTCAGTGTTGCACATTGTCTGAGACAGTGGTGATGTCAGTGTTGCACATTGTCTGAGACAGTGGTGATGTCAGTGTTGCACATTGTCGGAGACAATAGTGATATCAGTGTTGTACATTGTCTGAGACAGTGGTGATGTCAGTGTTGCACATTGTCTGAGAAAGTGGTGATGTCAGTGTTGCACATTGTCTGAGACAGTGGTGATGTCACACATTGTCTGAGACAGTGGTGATGTCAATGTTGCACATTGTCTAAGACAGTGGTGATGTCAATGTTGCACATTGTCTGAGACAGTGGTGATGTCAATGTTGCACATTGTCTGTGACTGTGGTGGTGTTGCTCAGACAAAGATATGACCTGATGTCCAGGCACAGTAATAAGTTTCTGATTTTATACTGACATCAGTCATGCACAGAGAAGAGATATCAATCAAGCACAGGAAATGATGACAGTGAAGTACAGAGAAGAGACAGCAGTCAAGCACAGAGCAGTGACAGCAGTCAAGTACAGAAAAAAGAATTCATTCAAGCACTGAAAAGTGACATCAATCAAGCACTGAAAAGTGACAACAGTCAAGCATTGAGAAGTGACATCAGTCAAGCCCAGAGAAGTGACACCAATCAAGCACTGAGAAGAGACAGCAGTCAAAGCACAGAGAAGTGGCATCAATCAAGCACTAAGAAATGGCATCAATCAAGTACAGAGAAGTGACACCAATCAACACAGAGAAGTGGCATCAATCAAGCACTAAGAAATGTCATCAATCAAGCACTGAGAAGCGACAACAGTCAAGCACAGAGAAGTGACATCAATCAAGCACAGAGAAGTGACACCAGTCAAGCACAGAGAAGTGGCATCAATCAAGCACTGAGAAGTGACACCAATCAAGCACAGAGAAGTGACACCAGTCAAACACAGAGAAGTGACACCAATCAAGAACAGAGAAGTGACAGCAATCAAGCACAGAGAAGTGGCATCAATCAAGCACAGAGAAGTGACACCAATCAAGCACAGAGAAGTGACACCAATCAAGCACAGAGAAGTGACAGCAATCAAGCACAGAGAAGTGACAGCAGTCAAGCACAGAGAAATGGCATCAATCAAGCACAGAGAAGTGGCATCAATCAAGCACAGAGAAATGGCATCAATCAAGCACAGAGAAGTGACAGCAGTCAAGCACAGAGAAGTGGCATCAATCAATCACAGAGAAATGGCATCAATCAAGCACAGAGAAGTGACACCAATCAAGCACAGAGAAGTGACACCAATCAAGCACAGAGAAGTGACAGCAATCAAGCACAGAGAAGTGACAGCAGTCAAGCACAGAGAAATGGCATCAATCAAGCACAGAGAAGTGACACCAGTCAAGCACAGAGAAGTGGCATCAATCATGCACAGAGAAATGGCATCAATCAAGCACAGAGAAGTGGCATCAATCAAGCACAGAGAAGTGACATCAGTCAAGCACAAAGATGTGACATCAAGCACAGAGAAGTGGCATCAATCAAGCACAGAGAAGTGACAGCAGTCAAGCACAGTGAAGTGGCCTCAATCAAGCACAGAGAAGTGACAGAAGTCAAGCACAAAGATGTGACATCAAGCACAGAGAAGTGGCATCAATCAAGCACAGAGAAGTAACAGCAGTCAAGCACAGAGAAGTGACAGCAGTCAAGCACAGTGAAGTGGCATCAATCAAGCACAGAGAAGTGACAGCAGTCAAGCACAGAGAAGTGACATCAATCAAGGACAAGAAGTGAAAGCAGTCAAGCACAGAGAAGTGACATCAATCAAGCACAGAGAAGTGGCATCAATCAAGCACAGAGAAGTGACATCAGTCAAGCACAAAGAAGTGACATCAATCAAGCATAGAGAAGTGGCATCAATCAAGCACAGAGAAGTGACATCAGTCAAGCACAAAAATGTGACATCAAGCACAGAGAAGTGGCATCAATCAAGCACAGAGAAGTGACATCGATCAAGCACAGAGAAGTGGCATAAATCAGGCACTGAGAAGCGACAGCAGTCAAGCACAGAGAAGTGACATCAATCAAGAACTGAGAAGTGACATCAGTCAAGCACAGAGAAGTTACATCAGTCAATCACAGAGAAGTGACATCAGTCAAGTACAGAGAAGTGGCATCAATCAAGCACAGAGAAGTGACAGCAGTCAAGCACAGAGAAGTGACAGTAGTCAAGCACAGAGAAGTGGAATCAATCAAGAACAGAGAAGTGGCATCAATCAAGCACTGAGAAATGGCATCAATCAAGCACAGAGAAATGACAACAGTCAAGCACAGAGAAGTGACATCAGTGAAGCTCAGAGAAGTGGCATCAATCAAGCACAGAGAAGTGACATCAATCAAGCACTGAGAAGTGGCATCAATCAAGCACTGAGAAGTGACATCAATCAAGCACAGAGAAGTGGCATCTATCAAGCACTGAGAAGTGACATCAATCAAGCACTGAGAAGAGACAGCAGTCAAGCACTGAGAAGTGACAGCAGTCAAGCACAGAGAAATGGCATCAATCAAGCACTGAGAAGTGGCATCAATCAAGCACAGAGAAGTGACAGCAGTCAAGCACTGAGAAGTGGCATCAATCAAGCACAGAGAAGTGACAGCAGTCAAGCACTGAGAAGTGGCATCAATCAAGCACAGAGAAGTGGCATCAATCAAGCACAGAGAAGTGGCATCAGTCAAGCACAGAGAAGTGACAGCAGTCAAGCACAGAGAAGTGGCACCAATCAAGCACAGAGAAGTGACAGCAGTCAAGCACTGAGAAGTGGCACCAATCAATCACAGAGAAGTGACAGCAGTCAAGCACTGAGAAATGGCATCAATCAAGCACAGAGAAGTGGCATCAATCAAGCACAGAGAAGTGACAGCAGTCAAGCACAGAGAAGTGACATCAATCAAGCACAGAGAAGTGACACCAATCAAGCACAGAGAAGTGACACCAATCAAGCACTGAGGAGTGACACCAATCAAGCACAGAGAAGTGACAGCAGTCAAGCACTGAGAAATGGCATCAATCAAGCACAGAGAAGTGGCATCAATCAAGCACAGAGAAGTGACAGCAGTCAAGCACAGAGAAGTGACATCAATCAAGCACAGAGAAGTGACACCAATCAAGCACAGAGAAGTGACACCAATCAAGCACAGAGAAGTGACACCAATCAAGCACTGAGGAGTGACACCAATCAAGCACAGAGAAGTGACATCACTCAAGCACAGAGAAGTGACATCAATCAAGCACTGAGAAGCGACAGCAGTCAAGCACAGAGAAGTGACATCAATCAAGAACTGAGAAGTGACATCAGTCAAGCACAGAGAAGTGAGATCAGTCAAGTACAGAGAGGTAACAGCAGTCAAACACAGACAAGTGACATCAAGCACAGAGAAGTGACAGCAACAACAAGTGCAGACATAATAAAAGCATGTTGGGTGGAACACTTCAAAGAAATTTTTAACCGTCCACTACCCCACAGTTTAATCGATTTTGAAGCTGAAACACCAGCAGCAGAATTAGATGTAAATTTAGATGACTTCATCTTGAGCGAAACAGAAACCTTAAAGAATATGACCAATAACAAGGCTGCTGGAGAGGGTAAGTTAACAGCTGAGATCCTCAAGGCAATTGATAGCCATAATTTAATACATCTCCAGAAATTGTTCAACATCATTTGGAAAGCAGAGAAGGTGCCTCATAAGTGGGAAAAAGGAATCATTGTTAAGATTCCAAAAAGGGCAATCTCAGAGAGTGTAACAACTGGAGAGGCGTGACACTTTTGTCCGTTGCCTCAAAGTTATTCTGCAAAATCATCATGAATAGAATAAAGGATTCAATAGATAGATTGATTGATGCCACTTCTCTGTGCTTGATTGATGCCATTTCTCAGTGCTTGACTGCTGTCACTTCTCTGTGCTTGATTGGTGTCACTCCTCAGTGCTTGATTGGTGTCACTTCTCTGTGCTTGATTGGTGTCACTTCTCTGTGCTTGATTGATGTCACTTCTCTGTGCTTGACTGCTGTCACTTCTCTGTGCTTGATTGATGCCATTTCTCAGTGCTTGACTGCTGTCACTTCTCTGTGTTGATTGGTGTCACTTCTCTGTGCTTGATTGATGCCACTTCTCTGTGCTTTGACTGCTGTCTCTTCTCAGTGCTTGATTGGTGTCACTTCTCTGTGCTTGACTGATGTCACTTCTCAATGCTTGACTGCTGTCACTTTTCAGTGCTTGATTGATGTCACTTTTCAGTGCTTGAATGAATTCTTTTTTCTGTACTTGACTGCTGTCACTTCTCTGTGCTTGACTGCTGTCTCTTCTCTGTACTTCACTGTCATCATTTCCTGTGCTTGATTGATATCTCTTCTCTGTGCATGACTGATGTCAGTATGCATGAAGAACAGGCTGGGTTTAGAAAAGTGAGAAGCTGCCTTGACCACATTTTTACTCTACGACTTATATTGGAGGAACACATTGAAAAGCAAAAACCTTTTGTACTTAACTTCATCGACTTCATAACAGCATTCAACAGTATTCATAGAGATTCTTTGTGGAAAATTCTGAAGCAATATGGCTTACCATAAAAAATCATAAATATTATCAAAGACATGTATGATGGTTACACATGTGCAGTTCGAACAGAGGAAGGACTGAGCGAATGTTTCCCAATAGAAACTGGGGTTAAACAAGGATGTATTTTATCACCCTTGTTATTTGGAATTGTTATGGACTTCATAATGAAGAAATGCTGCACTGGTAATAAAGGCATCGGATGGATACAAGGAGACCATTTGGAGGACCTCGACTTTGCTGATGACATAGTTCTCATCAGCAGTCAGATAAAAACGATGCAGGAAAACACAAATGAACTGTCATCAATAGCCAGCAAAATTGGGCTTGAGATCAATCATGAAAAGACTAAAGTCATGAAAAGCTTAATTCCAACAAGTGACAAAATATACATGGAAAACAAACCAGTGGAAGAGGTCGACCCCTTTATCTATCTTGGACGTCACATTGATCGAGAAGGGGATACGAGCAAAGAAATTAGAATCAGAAAAGCTAAAGTAGCAATGTCTTTCAGAAGCCTTGAAAAGTTGGGGAAATCAAAACTCATCAGCACAAACACAAAACTTAGGCTATTCAAATCAAATGTACTATCAACCCTTACGTATGCGTGTGAGAGCTGGAAAACAACAAGAGATATAGAAACAAAGTTGAACGCATTCGGAAATAAATGTCTAAGGAAAATACTTGGTATAGAATGGAACGAATTCAAAACAAACGAGGAAATTAGAGAAATCGCCAATCAACCACTAATATCTTCAGTAATAAAGAAAAGACGATGGTCATACGTTGGACATGTGATGAGAAGAGATAATAATCGAATAGCAAAGCAAGCCCTCATATGGGAAACAACAGGTAAGAGAAAAAGAGGAAGACCCAGAGAGACACTGAGAAGAACATTGATGAGAGAGGCAAGAGCAGCAGCATTCGGCTCCCTCAATGAGATAGAGCTTCTTGCGCAGAACAGAGACAAATGGCGAGATTTGATAAAATATCTTTAAAAGAAAACTGCTAGAACAAAAATTCAGATAGGAGAAGGTGTATCTTGGTCTACGCCCTATGGGCCGGCTACGGCTCGAAAGGTCAATAGATAGATAGAAGCTTTTTGTCATACCTTTAGAACAAGCAGCGGCCCCTATGGATAGTTCAAACTCAGCAGCAATTCTGTCAAGAATGGATCATAAGGTGTATTCAATACATTACTGATACTTCTGTACCCATCTTGTACATTGGAGGACTGACATGTGGAGTTTTGTGTGCCATCAGGAATACATCATCACATGTTTCTCACTTTTATCTTCAACTTTCAAATTCTGACTGAAGCATGATCTCTTTATGCCATTTTTGTTGACCATTCTTTGAACATTCAGTCAACCCATCAATCACTTTGATTGTTGATTACATGACCTGTTTATCTCCTCCATAAGTCTCTTGACATCTGTTCAGGGACTTTAATTGTCTCGACTGCCCTACAGAGTTATTGTCATGAAAATTGTGCATGATGAGTACCATAGCATCAAGCTAGAATGAGTTCACACATTGCAGTAGCTATTTTGTTTGAGCTGACTCTCAGTCTGACTAGACTTTCTCTTCTTACTTTTCAGATGAAGAAAAGCTGATGGCACAGGAAGAACTGAAGAAAATTGTCACAGATTTCCTGACAAAGGAAGCTAAGAAAGTAGAAGTCAATATTGATCAACATCTCAAAACAGCAATAGATGCCTTGAATGCCAGAATTGATCCAATGGTTGACACTAGTCCTAAGTCTGCTAAAGGAAAAAAGAAGTAATGTTAATTTGTCAAATGAAGCAAAAATTTGTAAATATTTTGATGAAATTAATTAGACACACCTCTTTTTTGATGAAATGAGAGAATTAGACACACCTCTTTTTGATGAAATGAGAGAATTAGACACACCTCTTTTTGATGAAATGAGAGAATTAGACACACCTCTTTTGATGAAATGAGAGAATTAGACACACCTCTTTTTGATGAAATGAGAGAATTAGACACACCTCTTTTTGATGAAATGAGAGAATTAGACACACCTCTTTTTGATGAAATGAGAGAATAGACACACCTCTTTTTGATGAAATGAGAGAATTAGACACACCTCTTTTTGATGAAATGAGAGAATTAGACATACCACTTTTAGGTGCGCAACACATTCTTGCAGTCGACACTTACTGAGAATATGTTTGTTCTGATGAAATGGTTGCCAATGAATAAACAGTACTTTTGTCAGTGATGAGTGAAACAACAAATAAACAGTACTTTTGTCAGTGATGAGTAAAACAACAAATAAACAGTACTTTTGTCAGTGATGAGTGAAACAACAAATAAACAGTACTTTTGTCAGTGATGAGTAAAACAACAAATAAACAGTACTTTTGTCAGTGATGAGTGAAACAACAAATAAACAGTACTTTTGTCAGTGATGAGTGAAACAATAAATAAACAGTACTTTGTCAATGATGAGTAAAACAACAAATAAACAGTACTTTTGTCAGTGATGAGTAAAACAACAAATAAACAGTACTTTTGTCAAAGATGAGTGAAACAACAAATAATCAGTACTTTTGTCAGTGATGAGTAAAACAACAAATAATCAGTACTTTTGTCAGTGATGAGTAAAACAACAAATAAACAGTACTTTTGTCAGTGATGAGTAAAACAACAAATTATCAGTACTTTTGTCAGTGATAAGTGAAACAACAAATAATCAGTACTTTTGTCAGTGATGAGTAAAACAACAAATAATCAGTACTTTTGTCAGTGATGAGTGAAACAACAAATAAACAGTACTTTTGTCAGTGATGAGTGAAACAATAAATAAACAGTACTTTTGTCAGTGATGAGTGAAACAATAAATAAACAGTACTTTTGTCAGTGATGAGTGTAACAATAAATAAACAGTACTTTTGTCAGTGATGAGTGAAACAATAAATAAACAGTACTTTTGTCAGTGATGAGTGAAACAATAAATAAACAGTACTTTTGTCAGTTATGAGTAAAACAACAAATAAACAGTACTTTTGTCAGTTATGAGTGAAACAACAAATAAACAGTACTTTTGTCAATGAAACAATCAATAAATGTTGTTAACGTGTCAGTATTATCACTTTTATCTTTTCTTTGTTATAGTTTCTCTGCATTCATACTTTTATTCCTGAAGTTATTAACTCCACATTAAAATTGAAGAACACTTTTTCTGATTTCCCTGGACAAGTTATTTAATGTGTACATCTTTCTCATTCTTTGTAATACCACCTTTGTTTGAGCTTTTCTACTTCTCATGTCTGTTGTACATCTACCACCTGAGCTATTCTACACCTCATCTCTGTTGTACATCTACCACCTGAGCTATTCTACACCTCACATCTGTTGTACATTTACCACCTGAGCTATTCTACACCTCACCACTGTTGTACATCTACCATGTGAACTATTCTACACCTCACTTCTGTTGTACATCTACCATGTGAACTATTCTACACCTCACCACTGTTGTACATTTACCATCTGAACTATTCTACACCTCACCACTGTTGTACATTTACCATCTGAACTATTCTACACCTCACCTCTGTTGTACATTTACCATCTGAACTATTCTACACCTCACCTCTGTTGTACATTTACCATCTGAACTATTCTACACCTCACCACTGTTGTACATTTACCATCTGAACTATTCTACACCACACCTCTGTTGTACACCTACCATCTGAACTATTCTACACCTCACCTCTGTTGTACATCTGAACTATTCTACACCTCACCTCTGTTGTACATCTGAACTATTCTACACCTCACCTCTGTTGTACATCTGAACTATTCTACACCTCACCACTGTTGTACATTTACCATCTGAACTATTCTACACCTCACCTCTGTTGTACATCTACCATGTGAACTATTCTACACCTCACCTCTGTTGTACATCTGAACTATTCTACACCTCACTTCTGTTGTACATTTACCATCTGAACTATTGTACACCACACCTCTGTTGTACATCTACCATGTGAACTATTCTACACCTCACTTCTGTTGTACATCTACCATCTGAACTACTCTACACCACACTTCTGTTGTACATCTGAACTATTATACACCACACCTCTGTTGTACATCTGAACTATTCTACACCACACCTCTGTTGTACATCTGAACTATTCTACACATCACCTCTGTTGTACATCTGAACTATTCTACACATCACCTCTGTTGTACATCTGAACTACTCTACACCACACCTCTGTTGTACATCTGAACTATTCTACACCACACCTCTGTTGTACATCTGAACTATTATACACATCACCTCTGTTGTACACCTAACACCTGAACTATTCTACACCACACCTCTGTTGTACATCTACCATGTGAACTATTCTACACCTCACTTCTGTTGTACATCTACCATCTGAACTATTCTACACCACACTTCTGTTGTACATCTGAACTATTCTACACCACACCTCTGTTGTACAGCTACCATCTGAACTATTCTACACCTCACCTCTGTTGTACATCTATCATCTGAACTATTCTACACCTCACCACTGTTGTACATCTATCATCTGAACTATTCTACACCTCACCTCTGTTGTACATCTACCATCTGAACTATTCTACACCTCACCTATGTTGTACATCTGAACTATTCTACACCTCACCACTGTTGTACATTTACCATCTGAACTATTCTACACCTCACCTCTGTTGTACATCTACCATGTGAACTATTCTACACCTCACCTCTGTTGTACATCTGAACTATTCTACACCTCACTTCTGTTGTACATTTACCATCTGAACTATTGTACACCACACCTCTGTTGTACATCTACCATGTGAACTATTCTACACCTCACTTCTGTTGTACATCTACCATCTGAACTACTCTACACCACACTTCTGTTGTACATCTGAACTATTTTGCACCTCACCTCTGTTGTACATCCATCATCTGAACTATTCTGCACCTCACCTCTGTTGTACATCTGAACTATTCTACACCTCACCTCTGTTGTACATTTACCATCTGAACTATTCTACACCTCACCTCTGTTGTACATCTACCATGTGAACTATTCTACACCTCACCTCTGTTGTACATCTGAACTATTCTACACCTCACTTCTGTTGTACATTTACCATCTGAACTATTGTACACCACACCTCTGTTGTACATCTGCCATGTGAACTATTCTACACCTCACTTCTGTTGTACATCTACCATCTGAACTACTCTACACCACACTTCTGTTGTACATCTGAACTATTATACACCACACCTCTGTTGTACATCTGAACTATTCTACACCACACCTCTGTTGTACATCTGAACTATTCTACACATCACCTCTGTTGTACATCTGAACTATTCTACACATCACCTCTGTTGTACATCTGAACTACTCTACACCACACCTCTGTTGTACATCTGAACTATTCTACACCACACCTCTGTTGTACATCTGAACTATTATACACATCACCTCTGTTGTACACCTAACACCTGAACTATTCTACACCACACCTCTGTTGTACATCTACCATGTGAACTATTCTACACCTCACTTCTGTTGTACATCTACCATCTGAACTATTCTACACCACACTTCTGTTGTACATCTGAACTATTCTACACCACACCTCTGTTGTACAGCTACCATCTGAACTATTCTACACCTCACCTCTGTTGTACATCTATCATCTGAACTATTATACACCTCACCTCTGTTGTACATCTACCATCTGAACTATTCTACACCTCACCTCTGTTGTACATCTGAACTATTCTACACCTCACCACTGTTGTACATTTACCATCTGAACTATTCTACACCTCACCTCTGTTGTACATCTACCATGTGAACTATTCTACACCTCACCTCTGTTGTACATCTGAACTATTCTACACCTCACTTCTGTTGTACATTTACCATCTGAACTATTGTACACCACACCTCTGTTGTACATCTACCATGTGAACTATTCTACACCTCACTTCTGTTGTACATCTACCATCTGAACTACTCTACACCACACTTCTGTAGTACATCTGAACTATTTTGCACCTCACCTCTGTTGTACATCCATCATCTGAACTATTCTGCACCTCACCTCTGTTGTACATCTGAACTATTCTACACCTCACCTCTGTTGTACACCTAACACCTGAACTATTCTACACCACACCTCTGTTATACATCTGAACTATTCTACACCTCACCTCTGTTGTACACCTAACACCTGAACTATTCTGCATCTCACCTCTGTTATACATCTGAACTATTCTACACCTCACCTCTGTTATACATCTGAACTATTCTACACCTCACCTCTGTTATACATCTGAACTATTCTACACCTCACCTCTGTTATACATCTGAACTATTCTACACCTCACCTCTGTTATACATCTGAACTATTCTACATCTCACCTCTGTTATACATCTGAACTATTCTACATCTCACCTCTGTTATACATCTGAACTATTCTACACCTCACCTCTGTTGTACACCTAACACCTGAACTATTCTGCACCTCACCTCTGTTGTACATCTGAACTATTCTACACCTCACCTTTGTTGTACACCTAACACCTGAACTATTCTGCACCTCACCTCTGTTGTACTTCTGAACTATTCTACACCTCACCTCTGTTGTACATCTGAAGCAGCGAGGTAGCAGGGAGCATAAAGGAGGATGTGTAGTATAACAGTGGAACAAATAGTTGTAGAAGTCAGAATGAAATATAGTTGTGCAGCGAGCAAAAGAGATTGAGAGAAAAGTGGAAGAAACGGTGCACCAAATGGAACGGGGGCCAAACAGGGGGTGACGTAGGATAAACGGCAGTTAGTTTTAGATTTAGTTAGTGAGAGGGCAACGAGAAAAAGAGAACATAGCGGCTGACTGTAAGCCATATCAGAGAAATTATAGGCAAGAATTATCGTGGTCTTATGAAAAGGTCCGTTAGTAACGGCAGGAGAACAAGCTGAGACAGTTGTGACATCGTTACCAAGTCAGTTAAGTGGTCTTGTGAAGAGACATTCTTTATATTGATATGTTACTAACATAGTGGCTGATTGTAAGCCATATCAGAGGCATTACATGCAAGGATTATCATGGTCTTATGAAGAGGCAGTTTTTTGCATATTAATGGGTCACTCAAGTAGAGGCTGAGCTATAGCCATATTTGGACTGTGTTGTATAACTTGTTAAGGGACAGTGAAGAGTATCGATTGTGTAGTTGTGGCACCAAAATTAACGGCGTAGAATAGTATAGGTCACGGACATTGTTAAAAAGATATGAGGTAATCTTGTGGAATGGTGGTGAGCATGGTCAGTACAATAATATACTGTTCATTGTGTTACCCTGGTGTTCACCTCATGCTGTGTAGCTGTGTTGTGTTACCCTTGGTGTTCACCTCATGCTGTGTAGCTGTGTTGTGTTACCCTTGGTGTTCACCTCATGCTGTGTAGCTGTGTTGTGTTACCCTTGGTGTTCACCTCATGCTGTGTAGCTGTGTTGTGTTACCCTTGGTGTTCACCTCATGCTGTGTAGCTGTGTTGTGTTACCCTGGTGTTCACCTCATGCTGTGTAGCTGTGTTGTGTTACCCTTGGTGTTCACCTCATGCTGTGTAGCTGTGTTGTGTTACCCTTGGTGTTCAGTTCATGCTGTGTAGCTGTGTTGTGTTACCCTTGGTGTTCAGTTCATGCTGTGTAGCTGTGTTGTGTTACCCTTGGTGTTCAGTTCATGCTGTGTAGCTGTGTTGTGTTACCCTTGGTGTTCACCTCATGCTGTGTAGCTGTGTTGTGTTACCCTTGGTGTTCACCTCATGCTGTGTAGCTGTGTTGTGTGCTGAGCGAAGGATGGACGCTGAAAGTTGGGGGAAGCAAGTCACAATGCGAAGTCGAGGAAAATATGATCAGAGGCCTGAGCAATTCGATAATTGGAGGCAGGTGAGTGATCTTACTTGCTGAGCGGCAAAACGACAGAAAACCAGAAACGAGTCTGAATGTACCTGAAGTAGTTCAGATCAATAACGGCGACAACATCAACAAGTGGGAATAAATAGAAATGAATGTTAAATAGTATTCGTTGTTGAACAGGTACAGACATTGGAAGAGTCACAGAAGATACCGTTACACATCTACCATGTGAACTATTCTACACCTCACCTCTGTTGTACATCTACCATGTGAACTATTCTACACCTCACCTCTGTTGTACATCTACCATGTGAACTATACTACCCCTCACTTCTGTTGTACATCTACCACCTGAACTATTCTACACCTCACCTCTGTTGTACATCTATCATCTGAACTATTCTACACCTCACCTCTGTTGTACATCTACCATCTGAACTATTCTACACCTCACCTCTGTTGTACACCTAACACCTGAACTATTCTACACCTCACCTCTGTTGTACACCTAACACCTGTTATACATCTGAAGCAGTGAGGTAGCAGGGAGCATAAAGGAGGATGTGTAGTATAACAGTGGAACAAATAGTTGTAGAAGTCAGAATGAAATATAGTTGTGCAGCGAGCAAAAGAGATTGAGAGAAAAGTGGAAGAAACGGTGCACCAAATGGAACGGGGGCCAAACAGGGGGTGACGTAGGATAAACGGCAGTTAGTTTAGATTTAGTTAGTGAGAGGGCAACGAGAAAAAGAGAACATAGCGGCTGACTGTAAGCCATATCAGAGAAATTATCTTCCTCTTTCTTCTTTTACCTTTTAGCTCCTGGTGGAGCATAGGTCTTCAACAAACACTTTCCAAGTCGTTCTGTTTTTTGCCATTCTTTTAAGATCATTCCATGTCTTCCCCATCATCTTCATCTCTGCTTCTATCTGTCTTCTCCAAGAATTCCTTGGTCTTCCTCTTTGTCTTTTCCCCTGGGGATTCCAAAAAAGGGCCTGTTGTGTAATACTCTCAGTTGGCTTCCGTAGTGTGTGTCCTATCCATCGCCATCGTCTTCGCTGTATCTCTTTATCCACTGGTATTTGACCGGTACATTTCCATAATTCCACGTTAGTGACTTTGTCCTGCCATTTCCATCCCTTTATTCTGCGCAAGCATCCATTAATGAAAGTCTGTACTTTCATGATTGTCAATTTTGTCATTCTCCATGCTTCACAGCCATATAATAGGACCGACTTAACATTTGAGTTGAAAATTTTTATTTTGTATTTAGCCTAATTTCTTTGGATTTCCATATGTTTCCCAGTGCAATGAAAGCTCCTCTTGCTTTTGATATCCTTATTTTGGTATCATTTTCTGTTCCTCCCTCTTTATCTATATTACTGCCCAGATATATATACGATTGTACGTCTAGTAGAGGTATTTCTCCTAGTTTTATATGGTTATTGCCAACTGCATTAATTCTCATAATGTTGGTCTTATCTCTATTAATCTTTAGTCCTAGCTGTTGTGATCTCTCATCTAATATACTCATTTTATCTTGCATCTGTTGGTGGCTGTGTGATAGGAGAGCTATGTCATCAGCAAAGTCTAAATCATCAAGTTGTTTGGTCAGTGACCACTGGATCCCATTTCTGTTGTTTTGAGTTATTTTCATAATCCAATCTATGGCCAGTAGGAAGAGAAATGGAGACAGGAGGCATCCTTGCCTTACTCCTGTTCTTATTTCAAATGCTTCTGTAAGCTGTCCTTCATGCACCACACTACATTTTGTTCCTTCATACATTGTTTTTATCAGGTTAATAAACTTTATGGGGATTCCGTAATGACTCAGCAACTTCCAAAGCATTCTTCTGTCTAAACTATCAAATGCCTTTTCGTAATCTATGAATCCAATATATAGTGGGGATTTTAGTTCTAAACTTTGTTCAACTATTATACGTAGGGTAGTTATTTGATCAGCACATGATCTGTTCTTCCTAAAACCTGCTTGTTCATCTCTCAAGTGTTTCTCTATAGCCTCTTTTAGTCTCTCCAGAATGATTCTGCCTAATATTTTTCCTGGCACTGATAGTAGCATAATTCCCCTATAATTTGTGCACTCCTGTAAACTTCCTTTCTTTGGTAGTTTGATCATATAACCTTCTCTCCAGTCTTTAGGTATTTCTTCCCTCTCCCAAATTTTATCCAATAGATCCTGTAACATCTTGGTAGAGGTGTTAATATCTGCTTTGATGGCTTCCGAAGGAATTTCATCTGGTCCTGTGGCTTTACCATCTTTTAATAATTTGATGGCTTTCATTATTTCTTCTTTGCTTGGTTTTCCGCAGTTAACGTGTAACTCTTCTTCTGCTGGTAGTATATCTGGAGGATTATTTGAGCCGGGTCTGTTCAAAAGTTCTTCAAAGTGTTCTTTCCATCTCTCCATTTGTTCCCTTATATTACTAAGCAGATTTCCTTTCTTGTCTTTGATAAAGGCGTTGATCTGTTTGTATTTTCCACCTAATTTCTTTGTGCTGTTATTTAGTTAGTGAGAGGGCAACGAGAAAAAGAGAACATAGCGGCTGACTGTAAGCCATATCAGAGAAATTATAGGCAAGAATTATCGTGGTCTTATGAAAAGGTCCGTTAGTAACGGCAGGAGAACAAGCTGAGACAGTTGTGACATCGTTACCAAGTCAGTTAAGTGGTCTTGTGAAGAGACATTCTTTATATTGATATGTTACTAACATAGTGGCTGATTGTAAGCCATATCAGAGGCATTACATGCAAGGATTATTGTGGTCTTGTGAATGGAAATTTATTCATATATGCAATGATAATAGTAGTTTTGTGAAGAGACATTTATTACATGTCTACAAGGATTATCGTGGTCTTGTGAATGGAAATTTATTGCAAATCTGCAACGATTATTGTGGTCTTGTGAAGAGACATTATTTGATATGTTACTAACATAGTGGCTGATTGTAAGCCATATCAGAGGCATTACATGCAAGGATTATCATGGTCTTGTGAAGAGACATATATTGATATGTTACTAACATAGTGGCTGATTGTAAGCCATATCAGAGGCATTACATGCAAGGATTATCATGGTCTTGTCACTATTCTACACCCTACCTCTGTTGTACATCTACAATCTGAACTATTCTACACCCTGCCTCTGTTGTATATCTACCATCTGAACTATTCTACACCTCACCTCTGTTGTACATCTGAACTATTCTACACCACACCTCTGTTGTACATCTGAACTATTCTACACATCACCTCTGTTGTACACCTAACACCTGAACTATTCTACACCACACCTCTGTTGTACATCTACCATCTGAACTATTCTATACCTCACCTCTGTTGTACATCTACCATCTGAACTATTCTACACCTCACCTCTATTGTACATCTACCACCTGAACTATTCTACACCTCACCTCTGTTGTACATCTACCATCTGAACTATTCTACACCTCACCTCTGTTGTACATCTACCATCTGAACTATTCTACACCTCACCTCTGTTCTACATCTACCACCTGAACTATTCTACACCCTACCTCTGTTGTACATTTACCATCTGAACTATTCTACACCCTACCTCTGTTGTACATCTACAATCTGAACTATTCTACACCCTGCCTCTGTTGTATATCTACCATCTGAACTATTCTACACCACACCTCTGTTGTACATCTACCATTTGAACTATTCTACACCCTACCTCTGTTGTACATCTACAATCTGAACTATTCTACACCTCACTCCTGTTGTACATCTACCATCTGAACTATTCTACACCTCGCCTCTGTTGTACATCTACCATCTGAACTATTCTACACCTCACCTCTGTTGTACATTAAACATACTGACTAATTTACGGCGTCCGTCTGACAAAATAACATGTTCAGCCTAAACAGTCCTTTGCAGGTCATAAATCAACCCAAAATAGGAAATTCAAGTTCCCTGTGTATAATTGGTAAATACACAGCTGTGTGTCAAAAGTTCAAAGAAATAACTATTTTTAGTGCTCCTAATGTTGCAATTAAGTGGTAGTATTTTGTATTATGGAAAATAACGAAGCGCACCACAGGTAGATATTGTAGTTAAGGGTTAAAATGGACACATGTTAGACAACACCACTCCTACATTAAGATGGACACATGTTAGACAACACCACTCCTACATTAAGATGGACACATGTTAGACAACACCACTCCTACATTAAGATGGACACATTGTTAGACAACTCCACTCCTACATTAAGATGGACACATGTTAGACAACACCACTCCTACATTAAGATGGAAACATGTTAGACAACACCACTCCTACATTAAGATGGACACATGTTAGACAACACCACTTCTACATTAAGATGGACATATGTTAGACAACACCACTTCTACATTAAGATGGACACATGTTAGACAACACCACCTCTACATCAAGATGGACACATGTTAGACAACACCACTCCTACATTAAGATGGACACATGTTAGACAACACCACTCCTACATTAAGATGGACACATGTTAGACAACACCACTTCTACATTAAGATGGACACATGTTAGACAACACCACTCCTACATTAAGATGGACACATGTTAGACAACACCACTTCTACATTAAGATGGACACATGTTAGACAACACCACTCCTACATTAAGATGGACACATGTTAGACAACACCACTCCTACATTAAGATGGACACATGTTAGACAACACCACTCCTACATTAAGATGGACACATGTTAGACAACACCACTCCTACATTAAGATGGACACATGTTAGACAACACCACTTCTACATTAAGATGGACATATGTTAGACAACACCACTCCTACATTAAGATGGACACGTGTTAGACAACACCACTCCTACATTAAGATGGACACATGTTAGACAACACCACTTCTACATTAAGATGGACATATGTTAGACAACACCACTCCTACATTAAGATGGACACATGTTAGACAACACCACTCCTACATTAAGAGGGACACGCGTTAGACAACACCACTCCTACATTAAGATGGACACATGTTAGACAACACCACTTCTACATTAAGATGGACACATGTTAGACAACACCACTCCTACATTAAGATGGACACATGTTAGACAACACCACTCCTACATTAAGATGGACACATGTTAGACAACACCACTCCTACATTAAGATGGACACATGTTAGACAACACCACTTCTACATTAAGATGGACACATGTTAGATAACACCACTCCTACATTAAGATGGACACATGTTAGACAACACCACTTCTACATTAAGATGGACACATGTTAGACAACACCACTTCTACATTAAGATGGACACATGTTAGACAACACCACTTCTACATTAAGATGGACATATGTTAGACAACACCACTTCTACATTAAGATGGACACATGTTAGACAACACCACTCCTACATTAAGATGGACACATGTTAGACAACACCACTTCTACATTAAGATGGACATATGTTAGACAACACCACTCCTACATTAAGATGGACACGTGTTAGACAACACCACTTCTACATTAAGATGGACATATGTTAGACAACACCACTTCTACATTAAGATGGACATATGTTAGACAACACCACTTCTACATTAAGATGGACACATGTTAGACAACACCACTTCTACATTAAGATGGACATATGTTAGACAACACCACTTCTACATTAAGATGGACACATGTTAGACAACACCACTCCTACATTAAGATGGACACGTGTTAGACAACACCACTCCTACATTAAGATGGACACATGTTAGACAACACCACTCCTACATTAAGAGGGACACGCGTTAGACAACACCACTCCTACATTAAGATGGACACATGTTAGACAACACCACTTCTACATTAAGATGGACACATGTTAGACAACACCACTCCTACATTAAGATGGACACATGTTAGACAACACCACTCCTACATTAAGATGGACACATGTTAGACAACACCACTCCTACATTAAGATGGACACATGTTAGACAACACCACTTCTACATTAAGATGGACACATGTTAGATAACACCACTCCTACATTAAGATGGACACATGTTAGACAACACCACTTCTACATTAAGATGGACACATGTTAGACAACACCACTTCTACATTAAGATGGACACATGTTAGACAACACCACTCCTACATTAAGATGGACACATGTTAGACAACACCACTCCTACATTAAGATGGACATATGTTAGACAACACCACTCCTACATTAAGATGGACATATGTTAGACAACACCACTCCTACATTAAGATGGACACATGTTAGACAACACCACTCCTACATTAAGAGGGACACGCGTTAGACAACACCACTCCTACATTAAGATGGACATATGTTAGACAACACCACTTCTACATTAAGATGGACACATGTTAGACAACACCAATCCTACATTAAGATGGACACATGTTAGACAACACCACTTCTACATTAAGATGGACACATGTTAGACAACACCACTCCTACATTAAGATGGACACATGTTAGACAACACCACTTCTACATTAACCCTACCAGACCGCTGTCCCTAGTTTCCAGTAATTTCCAAATCTGCACCCGCTATTGCCGCTGTCCCTAATTTTCGGTACGTTGACTAGTACATGAAAAAATGTGTCACAATTTAAAAATAACCAACCAATCGTGGTCAAACCTCATGGTTAGCCATTGCAAATGTCTGCCGCCGTGTGTTTGAATTGACTTTGTGTTGTTTGATGTGAAAAGATGATAAAAATTGGCAATGAAACGAGCGGCTGATGAACCAAACACTTCAACAGGAAAGTGAAGTAGGTCTAGTCTTTTCACATTCCAACAGGAGATTGATACTTTGGTTGATTCAGACTTTGAGGAGTCAGATTTTCATTAAAAATGTTTCTAGTTCAAGTGAGACAGACTTTGAGGAGTCAGATTTTCATAAAAAATATGTTTCCAGTTCAAGTGACACAGACTTTGAGGAGTCATATTTTCATAAAAAATATGTTTCCAGTTCAAGTGAGACAGACTTTGAGGAGTCAGATTTTCATAAAAAATATGTTTCCAGTTCAAGTGACACAGACTTTGAGGAGTCAGATTTTCATAAAAAATATGTTTCTAGTTCAAGTGACACAGACAGTGAGAGTTCGAGTGATGAGGAGAATCTTTAATTTATAGATCTAGAGCTAGATTGATAGTAAGGGGGGCGTGTCCCTTAAATAGCTGATTGGGGCACCTCAGTGTGAAACAAGGCTCATCCTGCTGGATGGATTTACACACAAAGGTAGAATATATTGGTGCTAGATGATTGGGGCACCTCAGTGTGAAACAAGGCTCATCCTGCTGGGTGGATTGACACAGAAAGGTGGAATATTGGTGCTAGATGATAGGGGTACTTCAGTGTGAAACAAGGCTCATCCTGCTGGGTGGATTGACACACAAAGGTGGAATATTGGTGCTAGATGATGGGGGTACCTCAGTGTGAAACAAGGCTCATCCTGCTGGGTGGATTGACACACAAAGGTGGAATATTGGTGCTAGATGATGGGGGTACCTCAGTGTAAAACAAGGCTCATCCTGCTGGGTGGATTGACACACAAAGGTGGAATATTGGTGCTAGATGATGGGGGTACCTCAGTGTGAAACAAGGCTCATCCTGCTGGGTGGATTGACACACAAAGGTGGAATATTGGTGCTAGATGATGGGGGTACCTCAGTGTAAAACAAGGCTCATCCTGCTGGGTGGATTGACACACAAAGGTAGAATATTGGTGCTAGATGATGGGGGTACCTCAGTGTAAAACAAGGCTCATCCTGCTGGGTGGATTGACACACAAAGGTGGAATATTGGTGCTAGATGATGGGGGTACCTCTGTGTGAAACAAGGCTCATCCTGCTGGGTGGATTGACACACAAAGGTAGAATATTGGTGCTAGATGATGGGGGTACCTCAGTGTAAAACAAGGCTCATCCTGCTGGGTGGATTGACACACAAAGGTGGAATATTGGTGCTAGATGAAAGGTAGACCTACTTTCTACAATGTCTCCAAGTTCTATCGTATTCTAACCTCTTGTTTGCATGTAACTAAGATTTTTCTATATCATGTTGGTTTATCTCTTTAATGCTCAGGTATATTGGACAGTTAAGTTCAGGGCCTCAGGTCTGGTAGGGTTAAGATGGACATATGTTTGACAACACCACTCCTACACTGAGATGGACATGTGTTAGACAACACCACTCCTACACAGAGATGGACATGTGTTAGACAACACCACTCCTACACTGAGATGGACATGTGTTAGACACCACTCCTACACTGAGATAGACATGTGTTAGACAACACCACTCCTACACTGAGATGGACATGTGTTAGACACCACTCCTACACTGAGATAGACATGTGTTAGACAACACCACTCCTACACTGAGATGGACATGTGTTAGACAACACCACTCCTACACTGAGATAGACATGTGTTAGACACCACTCCTACACTGAGATGGACATGTGTTAGACAACACCACTCCTACACTGAGATGGACATGTGTTAGACAACACCACTCCTACACTGAGATAGACATGTGTTAGACACCACTCCTACACTGAGATGGACATGTGTTAGACAACACCACTCCTACACAGAGATGGACATGTGTTAGACAACACCACTCCTACACTGAGATAGACATGTGTTAGACAACACCACTCCTACACTGAGATGGACACGTGTTAGACAACACCACTCCTACACTGAGATAGACATGTGTTAGACACCACTCCTACACTGAGATAGACATGTGTTAGACAACACCACTCCTACACTGAGATGGACATGTGTTAGACAACACCACTCCTACACTGAGATGGACATGTGTTAGACAACACCACTCCTACACTGAGATGGACATGTGTTAGACAACACCACTCCTACACTGAGATGGACATGTGTTAGACAACACTCCTACACTGAGATAGACATGTGTTAGACACCACTCCTACACTGAGATGGACACGTGTTAGACAACACCACTCCTACACTGAGATAGACATGTGTTAGACACCACTCCTACACTGAGATAGACATGTGTTAGACAACACCACTCCTACACTGAGATGGACAAGTGTTAGACAACACCACTCCTACACAGGGATGGACATGTGTTAGACAACACCACTCCTACACTGAGATGGACATGTGTTAGACAACACCACTCCTACACAGGGATGGACATGTGTTAGACAACACCACTCCTACACTGAGATAGACATGTGTTAGACAACACCACTCCTACACTGAGATGGACATGTGTTAGACAACACCACTCCTACACAGGGATGGACATGTGTTAGACAACACCACTCCTACACAGGGATGGACATGTGTTAGACAACACCACTCCTACACAGAGATAGACATGTGTTAGGCAACACCACTCCTACACAGGGATGTACATAAACTTGACACCACTAACACTCTTCTCCGTAATTGATGACAAACGTCAGTTAAGAATTTGCAGCTGCAGCAGTGACCAATATCTGGATGTTATCTGAGGTCACACCACTGATGTTGCAAGTGACCTGAGATAGCACCTCTGCTTGTTATTATGTCTATATTAATAAAGGACCTTATCTTAAATATGTTAGAAAATGTGTTGATCATTTGTAGTAGAACTCTTATGTCTAAGATTTGTATAAGAGTGAAATATAATTGATTGATAGCAGATTTGTACAATAATAAATGATCATTTGTCTGTATAAGATTGATGTCACTGTCATGTTCAGCAGTGAACACTCTCACAGGGCATGACCTTCACACAAAAGTTGAACACTCTCACAGGGCATGACCTTCACACACAAGTTGAACACTCTCACAGGGCATGACCTTCACACACAAGTTGAACACTCTCACAGGGCATGACCTTCACACACAAGTTGAACACTCTCACAGGGCATGACCTTCACACAAAAGTTGAACACTCTCACAGGACATGACCTTCACACAAAAGTTGAACACTCTCACAGGACATGACCTTCACACAAAAGTTGAACACTCTCACAGGACATGACCTTCACACAAAAGTTGCCATAAGACATGACCTTCACACAAAAGTTGAACACTCTCACAGGACATGACCTTCACACAAAAGTTGAACACTCTCACAGGACATGACCTTCACACAAAAGTTGCCATAAGACATGACCTTCACACACAAGTTGCCATAAGACATGACCTTCACACAAAAGTTGCCATAAGACATGACCTTCACACACAAGTTGCCATAAGACATGACCTTCACACACAAGTTGCCATAAGACATGACCTTCACACACAAGTTGCCATAAGACATGACCTTCACACACAAGTTGCCATAAGACATGACCTTCACACACAAGTTGCCATAAGCTAAAGGTGGCAATGACACGATATTGGGAGAACTGCATTTTATTTTTTAAATAATCCATTACTTGACAACAGTATCATAGGAGCAATCATCCATTATTTAACAACAGTACCATGGGAGCAATCATCCATTACTTGGCAACAGTACCATAGGAGCAATCATCCATTACTTGGCAACAGTACCATAGGAGCAATCATCCATTACTTGACAACAGTATCATAGGAGCAATCATCCATTACTTGACAACAGTACCATAGGAGCAATCATCCATTATTTAACAACAGTACCATAGGAGCAATCATCCATTACTTGGCAACAGTACCATAGGAGCAATCATCCATTACTTGGCAACAGTACCATAGGAGCAATCATCCATTACTTGACAACAGTATCATAGGAGCAATCATCCATTATTTAACAACAGTACCATAGGAGCAATCATCCATTACTTGGCAACAGTACCATAGGAGCAATCATCCATTACTTGACAACAGTACCATAGGAGCAATCATCCATTATTTAACAACAGTACCATGGGAGCAATCATCCATTATTTAACAACAGTACCATAGGAGCAATCATCCATTACTTGGCAACAGTACCATAGGAGCAATCATCCATTACTTGACAACAGTACCATAGGAGCAATCATCCATTACTTGACAACAATACCATAGGAGCAATCATCCATTATTTAACAACAATACCATAGGAGCAATCATCCATTATTTAACAACAATACCATGGGAGCAATCATCCATTATTTAACAACAATACCATAGGAGCAATCATCCATTATTTAACAACAATACCATAGGAGCAATCATCCATTATTTAACAACAATACCATAGGAGCAATCATCCATTATTTAACAACAATACCATGGGAGCAATCATCCATTACTTGACAACAGTACCATGGGAGCAATCACCCATTACTTGACAACAGTACCATAGGAGCAATCATCCATTATTTAACAACAATACCATAGGAGCAATCATCCATTATTTAACAACAATACCATGGAGCAATCATCCATTATTTAACAACAATACCATAGGAGCAATCATCCATTATTTAACAACAATACCATAGGAGCAATCATCCATTATTTAACAACAATACCATGGGAGCAATCATCCATTACTTGACAACAGTACCATGGGAGCAATCATTCATCACTTGACAACAGTACCATGGGAGCAATCATTCATCACTTGACAACAGTACCATGGGAGCAATCATCCATTACTTGACAACAGTACCATGGGAGCAATCATTCATCACTTGACAACAGTACCATGGGAGCAATCATTCATCACTTGACAACAGTTGTACCAGGATCCTTCGTGCCCATTACTTGGTAGACCATTCACAGTGGAAGAATAAACAACTGTGAAACATGACCAATGGCGTTCTTTTCATTTCTTGCTCTCTATATTAACATTGAGGATAATGTTGTTCACTTTGATTCATCTGGTTCACCTTAATTTATCTGGTTCACCTTGATTTAACTGGATTACTCGAGTTCTGGTACTGATCGACTTGACTCAATTTAATCGATGTTAAGGTCCCCCAGCCTTGTCTTAAGTTTGCCCAAAGTGAACTGATCTCAGAGCTACTCAATAACTTAGCTCCACCTCTGATCATGTAGAAGGTTTGCTCATTGTAATTAGTGGTACTTGGCATTGTGTTGTTGGTTCTTACTTGATCAGACCAGATCAGCTCACTGGATACAGTTTATGAACACAACCACAGACAATTCACGTAGTACACAAGTCTCGTTATAAAACAGGAACCACAAATTATTTATGTACATCACTCCACGTATTAAATGATCTCGGTAAAGAGACTGGGCGGCGCGGATGACCACTCCAGCATGTCAAAGTAATGCTAAGGAGGTTTTGGCTTCCTCTAAACTATCCACACTTAAACTCCTGTCTCCTCACGTACTACACCCATACATTTATTCACAACCTAATAATATCGAAGCACAGCACTTACTTGACAGTTTGCCCACTGTCCCTCTTTCCCCTAAAATAAAGAACATCCTACTTGCTATGCTGAACTATCAGTGAATAAGTCCTCCCACTGAATTGTCCCTTATCTACACACTTTAACTCAATTTGGCATTCGTCCTGCTACTAAGACTAGAGGATCTCATTTCCCTATGGTGACTTAAAAATGGGACTTAATGAATTTTCTGTCTGTGCAGCCCTTTAGATACTACCTGTCCCAAACAATGGAACTCTGCCACATCATGCCCTCAGCCTCTGTATCAGGAGAAAATGGAGTTATATAAGTCTTCGACGTCGGCAACCTAATCTCACCAGAGAAATATTTTCTGGCACGCTCCGCTACAGGACCCTAACATCACAGGAGCCTAAATGCCGTCTTTGACAGCACAGTAATGTCACCAGTTGATTGACCAGTCACTGGTAGTGACCGGTAGCTAGTTCCTGTTGCTATCGTTACAATGGTGGTAGGGCTACTGTTGAATCAGACCACTGGGTGATGTTTACCACCACTACCTTTCGTAGTTCAAGTGGATGAATGGCAACTCCCACACACACGTCACCTGCGGCGTAGTTCTCATGACATTTGTATACTCGGTCCTGCATGGACCGCTGGCCTGGGAAATTGGCATGTCTACCCCCGTGTCCTGTGGTTAATTATAGTACTTCGTTTATTTGTGCCCGCGACATGTTCCCAAGTTTTTACTCTGCCTGGCGTGATCAGCTGACTGCTAGAAAACACAACACTGCACTATGTTGAGGTGAGCACACAAGTTTTTATTCATCTGACTACAATTGGTGCCTAGTTACAACATATGTACACGTAATTACATGACCAACGGTTCTCTCCTGCATGGTCTGTCACACTTCTCAGTAGCAATAGTACTCACCACTGGTCACCTAGTCCTAGGTGTGTGTGTCTTCTCTCTCTAAAGACTTTAGTAAGCTTGGGCCATTGTCAGCCCCTGTGGGCTAACCACACAGCGTGGTCGCTCTTACCTAATCCTAGGTGTGTGACTTCTTTCTCTAAGACTTCTTGTTTCTTTGTGTCTCGTCTTCAAATACTCCTCCTTTCGTCCAATCAGAAACTACTTCCTCTGCTTTCCTCCAACTCAACCCACGTCTCTATTTATTCATCTAATTATACCCTCTCACTTATCTCGAGACTCACACTTCACATGTTTTCCTAATTTCTCATGGACTCATTGACTTCATTCTCTTAACTGTAATCACTCTTTGTGTTTCTAACACATCCCCTCATAATGACATGACTTCCCTATCACGCCTCCTCACTCAAATCACACTGTCAACTTACTCATCCTAATCGTGCTAGCTCATAACTATCCAACTCACTCATCCTAATCGTGCTAGCTCATAACTATCCAACTCACTCATCCTAATCGTGCTAGCTCATAACTATCCAACTCACTCATCCTAATCGTGCTAGCTCATAACTATCCAACTCACTCATCCTAATCGTGCTAGCTCATAACTATCCAACTCACTCATCCTAATCGTGCTAGCTCATAACTATCCAACTCACTCATCCTAATCGTGCTAGCTCATAACTATCCAACTCACTCATCCTAATCGTGCTAGCTCATAACTATCCAACTCACTCATCCTAATCGTGCTAGCTCATAACTATCCAACTCACTCATCCTAATCGTGCTAGCTCATAACTATCCAACTCATTCACCCTAATCGTGCTAGCTCATAACTATCCAACTCACTCACCCTAATCGTGCTAGCTCATAACTATCCAACTCACTCATCCTAATCGTGCTAGCTCATAACTATCCAACTCACTCACCCTAATCGTGCTAGCTCATAACTATCCAACTCACTCATCCTAATCGTGCTAGCTCATAACTATCCAACTCACTCATCCTAATCGTGCTAGCTCATAACTATCCAACTCACTCATCCTAATCGTGCTAGCTCATAACTATCCAACTCACTCATCCTAATCGTTCTAGCTCATAACTATCCAACTCTCTCATCCTAATCGTGCTAGCTCATAACTATCCAACTCACTCATCCTAATCGTGCTAGCTCATAACTATCCAACTCACTCATCCTAATCGTGCTAGCTCATAACCATCCAACTCACTCATCCTAATCGTGCTAGCTCATAACCATCCAACTCACTCATCCTAATCATGCTAGCTCATAACTATCCAACTCACCAATCCTAATCGTGCTAGCTCATAACTATCCAACTCACTCATCCTAATCGTGCTAGCTCATAACTATCCAACTCACTCATCCTAATTGTGCTAGCTCATAACCATCCAACTCACTCATCCTAATCGTGCTAGCTCATAACTATCCAACTCACTCATCCTAATCGTGCTAGCTCATAACTATCCAACTCACTCATCCTAATCGTGCTAGCTCATAACTATCCAACTCACTCATCCTAATCGTGCTAGCTCATAACTATCCAACTCACTCATCCTAATCGTGCTAGCTCATAACTATCCAACTCACTCATCCTAATCGTGCTAGCTCATAATCATCCAACTCACTCATCCTAATCGTGCTAGCTCATAACCATCCAACTCACTCATCCTAATCGTGCTAGCTCATAACCATCCAACTCACTCATCCTAATAGTGCTAGCTCATAACCATCCAACTCACTCATCCTAATCGTGCTAGCTCATAACTATCCAACTCACTCATCCTAATCGTGCTAGCTCATAACTATCCAACTCACTCATCCTAATCGTGCTAGCTCATAACTATCCAACTCACTCATCCTAATCGTGCTAGCTCATAACCATCCAACTCACTCATCCTAATCGTGCTAGCTCATAACTATCCAACTCACTCATCCTAATCGTGCTAGCTCATAACTATCCAACTCACTCATCCTAATCGTGCTAGCTCATAACTATCCAACTCACTCATCCTAATCGTGCTAGCTCATAACTATCCAACTCACTCATCCTAATCGTGCTAGCTCATAACTATCCAACTCACTCATCCTAATCGTGCTAGCTCATAACTATCCAACTCACTCATCCTAATCGTGCTAGCTCATAACCATCCAACTCACTCATCCTAATCGTGCTAGCTCATAACCATCCAACTCACTCATCCTAATCGTGCTAGCTCATAACCATCCAACTCACTCATCCTAATCGTGCTAGCTCATAACCATCCAACTCACCCTAATCGTGCTAGCTCATAACCATCCAACTCACTCATCCTAATCGTGCTAGCTCATAACTATCCAACTCACTCATCCTAATCGTGCTAGCTCATAACTATCCAACTCACTCATCCTAATCGTGCTAGCTCATAACTATCCAACTCACTCATCCTAATCGTGCTAGCTCATAACTATCCAACTCACTCATCCTAATCGTGCTAGCTCATAACTATCCAACTCACTCATCCTAATCGTGCTAGCTCATAACTATCCAACTCACTCATCCTAATCATGCTAGCTCATAACTATCCAACTCACTCATCCTAATCGTGCTAGCTCATAACTATCCAACTCACTCATCCTAATCGTGCTAGCTCATAACTATCCAACTCACTCATCCTAATCGTGCTAGCTCATAACTATCCAACTCTCTCATCCTAATCGTGCTAGCTCATAACTATCTAACTCACTCATCCTAATCGTGCTAGCTCATAACTATCCAACTCACTCATCCTAATCATGCTAGCTCATAACTATCCAACTCACTCATCCTAATTGTGCTAGCTCATAACCATCCAACTCACTCATCCTAATCGTGCTAGCTCATAACTATCTTGGGAATCTCACTCTCCTCTAACATACCATGGATCTCTCCAATCTCCTTACACTGTGCCAAATACATCATTACATTCACCATTACACAGTACCATGGGAGCAATCATCCATTACTTGACAACAGTACCATGGGAGCAATCATCCATTACTTGACAACAGTACCATGGGAGCAATCATCCATTATTTAACAACAGTACCATGGGAGCAATCATCCATTACTTGACAACAGTACCATGGGAGCAATCATCCATTACTTGACAACAGTACCATGGGAGCAATCATCCATTACTTGACAACAGTACCATGGGAGCAATCATCCATTATTTGAGAAATACAAAGTAACTGCCCCAGAAAGAGTGCACCAAGTAAGTTGGTGCCACAAAAAGAAAGCACACAAATAGCAGTCCAAGTTACTAACATCAACTCTGCATATATAAACAATGTATACTTGTGGATAAATATGATTTGTGCTGGAAACATGAAGTTATAATATATGTATATTTTGTAATTAATTGTTTGTGGTGAAGTTATAATATGAGAGCATATTTTGTAGTTAATTGTTTGTGGTGAAGTTATGGGTATATTTTGTAGTTAATTGTTTATGGTGAAGTTATAATATGAGAGCATATTTTGTACTTAATTGTTTGTGGTGAAGTTATGGGCATGTTTTGTAGTTAATTGTCTGTGGTGAAGTTATAATATGAGAGCATATTTTGTAGTTAATTGTCTGTGGTGAAGTTATGTGCATATTTTGTAGTTGTTTGGTGTGAAGTTATGAGTATATTTTGTAGTTAATTGTTTGGTGTGAAGTTATGAGCATATTTTGTAGTTGTTTGGTGTGAAGTTATGAACATATTTTGTAGTTAATTATCTGTGGTGAAGTTATGAGCATATTTTGTAGTTGTTTGGTGTGAAGTTATGAACATATTTTGTAGTTAATTATCTGTGGTGAAGTTATGAGCATACTTTGTAGATGTTTGGTGTGAAGCTATGGGCATATTTCTTGTATGTAATAGTCTGTGGTGAAGCTATGAGCATATTTTGTAGTTGTTTGTCATGAAGTTATGAGCATATTTTGTAATTAATTATCTGTGGTGAAGTTATGAGCATATTTTGTATGTAATAGTCTGTGGTAAAGTTATAATATGAGAGCATATTTTGTAGTTAATTGTCTGTGGTAAAGTTATGTGTATATTTTGTATGTAATAGTTTGTCATGAAGTTATGAGCATATTTTGTAATTAATTATCTGTGGTGAAGTTATGAGCATATTTTGTATGTAATAGTCTGTGGTGAAGTTATGAGCATATTTTGTAGTTGTTTGGTGTGAAGTTATGAGCATATTTTGTAGTTAATTATCTGTGGTGAATTTATAATATGAGAGCATATTTTGTAGTTAATTGTCTGTGGTGAAGTTATGGGCATATTTTGTAGTTAATTATCTGTGGTGAAGTTATGAGCATATTTTGTAGTTGTTTGGTGTGAAGTTATGAGCATATTTTGTAGTTAATTGTCTGTGGTGAAGTTATTTTGTAGTTAATTATCTGTGGTGAAGTTATAATATGAGAGCATATTTTGTAGTTAATTGTCTGTGGTGAAGTTATGGGTATATTTTGTAGTTAATTGTCTGTGGTGAAGTTATGGGCATATTTTGTAGTTAATTATCTGTGGTGAAGTTATGGGCATATTTTGCAGTTGTTTGGTGTGAAGTTATGAACATATTTTGTAGTTAATTATCTGTGGTGAAGTTATAATATGAGAGCATATTTTGTAGTTAATTGTCTGTGGTGAAGTTATGAGCATATTTTGTAGTTAATTATCTGTGGTAAAGTTATGGGCATATTTTGCAGTTGTTTGGTGTGAAGTTATGAACATATTTTGTAGTTAATTATCTGTGGTGAAGTTATAATATGAGAGCATATTTTGTAGTTAATTGTCTGTGGTGAAGTTATGGGCATATTTTGTAGTTGTTTGGTGTGAAGTTATGAACATATTTTGTAGTTAATTATCTGTGGTGAAGTTATGAGTATATTTTGTAGTTTATTAATTATCTGTGGTGAAGTTATGAGCATATTTTGTAGTAAATTGTTTGTGGTGACGTTATGAGTATATTTTGTAGTTAATTATCTGTGGTGAAGTTATGAGTATATTTTGTAGTAAATTGTTTGTGGTGACGTTATGAGCATATTTTGTAGTTAATTATCGATGGTGAAGTTATGAACATATTTTGTAGTCAATTATCTGTGGTGAAGTTATGAGTATATTTTGTAGTTAATTGTCTGTGGTGAAGTTATGAGTATATTTTGTAGTTAATTGTCTGTGGTGAAGTTATGAGTATATTTTGTAGATGTTTGGTGTGAAGTTATGAGCATATTTTATAGTTAATAGTCTGTGGTGAAGTGATGAGTATATTTTGTAGTTAATTGTCTGTGGTGAAGTTATGAGTATATTTTGTAGTTAATTGTCTGTGGTGAAGTTATGGGCATATTTTGTAGTTAATTATCTGTGGTGAAGTTATGGGCATATTTTGCAGTTGTTTGGTGTGAAGTTATGAACATATTTTGTAGTTAATTATCTGTGGTGAAGTTATAATATGAGAGCATATTTTGTAGTTAATTGTCTGTGGTGAAGTTATGGGCATATTTTGTAGTTAATTGTCTGTGGTGAAGTTATGGGCATATTTTGTAGTTAATTATCTGTGGTGAAGTTATGGGCATATTTTGCAGTTGTTTGGTGTGAAGTTATGAACATATTTTGTAGTTAATTATCTGTGGTGAAGTTATAATATGAGAGCATATTTTGTAGTTAATTGTCTGTGGTGAAGTTATGAGCATATTTTGTAGTTAGTTATCTGTGGTAAAGTTATGGGCATATTTTGCAGTTGTTTGGTGTGAAGTTATGAACATATTTTGTAGTTAATTATCTGTGGTGAAGTTATAATATGAGAGCATATTTTGTAGTTAATTGTCTGTGGTGAAGTTATGGGCATATTTTGTAGTTGTTTGGTGTGAAGTTATGAACATATTTTGTAGTTAATTATCTGTGGTGAAGTTATGAGTATATTTTGTAGTTTATTAATTATCTGTGGTGAAGTTATGAGCATATTTTGTAGTAAATTGTTTGTGGTGACGTTATGAGTATATTTTGTAGTTAATTATCTGTGGTGAAGTTATGAGTATATTTTGTAGTAAATTGTTTGTGGTGAAGTTATGAGCATATTTTATAGTTATTAGTCTGTGGTGAAGTGATGAGTATATTTTGTAGTTAATTGTCTGTGGTGAAGTTATGAGTATATTTTGTAGTTAATTGTCTGTGGTGAAGTTATGGGCATATTTTGTAGTTGTTTGGTGTGAAGTTATGAGCATATTTTGTAGATGTTTGGTGTGAAGTTATGAGCATATTTTATAGTTAATAGTCTGTGGTGAAGTGATGAGTATATTTTGTAGTTAATTGTCTGTGGTGAAGTTATGAGTATATTTTGTAGTTAATTGTCTGTGGTGAAGTTATGAGTATATTTTGTAGTTAATTGTTTGTGGTGAAGTTATGAGTATATTTTGTAGTTAATTATCTGTGGTGAAGTTATGAGCATATTTTGTAGTTAATTGTTTGTGGTGAAGTTATGAGTATATTTTGTAGTTAATTATCTGTGGTGAAGTTATGAGTATATTTTGTAGTTAATTGTCTGTGGTGAAGTTATGAGTATATTTTGTAGTTGTTTGGTGTGAAGTTATGAGCATATTTTATAGTTAATAGTCTGTGGTGAAGTTATGAGTATATTTTGTAGTTAATTGTCTGTGGTGAAGTTATGAGTATATTTTGTAGTTAATTGTCTGTGGTGAAGTTATGAGTATATTTTGTAGTTAATAGTCTGTGTTGAAGTTATGAGTATATTTTGTAGTTAATAGTCTGTGGTGAAGTTATAATATGAGAGCATATTTTGTAGTTAATTATTTGTGGTGAAGTTATGAGTATATTTTGTAGTTAGTTATTTGTGGTGAAGTTATGAGTATATTTTGTAGTTAATTATCGTTTGTGAAGTTATGAGTATATTTTGTAGTTAATTATCGTTTGTGAAGTTATGAGTATATTTTGTAGTTAAATATCGTTTGTGAAGTTATGAGTATATTTTGTAGTTAATTATCGTTTGTGAAGTTATGAGTATATTTTGTATGTAATAGTCTGTTGTGGACAATGATAGGTGCAACCTACAGACAATAAGTTACTTTTGGACAATGATAGGGACAACCTACAGACAATAAGTTACTTTTGGACAATGATAGGGACAACCTACAGACAATAAGTTACTTTTGGACAATGATAGGGACAACCTACAGACAATAAGTTACTTTTGGATAATGATAGGGGCAATCTACAGAAAACAGGTTACTTATGAACAATGATTAGGGCAACCTACAGATAGTAAGTTATTTTTAGATAATGGTAGGGTCAACCTATAGGAAATGGTAGTCACTCCACAAGTGCTTGCTATCTCATCATGACTGATATGATGCTTAATAAAAAACCCACTCATATCTTGACTAAACATAACAGACAGACATATTATCTATCAAAAATCCACTCATATCTTGACTAAACATAACAGACAGACATATTATCTATCAAAAGAAGCTTATGCTCTGAATGACTTGTGGTGTTTGGTTTCACCCTCAATGATCTTCCTAGTGTCCTTAATGTGTAGACTTTAGTGAAAGAACAACAGCTGTGTCAACCTACTGGGCCAGCCAGTCATAGCTGTAAGTAAACAATATGACAGTAATGAGTTATAGCTGTAAGTAAACAATATGACAGTGATGATCTATAGCTGTAAGTAAACAATATGACAGTGATGATCTATAGCTGTAAGTAAACAATATGACAGTGATGATCTATAGCTGTAAGTTAACAATATGACAGTGATGATCTATAGCTGTAAGTAAACAATATGACAGTGATGATCTATAGCTGTAAGTAAACAATATGACAGTGATGATCTATAGCTGTAAGTTAACAATATGACAGTGATGATCTATAGCTGTAAGTAAACAATATGACAGTGATGAGCTATAGCTGTAAGTAAACAATATGACAGTGATGATCTATAGCTGTAAGTAAACAATATGACAGTGCTGAGTTATAGCTGTAAGTAAACAATATGACAGTGATGATCTATAGCTGTAAGTAAACAATATGACAGTGATGATCTATAGCTGTAAGTAAACAATATGACAGTGATGAGATATAGCTGTAAGTAAACAATATGACAGTAATGAGCTATAGCTGTAAGTAAACAATATGACAGTGATGATCTATAGCTGTAAGTTAACAATATGACAGTGATGAGCTATAGCTGTAAGTTAACAATATGACAGTGATGATCTATAGCTGTAAGTAAACAATATGACAGTGATGATCTATAGCTGTAAGTAAACAATATGACAGTAATGAGCTATAGATGTAAGTAAACAATATGACAGTAATGAGCTATAGCTGTAAGTAAACAATATGACAGTAATGATCTATAGATGTAAGTAAACAATATGACAGTGATGAGCTATAGATGTAAGTAAACAATATGACAGTGATGATCTATAGCTGTAAGTAAACAATATGACAGTAATGAGCTATAGCTGTAAGTAAACAATATGACAGTGATGATCTATAGCTGTAAGTAAACAATATGACAGTGATGATCTATAGCTGTAAGTAAACAATATGACAGTGATGATCTATAGCTGTAAGTAAACAATATGACAGTGATGATCTATAGCTGTAAGTAAACAATATGACAGTGATGATCTATAGCTGTAAGTAAACAATATGACAGTGATGATCTATAGCTGTAAGTAAACAATATGAGCATATTTTGTAGTTAATAGTCTGTGGTGGACAATGATAGGTGTAAACTACAGACAATAAGTTACTTTTGGACAATGATAGGGTCAACCTACAGACAATAAGTTACTTTTGGACAATGATAGGGACAACCTACAGACAATAAGTTACTTTTAGACAATGATAGGGACAACCTACAGACAATAAGTTACTTTTGGACAATGATAGGGACAACCTACAGACAATAAGTTACTTTTGGACAATGATAGGTGCAACCTACAGACAATAAGTTACTTTTGGATAATGATAGGGGCAACCTACAGACAATAAGTTACTTTTGGACAATGATAGGGACAACCTACAGACAATAAGTTACTTTTGGACAATGATAGGGACAACCTACAGACAATAAGTTACTTTTGGACAATGATAGGGACAACCTACAGACAATAAGTTACTTTTGGACAATGATAGGGACAACCTACAGACAATAAGTTACTTTTGGACAATGATAGGGGCAACCTACAGACAATAAGTTACTTTTGGACAATGATAGGTGCAACCTACAGACAATAAGTTACTTTTGGACAATGATAGGTGCAACCTACAGACAATAAGTTACTTTTGGACAATGATAGGTGCAACCTACAGACAATAAGTTACTTTTGGACAATGATAGGTGCAACCTACAGACAATAAGTTACTTTTGGATAATGATAGGGACAACCAACAGACAATAAGTTACTTTTGGATAATGATAGGGACAACCTACAGACAATAAGTTACTTTTGGACAATGATAGGGGCAACCTACAGACAATAAGTTACTTTTGGACAATGATAGGGGCAACCTACAGACAATAAGTTACTTTTGGACAATGATAGGGGCAACCTACAGACAATAAGTTACTTTTGGACAATGATAGGGACAACCTACAGACAATAAGTTACTTTTGGACAATGATAGGGACAACCTACAGACAATAAGTTACTTTTGGACAATGATAGGGACAACCTACAGACAATAAGTTACTTTTGGACAATGATAGGGACAACCTACAGACAATAAGTTACTTTTGGACAATGATAGGGACAACCTACAGACAATAAGTTACTTTTGGACAATGATAGGGACAACCTACAGACAATAAGTTACTTTTGGATAATGATAGGGGCAACCTACAGACAATAAGTTACTTTTGGACAATGATAGGGACAACCTACAGACAATAAGTTACTTTTGGACAATGATAGGGACAACCTACAGACAATAAGTTACTTTTGGACAATGATAGGGACAACCTACAGACAATAAGTTACTTTTGGACAATGATAGGGACAACCTACAGACAATAAGTTACTTTTGGACAATGATAGGGACAACCTACAGACAATAAGTTACTTTTGGACAATGATAGGGACAACCTACAGACAATAAGTTACTTTTGGACAATGATAGGGGCAACCTACAGACAATAAGTTACTTTTGGACAATGATAGGTGCAACCTACAGACAATAAGTTACTTTTGGACAATGATAGGTGCAACCTACAGACAATAAGTTACTTTTGGACAATGAACGGGTGCAACCTACATACTATAAGTTACTTTTGGACAATGATAGGTGCAACCTACAGACAATAAGTTACTTTTGGACAATGATAGGGGCAACCTACAGACAATAAGTTACTTTTGGACAATGATAGGTGCAACCTACAGACAATAAGTTACTTTTGGTCAATGATAGGGACAACCTACAGACAATAAGTTACTTTTGGACAATGATAGGTGCAACCTACAGACAATAAGTTACTTTTGGACAATGATAGGGACAACCTACAGACAATAAGTTACTTTTGGACAATGATAGGGACAACCTACAGACAATAAGTTACTTTTGGACAATGATAGGGACAACCTACAGACAATAAGTTACTTTTGGACAATGATAGGGACAACCTACAGACAATAAGTTACTTTTGGACAATGATAGGTGCAACCTACAGACAATAAGTTACTTTTGGACAATGATAGGTGCAACCTACAGACAATAAGTTACTTTTGGACAATGATAGGGACAACCTACAGACAATAAGTTACTTTTGGACAATGATAGGGACAACCTACAGACAATAAGTTACTTTTGGACAATGATAGGGACAACCTACAGACAATAAGTTACTTTTGGACAATGATAGGTGCAACCTACAGACAATAAGTTACTTTTGGACAATGATAGGTGCAACCTACAGACAATAAGTTACTTTTGGACAATGATAGGGACAACCTACAGACAATAAGTTACTTTTGGACAATGATAGGGACAACCTACAGACAATAAGTTACTTTTGGACAATGATAGGGACAACCTACAGACAATAAGTTACTTTTGGACAATGATAGGGACAACCTACAGACAATAAGTTACTTTTGGACAATGATAGGGACAACCTACAGACAATAAGTTACTTTTGGACAATGATAGGGACAACCTACAGACAATAAGTTACTTTTGGACAATGATAGGGACAACCTACAGACAATAAGTTACTTTTGGACAATGATAGGGGCAACCTACAGACAATAAGTTACTTTTGGACAATGATAGGTGCAACCTACAGACAATAAGTTACTTTTGGACAATGATAGGTGCAACCTACAGACAATAAGTTACTTTTGGACAATGAACGGGTGCAACCTACATACTATAAGTTACTTTTGGACAATGATAGGTGCAACCTACAGACAATAAGTTACTTTTGGACAATGATAGGTGCAACCTACAGACAATAAGTTACTTTTGGACAATGATAGGTGCAACCTACAGACAATAAGTTACTTTTGGATAATGATAGGGACAACCTACAGACAATAAGTTACTTTTGGATAATGATAGGGACAACCTACAGACAATAAGTTACTTTTGGACAATGATAGGGGCAACCTACAGACAATAAGTTACTTTTGGACAATGATAGGGACAACCTACAGACAATAAGTTACTTTTGGACAATGATAGGGACAACCTACAGACAATAAGTTACTTTTGGACAATGATAGGGACAACCTACAGACAATAAGTTACTTTTGGACAATGATAGGGACAACCTACAGACAATAAGTTACTTTTGGATAATGATAGGGGCAACCTACAGACAATAAGTTACTTTTGGACAATGATAGGGACAACCTACAGACAATAAGTTACTTTTGGACAATGATAGGGACAACCTACAGACAATAAGTTACTTTTGGACAATGATAGGGACAACCTACAGACAATAAGTTACTTTTGGACAATGATAGGGACAACCTACAGACAATAAGTTACTTTTGGACAATGATAGGGACAACCTACAGACAATAAGTTACTTTTGGACAATGATAGGGGCAACCTACAGACAATAAGTTACTTTTGGACAATGATAGGTGCAACCTACAGACAATAAGTTACTTTTGGACAATGATAGGTGCAACCTACAGACAATAAGTTACTTTTGGACAATGAACGGGTGCAACCTACATACTATAAGTTACTTTTGGACAATGATAGGTGCAACCTACAGACAATAAGTTACTTTTGGACAATGATAGGTGCAACCTACAGACAATAAGTTACTTTTGGACAATGAACGGGTGCAACCTACATACTGTAAGTTACTTTTGGACAATGATAGGTGCAACCTACAGACAATAAGTTACTTTTGGACAATGATAGGGGCAACCTACAGACAATAAGTTACTTTTGGACAATGATAGGTGCAACCTACAGACAATAAGTTACTTTTGGACAATGATAGGGGCAACCTACAGACAATAAGTTACTTTTGGACAATGATAGGTGCAACCTACAGACAATAAGTTACTTTTGGACAATGATAGGGACAACCTACAGACAATAAGTTACTTTTGGACAATGATAGGGACAACCTACAGACAATAAGTTACTTTTGGACAATGATAGGGACAACCTACAGACAATAAGTTACTTTTGGACAATGATAGGGACAACCTACAGACAATAAGTTACTTTTGGACAATGATAGGTGCAACCTACAGACAATAAGTTACTTTTGGACAATGATAGGTGCAACCTACAGACAATAAGTTACTTTTGGACAATGATAGGGACAACCTACAGACAATAAGTTACTTTTGGACAATGATAGGGACAACCTACAGACAATAAGTTACTTTTGGACAATGATAGGGACAACCTACAGACAATAAGTTACTTTTGGACAATGATAGGTGCAACCTACAGACAATAAGTTACTTTTGGACAATGATAGGTGCAACCTACAGACAATAAGTTACTTTTGGACAATGATAGGTGCAACCTACAGACAATAAGTTACTTTTGGACAATTATAGGGACAACCTACAGACAATAAGTTACTTTTGGACAATGATAGGGACAACCTACAGACAATAAGTTACTTTTGGACAATGATAGGTGCAACCTAAAGACAATAAGTTACTTTTGGACAATGATAGGTGCAACCTACAGACAATAAGTTACTTTTGGACAATGATAGGGACAACCTACAGACAATAAGTTACTTTTGGACAATGATAGGTGCAACCTACAGACAATAAGTTACTTTTGGACAATGATAGGTGCAACCTACAGACAATAAGTTACTTTTGGACAATGATAGGTGCAACCTACAGACAATAAGTTACTTTTGGACAATGATAGGTGCAACCTACAGACAATAAGTTACTTTTGGATAATGATAGGTGCAACCTACAGACAATAAGTTACTTTTGGACAATGATAGGGGCAACCTACAGACAATAAGTTACTTTTGGACAATGATAGGGACAACCTACAGACAATAAGTTACTTTTGGACAATGATAGGGACAACCTACAGACAATAAGTTACTTTTGGACAATGATAGGGACAACCTACAGACAATAAGTTACTTTTGGATAATGATAGGGACAACCTACAGACAATAAGTTACTTTTGGACAATGATAGGGACAACCTACAGACAATAAGTTACTTTTGGACAATGATAGGGACAACCTACAGACAATAAGTTACTTTTGGACAATGATAGGGACAACCTACAGACAATAAGTTACTTTTGGACAATGATAGGGACAACCTACAGACAATAAGTTACTTTTGGACAATGATAGGGGCAACCTACAGACAATAAGTTACTTTTGGACAATGATAGGGACAACCTACAGACAATAAGTTACTTTTGGACAATGATAGGGACAACCTACAGACAATAAGTTACTTTTGGACAATGATAGGGACAACCTACAGACAATAAGTTACTTTTGGACAATGATAGGTGCAACCTACAGACAATAAGTTACTTTTATGTCACTTTTTATAAATGTTACACATTTATCTGGCAGTTACAACCACATTTATCTGGCAGCTACAACCACATTTATCCAGCAGCTATAACCACATTTATCTGGCAGCTACAACCACATTTATCTGGCAGTTACAACCACATTTATCCGGCAGCTACAACCACATTTATCTGGCAGCTACAAATACATTTATCCAGCAGCTACAACCACATTTATCCAGCAGCTACAACCATATTTATCTGTCAGCTACAACCACATTTATCTGGCAGATACAACCACATTTATCTGGCAGCTACAACCACATTTATCTGGCAGCTACAACCACATTTATCTGACAGCTGCAACCACATTTATCTGGAAACTATAACCACATTTATCTGACTGCTGCAACCACATTTATCTGACAACTGCAACCACATTTATCTGGCAGCTACAATCACATTTATCCAGCAGCTACAACCACATTTATCTGGCAGCTACAACCAGATTCATTTGGCAGCTACAACCACATTTATCTGGCAGCTACAACCACATTTATCTGGCAGCTGCAACCACATTTATCTGACAGCTGCAACCACATTTATCTGGCAGCTACAACCACATTTATCTGGCAGCTACAACCACATTTATCTGATAGCTACAACCACATGTATCTGGCAGATACAACCACATTTATCTGTCAGCTACAACCACATTTATCTGTCAGCTACAACCACATTTATCTGGCAGCTACAACCACATTTATCCAGCAGCTACAACCACATTTATAACCTACAGACAATAAGTTACTTTTGGACAATGATAGGGACAATCTACAGACAATAAGTTACTTTTGGACAATGATAGGGGCAACCTACAGACAATAAGTTACTTTTGGATAATGATAGGGGCAACCTACAGACAATAAGTTACTTTTGGATAATGATAGGGGCAACCTACAGACAATAAGTTACTTTTGGACAATGATAGGGACAACCTACAGACAATAAGTTACTTTTGGATAATGATAGGGACAACCTACAGACAATAAGTTACTTTTGGACAATGATAGGTGCAACCTACAGACAATAAGTTACTTTTGGACAATGATAGGTGCAACCTACAGACAATAAGTTACTTTTGGACAATGATAGGGACAACCTACAGACAATAAGTTACTTTTGGACAATGATAGGTGCAACCTACAGACAATAAGTTACTTTTGGACAATGATAGGGACAACCTACAGACAATAAGTTACTTTTGGACAATGATAGGGACAACCTACAGACAATAAGTTACTTTTGGACAATGATAGGTGCAACCTACAGACAATAAGTTACTTTTGGACAATGATAGGGACAACCTACAGACAATAAGTTACTTTTGGACAATGATAGGGACAACCTACAGACAATAAGTTACTTTTGGACAATGATAGGGACAACCTACAGACAATAAGTTACTTTTGGACAATGATAGGGGCAACCTACAGACAATAAGTTACTTTTGGACAATGATAGGGGCAACCTACAGACAATAAGTTACTTTTGGATAATGATAGGGACAACCTACAGACAATAAGTTACTTTTGGACAATGATAGGGGCAACCTACAGACAATAAGTTACTTTTGGACAATGATAGGGACAACCTACAGACAATAAGTTACTTTTGGACAATGATAGGGGCAACCTACAGACAATAAGTTACTTTTGGACAATGATAGGGACAACCTACAGACAATAAGTTACTTTTGGACAATGATAGGGACAACCTACAGACAATAAGTTACTTTTGGACAATGATAGGTCCAACCTACAGACAATAAGTTACTTTTGGACAATGATAGGGGCAACCTACAGACAATAAGTTACTTTTGGACAATGATAGGGACAACCTACAGACTATAAGTTACTTTTGGACAATGATAGGTGCAACCTACAGACAATAAGTTACTTTTGGACAATGATAGGGACAACCTACAGACTATAAGTTACTTTTGGACAATGATAGGTGCAACCTACAGACAATAAGTTACTTTTGGACAATGATAGGTGCAACCTACAGACAATAAGTTACTTTTATGTAACTTTTTATAAATGTTACACATTTATCTGGCAGTTACAACCACATTTATCTGGCAGCTACAACCACATTTATCCAGCAGCTATAACCACATTTATCTGGCAGCTACAACCACATTTATCTGGCAGTTACAACCACATTTATCCGGCAGCTACAACCACATTTATCTGGCAGCTACAACCACATTTATCTGGCAGCTACAAATACATTTATCCAGCAGCTACAACCACATTTATCCAGCAGATACAACCACATTTATCTGTCAGCTACAACCACATTTATCTGTCAGCTACAACCACATTTATCTGGCAGATACAACCACATTTATCTGACAGCTACAACCACATTTATCTGGCAGATACAACCACATTTATCTGGCAGCTACAACCACATTTATCTGACAGCTACAACCACATTTATCCAGCAGCTACAACCATATTTATCTGTCAGCTACAACCACATTTATCTGGCAGATACAACCACATTTATCTGGCAGCTACAACCACATTTATCTGGCAGCTACAACCACATTTATCTGACAGCTGCAACCACATTTATCTGGAAACTATAACCACATTTATCTGACTGCTGCAACCACATTTATCTGACAACTGCAACCACATTTATCTGGCAGCTACAATCACATTTATCCAGCAGCTACAACCACATTTATCTGGCAGCTACAACCAGATTCATTTGGCAGCTACAACCACATTTATCGGGCAGCTACAACCACATTTATCTGGCAGCTGCAACCACATTTATCTGACAGCTGCAACCACATTTATCGGGCAGCTACAACCACATTTATCTGGCAGCTACAACCACATTTATCTGATAGCTACAACCACATGTATCTGGCAGATACAACCACATTTATCTGTCAGCTACAACCACATTTATCTGTCAGCTACAACCACATTTATCTGGCAGCTACAACCACATTTATCCAGCAGCTACAACCACATTTATAACCTACAGACAATAAGTTACTTTTGGACAATGATAGGGACAACCTACAGACAATAAGTTACTTTTGGACAATGATAGGGACAACCTACAGACAATAAGTTACTTTTGGATAATGATAGGGGCAACCTACAGACAATAAGTTACTTTTGGATAATGATAGGGGCAACCTACAGACAATAAGTTACTTTTGGACAATGATAGGGACAACCTACAGACAATAAGTTACTTTTGGATAATGATAGGGACAACCTACAGACAATAAGTTACTTTTGGACAATGATAGGTGCAACCTACAGACAATAAGTTACTTTTGGACAATGATAGGTGCAACCTACAGACAATAAGTTACTTTTGGACAATGATAGGGACAACCTACAGACAATAAGTTACTTTTGGACAATGATAGGTGCAACCTACAGACAATAAGTTACTTTTGGACAATGATAGGGACAACCTACAGACAATAAGTTACTTTTGGACAATGATAGGGACAACCTACAGACAATAAGTTACTTTTGGACAATGATAGGGACAACCTACAGACAATAAGTTACTTTTGGACAATGATAGGTGCAACCTACAGACAATAAGTTACTTTTGGACAATGATAGGGACAACCTACAGACAATAAGTTACTTTTGGACAATGATAGGGACAACCTACAGACAATAAGTTACTTTTGGACAATGATAGGGACAACCTACAGACAATAAGTTACTTTTGGACAATGATAGGGGCAACCTACAGACAATAAGTTACTTTTGGACAATGATAGGGGCAACCTACAGACAATAAGTTACTTTTGGATAATGATAGGGACAACCTACAGACAATAAGTTACTTTTGGACAATGATAGGGGCAACCTACAGACAATAAGTTACTTTTGGACAATGATAGGGACAACCTACAGACAATAAGTTACTTTTGGACAATGATAGGGGCAACCTACAGACAATAAGTTACTTTTGGACAATGATAGGGACAACCTACAGACAATAAGTTACTTTTGGACAATGATAGGGACAACCTACAGACAATAAGTTACTTTTGGACAATGATAGGTGCAACCTACAGACAATAAGTTACTTTTGGACAATGATAGGGGCAACCTACAGACAATAAGTTACTTTTGGACAATGATAGGGACAACCTACAGACTATAAGTTACTTTTGGACAATGATAGGTGCAACCTACAGACAATAAGTTACTTTTGGACAATGATAGGGACAACCTACAGACTATAAGTTACTTTTGGACAATGATAGGTGCAACCTACAGACAATAAGTTACTTTTGGACAATGATAGGTGCAACCTACAGACAATAAGTTACTTTTATGTAACTTTTTATAAATGTTACACATTTATCTGGCAGTTACAACCACATTTATCTGGCAGCTACAACCACATTTATCTGTCGGCTGCAACCACATTTATCTGTCAGCTACAACCACATTTATCTGACAGCTACAAATACATTTATCCAGCAGCTACAACCACATTTATCCAGCTGCTACAACCACATTTATCCAGCAGCTATAACCACATTTATCTGTCAGCTACAACCATATTTATCTGTCAGCTACAACCACATTTATCTGTCAGCTACAACCACATTTATCTGTCAGCTACAACCACATGTATCTGGCAGATACAACCACATTTATCTGGCAGCTACAACCACATTTATCTGACAGCTACAACCACATTTATCTGGCAGCTACAACCACATTTATCTGTCGGCTGCAACCACATTTATCTGTCAGCTACAACCACATTTATCTGACAGCTACAAATACATTTATCCAGCAGCTACAACCACATTTATCCAGCAGCTACAACCACATTTATCCAGCAGCTACAACCACATTTATCTGACAGCTGCAACCACATTTATCTGGAAACTAGAACCACATTTATCTGACAGCTGCAACCACATTTATCTGACAGCTACAACAACATTTATCTGGCAGATACAACCACATTTATCTGTCAGCTACAACCACATTTATCTGTCAGCTACAACCACATTTATCTGGCAGCTACAATGACATTTATCTGGCAGCTACAACCATATTTATCTGTCAGCTACAACCACATTTATCTGGCAGCTAAAAATACATTTATCTGGCAGCTACAACCACATTTATCTGGCAGCTACAACCACATTTATCTGTCAGCTACAACCACATTTATCTGGTAGCTACAAATACATTTATCTGGCAGCTACAATCACATTTATCTGGCAGCTACAACCACATTTATCTGTCAGCTACAACCACATTTATCTGTCAGCTACAACCACATTTATCTGACAGCTACAAATACATTTATCCAGCAGCTACAACCACATTTATCCAGCAGCTACAACCACATTTATCCAGCAGCTACAACCACATTTATCTGACAGCTGCAACCACATTTATCTGGAAACTAGAACCACATTTATCTGACAGCTGCAACCACATTTATCTGACAGCTACAACAACATTTATCTGGCAGATACAACCACATTTATCTGTCAGCTACAACCACATTTATCTGTCAGCTACAACCACATTTATCTGGCAGCTACAATGACATTTATCTGGCAGCTACAACCATATTTATCTGTCAGCTACAACCACATTTATCTGGCAGCTAAAAATACATTTATCTGGCAGCTACAACCACATTTATCTGGCAGCTACAACCACATTTATCTGTCAGCTACAACCACATTTATCTGGTAGCTACAAATACATTTATCTGGCAGCTACAATCACATTTATCTGGCAGCTACAACCACATTTATCTGGCAGCTACAACCACATTTATCTGTCAGCTACAACCACATTTATCTGTCAGCTACAACCACATTTATCTGGCAGCTACAATCATATTTATCTTTCAGCTACAACCACATTTATCTGGCAGCTACAACCACATTTATCCAACAGCTACAACCACATTTATCCAGCAGCTACAACCACATTTATCCAGCAGCTACAACCACATTTATCCAACAGCTACAACCACATTTATCCAACAGCTACAACCACATTTATCCAACAGCTACAACCACATTTATCCAACAGCTACAACCACATTTATCCAACAGCTATCTATTGTCCTTTCGAGCCGAAGACGGCACATAGGGCAGAACCACAATCTCAAAAACAGAAACCTTGCGTGCCAAAATGGCACATATTGCAGAGATCACTGCTCTAAAATCTATGGCGCTGTTTCCATAACAATACTTTTTACAACACATTTATCCAACAGCTACAACCACATTTATCCAACAGCTACAACCACATTTATCCAGCAGCTACAACACATCCAACAGCTACAACCACATTTATCCAACAGCTACAACCACATTTATCTGGCAGCTACAACCACATTTATCCAGCAGCTACAACAATATTTATCCAACAGCTACAACCACATTTATCCAACAGCTACAACCACATTTATCCAGCAGCTACAACCCCATTTATCCAACAGCTACAACCACATTTATCCAACAGCTATAACACTTACCCACATTGTCATATTACTCTCTGTTTCTTCAATGGTAAGGCACAATCTACTTCTGCTGTGTTTGTGGTCAGAGAAACATCCTCTAAGGTGCCAATAACTGTCTTCAATCTCTTGCTTGTGCCAGTCACCGACAGCGTACTGCTCTGCCATGGAACATTGCGTATTCCACCTGTCTAAAGAACAATAGAAGAAAGAAAACCTTTGTATTTGGATGAGCCCACAAGGAGATCCTAAATCTGGCAGACACAGCAATACTAAAGATTTCACTTCAACCAACAAAACCTGTTTTTTTTTAAATATTTTTAAAATGAATTTTACAAAAGTGAGCAGGCACGGCAGAATGCTTTGTTTATTGTACTTTAGTGTCCATTGACATTACTGTCAGATCTGATGTCAGCTTACTTTAGTGTCCATTGACATTACTGTCAGATCTGATGTCAGCTTACTTTAGTGTCCATTGACATTACTGTCAGATCTGATGTCAGCTTACTGTAGTGTCCATTGACATTACTGTCAGATCTGATGTCAGCTTACTGTTGTGTCCATTGACATTACTGTCAGATCTGATGTCAGACTTACTGTAGTGTCCATTGACATTACTGTCAGATCTGATGTCAGCTTACTGTAGTGTCCATTGACATGACTGTCAGATCTGATGTCAGGCTTACTGTAGTGTCCATTGACATTACTGTCAGATCTGATGTCAGGCTTACTGTTGTGTCCATTGACATTACTGTCAGATCTGATGTCAGGCTTACTGTAGTGTCCATTGACATGACTGTCAGATCTGATGTCAGGCTTACTGTAGTGTCCATTGACATTACTGTCAGATCTGATGTCAACTTACTGTAGTGTCCATTGACATTACTGTCAGATCTGATGTCAGGCTTACTGTAGTGTGCATTGACATGACTGTCAGATCTGATGTCAGCTTACTGTAGTGTGCATTGACATTACTGTCAGATCTGATGTCAGGCTTATTGTAGTGTGCAATGACATTACTGTCAGATCTGATGTCAGGCTTACTGTAGTGTCCATTGACATGAGCTCTCATTCAGAAAATGAAGACTCATGTGCTTATTTAACAACATACCAGTTCTCTACACAGCTTCAGAACTCAACTGAATTAAGTTTTACATTTAGCCTAGATGAAGTTCACAAATGAAGAAAAAAATTGTTTGCTAAAAATGTGCTGGCACTAAAGGAGAATCAAAGTGTTATCTTCTTGGAAGAGGTTAGACAAACCCTATGTAACATCTAGTCCATTGCTACTTATGATGCTCCAGAAATGATACAGAGGTACTCTAACATGTTCTATTTTTAAGAAAGCTATTAACAATGTATTGAATGTGCACTATGTCATTTATCATCAACATTTATTTGTCAAAATACCTTAGTGAATGTTTACATAGGTCAGTATTACAGTCATTACATCACAGCACAACAGAAAGTCATCTTGTGAGTAAGATTGTAAGAATGTAGGAAATAAGGGGAGTAGGGACGGTGTGTAGAGAGTTGAGAAACACTGTATGCGTGGGGAAGTGATATTCCCGAGAAGTTTGAGTGAACTATTGTTGGGTGAATAGAGAGAGTCTCGTGATTGTAGAGACCGGTGACAAACATGGGGAAGTGAGTAGAGAGGAGAGTCTCATGATTGTAGAGACAGGTGTCAAACATGGGGAAGTGAGTAGAGAGGAGAGTCTTGTGATTGTAGAGACAGGTGTTAAACATGGGGAAGTGAGTAGAGAGGAGAGTCTCATGATTGTAGAGACAGGTATCAAACATGGGGAAGTGAGTAGAGAGGAGAGTCTCATGATTGTAGAGACAGGTGTCAAACATGGGGAAGTGAGTAGAGAGGAGAGTCTCATGATTGTAGAGACAGGTGTCAAACATGGGGAAGTGGGTAGAGAGGAGAGTCTCATGATTGTAGAGACAGGTGTCAAACATGGGGAAGTGAAGAAGAGAGGAGAGTCTCATGATTGTAGAGTCAGGTGTCAAACATGGGGAAGTGAGTAGAGAGGAGAGTCTCATGATTGTAGAGACAGGTGTCAAACAATGGGGAAGTGCGTAGAGAGGAGAGTCTCATGATTGTAGAGACAGGTGTCAAACATGGGGAAGTGAGTAGAGAGGAGAGTCTCATGATTGTAGAGACAGGTGTCAACATGGGGAAGTGAGTAGAGAGGAGAGTCTCGTGATTGTAGAGACAGGTGTCAAACAAGGGGAAGTGAGTAGAGAGGAGCGTCTCATGATTGTAGAGACAGGTGTCAAACATGGGGAAGTGAGTAGAGAGGAGAGTCTCATGATTGTAGAGACAGGTGTCAAACATGGGGAAGTGAGTAGAGGGGAGAGTCTCATGATTGTAGAGACAGGTGTCAAACATGGGGAAGTGAGTAGAGAGGAGAGTCTCATGATTGTAGAGACAGGTGTCAAACATGGGGAAGTAAGTAGAGAGGAGAGTCTCATGATTGTAGAGACAGGTGTCAAACATGGGGAAGTGAGTAGAGAGGAAAGTCTCATAATTGTAGAGACAGGTGTCAAACATGGGGAAGTGAGTAGAGAGGAAAGTCTCATAATTGTAGAGACAGATAACAAACATGGGGAAGTTGGTAGAGAGGAGAGTCTCATGATTGTAGAGACAGGTGACAAACATGGGGAAGTGAGTAAAGAGGAAAGTCTAGTGATTGTAGAGACAGGTGTCAAACATGGGGAAGTGAGTAGAGAGGAGAGTCTCATGATTGTAGAGACAGGTGTCAAACATGGGGAAGTGAGTAGAGAGGAGAGTCTCATGATTGTAGAGACAGGGTGATAAACATGGGGTAGTGAGTAGAGAGGAGAGTCTCATGATTGTAGAGACAGGTGTCAAACATGGGGAAGTGAGTAGAGAGGAGAGTCTAGTGATTGTAAAGACAGGTGTCAAACATGGGGAAGTGAGTAGAGAGGAGAGTCTCGTAATTGTAAAGACAGGGTGACAAACATGGATAAGTGGGTAGAGAGGAGAATCTCGTGATTGTAGAGACAGGTGTCAAAAATGGGGAAGTGAGTAGAGAGGAGAGTCTTGTGATTGTAGAGACAGGTGTTAAACATGGGGAAGTGAGTACAGAGGAGAGTCTTGTGATTGTAGAGACAGGTGTCAAACATGGGGAAGTGGGTAGAGAGGAGAGTCTCGTGATTGTAGAGACCGGTGTCAAAAATGGGGAAGTGAGTAGAGAGGAGAGTCTCGTGATTGTAGAGACAGGTGTTAAACACGGGGAAGTGTGTAGAGAGGAGAGTCTCATGATTGTAGAGACAGGTGTCAAACATGGGGAAGTGAGTAGAGAGGAGAGTCTCATGATTGTAGAGACAGGTGTCAAACATGGGGAAGTGAGTAGAGAGGAGAGTCTCGTGATTGTAGAGACAGGTGTCAAACATGGGGAAGTGAGTAGAGAGGAGAGTCTCGTGATTGTAGAGACAGGTGTCAAACATGGGGAAGTGAGTAGAGAGGAGAGTCTCATGATTGTAGAGACAGGTGTCAAACATGGGGAAGTGAGTAGAGAGAGAGTCTCATGATTGTAGAGACAGGTGTCAAACATGGGGAAGTGAGTAGAAGGAGAGTCTCATGATTGTAGAGACAGGTGTCAAACATGGGGAAGTGGGTAGAGGAGAGTCTCATGATTGCAGAGACAGGTGTCAAACATGGGGAAGTGAGTAGAGAGGAGAGTCTCATGATTGTAGAGACAGGTGTCAAACATGGGGAAGTGAGTAGAGAGGAGAGTCTCATGATTGTAGAGATAGGTGTCAGGGAAGTGTCAAGACATGGGGAAGTGGGTAGAGAGGAGAGTCTCGTGATTGTAGAGACAGGTGTCAAACATGGTGAAGTGAGTAGAGAGGAGAGTCTCATGATTGTAGAGACAGTGTCAAACATGGGGAAGTGAGTAGAGAGGAGAGTCTCATGATTGTAGAGACAGGTGTCAAACATGGGGAAGTGAGTAGAGAGGAAAGTCTCATAATTGTAGAGACAGGTGTCAAACATGGGGAAGTGAAAAGAGAGGAGAGTCTCATGTGATTGTAGAGACAGGTGTCAAACATGGGGAAGTGAGTAGAGAGGAGAGTCTAGTGATTGTAGAGACAGGTGTCAAACATGGGGAAGTGAGTAGAGAGGAGAGTCTCATGATTGTAGAGACAGGTGTCAAACATGGGGAAGTGAGTAGAGAGGAGAGTCTCATGATTGTAGAGACAGGTGTCAAACATGGGGAAGTGAGTAGAGAGGAGAGTCTCATAATTGTAGAGACAGGTGTCAAACATGGGGAAGTGAGTAGAGAGGAGAGTCTCGTGATTGTAGAGACAGGTGACAAACATGGGGAAGTGAGTAGAGAGGAGAGTCTCGTGATTGTAGAGACAGGTGTCAAACATGGGGAAGTGAGTAGAGAGGAGAGTCTTGTGATTGTAGAGACAGGTGTCAAACATGGGGAAGTGGGTAGAGAGGAGAGTCTCGTGATTGTAGAGACCGGTGTCAAACATGGATAAGTGTCTCGTGATTGTAGAGACAGGTGGGGGAAGTGAGTAGAGAGGAGAGTCTCGTGATTGTAGAGACAGGTGTTAAACATGGGGAAGTGAGTACAGAGGAGAGTCTAGTGATTGTAAAGACAGGTGTCAAACATGGGGAAGTGAGTAGAGAGGAGAGTCTCGTAATTGTAAAGACAGGGTGACAAACATGGATAAGTGGGTAGAGAGGAGAATCTCGTGATTGTAGAGACAGGTGTCAAAAATGGGGAAGTGAGTAGAGAGGAGAGTCTCGTGATTGTAGAGACAGGTGTTAAACATGGGGAAGTGAGTACAGAGGAGAGTCTTGTGATTGTAGAGACAGGTGTCAAACATGGGGAAGTGGGTAGAGAGGAGAGTCTCGTGATTGTAGAGACCGGTGTCAAAAATGGGGAAGTGAGTAGAGAGGAGAGTCTCATGATTGTAGAGACAGGTGTCAAACATGGGGAAGTGAGTAGAGTCTCATGATTGTAGAGACAGATGTCAAACATGGGGAAGTGAGTAGAAAGGAGAGTCTCATGATTGTAGATACAGGTGACAAACATGGGGAAGTGAGTAGAGAGGAGAGTCTCATGATTGTAGAGACAGGGTGACAAACATGGGGAAGTGAGTAGAGAGGAGAGTCTCATGATTGTAGAGACAGGTGTCAAACATGGGGAAGTGAGTAGAGAGGAGAGTCTCATAATTGTAGAGACAGGGTGACAAACATGGGGAAGTGAGTAGAGAGGAGAGTCTCATGATTGCAGAGACAAGTGTCAAACATGGGGAAGTGAGTAGAGAGGAGAGTCTCATGATTGTAGAGATAGGTGTCAAACATGGGGAAGTGAGTAGTGAGGAGATTCTCATGATTGTAGAGATAGGTGTAAAACACGGGGAAGTGAAAAGAGAGGAGAGTCTCATGATTGTAGAGACATGTGTCAAACATGGTGAAGTGAGTAGAGAGGAGAGTCTTGTGATTGTAGAGACAGTTGTCAAACATGGTGAATTGAGTAGAGAGGAGAGTCTCATGATTGTAGAGACAGGTGTCAAACACGGGGAAGTAAAAAGAGGAGAGTCTTGTGATTGTAGAGACAGTTGTCAAATATGGTGAAGTGAGTAGAGAGGAGAGTCTCATGATTGTAGAGACAGGTGTCAAACATGGTGAAGTAAGTAGAGAGGAGAGTCTCGTGATTGTAGAGACAGGTGTCAAACATGGTGAAGTGAGTAGAGAGGAGAGTCTCGTGATTGTAGAGACAGGTGTCAAACATGGGGAAGTGAGTAGAGAGGAGTCTCGTGATTGTAGAGACAAGGTGTCAAATACGGGGAAGTGGGTAGATTGGGCGAAAGGTGAAGGTGAAATAGAAGGGATGATGTTAAGAGAATCCATTGGATGGGAAATTAAGGAAGTGGTTGTTGATTGGCTGAGGGGCGGGAGATATAAGGGCCTGTAGAGGGTTCAAGACACAGAGGAGCTGACATGAAAAAAACGAGATAGATAGCATAGTGGGAGACATGTCAGTGACTAGAATTTAACAGTAAATTGAACCTGGTTGTCAGAAAGACTCAGAGGGCTCTAGAGGTTAGATACCCTAGAAGAGAACTTCCATGAGGAGAGCAGCATTGGGGCTGTTGTAGAATTACTTTTCAAGGATATGTGAGCGCCAGCCAACATTCTTAAGAGGAGAGGCAACGATGTGCGTGAGGAGAGTGCAGTGTATAGTGAGATTTGGAACCATGTGTACTTAATTTTACTTGGAGACCCAAGCGGGAATGTTAAACCTCTGGGTTCTTTATTGTTAAGGATTTGTTATACTGGACTCTATCAATAAAGTTTAAAGATGTTTTATTCAGAGAGAATTATGTGTACCATTAAATATATGTGTTGTATCCAAGCCTGATAGAAGTAAAAACTGAAACAACGCAAAGTACTGAAGTCGTAATAGGATTCACTCACGATTGAGGATATATATGTTGTGCGATAGACTAAGCTGAGGTTGTGCGTTGGGGAGAGCCAGAGATAAATGACAACCCACACCAGAAAAATCAGGCAAGAGTTGAGTAAATAAGTACTGTTACCCAGACTGTACAAGCCTGTTTAAGTTATGTCGGTGTTGACAGCATCAGGCTGTTGTTACGTCTCTACGTAGCCAAACAGCTGTCAAGAGACTTATGTACAATGAAGATACACTTCTATAATGTTTCCCCACATATCAGCATATCGGCAAAAAGTGATACAATTTAAACTGATGGCTACATTCATTACATCACAGCACAACAGAATGTCATCAAAACTGATGGCTACAGTCATTACATCACAGCACAAAAGGAAGTCTTGAACTAAACTGATGGCTATAGTCATTACATCACATCGCAAAAGAAAGTCTTGAACTAAACTGATGGCTATAGTCATCACATCACTGCACAACAGAAAGTCTTGAACTAAACTGATGGCTACAGTCATTACATCACAGCACAACAGAAAGTCCTGAACTAAATTGATGGCTACAGTCTTTACATCACAGCACAAAAGAAAGTCCTGAACTAAACTGATGGCTAGTCATTACATCTCAGCACAAAAGTAAGTCCTGAACTAAACTGATGGCTACAGTCATTACATCACAGCACAACAGAATGTCATCAAAACTGATGGCCACAGTCATTACATCATAGCACAAAAGAACTCTCTCTCTCTCTGCGATCAAGACTCAATCAGAGTAGGATTCCAGACTCTTATGAAGTCAGCTGTCTGTTTAAGTGATTCGATTGCCCCATATAGTTTCTCTTCCAGGGAAGTGGGTGTGGACCACATTGCTCTTCTCAGGTCTGTGTACTGGAGGCAATCCTGTATAACATGTTTTGTAGTCATATTGTCCAGTGTACAGTGGCATAGGCTGGTTGTACCTATTTTGAATTTGGTGAACATGTGATTTCTCATTCTATTGTGGCCAGTGCATAGGCGAAGTATGATGACTTGATGACTCCTTGGTAGTTGGTGGTATCCATCCCTCTCATTATGCTTTGGATGTTCTCGTTTCCATTTTTCATGGTACTGACCTTTGAGGATGGATTTGGCTTCATCATAACTGAGTGGTAAGTTCTCTTGTGGTAATCTCCCTCCCTCTTTAGCTAATTTGTCTGTGTGTTCATTCCCGTGTATATTACAGTGTGATGGTATCCACTGAATGACTACTCTCTGGAAGTTATTGCATAGTTGGTCCAGGGTTGTTCTCAAGTCATCTAGCTCTCTGTTCCTGGGTTTTTTTTAGAGATGTTAGGACTGACAGTGCATCAGTCAGAATCACCAATTTCTTGTTCATGTTATTTTTGTGTTGAGTAGCCAGTGTTGCAGCATCTCTGATGGCCTCAGTTTCTGCTTTAAAGTTGTTTGAGAATTTCCCAGTAGCTATTGACTTGGTGATCTCGTCCTGATTATTCAGCATCAAGAACACACCTCCCCCTCCATTTCTGGTGGCATTTGTAGCAGAGCCATCTGTGTATATGTGGGACCAAGAGTCCTGTGGGTAGGTATCATGTATGTGTTTTTCTGCTACGTGTTTTCTTTCTGTGTCTGATTGGGTGCCTTTTTTCATGATTCCTGTTATATTTTCCTTAAGTTCTGGTATTTTATGTTTTCCATGAGGAGACATATCAGATGGGCCCAAGGGTTTCTGTATTGTTTGGGAAAGTACTGGGTCTCCAGAAGTTAGTTCATTGGCAATTGCAGCGAAGTTGCTCCTCTTTAGTCGTACAATTCCGAAACCAGTTATTCTTTGGTGCATAGGGTGGCTAAGGAGCCTTCTATATTTCTCCGTTTGTTGCAATACTTTAGTGACCTGTCTGTCATCTAAGGGTTGTAAACCTGTTACTGTTTCTAGAGTCTTGATAGGTGTAGATTTCATAGCAACAGTGATGATACGGGCAGCTTGGTTCTGTGTTCTGTTAATTTTGCTAAGGTGTGATTTGGAAGCCATAGCCCAGGCTGTGACTCCATACTCTAGGACTGGTTTGACTCTTCCTACGTATAGTCGTTTCAAGATATTGCTGTCTGCTTCCCAGTCCGTTCCTGCCAATTTCTTCATAATAGTTAGTTTTCTGGCTTTTTTTCTTGCTCTGTCTATCTGATTTTTCCAAGTCATTCTGTGATTCATGGTGATGCCAAGATATGTTGGGTTTTGGTCAATAGGGAGTGTATGGTCTTTTATCTTCAAATTTGCAAAGAGTGTGTTTCTTGGTAGGCTGAAAATTGTATATGAAGTTTTTTTTTCCTTGATTGGTAAGAACCAGGTGCTCGTCCATTTTTCAAGTTCACCTAGGGCAGGCATCTTGCATCCTGGGTTCAGCCACCGACATACTTTCCTCGCGAGCCCATAACGCCAGATCATCTGCGTATATTGCTGAGTGTATTCTGGGTGGCAAGTCCATTACGATGTCATTTATGAAAATTAAAAAGAGTGTTGGAGACAAGACTCCGCCTTGTGGGACACCTTGTTCGATTGTGACCTTCTTACTTAGTTGACCTCATATTTGTCCTCTGGCAGTTCTATCCTGAAGATATTGAGAGACCCAATTGAATAAACGACCCTGGATGCCAAGTCTAAAAAGCTTGTTCTTTAAACCCTCTCGCCATACCCTATCAAAAGCCTTCTCCATGTCGATCCACACTGCCAGAGTGTGTTTCTTTTCTTGTAGAGCATCCTCTATTTCCTGTGCGATGTAGGTGACCAGGTCTTTAGTTGATTTGTGCTGACGGAAGCCACTTTGTTGTGGTACGATTTGTTGTTTTGTCTCAAATGCCACATAAGTCTTCTGTTAACCAGCCTTTCCATGAGTTTACTCAGTCAGCTCAGTAGGCTAATTGGTCAATAGCTACTTGGGTCTAGTGGGTCTTTTCCACGCTTGAGGATGGGCACCATAATAGCTTCTTTCCAGATTGCAGGCACATGACCTCTCTTCCAGCCAGCATTTATTATCCTTAGATATTTTTAGTCCTGAACTAAACTCATGGCTACAGTCATTATATCACAGCACAAAAGTTAGTCCTGAACTAAACTGATGGCTACAATTATTACATCACATCACAAAAGAAAGTCCTGAACTAAACTATTGGCTACAGTCATTACATCACAGCACAAAAGAAAGTCCTGAACTAAACTGATGGCTACAGTCATTACATCACAGCACAAAAGTAAGTCCTGAACTAAACTGACGGCTACAGTCATTACATCACAGCACAAAAGAAAGTCCTGAACTAAACTATTGGCTACAGTCATTACATCACATCACAAAAGAAAGTCCTGAACTAAACTGATGGCTACAGTCATTACATCACATCACAAAAGAAAGTCCTGAACTAAACTGATGGCTACAGTCATTACATCACATCACAAAAGAAAGTCCTGAACTAAAATGATGGCTACAGTCATTACATCACATCACAAAAGAAAGTCCTGAACTAAACTATTGGCTACAGTCATTACATCACATCACAAAAGAAAGTCCTGAACTAAACTGATGGCTACAGTCATTACATCACATCACAAAAGAAAGTCCTGAACTAAACTATTGGCTACAGTCATTACATCACAGCACAAAAGTAAGTCCTGAACTAAACTGATGGCTACAGTCATTACATCACAGCACAAAAGTAAGTCCTGAACTAAACTATTGGCTACAGTCATTACATCACAGCACAAAAGTAAGTCCTGAACTAAACTGATGGCTACAGTCATTACATCACAGCACAAAAGTAAGTCCTGAACTAAACTGATGGCTACAATTATTACATCACATCACAAAAGAAAGTCCTGAACTAAACTATTGGCTACAGTCATTACATCACAGCACAAAAGTAAGTCCTGAAATAAATTGATGGCTACAGTCATTACATCACAGCACAAAAGAAAGTCCTGAACTAAACTATTGGCTACAGTCATTACATCACAGCACAAAAGAAAGTCCTGAACTAAACTGATGGCTACAGTCATTACATCACAGCACAAAAGAAAGTCCTGAACTAAACTGATGGCTACAGTCATTACATCACATCACAAAAGAAAGTCCTGAACTAAACTGATGGCTAGTCATTACATCACATCACAAAAGAAAGTCCTGAACTAAACTGATGGCTACAGTCATTACATCACATCACAAAAGAAAGTCCTGAACTAAACTATTGGCTACAGTCATTACATCACAGCACAAAAGAAAGTCCTGAACTAAACTGATGGCTACAGTCATTACATCACATCACAAAAGAAAGTCCTGAACTAAACTGAAGGCTACAATCATTACATCACATCACAAAAGAAAGTCCTGAACTAAACTGATGGCTACAATCATTACATCACATTACAAAAGAAAGTCCTGAACTAAACTGATGGCTACAATCATTACATCACAGCACAAAAGAGAGTCCTGAACTAAACTGATGGCTACAGTCATTACATCACATCACAAAAGAAAGTCCTGAACTAAACTGATGGCTACAGTCATTACATCACATCACAAAAGAAAGTCCTGAACTAAACTATTGGCTACAGTCATTACATCACATCACAAAAGAAAGTCCTGAACTAAACTGATGGCTACAATCATTACATCACATCACAAAAGAAAGTCCTGAACTAAACTGATGGCTACAATCATTACATCACATCACAAAAGAAAGTCCTGAACCAAATTGATGGCTACAGTCAAGAGGGAACAATGAAGGTTACAATAATGTCAGAACAATGACCTCTACTAACCGTGATTTGGAATGAACAGCTTGCCTCGGGTTTGTTGGGAGACTTGTACAACAAAGCCCTTCTTTGATTTTCTTCCCAAAAGAGAATGATACGGATTGTACTGGCATGGCCCCAGCTTTCACCCAAGGCTGGTACAAGGTGAGACTTGCCACTACAAGATGGCACTATTTTGGTGGTCATTTGGTTAGTGAGCACAACCTGTCATAGGAGTCATTGTAAAACCTGTGGTAGGAGTCATTCTGAAAACTATGGTAGGAATTATTGTAAAACCTGTGATAGGAGTCATTGTAAAACCTGTGGTAGGAGTCATTCTGAAAACTATGGTAGGAATTATTGTAAAACCTATGGTAGGAGTCATTGTAAAACCTGTGGTAGGAGTCATCGTAAAACCTGTGGTAGGAGTCGTTCTGAAAACTATGGTAGGAATTATTGTAAAACCTGTGGTAGGAGTCATTGTAAAACCTGTGGTAGGAGTCATTGTAAAACCTGTGGTAGGAGTCGTTCTGAAAACTATGGTAGGAATTATTGTAAAACCTGTGGTAGGAGTCATTGTAAAACCTGTGGTAGGAGTCATTCTGAAACCTGTGGTAGGAGTCATTGTAAAACCTGTGGTAGGAGTCATTCTGAAACCTGTGGTAGGAATTATTGTAAAACCTGTGGTAGGAGTCATTGTAAAACCTGTGGTAGGAGTCATTCTGAAACCTGTGGTAGGAATTATTGTAAAACCTGTGGTAGGAGTCATTGTAAAACCTGTGGTAGGAGTCATTGTAAAACCTGTGGTAGGAGTCATTGTAAAACCTGTGGTAGGAGTCATTGTAAAACCTGTGGTAGGAGTCATTGTAAAACCTGTGGTAGGAGTCATTGTAAAACCTGTGGTAGGAGTCATTGCAAAACCTGTGGTAGGAGTCATTCTGAAACCTGTGGTAGGAGTCATTGTAAAACCTGTGGTAGGAGTCATTCTGAAAACTATGGTAGGAATTATTGTAAAACCTGTGGTAGGAGTCATTCTGGAAACTGTGGTAGGAGTCATTGTAAAACCTGTGGTAGGAGTCGTTCTGAAAACTATGGTAGGAATTATTGTAAAACCTGTGGTAGGAGTCATTGTAAAACCTGTGGTAGGAGTCATTCTGAAACCTGTGGTAGTAATTCTTGTAAAACCTATGGTAGGAGCAGTGGGATTAAAAGTGAAAGATAAAAGAGAGAGAAATAAATCTATTTCAAGACAAGAATAGGGATTAAGAAAGAGAGATATAAAAGCAAAGCACAATATTACAAGAAGCTGAACAAATAAAGCAGAAAAATAAAGATTTCAAAGGAGAAGTACATTTTCTAACAGAAAGGATAGAATACTTAGAAAATGAAAGAAGTAAATTAAACGCAAAAATTAAGAACATGACAAGGACTGAAGAAATTGAGACCATGGATGGACATATAAATGAGGAAGATCATGGTGGGAAATTGGTAGAAAATAAAGAAGGAACAACTAGAAAACAAATAAATAATATTGAGAAAATAGATGGTCCTAAGAATGTGAATTACACAAAGAGGTTAAAAGGGAATTTCAAGCAATTATAAACAATGCATATAAGAGCAAGAAAACATCAGCTTTTAAAGAAGTTATGAGCATTAGATGATGAGGATTGATTGTCATGCAGAAGGCACAGAGCTCATAGATTACCATCAACAGTTACAATTAGCATGAAGAAATCACAGGAAACAAGGGAGACATCAAATACAAATGAAGAAAATGATGGATCAAGGAGGATGAATGCAGACCAAATAGATAAAAACGTATCAAAAGAAGCAAAGGAGATATTTGCTGAAATACAAAGAAAGTGAGAAGATTGTTAACTGATCCAGGCTTTGCAGCAGATGTGGGCCAAATAGAGAAGTACACAAAAAGCCAAGAGAAGATAAAGGCCAAGAAGCTAACTCAACCTTATAATACTAGAGCACAAGCGTCCAGTTGAAATTATCAAAGAGATAAGAGCTATACTTCTAGATATGAATAGAAACTGAGGCAAAGTAGAAACTACTTCTTCTTTCCTTCCTTATTTGCCTTTCAGCTTCGAGGGGAGATATAATGTGCGGCCTTTTGCTCTTCTGTTCGCCTCTGCTGCTGTTATGTTTCCTAGTGCTTCTAATATTCCATCGACCCATCTTTTGCTCTTCTGTTCGCCTCTGCTGCTGTTATGTTTCCTAGTGCTTCTAATAGTCCATCTATCCATCTTTTTTATGGTCTACCATTGGGTCTGGTAATCTCACAACGTTCGCTGAAGGCTCGTTGTGTTGTGTTTTGATCTTTCTACCTTGTCATGTTGCCAAACCATTTTATCTGTTGTTTCCTTATATATTCTATGGCGGGGGCTATTCCTAGCATTTTTCTCACTTCTTCATTTCTGATCTTATCTCTCAGACTGTTTCCTGTCATTCGTCTAACATATTTCATCTCTGTAGAGGTTATTTTTCTTATTGTTCTTGCATCTAGTGTCCAGGTCTGGCATTGGTAGCACAACGTTGGGATGAAGATTGTATTGTAGAGTGCTCGTTTTGCCTCTAGAGTTATTTCCTTGCTGGACAATAATGGTGAAAACTTTCAAATGATTTGACAAGCTTTGTTGCATCTTGATTCTATCTCTGCTGTTTGAGAATTATCATTTGTCATTAGACTTCCTAGGTATTTGAATTACTCTACTTGTTTTAGTTGCCTGCCTTCTATAGTTATGTTGATGTTCTATTTATTTTTGGCGACACTCATGACTTCTGTTTTGTTGATGTTGATTTTCATGTTGTATTTTGTGCCTGAGCTGTTGAGTTTGTTTAAGTGTTCTTGTAGGTCTTCTATTGTTTCATGTACTAGTGCCTGATCGTCTGCAAATAAAAACTTGTTGATCTCCTCTGTCTCTAATGGGTTGGCTAGCATGCATATATGGTCCATGTATGTAATAAACAGTAGAGGGGATAGTACGCACCCCTGTCTTACTCCTGATCTAACTTCAAAGTGGTCTGTGTAGCCTGTTGCTGTTCTGATCCTGCAGCTGCTGTTGATGTAGAGACTTTTAATTAGGTTGGTTAGATATTGGCTTACTCCGTATGTTGTTAGTATCTCCCACAGTTGTTCTCTGTTTACTCTGTCAAATGCTTTTTCCTGGTCAATGAAGGCTATGTATAAGTTTTGATTGTGTTCTGTCATTTTTTTCTGCAAGCTGTTTTAATGTGAATAGAGCGTCAGTACATCCTCTGTTTTTTTCGGAACCCCATTTGAGAATCGCTTAACTGTAGTTCTATTATTGGCCTCAGTCTTTTTTCCATGATTTTGGCATATAGCTTTCCTATATGGCTGAGCAGAGATATACCTCTATATTGATTGCATTCTCTTTTGCTACCTTTCTTTCTCCTTATTGTTATGATGATTGCCTGTTGCCAGTCTTCTGGGGCTTGTTGGTGCCATGCTGCATTTAATATTCTATGCAGCGATGTCACTCCCTTTTCTCCTGCTGCTGCTATTATTTCTATTGGTATGTTATCTGTCCCCGATACTTTATTTCTTGGAGCATATTTGATTACTTCTTCTATTTCCTCTTTCATGATGTTGGGTTCAGTATTTGTGAGTTCTAGCATGGTTTTTGTTGTCTTAATGGTAGTTGGTATGTTCAACAGGTCTTCAAAATATTCTTTCCATCTCTGTTGCATACATTGGTTGTTTGATATTGGCTGTCCGTCTTTGTCATTTATCAGCTCAGTAGGATCATGGTATATAATTGTGTTTGTGGTGAAATCTTAACAGTAGATTTCATTACAGATAGGGCATTAGTTCTGCACAAAACAACTTGATTATCTCCTGATGGCAGAACCAACAACAACCACCCGACCACCCAGAAGGCAATTGAGATCATTTTTGATAGGCATAAGAGCAAATAGAGGGGCGGATGTTAACAGTGATCATAATTTATGCATTGGAAAGATACAATTAAAACTGAAAATTCAAGACAAGAGAGTGAAGCCTCAGAAGATAGTCAGTCACAATCTGAAAGATGAGAACATTAATGTAAACTTCAACTTGGGGTTCAACAACCGCTATGTAGTACTTGGCAAACTAGATGAGAAGACCATAGATGAAATGTGGGAAATCCCACAGCACAGCTCTAATGTCATTGGCAGAATCAAATGTTGGGTGTAGAAAATAGAAAGAAGGACATGGATTTCTGACATTACATAGAAACACATACAGGAAAGAAGAGAAGCAAAGACACCTAAGAGGATTTTAAAGACAGATCTTGGAAAAGACCTGACAACAGCAACATACAAACAACTGGATAACAAAGTAAAAAGCTCACCCAGAAAGACAAGAGAACCTATATAGATAACCTGGCAATAAAGATGGAGAGAGCAGCAATGATATGAGACAGTAAAACTCTTGACAATGTGCAGAAGATGCTAACAAACACTTTTACATCTGGTGGGGCACCTGTTATGAACAAACATGGAACCATATTAACATCAAGTAGAGTCACGATGGACTGAACACTAAGGAAATCTGAATCATCTGATACCAAAGCATTTAATAGATTTCACAGCCTCACAGTTAAGTATTAATTTGAATGACTAGAGTAGGAGTGGATGTGAAAGAATCTCAATATTCAAATTGTTGGCAGCAAACGACATGAATTTTCCTGCAGCTAAGGAGATATTCTGAGAGTGAGCTGTCCCTCATTTTCTGGTACAGCCTTTCATGGTTTGATAAGGAGAACATGCTAGAAAATGTGGACTATAGGTCTTAGTGTGCAATCTCCATGTGTATTAGGGGCTATCAGAAAGTTCCTGGACTTAACCTAGAAGATATTACAGGGTTACCTTGTTTAAATTAAGCCACCATCACCTTCAAACTAGCCCCTTTGGAAACATACACAGAGATCCTAGTGACTATGTCTCTACAGTGGAAGTCTTTCCTTGGAAACATACACAGAGATCCTAGTGACTATGTCTCTACAGTGGAAGTCTTTCCTTGGAAACATACACAGAGATCCTATTGGTCGTTTCAAATCTAAATGTTCACGATTAACATGAAATATCTCCTCTTTCCCTGCACTTACAAACTTGATTTTTTGCATCTGGCCTTGTTTTTCCAAGGTCCCACCGATTTCACAAAATTTAATGATGTAGGAAGTATGCTTCATCATGAAGCAGCACTTTCCTTTGATCTCAGTGAATTTACGGATCTTTTTGCTCCTGGAGAAAATAATTTACCGTACATTAATGGAAATCAGCTTCTCGACATAGGCGTCTCTACACAACTTGAAAGTTGGAGGCATTTATCAACTGTTTACTTTCTATTGTTTACTTTCTTTAAAATACTATGAGAATGTCAATGTTATAGCCTTTACAGACGGTCTAAAACAAATCAGCGTATAAACAGTTCCATTAATGAAAACTATTTAAACAATATACAACAAAGAATACATTTTAAAAAATTAATTATCCGTTGCGAGCGATAACGAGCATGACATATCAAGCAAAGTTATTGTTTATGGGTACGCATGTGACTAAAGAGTCCGATGTAAGCACGGATCCTCTTCACTGTAAAGAGCTACATTGTTCGTTTTATGTCTTTCCATGTGACTTTCATTATTTTACGTAAACAAGACATATGAAAGTGATTTAGTTTCTTTGCATGCCTGCAGTACACATATCAAGAATCTTTACATTTTCAAAACGTTATCAACTTTAGCTAAAGATTGATCATGCGGACATATAAAAACGTCCATTATTATTTCATTTATTCTGAGTCTAACATATTGATTACTAATCTGGGCTGAACGAACGATAGTCCATCTTTTTTCCAATAGTCATTTTCTTCTTTTAAGACATGATCTTCACATTTGCACCAAAAATCTTTGTCAATCTGTGATAGAGCAGCATATGTCAGTCCTTTTATATCGCATAGTTTAAAACTTGTATTCTCAGCTGCCACCTGCCCTTTAATTTTTGCCCAAACGAGTTCAATGGGGTTTAATTGTGGATGATAAGGGGGCAGTCTCAAGCACATATGACCATGCTGTTGAATGATTTTGTCTATTTGGAATACTTTGGTCTTTTGCGATTTCTTAACAAGTGACAGTAATTCAGGTTTCAAAAATCCCTCGTTAAATGGAATTCCTTCCTTTCTTAGCCAAATCTTTATAACATCTTTTGTACTGGTAGATGTAGGAATTTTGTCTTCTTCTGCCACAGCGTTGTGGTACGACGCGTTGTCCATTACCAGACAGGATGGTCTGTCTAGAATTGGAAGAAGAGTATTTTCAATCCACTCTCTAAATATATGGCCATTCATCTCGGTGTGATAGTCCCTGTTGTCAGTATAATTAGAGGTGAATATAAGTTCTGCATTTTTCACCAACCCTTCTTTTCGGCTGCCTGCATGTGCCATTATAATACGCTGTCCTTTTCCAGTGGGTACACATCTTTTAATACTTCCATCTGATAACTGCCATTCCTTTGCACTTGTGTGGTGAGAATTTATCCAAGATTCATCTAGAAATACAATATCATAACCTTGGTTACGCATTTCCCGTACTTCACGTAAATATTTACTCCTCATAGAAACTAAGTGCGGCTTCTCGCAGATGACATTTCTACCACTATCGTACTTTCTAAACGTAAAACCGATGCTTCTAACAGTTCTCCATAATGTTGTTTTCGACACAACAATGTCATTTTCTGCTCTCAGTCGAATTTTCAGTTTTCTTAAAGTCACAGTTTCTTTGGAATCGAACATTTTACAAATTGCTCTTCTAATCACTTCCTTGTCAAAACTATCTACTACTTTCTTTCTTCCTAGCGTCCTAGACTTGATTGAACTGGACACTCCGTTAACTTTAAGCACTTGTTTGAAAAAGCGTTTGCTTATACCCAATGCGTGAATAGTTCTCTTTTCTGGCTTTGAGATGCTTCGATACAGTTTTCCACGCTTAGCTTCTATGCAAAAATATTTATACACCTTTATTGCCACTGATTGCAATGTAAGGAACTTTACTTTTATACCCATTGACTAACAGATCACAAATTTAACGAAATTACCCAATAATTAGGATACGCCGTTGCACATAAATCACAACAAAACGACAGGAAATGGGATGCACCGGATATAAAATTATAACTATGACGCGTTTTATGTGTTTTTTAGTGCTTAAAACAGGGAAATTGGCGCGCATTACGTTCAAGATGACAAGTCCATGGGTGCTCACTCATATGAAGCGGTAATTCCTCCAAATATATGGTTTGACCAAAATGCCTTAAATTTGTATACTTCAAATAAAGAATATTTAAAACTATACGTTTGTTGGTGAGGAAATGAATGTACTTCTTGGGACCAAAAAATCACAAGACCATATGCAAAATTTCAGCATTATCAATCAATTGGTTGCAGAGATATGGAATTTTAAACACCTTCAAAATATTTTGAAACGACCTATAGTGACTATGTCTCTACAGTGGAAGTCTTATCTTGGAAACATACACAGAGTCCTAGTGACTATGTCTCTACAGTGGAAGTCTTTCCTTGGAAACATACACAGAGATCCTAGTGACTATGTCTCTACAGTGGAAGTCTTTCCTTGGAAACATACACAGAGATCCTAGTGACTATGTCTCTACAGTGGAAGTCTTTCCTTGGAAACATACACAGAGATTCTAGTGACTATGTCTCTACACTGGAAGTCTTTCCTTGGAAACATACACAGAGATCCTAGTGACTATGTCTCTACAGTGGAAGTCTTTCCTTGGAAACATACACAGAGATCCTAGTGACTATGTCTCTACAGTGGAAGTCTTTCCTTGGAAACATACACAGAGATCCTAGTGACTATGTCTCTACAGTGGAAGTCTTTCCTTGGAAACATACACAGAGATCCTAGTGACTATGTCTCTACAGTGGAAGTCTTTCCTTGGAAACATACACAGAGATCCTAGTGACTATGTCTCTACAGTGGAAGTCTTTCCTTGGAAACATACACAGAGATCCTAGTGACTATGTCTCTACAGTGGAAGTCTTTCCTTGGAAACATACACAGAGATCCTAGTGACTATGTCTCTACAGTGGAAGTCTTTCCTTGGAAACATACACAGAGATCCTAGTGACTATGTCTCTACAGTGGAAGTCTTTCCTTGGAAACATACACAGAGATCCTAGTGACTATGTCTCTACAGTGGAAGTCTTTCCTTGGAAACATACACAGAGATCCTAGTGACTATGTCTCTACAGTGGAAGTCTTTCCTTGGAAACATACACAGAGATCCTAGTGACTATGTCTCTACAGTGGAAGTCTTTCCTTGGAAACATACACAGAGATCCTAGTGACTATGTCTCTACAGTGGAAGTCTTTCCTTGGAAACATACACAGAGATCCTAGTGACTATGTCTCTACAGTGGAAGTCTTTCCTTGGAAACATACACAGAGATCCTAGTGACTATGTCTCTACAGTGGAAGTCTTTCCTCAAGGCTGTCTCTTGTGATCACAATATGATGACATCTACAGTAGAAGTCTTTCCTCAAGGCTGTCTCTTGTGATCACAATATGATGACATCTACAGTAGAAGTCTTTCCTCAAGGCTGTCTCCTGTGATCACAATATGATGACATCTACAGTGGAAGTCTTTCCTCAAGGCTGTCTCCTGTGATCACAATATGATGACATCTACAGTAGAAGTCTTTCCTCAAGGCTGTCTCCTGTGATCACAATATGATGACATCTACAGTAGAAGTCTTTCCTCAAGGCTATCTCCTGTGATCACAATATGATGACATCTACAGTAGAAGTCTTTCCTCAAGGCTGTCTCTTGTGATCACAATATGATGACATCTACAGTATTAAAGTGGCACCCCTTGAGTCTCAGGAAACAAGTCACAGACTAACAGAATATGGAAGGATCGACAGCATTTTGTTTGCTATTAGAAATTGTGTTGCTGTGAGTGAGCTAGCACAGTGTCATGTTGTAACAGCCAGCTGTGTATACACCACAGTTCCTATTTTTGTTGTCACATCTCTTCTCTCAAGTGCCTCCAAACACAGCAAAAGAAGTGAGAATTGTGGTGCCAGAAGGAACAAAATCTAAGTGAACTAAGATCTTCATGTAAAAAAAGATAAGCATTTTTTTTTTGCACTCCAAACCTGCAGTGCCATCTTTGGTCTTGATAACTGTGATGATTGCTTGATTCAAGATCATAGATTAAGTCCAACTTGTATAGTCTGTGATAATTGCTTGACTCAAGATCATAGATTATGTCCAAGTTGTATAGTTTGTGATGATTGCTTGACTCAAGATCATAGATCATGTCCAAGTTGTATAGTTTGTGATAATTGCTTAACACAAGATCATAGATTATGTCCAAGTTGTATAGTTTGTGACGATTGCTTGACTCAAGATCATTGGTTAAGTCCAACTTGTATAGACTATGATATTACTAGACATGAACATTGTATCACCGTTAGCCATCTCACACATCTCAGGACACACATCTGTGGGGTGATCAAGTGTCAAGAGTGTGAGGACAGCATCACACAATGAACATGGAACAAGAGTGTGAGGACATCCTGACAGCATCACACAATGAACATGGAACAAGAGTGTGAGGACATCCTGACAGCATCACACAATGAACATGGAACAAGAGTGTGAGGACATCCTAACAGCATCACACAATGAACATGGAACTTTCTGACAACCCCTCAGTGAGTTTTTTCACATCTCTAGCTTCATTGATTGGACAAACGGTTGAAGCAGCAGTAGACCACTTCAATCTGATAGATACCACAGTAGATAACTTGGACAGGTGCTGATTAGCTATACTCACATTCATGTAGTAAAGGTTTTTTAGATACAGACATCAAATATGGTGGAAACTTCATTTTGTGAATTTAGCCATTCAGAGGGAAACTAAAACATGGCTTTCTGTGGGGCAAGTTGTCTACTGCCATAAGAGTAAAGGTACAACTTATCTGCAATAATTCTATTCTGCTGGTACAACTTATCTGCAATAATTCTATTCTGCTGGTACAATTTATCTGCAATAATTCTATTCTGCTGGTACAACTTATCTGCAATAATTTTTTTAATGGTACAACATACTTGCAATAATTCTATTCTGCTGGTACAACTTATCTGCAATAATTTTTTTAATGGTACAACTTATCTGCAATAATTCTATTCTGCTGGTACAACTTATCTGCAATAATTTTTTTAATGGTACAACTTACTTGCAATAATTCTATTCTGCTGGTAGAAATTATCTGCAATAATTCTATTCTGCTGGTACAACAACTCTATTGGCTGGGAGAGAAAAGAACATGCAATAAGTGTTCACTTACAGCCATGTTGAAGTGTACAGCCATCTTGATGAAACTCTGTGCCAAGGTTGTGAGTAGCCTGGTTCTCACAGACATGTCCCCAAAGTTGTGCCTGAATGGACAAGCAACACTGTCAACTATCACAAGCTTCACCTGTCAAGAAATATTAGTCTTATGTGTGTCAATGACATTCTATGATGTGTGTCAATGACATTCTATGATAATAATCACTTATTAATCTTATGTGTGTCAATGACATTCTATGATAATAATCACTTATTAATCTTATGTGTGTCAATGACATTCTATGATAATAATCACTTATTAATATCTTATGTGTGTCAATGATATTCTATGATATTCACTTGTTCATTAGCCCTTACCTTCTGTGTGTCAAAGACATTCTAATATAATCACTTGTTCATTAGCCCTTACCTTCTGTGTGTCAAAGACATTCTAATATAATCACTTGTTCATTAGCCCTTACCTTCTGTGTGTCAAAGACATTCTAATATAATCACTTGTTCATTAGCCCTTACCTTCTGTGTGTCAAAGACATTCTAATATAATCACTTGTTCATTAGCCCTTACCTTCTGTGTGTCAAAGACATTCTATGATAAACACTTGTTCATTAGCCCTTACCTTCTGTGTGTCAAAGACATTCAATGATAAACACTTGTTCATTAGCCCTTACCTTCTGTGTGTCAAAGACATTCAATGATAATCACTTGTTCATTAGCCCTTACCTTCTGTGTGTCAAAGACATTCTATGATAAACACTTGTTCATTAGCCCTTACCTTCTGTGTGTCAAAGACATTCAATGATAAACACTTGTTCATTAACCCTTACCTTCTGTGTGTCAAAGACATTCTATGATAAACACTTGTTCATTAGCCCTTACCTTCTGTGTGTCAAAGACATTCTAATATAATCACTTGTTCATTAGCCCTTACCTTCTGTGTGTCAAAGACATTCAATGATAAACACTTGTTCATTAACCCTTACCTTCTGTGTTGTCAACTTACATCCAAACAAACAAAAAGCTATCTTTATGGCATTATCCAATATCTGGGTTCTGCCAGACCAGAAAATAAAGTTTTCAAATCTGAGTTGTTATTTGAGACTTTCATCAGCAAACGTACAGGAGCAGCGAAAGCTGGAAGATACAAGCAATGAGTTGATGTGGACAAACTGGCATAGACATCATGGAAGCAAATAACTGTGCTGACACATGTAGGAGGCTAACAGAATTATGATTATCACTGATGTAGTGACACACAATTATGACTTGCACAGAGAGAATGTAATTCAAATAGGAGAAAGACTGAAGGAAAATCACTCATGCCATGGAGACTGGAGCCGTGAGACAGTGTGGGGGAGAAGAATCACTCACACCATAGACTTGAAGACCAGAGAGTGTGGGGGAGAAGAATCACTCACACCATAGACTTGAAGACCAGAGAGTGTGGGGGAGAAGAATCACTCACACCATAGACTTGAAGACCAGAGAGTGTGGGGGAGAAGAATCACTCACACCATAGACTTGAAGACCAGAGAGTGTGGGGGAGAAGAATAATTCATACTACAGACTGAAGACCAGAGAGTGTGGGGGAGAAGAATTATTCATACCACAGACAGAAGACCTGAGAGTGTGGGGGAGAAGAATTATTCATACAACAGACTGAAGACCTGAGAGTGTGTGGGGAGAAGAATTATTCATACAACAGACTGAAGACCTGAGAGTGTGTGGGGAGAAGAATTATTCATACAACAGACTGAAGACCTGAGAGTGTGTGGGGAGAAGAATTATTCATACTACAGACAGAAGACCTGAGAGTGTGGGGGAGAAGAATTATTCATACAACAGACTGAAGACCTGAGAGTGTGTGGGGAGAAGAATTATTCATACAACAGACTGAAGACCTGAGAGTGTGTGGGGAGAAGAATTATTCATACAACAGACTGAAGACCTGAGAGTGTGTGGGGAGAAGAATTATTCATACAACAGACTGAAGACCAGAGAGTGTGTGGGGAGAAGAATTATTGATACCACAGACTGAAGACCAGAGAGTGTGTGGGGAGAAGAATTATTCATACCAGACTGAAGACCAGAGAGTGTGTGGGGAAGAGGAAACAGAACTACAAACACCCGCACCAAAGACCAGTTCACTAACACACAGCTCTAGTACACACCATGGCCAGTTTTCTCCCACACAGTGAAGTCAACACTGCTACTATAAATGTGACATGAACTGACTGATGAGACAAAGGAACAGACTTTGTCTATTAGGCTGATTTTGAGAAGGCATTTCATTGTAACAATTAGGCTGACTTTGAGAAGGCATTTCATTGTCACAATTAGGCTGACTTTCTCAAGGCATTTCATTGTAACAATTAGGCTGACTTTGAGAAGGCATTTCATTGTAACAATTAGGCTGACTTTGACAAGGCATTTCATTGTAACAATTAGGCTGACTTTGACAAGGCATTTCATTGTAACAATTAGGCTGACTTTGACAAGGCATTTCATTGTAACAATTAGGCTGACTTTGACAAGGCATTTCATTGTAACAATTAGGCTGACTTTGACAAGGCATTTCATTGTAACAATTAGGCTGACTTTGAGAAGGCATTTCATTGTAACAATTAGGCTGACTTTGACAAGGCATTTCATTGTAACAATTAGGCTGACTTTGACAAGGCATTTCATTGTAACAATTAGGCTGACTTTGAGAAGGCATTTCATTGTAACAATTAGGCTGACTTTGACAAGGCATTTCATTGTAACAATTAGGCTGACTTTGAGAAGGCATTTAATTGTCACAATTAGGCTGATTTTGAGAAGGTTTTTGATCACCAACAATTAGATAAGATAGTTGACATCAGTGTCAGAAATGCTGAGTCAGCAAACATGAACACAGGAATTATTGTCATCCCAACTAATGTCTGGGTTTCCTCATAGCACAATAATATCAACAATGAAGAAACAAATAATGGCACAAATACAAGAGAAACAGTGATGCTTACATGGTCATGTTGTTGTAAGAACTTTGGCAACAAATGTACTGTGGCTATCAGCTCAACATAATCTTGGCAGCGATAGTAGTGGGTGCCAGCCAAAATTGTGTCCACTGTTAATGAGCTCATGAGAACATTTCCTGTCAATAATGAACAAACAGTTTTAAATGAACAAAATTGTGTCCACTGTTAATGAGCTCATGAGAACATTTCCTGTCAATAATGAACAAACAGTTTTAAATTAACAAAATTGTGTCCACTGTTAATGAGCTCATGAGAACATTTCCTGTCAATAATGAACAAACAGTTTTAAATTAACAAAATTGTGTCCACTGTTAATGAGCTCATGAGAACATTTCCTGTCAATAATGAACAAACAGTTTTAAAAGACAACTTCCTGAACTGCAAATCCAAGGGCAGTTACTGAAAAGCTCTCAATGTCCTCACGTAATACGAACATCGACTTCATGACGGAGGAAGGCCTTATTCACACCACATGATCCACCAAAAGGGTCACTGCTAGTGCACAAACTTCATAGCACCAGAGAAAATCTGTGAAGTGGAACATCTGGTTGACTTTAGTACAGCAATCTACAATAGAGAGCTGAAATTAATCAGGCTCCAAAGACAAATCCTGCAGTGGTCAATGGAACACAAACTTTATTGCATCATCTTGGAATTAAAAGTTGGAATTGAGTGTGCAGGAAAGAACAATAGGCAAAACGTTTGAGTACTGAGCTATTAGAAGTGTGGTTTTGACTTGTCTTTGAAGTTCAATTTTTGCAAACGTCAAACAAAATGAAATTTAGGGAAACATGGTGGAAAACAACTTTGAGTGGGTATGCTAAATTACAGTACTTAAGGAAGTGGTGTATAGCATCCACAGATAAAGAATTCATTTAGGGATTCATTCAGAGAGAGAGAGAGAGAGAGAGAGAGAGAGAGAGAGAGAGAGAGAGAGTTGAGGACTTGAGATTCATTCAGAGAGAGAGAGAGAGAGTTGAGGACTTGGGATTCATTCAGAGAGAGAGAGAGAGTTGAGGACTTAGAATTCATTCAGAGAGAGAGAGAGAGTTGAGGACTTGGGATTCATTCAGAGAGAGAGAGAGTTGAGGACTTGGGATTCATTCAGAGAGAGAGAGAGTTGAGGACTTGGGATTCATTCAGAGAGAGAGAGAGTTGAGGACTTGGGATTCATTCAGAGAGAGAGAGAGAGTTGAGGACTTGGGATTCATTCAGAGAGAGAGAGAGTTGAGGACTTGGGATTCATTCAGAGAGAGAGAGAGAGTTGAGGACTTAGAATTCATTCAGAGAGAGAGAGAGAGTTGAGGACTTGAGATTCATTCAGAGAGAGAGAGAGAGTTGAGGACTTGAGATTCATTCAGAGAGAGAGAGAGAGTTGAGGACTTAGAATTCATTCAGAGAGAGAGAGAGAGTTGAGGACTTGAGATTCATTCAGAGAGAGAGAGAGAGTTGAGGACTTAGAATTCATTCAGAGAGAGAGAGAGAGTTGAGGACTTGGGATTCATTCAGAGAGAGAGAGAGTTGAGGACTTGGGATTCATTCAGAGAGAGAGAGAGAGTTGAGGACTTAGAATTCATTCAGAGAGAGAGAGAGAGTTGAGGACTTGAGATTCATTCAGAGAGAGAGAGAGAGTTGAGGACTTAGAATTCATTCAGAGAGAGAGAGAGAGTTGAGGACTTGAGATTCATTCAGAGAGAGAGAGAGAGTTGAGGACTTAGATTCATTCAGAGAGAGAGAGAGAGTTGAGGACTTGAGATTCATTCAGAGAGAGAGAGAGAGTTGAGGACTTAGATTCATTCAGAGAGAGAGAGAGAGTTGAGGACTTGAGATTCATTCAGAGAGAGAGAGAGTTGAGGACTTGGGATTCATTCAGAGAGAGAGAGAGAGTTGAGGACTTAGAATTCATTCAGAGAGAGAGAGAGAGTTGAGGACTTGAGATTCATTCAGAGAGAGAGAGAGAGTTGAGGACTTAGAATTCATTCAGAGAGAGAGAGAGAGTTGAGGACTTGAGATTCATTCAGAGAGAGAGAGAGAGTTGAGGACTTGAGATTCATTCAGAGAGAGAGAGAGAGAGTTGAGGACTTGAGATTCATTCAGAGAGAGAGAGAGAGTTGAGGACTTAGAATCATTCAGAGAGAGAGAGAGAGTTGAGGACTTAGAATTCATTCAGAGAGAGAGAGAGAGTTGAGGACTTGGGATTCATTCAGAGAGAGAGAGAGAGAGAGAGAGAGAGTTGAGGACTTGGGATTCATTCAGAGAGAGAGAGAGAGAGAGAGAGAGAGTTGAGGACTTGGGATTCATTCAGAGAGAGAGAGAGTTGAGGACTTGGGATTCATTCAGAGAGAGAGAGAGAGTTGAGGACTTGGGATTCATTCAGAGAGAGAGAGAGAGTTGAGGACTTGGGATTCATTCAGAGAGAGAGAGAGAGTTGAGGACTTGGATTCATTCAGAGAGAGAGAGAGAGTTGAGGACTTGGGATTCATTCAGAGAGAGAGAGAGAGTTGAGGACTTGGGATTCATTCAGAGAGAGAGAGAGAGTTGAGGACTTGGGATTCATTCAGAGAGAGAGAGAGTTGAGGACTTGGGATTCATTCAGAGAGAGAGAGAGTTGAGGACTTGGGATTCATTCAGAGAGAGAGAGAGTTGAGGACTTGGGATTCATTCAGAGAGAGAGAGAGAGTTGAGGACTTGGGATTCATTCAGAGAGAGAGAGAGAGTTGAGGACTTGATTCATTCAGAGAGAGAGAGAGAGTTGAGGACTTGGGATTCATTCAGAGAGAGAGAGAGAGTTGAGGACTTAGAATTCATTCAGAGAGAGAGAGAGAGTTGAGGACTTGGGATTCATTCAGAGAGAGAGAGAGTTGAGGACTTGGGATTCATTCAGAGAGAGAGAGAGTTGAGGACTTGGGATTCATTCAGAGAGAGAGAGAGTTGAGGACTTGGGATTCATTCAGAGAGAGAGAGAGAGTTGAGGACTTGGGATTCATTCAGAGAGAGAGAGAGTTGAGGACTTGGATTCATTCAGAGAGAGAGAGAGAGTTGAGGACTTAGAATTCATTCAGAGAGAGAGAGAGAGTTGAGGACTTGAGATTCATTCAGAGAGAGAGATTGAGGACTTAGATTCATTCAGAGAGAGAGAGAGAGTTGAGGACTTAGATTCATTCAGAGAGAGAGAATTGAGGACTTAGAATTCATTCAGAGAGAGAGAGAGAGTTGAGGACTTGAGATTCATTCAGAGAGAGAGAGAGAGTTGAGGACTTGAGATTCATTCAGAGAGAGAGAGAGTTGAGGACTTGAGATTCATTCAGAGAGAGAGAGAGAGTTGAGGACTTAGAATTCATTCAGAGAGAGAGAGAGAGTTGAGGACTTGAGATTCATTCAGAGAGAGAGAGAGAGTTGAGGACTTAGAATTCATTCAGAGAGAGAGAGAGAGTTGAGGACTTGAGATTCATTCAGAGAGAGAGAGAGAGTTGAGGACTTGAGATTCATTCAGAGAGAGAGAGAGAGAGTTGAGGACTTGAGATTCATTCAGAGAGAGAGAGAGTTGAGGACTTAGAATTCATTCAGAGAGAGAGAGAGAGAGTTGAGGACTTGAGATTCATTCAGAGAGAGAGAGAGTTGAGGACTTGAGATTCATTCAGAGAGAGAGAGAGAGTTGAGGACTTAGAATTCATTCAGAGAGAGAGAGAGAGTTGAGGACTTGAGATTCATTCAGAGAGAGAGAGAGAGTTGAGGACTTAGATTCATTCAGAGAGAGAGAGAGAGTTGAGGACTTGAGATTCATTCAGAGAGATAGAGAGAGTTGAGGACTTGAGATTCATTCAGAGAGAGAGAGAGAGAGTTGAGGACTTGAGATTCATTCAGAGAGAGAGAGAGAGTTGAGGACTTAGATTCATTCAGAGAGAGAGAGATTGAGGACTTAGAATTCATTCAGAGAGAGAGAGAGAGTTGAGGACTTGGGATTCATTCAGAGAGAGAGAGAGAGAGAGAGAGAGAGAGTTGAGGACTTGGGATTCATTCAGAGAGAGAGAGAGAGAGAGAGAGAGAGAGTTGAGGACTTGGGATTCATTCAGAGAGAGAGAGAGAGAGTTGAGGACTTGGGATTCATTCAGAGAGAGAGAGAGAGTTGAGGACTTGAGATTCATTCAGAGAGAGAGAGAGAGTTGAGGACTTGGGATTCATTCAGAGAGAGAGAGAGAGTTGAGGACTTGAGATTCATTCAGAGAGAGAGAGAGAGTTGAGGACTTGGGATTCATTCAGAGAGAGAGAGAGAGTTGAGGACTTGGGATTCATTCAGAGAGAGAGAGAGTTGAGGACTTGGGATTCATTCAGAGAGAGAGAGAGAGTTGAGGACTTGGGATTCATTCAGAGAGAGAGAGAGTTGAGGACTTGGGATTCATTCAGAGAGAGAGAGAGTTGAGGACTTGGGATTCATTCAGAGAGAGAGAGAGAGTTGAGGACTTGGGATTCATTCAGAGAGAGAGAGAGAGTTGAGGACTTGGGATTCATTCAGAGAGAGAGAGAGAGTTGAGGACTTGGGATTCATTCAGAGAGAGAGAGAGAGTTGAGGACTTAGAATTCATTCAGAGAGAGAGAGAGAGTTGAGGACTTAGAATTCATTCAGAGAGAGAGAGAGAGTTGAGGACTTGGGATTCATTCAGAGAGAGAGAGAGAGAGTTGAGGACTTGGGATTCATTCAGAGAGAGAGAGAGAGAGTTGAGGACTTGATTCATTCAGAGAGAGAGAGAGAGAGAGAGAGAGAGAGTTGAGGACTTGGAATTCATTCAGAGAGAGAGAGAGAGTTGAGGACTTGGGATTCATTCAGAGAGAGAGAGAGAGTTGAGGACTTAGAATTCATTCAGAGAGAGAGAGAGAGTTGAGGACTTGAGATTCATTCAGAGAGAGAGAGAGAGTTGAGGACTTGAGATTCATTCAGAGAGAGAGAGAGAGTTGAGGACTTAGAATTCATTCAGAGAGATAGAGAGAGAGTTGAGGACTTGGGATTCATTCAGAGAGAGAGAGAGAGTTGAGGACTTAGAATTCATTCAGAGAGAGAGAGAGAGTTGAGGACTTGAGATTCATTCAGAGAGATAGAGAGAGTTGAGGACTTGAGATTCATTCAGAGAGAGAGAATTGAGGACTTAGAATTCATTCAGAGAGATAGAGAGAGAGAGAGTTGAGGACTTGAGATTCATTCAGAGAGAGAGAATTGAGGACTTAGAATTCATTCAGAGAGATAGAGAGAGAGAGAGTTGAGGACTTGAGATTCATTCAGAGAGAGAGAATTGAGGACTTAGAATTCATTCAGAGAGAGAGAGAGTTGAGGACTTGAGATTCATTCAGAGAGAGAGAATTGAGGACTTAGAATTCATTCAGAGAGATAGAGAGAGAGAGAGTTGAGGACTTGAGATTCATTCAGAGAGAGAGAGAGAGTTGAGGACTTGAGATTCATTCAGAGAGATAGAGAGAGAGAGAGTTGAGGACTTGAGATTCATTCAGAGAGAGAGAGAGAGTTGAGGACTTGGGATTCATTCAGAGAGATAGAGAGAGAGAGAATTGAGGACTTGAGATTCATTCAGAGAGAGAGAATTGAGGACTTAGAATTCATTCAGAGAGAGAGAGAGAGAGTTGAGGACTTGAGATTCATTCAGAGAGAGAGAGAGAGTTGAGGACTTGAGATTCATTCAGAGAGAGAGAGAGAGAGAGAGTTGAGGACTTGGGATTTATTCAGAGAGAGAGAGAGTTGAGGACTTGGGATTTATTCAGAGAGAGAGAGAGAGAGTTGAGGACTTGAGATTCATTCAGAGAGAGAGAGAGAGTTGAGGACTTGAGATTCATTCAGAGAGAGAGAATTGAGGACTTAGAATTCATTCAGAGAGAGAGAGAGAGTTGAGGACTTGAGATTCATTCAGAGAGAGAGAGAGAGAGTTGAGGACTTGAGATTCATTCAGAGAGAGAGAGAGAGAGAGAGTTGAGGACTTGGGATTCATTCAGAGAGAGAGAGAGTTGAGGACTTGGGATTCATTCAGAGAGAGAGAGAGAGTTGAGGACTTGAGATTCATTCAGAGAGAGAGAGAGAGTTGAGGACTTGAGATTCATTCAGAGAGAGAGAATTGAGGACTTAGAATTCATTCAGAGAGAGAGAGAGAGAGAGTTGAGGACTTGAGATTCATTCAGAGAGAGAGAATTGAGGACTTAGAATTCATTCAGAGAGATAGAGAGAGAGAGAGTTGAGGACTTGAGATTCATTCAGAGAGAGAGAGATTGAGGACTTAGAATTCATTCAGAGAGAGAGAGAGAGTTGAGGACTTGAGATTCATTCAGAGAGAGAGAGAGAGAGTTGAGGACTTGAGATTCATTCAGAGAGAGAGAATTGAGGACTTAGAATTCATTCAGAGAGATAGAGAGAGTTGAGGACTTGAGATTCATTCAGAGAGAGAGAGAGAGTTGAGGACTTGGGATTCATTCAGAGAGAGAGAATTGAGGACTTAGAATTCATTCAGAGAGATAGAGAGAGTTGAGGACTTGAGATTCATTCAGAGAGATAGAGAGAGTTGAGGACTTGAGATTCATTCAGAGAGAGAGAGAGAGTTGAGGACTTGGGATTCATTCAGAGAGAGAGAATTGAGGACTTAGAATTCATTCAGAGAGATAGAGAGAGTTGAGGACTTGAGATTCATTCAGAGAGAGAGAGAGAGTTGAGGACTTGAGATTCATTCAGAGAGAGAGAGAGAGTTGAGGACTTGGGATTCATTCAGAGAGAGAGAGATTGAGGACTTGAATTCATTCAGAGAGAGAGAGAGAGTTGAGGACTTGAGATTCATTCAGAGAGAGAGAGAGAGTTGAGGACTTGAGATTCATTCAGAGAGAGAGAGAGAGTTGAGGACTTGGGATTCATTCAGAGAGAGAGAGAGAGTTGAGGACTTGAGATTCATTCAGAGAGAGAGAGAGAGTTGAGGACTTGGGATTCATTCAGAGAGAGAGAATTGAGGACTTAGAATTCATTCAGAGAGATAGAGAGAGTTGAGGACTTGAGATTCATTCAGAGAGAGAGAGAGAGTTGAGGACTTAGAATTCATTCAGAGAGAGAGAGAGAGTTGAGGACTTGAGATTCATTCAGAGAGATAGAGAGAGTTGAGGACTTGAGATTCATTCAGAGAGAGAGAATTGAGGACTTAGAATTCATTCAGAGAGAGAGAGAGAGTTGAGGACTTGGGATTCATTCAGAGAGAGAGAGAGAGTTGAGGACTTGGGATTCATTCAGAGAGAGAGAGAGAGTTGAGGACTTGGGATTCATTCAGAGAGAGAGAGTTGAGGACTTGGGATTTATTCAGAGAGAGAGAGAGTTGAGAGACTTGAGATTCATTCAGAGAGAGAGAGAGAGAGAGAGATAGAGAATTGAGGACTTAGAATTCATTCAGAGAGATAGAGAGAGTTGAGGACTTGAGATTCATTCAGAGAGATAGAGAGAGAGAGTTGAGGACTTAGAATTCATTCAGAGAGATAGAGAGAGTTGAGGACTTGAGATTCATTCAGAGAGAGAGAATTGAGGACTTAGAATTCATTCAGAGAGATAGAGAGAGTTGAGGACTTGAGATTCATTCAGAGAGATAGAGAGAGAGAGTTGAGGACTTGGGATTTATTCAGAGAGAGAGAGAGTTGAGGACTTGGGATTCATTCAGAGAGAGAGAATTGAGGACTTAGAATTCATTCAGAGAGAGAGAGAGAATTGAGGACTTAGAATTCATTCAGAGAGAGAGAGAGAGTTGAGGACTTGGGATTCATTCAGAGAGAGAGAGAGAGTTGAGGACTTGGGATTCATTCAGAGAGAGAGAGAGAGTTGAGGACTTGGGATTCATTCAGAGAGAGAGAGAGAATTGAGGACTTGGGATTCATTCAGAGAGAGAGAGAGAGTTGAGGACTTGGGATTCATTCAGAGAGAGAGAGAGAGAGAGAGAGAGAGAGAGTTGAGGACTTGGGATTCATTCAGAGAGAGAGAGAGAGAGAGAGAATTGAGGACTTAGAATTCATTCAGAGAGAGAGAGAGAATTGAGGACTTGGGATTCATTCAGAGAGAGAGAGAGAGAGAGAGTTGAGGACTTGGGATTCATTCAGAGAGAGAGAGAGAGTTGAGGACTTGGGATTCATTCAGAGAGAGAGAGAGAGTTGAGGACTTGGGATTCATTCAGAGAGAGAGAGAGAGTTGAGGACTTGAGATTCATTCAGAGAGAGAGAGTTGAGGACTTAGAATTCATTCAGAGAGAGAGAGAGAGTTGAGGACTTGGGATTCATTCAGAGAGAGAGAGAGAGTTGAGGACTTGAGATTCATTCAGAGAGAGAGAGAGAGTTGAGGACTTGAGATTCATTCAGAGAGAGAGAGAGAGTTGAGGACTTGGGATTCATTCAGAGAGATAGAGAGAGTTGAGGACTTGAGATTCATTCAGAGAGAGAGAGAGTTGAGGACTTGAGATTCATTCAGAGAGAGAGAGAGTTGAGGACTTGAGATTCATTCAGAGAGAGAGAGAGAGAGTTGAGGACTTGAGATTCATTCAGAGAGAGAGAGAGAGTTGAGGACTTGAGATTCATTCAGAGAGAGAGAGAGAGTTGAGGACTTGAGATTCATTCAGAGAGATAGAGAGAGTTGAGGACTTGAGATTCATTCAGAGAGAGAGAGAGAGTTGAGGACTTGGGATTCATTCAGAGAGAGAGAGAGTTGAGGACTTGAGATTCATTCAGAGAGAGAGAGAGAGTTGAGGACTTGAGATTCATTCAGAGAGAGAGAGAGAGTTGAGGACTTGGGATTCATTCAGAGAGAGAGAGAGAGTTGAGGACTTGAGATTCATTCAGAGAGAGAGAGAGAGTTGAGGACTTGGGATTCATTCAGAGAGAGAGAGAGAGTTGAGGACTTGGGATTCATTCAGAGAGAGAGAGAGTTGAGGACTTGGGATTCATTCAGAGAGAGAGAGAGAGTTGAGGACTTGGGATTCATTCAGAGAGAGAGAGAGAGTTGAGGACTTGGGATTCATTCAGAGAGAGAGAGAGAGTTGAGGACTTGGGATTCATTCAGAGAGAGAGAGAGAGTTGAGGACTTGGGATTCATTCAGAGAGAGAGAGAGAGTTGAGGACTTGAGATTCATTCAGAGAGAGAGAGAGAGAGTTGAGGACTTGGGATTTATTCAGAGAGAGAGAGAGAGAGTTGAGGACTTGGGATTCATTCAGAGAGAGAGAGAGAGTTGAGGACTTGAGATTCATTCAGAGAGAGAGAATTGAGGACTTAGAATTCATTCAGAGAGATAGAGAGAGTTGAGGACTTAGAATTCATTCAGAGAGAGAGAGAGAGAGTTGAGGACTTGGGATTCATTCAGAGAGAGAGAATTGAGGACTTAGAATTCATTCAGAGAGAGAGAATTGAGGACTTAGAATTCATTCAGAGAGATAGAGAGAGTTGAGGACTTAGAATTCATTCAGAGAGAGAGAGAGAGAGTTGAGGACTTGGGATTCATTCAGAGAGAGAGAATTGAGGACTTAGAATTCATTCAGAGAGATAGAGAGAGTTGAGGACTTAGAATTCATTCAGAGAGATAGAGAGAGAGAGAGAAAGAGAGTTGAGAGTTGAGAGTACTGTCGTACTGAGATCATAGAACCAATTACCACTGTAACTAAGAGTTTGTTAATATAGTACTGAAAGCATATAAACATTTACCACTGTAACTGCTTTAGCCATTCTGATTCTAATTTCTTTACTTGTATCCCCTTCTTGATCAATGTGACTTCCAAGATAGATAAAGTGATCGATCTCTTCTACTGGTTTGTTTCCATGTATATTTTGTCATCTGTTGGAATTAAACTTTTCATGACTTTAGTCTTTTCATGACTGATCTCAAGCCCAATTTTGCTGGCTATTGCTGATAGTTCATTTGTGTTTTCCTGCATCATTTTTATCTGACTGCTGATGAGGACTATGTCATCAGCAAAGTCGAGGTCCTCCATATGGTCTCCTTGTATCCATTCGATGCCTTTATTACCAGTGCAGCATTTCTTCATTATGAAGTCCACAACAATTCCAAATAACAAGGGTGAAAAAATACATCCTTGTTTAACCCAAGTTTCTATTGGGAAACATTCGCTCAGTCCTTCCTCTGTTCGAACTGCACATGTGTAACCATCATACATGTCTTTGATAATATTTATGATTTTTGATGGTAAGCCATATTGCTTCAGAATTTTCCACAAAGAATCTCGATGAATACTATCAAATGCTTTTTTGAAATCGATGAAGTTAAGTACAAAAGGTTTTTGCTTTTCAATGTGTTCCTCCAATATAAGTCGTAGAGTGAAAATGTGGTCAAGGCAGCTTCTCACTTTTCTAAACCCAGCCTGTTCTTCCCGCATTACTGTATCTATTGAATCCATTATTCTATTTAGGATGATACTGTAACTAAGAGTTTGTTAAATCAGTACTGAGAGCATATAAACACTTATCACTGTAACAAATCATAAAGGTTACTCACTATCTCCATCTTGCTGTGCCACTATGTGACAGTGCTGTACTGCTGCTTCAGCAACATCAATCATCCTGTCAATGACGAAGCTTCCCTCTGTGTCAATATAAACCACCTCACCACCCAAACCTCCAAGAGATCTTGGAATGTGCGCATTAACAGCAAGTTGTAAACTGTGAAATGATCAAACCATGGAATGTGTGCATTAACAGCAAGTTGTAAACTGTGAAATGATTAAACCATGGAATGTGTGCATTAACAGCAAGTTGTAAACTGTGAAATGATCAAATAATGGAATGTGTGCATTAACAGCAAGTTGTAAGCTGTGAAATGATCAAATCATGGAATTTGTGCATTAACAGCAAGTTGTAAACTGTGAAAGGATCAAACCATGGAATGTGTGCATTAACAGCAAGTTGTAAACTGTGAAATGATCAAAGTGTGCATTAACAGCAAGTTGTAAACTGTGAAATGATCAAGCCATGGAATGTGTGCATTAACAGCAAGTTGTAAACTGTGAAATGATCAAACCATGGAATGTGCGCATTAACAGCAAGTTGTAAACTGTGAAATGATTAAACCATGGAATGTGTGCATTAACAGCAAGTTGTAAACTGTGAAATGATCAAACAATGGAATGTGTGCATTAACAGCAAGTTGTAAACTGTGAAATGATCAAACAATGGAATGTGTGCATTAACAGCAAGTTGTAAGCTGTGAAATGATCAAATCATGGAATTTGTGCATTAACAGCAAGTTGTAAACTGTGAAAGGATCAAACCATGGAATGTGCGCATTAACAGCAAGTTGTAAACTGTGAAATGATCAAACCGTGGAATGTGTGCATTAACAGCAAGTTGTAAACTGTGAAATGATCAAAGTGTGCATTAACAGCAAGTTGTAAACTGTGAAATGATCAAAGTGTGCATTAACAGCAAGTTGTAAACTGTGAAAGGATCAAACCATGGAATGTGTGCATTAACAGCAAGTTGTAAACTGTGAAATGATCAAACCATGGAATGTGTGCATTAACAGCAAGTTGTAAACTGTGAAATGATCAAACCATGGAATGTGTGCATTAACAGCAAGTTGTAAACTGTGAAATGATCAAACCATGGAATGTGTGCATTAACAGCAAGTTGTAAACTGTGAAATGATCAAACCATGGAATGTGCGCATTAACAGCAAGTTGTAAACTGTGAAATGATCAAACCATGGAATGTGCGCATTAACAGCAAGTTGTAAATTGTGAAATGATCAAACCATGGAATGTGTGCATTAACAGCATGTTGTAAACTGTGAAATGATCAAACCGTGGAATGTGTGCATTAACAGCAAGTTGTAAGCTGTGAAATGTTCAAACCGAGAGATCTTGGAATGTGTGCATTAACAGCAAGTTGTAAACTGTGACTGTGTTGTATTTAACATATATCTGGAACCATTACACCAACAACTACATTAATTAATTTATTTCTGCTCCAGACATGACAGTGATCATATCTCCATAATTTATTTCTGCTCCAGACATGACAATGATCATATCTCCATAAATTATTTCTGTTCCAGACATGACAATGACCATATCTCCATAAGTTATGTCTGCTCCAGACATGACAATGACCATATCTCCATAAGTTATGTCTGCTCCAGACATGACAGTGATCATATCTCCATAATTTATTTCTGCTCCAGACATGACAATGACCATATCTCCATAATTTATTTCTGCTCCAGACATGACAGTGATCATGTCTCCATAATTTATTTCTGCTCCAGACATGACAGTGATCATATCTCCATAATTTATTTCTGCCCCAGACATGACAGTGATCATATCTCCATAATTTATTTCTGCTCCAGACATGACAGTGATCATATCTCCATAATTTATTTCTGCCCCAGACATGACAATGATCATATCTCCATAATTTATTTCTGCTCCGGACATGACAGTGATCATATCTCCATAATTTATTTCTGCTCCAGACATGACAATGATCATATCTCCATAATTTATTTCTGCTCCAGACATGACAATGATCATATCTCCATAATTTATTTCTGCCCCAGACATGACAGTGATCATATCTCCATAATTTATTTCTGCCCTTGACATGACAATGATCATATCTCCATAATTTATTTCTGCTCCAGACATGACAGTGATCATATCTCCATAATTTATTTCTGCCCCAGACATGACAATGATCATATCTCCATAATTTATTTCTGCCCCAGACATGACAGTGATCATATCTCCATAATTTATTTCTGCCCTTGACATGACAGTGATCATATCTCCATAATTTATTTCTGCCCTTGACATGACAGTGATCATATCTCCATAATTTATTTCTGCTCCAGACATGACAATGACCATATCTCCATAAATTATTTCTGCTCCAGACATGACATTAATCATATCTCCCTAATTTATTTCTGCTCCAGACATGACAGTGATCATATCTCCATAATTTATTTCTGCCCCAGACATGACAGTGATCATATCTCCATAATTTATTTCTGCTCCAGACATGACAGTGATCATATCTCCATAATTTATTTCTGCCCCAGACATGACAATGATCATATCTCCATAATTTATTTCTGCTCCGGACATGACAGTGATCATATCTCCATAATTTATTTCTGCTCCAGACATGACAATGATCATATCTCCATAATTTATTTCTGCTCCAGACATGACAGTGATCATATCTCCATAATTTATTTCTGCCCCAGACATGACAGTGATCATATCTCCATAATTTATTTCTGCCCTTGACATGACAATGATCATATCTCCATAATTTATTTCTGCTCCAGACATGACAGTGATCATATCTCCATAATTTATTTCTGCCCCAGACATGACAATGATCATATCTCCATAATTTATTTCTGCCCCAGACATGACAGTGATCATATCTCCATAATTTATTTCTGCCCTTGACATGACAGTGATCATATCTCCATAATTTATTTCTGCCCTTGACATGACAGTGATCATATCTCCATAATTTATTTCTGCTCCAGACATGACAATGACCATATCTCCATAAATTATTTCTGCTCCAGACATGACATTAATCATATCTCCCTAATTTATTTCTGCTCCAGACATGACAGTGATCATATCTCCATAATTTATTTCTGCTCCAGACATGACAATGACCATATCTCCCTAATTTATTTCTGCTCCAGACATGACAGTGATCATATCTCCATAATTTATTTCTGCTCCAGACATGACAATGATCATATCTCCATAATTTATTTCTGCTCCAGACATGACAGTGATCATATCTCCATAATTTATTTCTGCTCCAGACATGACAGTGATCATATCTCCATAATTTATTTCTGCTCCAGACATGACAATGATCATATCTCCATAATTTATTTTTGCTGCAGACATGACAATGACCATATCTCCATAATTTATTTCTGCTCCAGACATGACAATGATCATATCTCCCTAATTTATTTCTACCCCAGACTTGACAGTGATCATATCTCCATAATTTATTTCTGCCCTTGACATGACAGTGATCATATCTCCATAATTTATTTCTGCTCCAGACATGACAATGACCATATCTCCATAAATTATTTCTGCTCCAGACATGACATTAATCATATCTCCCTAATTTATTTCTGCTCCAGACATGACAGTGATCATATCTCCATAATTTATTTCTGCTCCAGACATGACAATGACCATATCTCCCTAATTTATTTCTACTCCAGACATGACAGTGATCATATCTCCATAATTTATTTCTGCTCCAGACATGACAATGACCATATCTCCATAATTTATTTCTGCTCCAGACATGACAGTGATCATATCTCCATAATTTATTTCTGCTCCAGACATGACAATGATCATATCTCCATAATTTATTTCTGCTCCAGACATGACAGTGATCATATCTCCATAATTTATTTCTGCTCCAGACATGACAGTGATCATATCTCCATAATTTATTTCTGCTCCAGACATGACAATGATCATATCTCCATAATTTATTTTTGCTGCAGACATGACAATGACCATATCTCCATAATTTATTTCTGCTCCAGACATGACAATGATCATATCTCCATAATTTATTTCTACCCCAGACTTGACAGTGATCATATCTTCATAATTTATTTCTGCCCAAGACATGACAGTGACAACATCTCCATAATTTATTTCTGCCCCAGACATGACAGTGACAACATCTCCATAATTTATTTCTGCCCAAGACATGACAGTGATTACATCTCCATAATTTATTTCTGCCCCAGATATGACAGTGATTACATCTCCATAATTTATTTCTACCCCAGACATGTCATTGACCACATCTCCATAATTTATTTCTGCCCCAGACATAACAGTGATTACATCTCCATAATTTATTTCTGCCCAGACATGACAGTGATTACATCTCCATAATTTATTTCTACCCCAGACATGACAGTGATTACATCTCCATAATTTATTTCTAACCCAGACATGACATTGACCACATCCCCATAATTTATTTCTACCCCAGACATGTCATTGACCACATCTCCCTAATTTATTTCTACCCCAGACATGATATTGACCACATCTCCATAATTTATTTCTGCCCCAGACATGACAATGATCATATCTCCATAATTTATTTCTGCCCCAGACATGACAGTGATCATATCTCCATAATTTATTTCTGCTCCAGACATGACAGTGATCATATCTCCATAATTTATTTCTGCCCCAGACATGACAATGATCATATCTCCATAATTTATTTCTGCTCCGGACATGACAGTGATCATATCTCCATAATTTATTTCTGCTCCAGACATGACAATGATCATATCTCCATAATTTATTTCTGCTCCAGACATGACAGTGATCATATCTCCATAATTTATTTCTGCCCCAGACATGACAGTGATCATATCTCCATAATTTATTTCTGCCCTTGACATGACAATGATCATATCTCCATAATTTATTTCTGCTCCAGACATGACAGTGATCATATCTCCATAATTTATTTCTGCCCCAGACATGACAATGATCATATCTCCATAATTTATTTCTGCCCCAGACATGACAGTGATCATATCTCCATAATTTATTTCTGCCCTTGACATGACAGTGATCATATCTCCATAATTTATTTCTGCCCTTGACATGACAGTGATCATATCTCCATAATTTATTTCTGCTCCAGACATGACAATGACCATATCTCCATAAATTATTTCTGCTCCAGACATGACATTAATCATATCTCCCTAATTTATTTCTGCTCCAGACATGACAGTGATCATATCTCCATAATTTATTTCTGCTCCAGACATGACAATGACCATATCTCCCTAATTTATTTCTGCTCCAGACATGACAGTGATCATATCTCCATAATTTATTTCTGCTCCAGACATGACAATGATCATATCTCCATAATTTATTTCTGCTCCAGACATGACAGTGATCATATCTCCATAATTTATTTCTGCTCCAGACATGACAGTGATCATATCTCCATAATTTATTTCTGCTCCAGACATGACAATGATCATATCTCCATAATTTATTTTTGCTGCAGACATGACAATGACCATATCTCCATAATTTATTTCTGCTCCAGACATGACAATGATCATATCTCCCTAATTTATTTCTACCCCAGACTTGACAGTGATCATATCTCCATAATTTATTTCTGCCCTTGACATGACAGTGATCATATCTCCATAATTTATTTCTGCTCCAGACATGACAATGACCATATCTCCATAAATTATTTCTGCTCCAGACATGACATTAATCATATCTCCCTAATTTATTTCTGCTCCAGACATGACAGTGATCATATCTCCATAATTTATTTCTGCTCCAGACATGACAATGACCATATCTCCCTAATTTATTTCTACTCCAGACATGACAGTGATCATATCTCCATAATTTATTTCTGCTCCAGACATGACAATGACCATATCTCCATAATTTATTTCTGCTCCAGACATGACAGTGATCATATCTCCATAATTTATTTCTGCTCCAGACATGACAATGATCATATCTCCATAATTTATTTCTGCTCCAGACATGACAGTGATCATATCTCCATAATTTATTTCTGCTCCAGACATGACAGTGATCATATCTCCATAATTTATTTCTGCTCCAGACATGACAATGATCATATCTCCATAATTTATTTTTGCTGCAGACATGACAATGACCATATCTCCATAATTTATTTCTGCTCCAGACATGACAATGATCATATCTCCATAATTTATTTCTACCCCAGACTTGACAGTGATCATATCTTCATAATTTATTTCTGCCCAAGACATGACAGTGACAACATCTCCATAATTTATTTCTGCCCCAGACATGACAGTGACAACATCTCCATAATTTATTTCTGCCCAAGACATGACAGTGATTACATCTCCATAATTTATTTCTGCCCCAGATATGACAGTGATTACATCTCCATAATTTATTTCTACCCCAGACATGTCATTGACCACATCTCCATAATTTATTTCTGCCCCAGACATAACAGTGATTACATCTCCATAATTTATTTCTGCCCAGACATGACAGTGATTACATCTCCATAATTTATTTCTACCCCAGACATGACAGTGATTACATCTCCATAATTTATTTCTAACCCAGACATGACATTGACCACATCCCCATAATTTATTTCTACCCCAGACATGTCATTGACCACATCTCCCTAATTTATTTCTACCCCAGACATGATATTGACCACATCTCCATAATTTATTTCTGCCCCAGACTTGACAGTGATCAAATCTCCATAATTTATTTCTACCCTTGACATGACAGTGATCATATCTCCATAATTTATTTCTAACCCAGACATGACATTGACCACATCCCCATAATTTATTTCTACCCCAGACATGTCATTGACCACATCTCCCTAATTTATTTCTACCCCAGACATGATATTGACCACATCTCCATAATTTATTTCTGCCCCAGACTTGACAGTGATCAAATCTCCATAATTTATTTCTACCCTTGACATGACAGTGATCATATCTCCATAATTTATTTCTGCCCCAGACTTGACAGTGATCAAATCTCCATAATTTATTTCTACCCTTGACATGACAGTGATCATATCTCCATAATTTATTTCTGCCCCAGACATGACAGTGATTGCATCTCCATAATTTATTTCTACCCCAGACATGACAATGACCATATCTCCATAAGTTATGTCTGCTCCAGACATGACAATGACCATATCTCCATAAGTTATGTCTGCTCCAGACATGACAGTGATCATATCTCCATAATTTATTTCTGCTCCAGACATGACAATGACCATATCTCCATAATTTATTTCTGCTCCAGACATGACAGTGATCATATCTCCATAATTTATTTCTGCTCCAGACATGACAGTGATCATATCTCCATAATTTATTTCTGCCCCAGACATGACAGTGATCATATCTCCATAATTTATTTCTGCTCCAGACATGACAGTGATCATATCTCCATAATTTATTTCTGCCCCAGACATGACAATGATCATATCTCCATAATTTATTTCTGCTCCAGACATGACAGTGATCATATCTCCATAAATTATTTCTGCTCCAGACATGACAATGATCATATCTCCATAATTTATTTCTGCTCCAGACATGACAGTGATCATATCTCCATAATTTATTTCTGCCCCAGACATGACAATGATCATATCTCCATAATTTATTTCTGCCCCAGACATGACAGTGATCATATCTCCATAATTTATTTCTGCCCTTGACATGACAGTGATCATATCTCCATAATTTATTTCTGCCCTTGACATGACAGTGATCATATCTCCATAATTTATTTCTGCCCCAGACATGACAGTGATGATATCTCCATAATTTATTTCTGCCCCAGACATGACAGTGATCATATCTCCATAATTTATTTCTGCTCCAGACATGACAATGACCATATCTCCATAAATTATTTCTGCTCCAGACATGACATTAATCATATCTCCCTAATTTATTTCTGCTCCAGACATGACAGTGATCATATCTCCATAATTTATTTCTGCTCCAGACATGACAATGACCATATCTCCCTAATTTATTTCTGCTCCAGACATGACAGTGATCATATCTCCATAATTTATTTCTGCTCCAGACATGACAATGATCATATCTCCATAATTTATTTCTGCTCCAGACATAACAGTGATTACATCTCCATAATTTATTTCTGCCCAGACATGACAGTGATTACATCTCCATAATTTATTTCTACCGCAGACATGACAGTGATTACATCTCCATAATTTATTTCTAACCCAGACATGACATTGACCACATCCCCATAATTTATTTCTACCCCAGACATGTCATTGACCACATCTCCCTAATTTATTTCTACCCCAGACATGATATTGACCACATCTCCATAATTTATTTCTGCCCCAGACTTGACAGTGATCAAATCTCCATAATTTATTTCTACCCTTGACATGACAGTGATCATATCTCCATAATTTATTTCTAACCCAGACATGACATTGACCACATCCCCATAATTTATTTCTACCCCAGACATGTCATTACAACAGGTAAAAGAAAAAGAGGAAGACCCAGGGAGACACTGAGAAGAACATTGATGAGAGAGGCAAGAGCAGCAGGAATCGGCTCCCTCAATGAGATAGAACTGCTTGCACAGAACAGAGACAGATGGCGAGATTTAATAAAATATCTTTAAAGAAAACTGCTAGAACAAAAATTCATATAGGAGAAGGTGTATCTTGGTCTACGCCCTATGGGCCGGTTACGGCTCGAAAGGTCAATAGATAGATAGACATGTCATTGACCACATCTCCCTAATTTATTTCTACCCCAGACATGATATTGACCACATCTCCATAATTTATTTCTGCCCCAGACTTGACAGTGATCAAATCTCCATAATTTATTTCTACCCTTGACATGACAGTGATCATATCTCCATAATTTATTTCTGCCCCAGACTTGACAGTGATCAAATCTCCATAATTTATTTCTACCCTTGACATGACAGTGATCATATCTCCATAATTTATTTCTGCCCCAGACATGACAGTGATTGCATCTTCATAATTTATTTCTACCCCAGACATGTCACTGACCACATCTCCCTAATTTATTTCTACCCCAGACATGTCATTGACCACATCTCCATAATTTATTTCTGCCCCAGACATAACAGTGATTACATCTCCATAATTTATTTCTGCCCAGACATGACAGTGATTACATCTCCATAATTTATTTCTACCCCAGACATGACAGTGATTACATCTCCATAATTTATTTCTAACCCAGACATGACATTGACCACATCCCCATAATTTATTTCTACCCCAGACATGTCATTGACCACATCTCCCTAATTTATTTCTACCCCAGACATGATATTGACCACATCTCCATAATTTATTTCTGCCCCAGACATGACAATGACCATATCTCCCTAATTTATTTCTGCTCCAGACATGACAGTGATCATATCTCCATAATTTATTTCTGCTCCAGACATGACAATGATCATATCTCCATAATTTATTTCTGCTCCAGACATGACAGTGATCATATCTCCATAATTTATTTCTGCTCCAGACATGACAGTGATCATATCTCCATAATTTATTTCTGCTCCAGACATGACAATGATCATATCTCCATAATTTATTTTTGCTGCAGACATGACAATGACCATATCTCCATAATTTATTTCTGCTCCAGACATGACAATGATCATATCTCCCTAATTTATTTCTACCCCAGACTTGACAGTGATCATATCTCCATAATTTATTTCTGCCCTTGACATGACAGTGATCATATCTCCATAATTTATTTCTGCTCCAGACATGACAATGACCATATCTCCATAAATTATTTCTGCTCCAGACATGACATTAATCATATCTCCCTAATTTATTTCTGCTCCAGACATGACAGTGATCATATCTCCATAATTTATTTCTGCTCCAGACATGACAATGACCATATCTCCCTAATTTATTTCTACTCCAGACTTGACAGTGATCATATCTCCATAATTTATTTCTGCTCCAGACATGACAATGACCATATCTCCATAATTTATTTCTGCTCCAGACATGACAGTGATCATATCTCCATAATTTATTTCTGCTCCAGACATGACAATGATCATATCTCCATAATTTATTTCTGCTCCAGACATGACAGTGATCATATCTCCATAATTTATTTCTGCTCCAGACATGACAGTGATCATATCTCCATAATTTATTTCTGCTCCAGACATGACAATGATCATATCTCCATAATTTATTTTTGCTGCAGACATGACAATGACCATATCTCCATAATTTATTTCTGCTCCAGACATGACAATGATCATATCTCCATAATTTATTTCTACCCCAGACTTGACAGTGATCATATCTTCATAATTTATTTCTGCCCAAGACATGACAGTGACAACATCTCCATAATTTATTTCTGCCCCAGACATGACAGTGACAACATCTCCATAATTTATTTCTGCCCAAGACATGACAGTGATTACATCTCCATAATTTATTTCTGCCCCAGATATGACAGTGATTACATCTCCATAATTTATTTCTACCCCAGACATGTCATTGACCACATCTCCATAATTTATTTCTGCCCCAGACATAACAGTGATTACATCTCCATAATTTATTTCTGCCCAGACATGACAGTGATTACATCTCCATAATTTATTTCTACCCCAGACATGACAGTGATTACATCTCCATAATTTATTTCTAACCCAGACATGACATTGACCACATCCCCATAATTTATTTCTACCCCAGACATGTCATTGACCACATCTCCCTAATTTATTTCTACCCCAGACATGATATTGACCACATCTCCATAATTTATTTCTGCCCCAGACATGACAATGATCATATCTCCATAATTTATTTCTGCCCCAGACATGACAGTGATCATATCTCCATAATTTATTTCTGCTCCAGACATGACAGTGATCATATCTCCATAATTTATTTCTGCCCCAGACATGACAATGATCATATCTCCATAATTTATTTCTGCTCCGGACATGACAGTGATCATATCTCCATAATTTATTTCTGCTCCAGACATGACAATGATCATATCTCCATAATTTATTTCTGCTCCAGACATGACAGTGATCATATCTCCATAATTTATTTCTGCCCCAGACATGACAGTGATCATATCTCCATAATTTATTTCTGCCCTTGACATGACAATGATCATATCTCCATAATTTATTTCTGCTCCAGACATGACAGTGATCATATCTCCATAATTTATTTCTGCCCCAGACATGACAATGATCATATCTCCATAATTTATTTCTGCCCCAGACATGACAGTGATCATATCTCCATAATTTATTTCTGCCCTTGACATGACAGTGATCATATCTCCATAATTTATTTCTGCCCTTGACATGACAGTGATCATATCTCCATAATTTATTTCTGCTCCAGACATGACAATGACCATATCTCCATAAATTATTTCTGCTCCAGACATGACATTAATCATATCTCCCTAATTTATTTCTGCTCCAGACATGACAGTGATCATATCTCCATAATTTATTTCTGCTCCAGACATGACAATGACCATATCTCCCTAATTTATTTCTGCTCCAGACATGACAGTGATCATATCTCCATAATTTATTTCTGCTCCAGACATGACAATGATCATATCTCCATAATTTATTTCTGCTCCAGACATGACAGTGATCATATCTCCATAATTTATTTCTGCTCCAGACATGACAGTGATCATATCTCCATAATTTATTTCTGCTCCAGACATGACAATGATCATATCTCCATAATTTATTTTTGCTGCAGACATGACAATGACCATATCTCCATAATTTATTTCTGCTCCAGACATGACAATGATCATATCTCCCTAATTTATTTCTACCCCAGACTTGACAGTGATCATATCTCCATAATTTATTTCTGCCCTTGACATGACAGTGATCATATCTCCATAATTTATTTCTGCTCCAGACATGACAATGACCATATCTCCATAAATTATTTCTGCTCCAGACATGACATTAATCATATCTCCCTAATTTATTTCTGCTCCAGACATGACAGTGATCATATCTCCATAATTTATTTCTGCTCCAGACATGACAATGACCATATCTCCCTAATTTATTTCTACTCCAGACATGACAGTGATCATATCTCCATAATTTATTTCTGCTCCAGACATGACAATGACCATATCTCCATAATTTATTTCTGCTCCAGACATGACAGTGATCATATCTCCATAATTTATTTCTGCTCCAGACATGACAATGATCATATCTCCATAATTTATTTCTGCTCCAGACATGACAGTGATCATATCTCCATAATTTATTTCTGCTCCAGACATGACAGTGATCATATCTCCATAATTTATTTCTGCTCCAGACATGACAATGATCATATCTCCATAATTTATTTTTGCTGCAGACATGACAATGACCATATCTCCATAATTTATTTCTGCTCCAGACATGACAATGATCATATCTCCATAATTTATTTCTACCCCAGACTTGACAGTGATCATATCTTCATAATTTATTTCTGCCCAAGACATGACAGTGACAACATCTCCATAATTTATTTCTGCCCCAGACATGACAGTGACAACATCTCCATAATTTATTTCTGCCCAAGACATGACAGTGATTACATCTCCATAATTTATTTCTGCCCAAGACATGACAGTGACAACATCTCCATAATTTATTTCTGCCCAAGACATGACAGTGACAACATCTCCATAATTTATTTCTGCCCAAGACATGACAGTGACAACATCTCCATAATTTATTTCTGCCCCAGACATGACAGTGACAACATCTCCATAATTTATTTCTGCCCAAGACATGACAGTGACAACATCTCCATAATTTATTTCTGCCCAAGACATGACAGTGACAACATCTCCATAATTTATTTCTGCCCAAGACATGACAGTGATTACATCTCCATAATTTATTTCTGCCCCAGATATGACAGTGATTACATCTCCATAATTTATTTCTACCCCAGACATGTCATTGACCACATCTCCATAATTTATTTCTGCCCCAGACATAACAGTGATTACATCTCCATAATTTATTTCTGCCCAGACATGACAGTGATTACATCTCCATAATTTATTTCTACCCCAGACATGACAGTGATTACATCTCCATAATTTATTTCTAACCCAGACATGACATTGACCACATCCCCATAATTTATTTCTACCCCAGACATGATATTGACCACATCTCCATAATTTATTTCTGCCCCAGACTTGACAGTGATCAAATCTCCATAATTTATTTCTACCCTTGACATGACAGTGATCATATCTCCATAATTTATTTCTAACCCAGACATGACATTGACCACATCCCCATAATTTATTTCTACCCCAGACATGTCATTGACCACATCTCCCTAATTTATTTCTACCCCAGACATGATATTGACCACATCTCCATAATTTATTTCTGCCCCAGACTTGACAGTGATCAAATCTCCATAATTTATTTCTACCCTTGACATGACAGTGATCATATCTCCATAATTTATTTCTGCCCCAGACTTGACAGTGATCAAATCTCCATAATTTATTTCTACCCTTGACATGACAGTGATCATATCTCCATAATTTATTTCTGCCCCAGACATGACAGTGATTGCATCTCCATAATTTATTTCTACCCCAGACATGACAATGACCATATCTCCATAAGTTATGTCTGCTCCAGACATGACAATGACCATATCTCCATAAGTTATGTCTGCTCCAGACATGACAGTGATCATATCTCCATAATTTATTTCTGCTCCAGACATGACAATGACCATATCTCCATAATTTATTTCTGCTCCAGACATGACAGTGATCATATCTCCATAATTTATTTCTGCTCCAGACATGACAGTGATCATATCTCCATAATTTATTTCTGCCCCAGACATGACAGTGATCATATCTCCATAATTTATTTCTGCTCCAGACATGACAGTGATCATATCTCCATAATTTATTTCTGCCCCAGACATGACAATGATCATATCTCCATAATTTATTTCTGCTCCGGACATGACAGTGATCATATCTCCATAAATTATTTCTGCTCCAGACATGACAATGATCATATCTCCATAATTTATTTCTGCTCCAGACATGACAGTGATCATATCTCCATAATTTATTTCTGCCCCAGACATGACAATGATCATATCTCCATAATTTATTTCTGCCCCAGACATGACAGTGATCATATCTCCATAATTTATTTCTGCCCTTGACATGACAGTGATCATATCTCCATAATTTATTTCTGCCCTTGACATGACAGTGATCATATCTCCATAATTTATTTCTGCCCCAGACATGACAGTGATGATATCTCCATAATTTATTTCTGCCCCAGACATGACAGTGATCATATCTCCATAATTTATTTCTGCTCCAGACATGACAATGACCATATCTCCATAAATTATTTCTGCTCCAGACATGACATTAATCATATCTCCCTAATTTATTTCTGCTCCAGACATGACAGTGATCATATCTCCATAATTTATTTCTGCTCCAGACATGACAATGACCATATCTCCTAATTTATTTCTGCTCCAGACATGACAGTGATCATATCTCCATAATTTATTTCTGCTCCAGACATGACAATGATCATATCTCCATAATTTATTTCTGCTCCAGACATAACAGTGATTACATCTCCATAATTTATTTCTGCCCAGACATGACAGTGATTACATCTCCATAATTTATTTCTACCCCAGACATGACAGTGATTACATCTCCATAATTTATTTCTAACCCAGACATGACATTGACCACATCCCCATAATTTATTTCTACCCCAGACATGTCATTGACCACATCTCCCTAATTTATTTCTACCCCAGACATGATATTGACCACATCTCCATAATTTATTTCTGCCCCAGACTTGACAGTGATCAAATCTCCATAATTTATTTCTACCCTTGACATGACAGTGATCATATCTCCATAATTTATTTCTAACCCAGACATGACATTGACCACATCCCCATAATTTATTTCTACCCCAGACATGTCATTACAACAGGTAAAAGAAAAAGAGGAAGACCCAGGGAGACACTGAGAAGAACATTGATGAGAGAGGCAAGAGCAGCAGGAATCGGCTCCCTCAATGAGATAGAACTGCTTGCACAGAACAGAGACAGATGGCGAGATTTAATAAAATATCTTTAAAAGAAAACTGCTAGAACAAAATTCATATAGGAGAAGGTGTATCTTGGTCTACGCCCTATGGGCCGGTTACGGCTCGAAAGGTCAATAGATAGATAGATAGACATGTCATTGACCACATCTCCCTAATTTATTTCTACCCCAGACATGATATTGACCACATCTCCATAATTTATTTCTGCCCCAGACTTGACAGTGATCAAATCTCCATAATTTATTTCTACCCTTGACATGACAGTGATCATATCTCCATAATTTATTTCTGCCCCAGACTTGACAGTGATCAAATCTCCATAATTTATTTCTACCCTTGACATGACAGTGATCATATCTCCATAATTTATTTCTGCCCCAGACATGACAGTGATTGCATCTTCATAATTTATTTCTACCCCAGACATGTCACTGACCACATCTCCCTAATTTATTTCTACCCCAGACATGTCATTGACCACATCTCCATAATTTATTTCTGCCCCAGACATAACAGTGATTACATCTCCATAATTTATTTCTGCCCAGACATGACAGTGATTACATCTCCATAATTTATTTCTACCCCAGACATGACAGTGATTACATCTCCATAATTTATTTCTAACCCAGACATGACATTGACCACATCCCCATAATTTATTTCTACCCCAGACATGTCATTGACCACATCTCCCTAATTTATTTCTACCCCAGACATGATATTGACCACATCTCCATAATTTATTTCTGCCCCAGACATGACAGTGATCAAATCTCCATAATTTATTTCTACCCTTGACATGACAGTGATCATATCTCCATAATTTATTTCTAACCAGACATGACATTGACCATATCCCATAATTTATTTCTGCCCCAGACATGTCATTGACCATATCTCCTAATTTATTTCTACCCCAGACATGATATTGACCACATCTCCATAATTTATTTCTGCCCCAGACATGACAGTGATCATATCTCCATAATTTATTTCTACCCTTGACATGACAGTGATCATATCTCCATAATTTATTTCTGCCCCAGACATGACAGTGATCAAATCTCCATAATTTATTTCTACCCTTGACATGACAGTGATCATATCTCCATAATTTATTTCTGCCCCAGACATGACAGTGATTGCATCTCCATAATTTATTTCTGCCCCAGACATGACAATGACCATATCTCCATAATTTATTTCTGCTCCAGACATGACAATGACCATATCTCCATAATTTATTTCTGCTCCAGACATGACAGTGATCATATCTCCATAATTTATTTCTGCTCCAGACATGACAATGACCATATCTCCATAATTTATTTCTGCTCCAGACATGACAGTGATCATATCTCCATAATTTATTTCTGCTCCAGACATGACAGTGATCATATCTCCATAATTTATTTCTGCCCCAGACATGACAGTGATCATATCTCCATAATTTATTTCTGCTCCAGACATGACAGTGATCATATCTCCATAATTTATTTCTGCCCCAGACATGACAATGATCATATCTCCATAATTTATTTCTGCTCCAGACATGACAGTGATCATATCTCCATAATTTATTTCTGCTCCAGACATGACAATGATCATATCTCCATAATTTATTTCTGCTCCAGACATGACAGTGATCATATCTCCATAATTTATTTCTGCCCCAGACATGACAATGATCATATCTCCATAATTTATTTCTGCCCCAGACATGACAGTGATCATATCTCCATAATTTATTTCTGCCCAGACATGACAGTGATCATATCTCCATAATTTATTTCTGCCCTTGACATGACAGTGATCATATCTCCATAATTTATTTCTGCCCCAGACATGACAGTGATGATATCTCCATAATTTATTTCTGCCCCAGACATGACAGTGATCATATCTCCATAATTTATTTCTGCTCCAGACATGACAATGACCATATCTCCATAATTATTTCTGCTCCAGACATGACATTAATCATATCTCCATAATTTATTTCTGCTCCAGACATGACAGTGATCATATCTCCATAATTTATTTCTGCTCCAGACATGACAATGACCATATCTCCCTAATTTATTTCTGCTCCAGACATGACAGTGATCATATCTCCATAATTTATTTCTGCTCCAGACATGACAATGATCATATCTCCATAATTTATTTCTGCTCCAGACATGACAGTGATCATATCTCCATAATTTATTTCTGCTCCAGACATGACAGTGATCATATCTCCATAATTTATTTCTGCTCCAGACATGACAGTGATCATATCTCCATAATTTATTTTGCTGCAGACATGACAGTGACCATATCTCCATAATTTATTTCTGCTCCAGACATGACAATGATCATATCTCCATAATTTATTTCTACCCCAGACATGACAGTGATCATATCTCCATAATTTATTTCTGCCCAAGACATGACAGTGACAACATCTCCATAATTTATTTCTGCCCCAGACATGACAGTGACAACATCTCCATAATTTATTTCTGCCCAAGACATGACAGTGATTACATCTCCATAATTTATTTCTGCCCCAGACATGACAGTGATTACATCTCCATAATTTATTTCTACCCCAGACATGACTTGACCACATCTCCATAATTTATTTCTACCCCAGACATGACACTGACCACATCTCCATAATTTATTTCTACCCCAGACATGTCATTGACCACATCTCCATAATTTATTTCTGCCCCAGACATAACAGTGATTACATCTCCATAATTTATTTCTGCCCAGACATGACAGTGATTACATCTCCATAATTTATTTCTACCCCAGACATGACAGTGATTACATCTCCATAATTTATTTCTAACCCAGACATGACATTGACCACATCCCCATAATTTATTTCTACCCCAGACATGTCATTGACCACATCTCCCTAATTTATTTCTACCCCAGACATGATATTGACCACATCTCCATAATTTATTTCTGCCCCAGACTTGACAGTGATCAAATCTCCATAATTTATTTCTACCCTTGACATGACAGTGATCATATCTCCATAATTTATTTCTAACCCAGACATGACATTGACCACATCCCATAATTTATTTCTACCCCAGACATGTCATTGACCACATCTCCCTAATTTATTTCTACCCCAGACATGATATTGACCACATCTCCATAATTTATTTCTGCCCCAGACATGACAGTGATCAAATCTCCATAATTTATTTCTACCCAGACATGACAGTGATCATATCTCCATAATTTATTTCTGCCCCAGACTTGACAGTGATCAAATCTCCATAATTTATTTCTACCCTTGACATGACAGTGATCATATCTCCATAATTTATTTCTGCCCCAGACATGACAGTGATTGCATCTCCATAATTTATTTCTGCCCCAGACATGACAATGACCATATCTCCATAATTTATGTCTGCTCCAGACATGACAATGACCATATCTCCATAATTTATTTCTGCTCCAGACATGACAGTGATCATATCTCCATAATTTATTTCTGCTCCAGACATGACAATGACCATATCTCCATAATTTATTTCTGCTCCAGACATGACAGTGATCATATCTCCATAATTTATTTCTGCTCCAGACATGACAGTGATCATATCTCCATAATTTATTTCTGCCCCAGACATGACAGTGATCATATCTCCATAATTTATTTCTGCTCCAGACATGACAGTGATCATATCTCCATAATTTATTTCTGCTCCAGACATGACAATGATCATATCTCCATAATTTATTTCTGCTCCGGACATGACAGTGATCATATCTCCATAATTTATTTCTGCTCCAGACATGACAATGATCATATCTCCATAATTTATTTCTGCCCTTGACATGACAATGATCATATCTCCATAATTTATTTCTGCTCCAGACATGACAATGATCATATCTCCATAATTTATTTCTGCCCCAGACATGACAATGATCATATCTCCATAATTTATTTCTGCCCCAGACATGACAGTGATCATATCTCCATAATTTATTTCTGCCCCAGACATGACAGTGATCATATCTCCATAATTTATTTCTGCTCCAGACATGACAATGACCATATCTCCATAAATTATTTCTGCTCCAGACATGACATTAATCATATCTCCCTAATTTATTTCTGCTCCAGACATGACAGTGATCATATCTCCATAATTTATTTCTGCTCCAGACATGACAATGACCATATCTCCCTAATTTATTTCTGCTCCAGACATGACAGTGATCATATCTCCATAATTTATTTCTGCTCCAGACATGACAATGATCATATCTCCATAATTTATTTCTGCTCCAGACATGACAGTGATCATATCTCCATAATTTATTTCTGCTCCAGACATGACAGTGATCATATCTCCATAATTTATTTCTGCTCCAGACATGACAATGATCATATCTCCATAATTTATTTTTGCTGCAGACATGACAGTGACCATATCTCCATAATTTATTTCTGCTCCAGACATGACAATGATCATATCTCCATAATTTATTTCTACCCCAGACATGACAGTGATCATATCTCCATAATTTATTTCTGCCCAAGACATGACAGTGACAACATCTCCATAATTTATTTCTGCCCCAGACATGACAGTGACAACATCTCCATAATTTATTTCTGCCCAAGACATGACAGTGATTACATCTCCATAATTTATTTCTGCCCCAGACATGACAGTGATTACATCTCCATAATTTATTTCTACCCCAGACATGACAGTGACCACATCTCCATAATTTATTTCTACCCCAGACATGACACTGACCACATCTCCCTAATTTATTTCTACCCCAGACATGTCATTGACCACATCTCCATAATTTATTTCTGCCCCAGACATAACAGTGATTACATCTCCATAATTTATTTCTGCCCAGACATGACAGTGATTACATCTCCATAATTTATTTCTACCCCAGACATGACAGTGATTACATCTCCATAATTTATTTCTAACCCAGACATGACATTGACCACATCCCATAATTTATTTCTACCCCAGACATGTCATTGACCACATCTCCCTAATTTATTTCTACCCCAGACATGATATTGACCACATCTCCATAATTTATTTCTGCCCCAGACTTGACAGTGATCAAATCTCCATAATTTATTTCTACCCTTGACATGACAGTGATCATATCTCCATAATTTATTTCTAACCCAGACATGACATTGACCACATCCCCATAATTTATTTCTACCCCAGACATGTCATTGACCACATCTCCCTAATTTATTTCTACCCCAGACATGATATTGACCACATCTCCATAATTTATTTCTGCCCCAGACTTGACAGTGATCAAATCTCCATAATTTATTTCTACCCTTGACATGACAGTGATCATATCTCCATAATTTATTTCTGCCCCAGACTTGACAGTGATCAAATCTCCATAATTTATTTCTACCCTTGACATGACAGTGATCATATCTCCATAATTTATTTCTGCCCCAGACATGACAGTGATTGCATCTCCATAATTTATTTCTACCCCAGACATGACAATGACCATATCTCCATAAGTTATGTCTGCTCCAGACATGACAATGACCATATCTCCATAAGTTATGTCTGCTCCAGACATGACAGTGATCATATCTCCATAATTTATTTCTGCTCCAGACATGACAATGACCATATCTCCATAATTTATTTCTGCTCCAGACATGACAGTGATCATATCTCCATAATTTATTTCTGCTCCAGACATGACAGTGATCATATCTCCATAATTTATTTCTGCCCCAGACATGACAGTGATCATATCTCCATAATTTATTTCTGCTCCAGACATGACAGTGATCATATCTCCATAATTTATTTCTGCCCCAGACATGACAATGATCATATCTCCATAATTTATTTCTGCTCCGGACATGACAGTGATCATATCTCCATAATTTATTTCTGCTCCAGACATGACAATGATCATATCTCCATAATTTATTTCTGCCCAGACATGACAATGATCATATCTCCATAATTTATTTCTGCTCCAGACATGACAATGATCATATCTCCATAATTTATTTCTGCCCCAGACATGACAATGATCATATCTCCATAATTTATTTCTGCCCCAGACATGACAGTGATCATATCTCCATAATTTATTTCTGCCCCAGACATGACAGTGATCATATCTCCATAATTTATTTCTGCTCCAGACATGACAATGACCATATCTCCATAATTTATTTCTGCTCCAGACATGACATTGATCATATCTCCCTAATTTATTTCTGCTCCAGACATGACAGTGATCATATCTCCATAATTTATTTCTGCTCCAGACATGACAATGATCATATCTCCCTAATTTATTTCTGCTCCAGACATGACAGTGATCATATCTCCATAATTTATTTCTGCTCCAGACATGACAATGATCATATCTCCATAATTTATTTCTGCTCCAGACATGACAGTGATCATATCTCCATAATTTATTTCTGCTCCAGACATGACAGTGATCATATCTCCATAATTTATTTCTGCTCCAGACATGACAGTGATCATATCTCCATAATTTATTTCTGCTCCAGACATGACAGTGATCATATCTCCATAATTTATTTTTGCTGCAGACATGACAATGACCATATCTCCATAATTTATTTCTGCCCAGACATGACAATGATCATATCTCCATAATTTATTTCTACCCCAGACTTGACAGTGATCATATCTTCATAATTTATTTCTGCCCAAGACATGACAGTGACAACATCTCCATAATTTATTTCTGCCCCAGACATGACAGTGACAACATCTCCATAATTTATTTCTGCCCAAGACATGACAGTGATTACATCTCCATAATTTATTTCTGCCCCAGACATGACAGTGATTACATCTCCATAATTTATTTCTACCCCAGACATGTCATTGACCACATCTCATAATTTATTTCTACCCCAGACATGTCACTGACCACATCTCCCTAATTTATTTCTACCCCAGACATGACATTGACCACATCTCCATAATTTATTTCTGCCCCAGACATGACAGTGATTACATCTCCATAATTTATTTCTGCCCAGACATGACAGTGATTACATCTCCATAATTTATTTCTACCCCAGACATGACAGTGATTACATCTCCATAATTTATTTCTAACCCAGACATGACATTGACCACATCCCATAATTTATTTCTACCCCAGACATGTCATTGACCATATCTCCCTAATTTATTTCTACCCAGACATGATATTGACCACATCTCCATAATTTATTTCTGCCCCAGACTGACAGTGATCAAATCTCCATAATTTATTTCTACCCTTGACATGACAGTGATCATATCTCCATAATTTATTTCTGCCCCAGACATGACAGTGATTGCATCTCCATAATTTATTTCTACCCCAGACATGACAGTGATCATATCTCCATAATTTATTTCTGCCCCAGACATGACAGTGATTACATCTCCATAATTTATTTCTACCCCAGACATGACAGTGATTACATCTCCATAATTTATTTCTGCCCCAGACATGACAGTGATCATATCTCCATAATTTATTTCTGCCCTTGACATGACAGTGATCATATCTCCATAATTTATTTCTACCCCAGACATGACAGTGATCATATCTCCATAATTTATTTCTGCCCAGACATGACAGTGATCATATCTCCATAATTTATTTCTACCCCAGACATGACAGTGATCATATCTCCATAATTTATTTCTGCCCTTGACATGACAGTGATTCTATCTCCATAATTTATTTCTGCCCAGACATGACAGTGATCATATCTCCATAATTTATTTCTGCCCCAGACATGACAGTGACCATATCTCCATAATTTATTTCTGCCCCAGACATGACAGTGATCATATCTCCATAATTTATTTCTGCCCCAGACATGACAGTGACCATATCTCCATAATTTATTTCTGCTCAGACATGACAGTGATCATATCTCCATAATTTATTTCTGCCCCAGACATGACAGTGACCATATCTCCATAATTTATTTCTGCCCCAGACATGACAGTGATCATATCTCCATAATTTATTTCTGCCCCAGAATTGACAGTGACATATCTCCATAATTTATTTCTGCCCAGACATGACAGTGATCATATCTCCATAATTTATTTCTGCCCCAGACATGACAGTGACCATATCTCCATAATTTATTTCTGCCCAGACATGACAGTGATCATATCTCCATAATTTATTTCTGCCCAGAAATGAAAGTGATCATATCTCCATAATTTATTTCTGCCCCAGACATGACAGTGACCATATCTCCATAATTTATTTCTGCCCCAGAATGACAGTGACCATATCTCCATAATTTATTTCTGCCCAGAATGACAGTGACCATATCTCCATAATTTATTTCTGCCCCAGACATGACAGTGATCATATCTCCATAATTTATTTCTGCCCCAGACATGACAGTGACCATATCTCCATAATTTATTTCTGCCCAGAATTCACAGTGACCATATCTCCATAATTTATTTCTACCCCAGACATGACAGTGATCATATCTCCATAATTTATTTCTACCCCAGACTTGACAGTGATTACATCTCTATAATTTATTTCTGCCCCAGACATGACAGTGATTACATCTCCATAATTTATTTCTGCCCCAGACATGACAGTGATTACATCTCCATAATTTATTTCTGCCCAGACATGACAGTGATTACATCTCCATAATTTATTTCTACCCAAGACATGACAGTGATTACATCTCCATAATTTATTTCTGCCCCAGACATGACAGTGATTACATCTCCATAATTTATTTCTGCCCAGACATGACAGTGATTACATCTCCATAATTTATTTCTACCCCAGACATGACAGTGATTACATCTCCATAATTTTTTTCTACCCCAGACATGACAGTGATTACATCTCCATAATTTATTTCTGCCCCAGACATGACAGTGATTACATCTCCATAATTTATTTCTGCCCCAGACATGACAGTGATTACATCTCCATAATTTATTTCTACCCCAGACATGACAGTGATTACATCTCCATAATTTATTTCTACCCCAGACATGACAGTGATTACATCTCCATAATTTATTTCTGCCCCAGACATGACAGTGATTACATCTCCATAATTTATTTCTGCCCCAGACATGACAGTGATTACATCTCCATAATTTTTTTCTGCCCCAGACATGACAGTGATTACATCTCCATAATTTATTTCTGCCCCAGACATGACAGTGATGATATCTCCATAATTTATTTCTGCCCAGACATGACAGTGACCATATCTCCATAATTTATTTCTGCCCCAGACATGACACTGACCATATCTCCATAATTTATTTCTGCCCCAGACATGACACTGACCATATCTCCATAATTTATTTCTGCCCCAGACATGACACTGACCATATCTCCATAATTTATTTCTGCCCCAGACATGACAGTGATCATATCTCCATAATTTATTTCTGCCCCAGACATGACAGTGACCATATCTCCATAATTTATTTCTGCCCCAGACATGACACTGACCATATCTCCATAATTTATTTCTGCCCCAGACATGACACTGACCATATCTCCATAATTTATCTCTGCCCCAGACATGACACTGACCATATCTCCATAATTTATCTCTGCCCCAGACATGACAGTGACCATATCTCCATAATTTATTTCTGCCCCAGACATGACAGTGATCATATCTCCATAATTTATTTCTGCCCCAGACATGACAGTGACCATATCTCCATAATTTATCTCTGCCCCAGACATGACACTGACCATATCTCCATAATTTATTTCTGCCCCAGACATGACACTGACCATATCTCCATAATTTATTTCTGCTCCAGACATGACAGTGATCATATCTCCATAATTTATTTCTGCCCCAGACATGACACTGACCATATCTCCATAATTTATTTCTGCCCCAGACATGACAGTGACCATATCTCCATAATTTATTTCTGCCCCAGACATGACACTGACCATATCTCCATAATTTATTTCTGCTCCGGACATGACAGTGATCATATCTCCATAATTTATTTCTGCTCCAGACATGACAATGATCATATCTCCATAATTTATTTCTGCCCTTGACATGACAATGATCATATCTCCATAATTTATTTCTGCTCCAGACATGACAATGATCATATCTCCATAATTTATTTCTGCCCCAGACATGACAATGATCATATCTCCATAATTTATTTCTGCCCCAGACATGACAGTGATGATATCTCCATAATTTATTTCTGCCCCAGACATGACAGTGATCATATCTCCATAATTTATTTCTGCTCCAGACATGACAATGACCATATCTCCATAAATTATTTCTGCTCCAGACATGACATTAATCATATCTCCCTAATTTATTTCTGCTCCAGACATGACAGTGATCATATCTCCATAATTTATTTCTGCTCCAGACATGACAATGACCATATCTCCCTAATTTATTTCTGCTCCAGACATGACAGTGATCATATCTCCATAATTTATTTCTGCTCCAGACATGACAATGATCATATCTCCATAATTTATTTCTGCTCCAGACATGACAGTGATCATATCTCCATAATTTATTTCTGCTCCAGACATGACAGTGATCATATCTCCATAATTTATTTCTGCTCCAGACATGACAATGATCATATCTCCATAATTTATTTTTGCTGCAGACATGACAATGACCATATCTCCATAATTTATTTCTGCTCCAGACATGACAATGATCATATCTCCATAATTTATTTCTACCCCAGACTTGACAGTGATCATATCTTCATAATTTATTTCTGCCCAAGACATGACAGTGACAACATCTCCATAATTTATTTCTGCCCCAGACATGACAGTGACAACATCTCCATAATTTATTTCTGCCCAAGACATGACAGTGATTACATCTCCATAATTTATTTCTGCCCCAGATATGACAGTGATTACATCTCCATAATTTATTTCTACCCCAGACATGTCATTGACCACATCTTCATAATTTATTTCTACCCCAGACATGTCACTGACCACATCTCCATAATTTATTTCTACCCCAGACATGTCATTGACCACATCTCCATAATTTATTTCTGCCCCAGACATGACAGTGATTACATCTCCATAATTTATTTCTGCCCAGACATGACAGTGATTACATCTCCATAATTTATTTCTGCCCTAGACATGACAGTGATTACATCTCCATAATTTATTTCTACCCCAGACTTGACAGTGATTACATCTCTATAATTTATTTCTGCCCCAGGCATGACAGTGATTACATCTCCATAATTTATTTCTGCCCCAGACATGACAGTGATTACATCTCCATAATTTATTTCTGCCCTAGACATGACAGTGATTACATCTCCATAATTTATTTCTACCCAAGACATGACAGTGATTACATCTCCATAATTTATTTCTGCCCCAGACATGACAGTGATTACATCTCCATAATTTATTTCTGCCCTAGACATGACAGTGATTACATCTCCATAATTTATTTCTACCCCAGACATGACAGTGATTACATCTCCATAATTTTTTTCTACCCCAGACATGACAGTGATTACATCTCCATAATTTATTTCTGCCCCAGACATGACAGTGATTACATCTCCATAATTTATTTCTGCCCCAGACATGACAGTGATTACATCTGCATAATTTATTTCTACCCCAGATATGTCAGTGATTACATCTCCATAATTTATTTCTACCCCAGACATGACAGTGATTACATCTCCATAATTTATTTCTGCCCCAGACATGACAGTGATTACATCTCCATAATTTATTTCTGCCCCAGACATGACAGTGATACATCTCCATAATTTTTTCTGCCCCAGACATGACAGTGATTACATCTCCATAATTTATTTCTGCCCCAGACATGACAGTGATGATATCTCCATAATTTATTTCTGCCCCAGACATGACACTGACCATATCTCCATAATTTATTTCTGCCCCAGACATGACACTGACCATATCTCCATAATTTATCTCTGCCCCAGACATGACACTGACCATATCTCCATAATTTATCTCTGCCCCAGACATGACACTGACCATATCTCCATAATTTATTTCTGCCCCAGACATGACACTGACCATATCTCCATAATTTATTTCTGCCCCAGACATGACACTGACCATATCTCCATAATTTATTTCTGCCCCAGACATGACACTGACCATATCTCCATAATTTATTTCTGCCCCAGACATGACACTGACCATATCTCCATAATTTATCTCTGCCCCAGACATGACACTGACCATATCTCCATAATTTATCTCTGCCCCAGACATGACACTGACCATATCTCCATAATTTATTTCTGCCCCAGACATGACACTGACCATATCTCCATAATTTATTTCTGCCCCAGACATGACAGTGACCATATCTCCATAATTTATCTCTGCCCCAGACATGACACTGACCATATCTCCATAATTTATCTCTGCCCCAGACATGACACTGACCATATCTCCATAATTTATTTCTGCTCCAGACATGACAGTGATCATATCTCCATAATTTATTTCTGCCCCAGACATGACACTGACCATATCTCCATAATTTATTTCTGCCCCAGACATGACACTGACCATATCTCCATAATTTATCTCTGCCCCAGACATGACACTGACCATATCTCCATAATTTATTTCTGCTCCGGACATGACAGTGATCATATCTCCATAATTTATTTCTGCTCCAGACATGACAATGATCATATCTCCATAATTTATTTCTGCCCTTGACATGACAATGATCATATCTCCATAATTTATTTCTGCTCCAGACATGACAATGATCATATCTCCATAATTTATTTCTGCCCCAGACATGACAATGATCATATCTCCATAATTTATTTCTGCCCCAGACATGACAGTGATGATATCTCCATAATTTATTTCTGCCCCAGACATGACAGTGATCATATCTCCATAATTTATTTCTGCTCCAGACATGACAATGACCATATCTCCATAAATTATTTCTGCTCCAGACATGACATTAATCATATCTCCCTAATTTATTTCTGCTCCAGACATGACAGTGATCATATCTCCATAATTTATTTCTGCTCCAGACATGACAATGACCATATCTCCCTAATTTATTTCTGCTCCAGACATGACAGTGATCATATCTCCATAATTTATTTCTGCTCCAGACATGACAATGATCATATCTCCATAATTTATTTCTGCTCCAGACATGACAGTGATCATATCTCCATAATTTATTTCTGCTCCAGACATGACAGTGATCATATCTCCATAATTTATTTCTGCTCCAGACATGACAATGATCATATCTCCATAATTTATTTTTGCTGCAGACATGACAATGACCATATCTCCATAATTTATTTCTGCTCCAGACATGACAATGATCATATCTCCATAATTTATTTCTACCCCAGACTTGACAGTGATCATATCTTCATAATTTATTTCTGCCCAAGACATGACAGTGACAACATCTCCATAATTTATTTCTGCCCCAGACATGACAGTGACAACATCTCCATAATTTATTTCTGCCCAAGACATGACAGTGATTACATCTCCATAATTTATTTCTGCCCCAGATATGACAGTGATTACATCTCCATAATTTATTTCTACCCCAGACATGTCATTGACCACATCTTCATAATTTATTTCTACCCCAGACATGTCACTGACCACATCTCCCTAATTTATTTCTACCCCAGACATGTCATTGACCACATCTCCATAATTTATTTCTGCCCCAGACATGACAGTGATTACATCTCCATAATTTATTTCTGCCCAGACATGACAGTGATTACATCTCCATAATTTATTTCTACCCCAGACATGACAGTGATTACATCTCCATAATTTATTTCTAACCCAGACATGACATTGACCACATCCCCATAATTTATTTCTACCCCAGACATGTCATTGACCATATCTCCCTAATTTATTTCTACCCCAGACATGATATTGACCACATCTCCATAATTTATTTCTGCCCCAGACTTGACAGTGATCAAATCTCCATAATTTATTTCTACCCTTGACATGACAGTGATCATATCTCCATAATTTATTTCTGCCCCAGACATGACAGTGATTGCATCTCCATAATTTATTTCTACCCCAGACATGACAGTGATCATATCTCCATAATTTATTTCTGCCCCAGACATGACAGTAATTACATCTCCATAATTTATTTCTACCCCAGACATGACAGTGATTACATCTCCATAATTTATTTCTGCCCCAGACATGACAGTGATCATATCTCCATAATTTATTTCTGCCCTTGACATGACAGTGATCATATCTCCATAATTTATTTCTACCCCAGACATGACAGTGATCATATCTCCATAATTTATTTCTGCCCTTGACATGACAGTGATCATATCTCCATAATTTATTTCTACCCCAGACATGACAGTGATCATATCTCCATAATTTATTTCTGCCATTGACATGACAGTGATTCTCTCTCCATAATTTATTTCTGCCCAGACATGACAGTGAGCATATCTCCATAATTTATTTCTGCTCCAGACATGACAATGATCATATCTCCATAATTTATTTCTGCCCCAGACATGACAATGATCATATCTCCATAATTTATATCTGCCCCAGACATGACAGTGACGATATCTCCATAATTTATTTCTGCCCCAGACATGACAGTGATCATATCTCCATAATTTATTTCTGCTCCAGACATGACAATGACCATATCTCCATAAATTATTTCTGCTCCAGACATGACATTAATCATATCTCCCTAATTTATTTCTGCTCCAGACATGACAGTGATCATATCTCCATAATTTATTTCTGCTCCAGACATGACAATGACCATATCTCCCTAATTTATTTCTGCTCCAGACATGACAGTGACCATATCTCCATAATTTATTTCTGCCCAGAATTCACAGTGACCATATCTCCATAATTTATTTCTACCCAGAAATAAAAGTGATCATATCTCCATAATTTATTTCTGCCCCAGAATTGACAGTGACCATATCTCCATAATTTATTTCTGCCCAGAATTCACAGTGACCATATCTCCATAATTTATTTCTACCCCAGAAATAAAAGTGATCATATCTCCATAATTTATTTCTACCCCAGACTTGACAGTGATTACATCTCTATAATTTATTTCTGCCCCAGGCATGACAGTGATCATATCTCCATAAATTATTTCTGCCCCAGACATGACAGTGATTACATCTCCATAATTTATTTGTGCCCTAGACATGACAGTGATTACATCTCCATAATTTATTTCTACCCAAGACATGACAGTGATTACATCTCCATAATTTATTTCTGCCCCAGACATGACAGTGATTACATCTCCATAATTTATTTCTGCCCTAGACATGACAGTGATTACATCTCCATAATTTATTTCTACCCCAGAGATGACAGTGATTACATCTCCATAATTTTTTTCTACCCCAGACATGACAGTGATTACATCTCCATAATTTATTTCTGCCCCAGACATGACAGTGATTACATCTCCATAATTTATTTCTGCCCCAGACATGACAGTGATTACATCTGCATAATTTATTTCTACCCCAGACATGTCAGTGATTACATCTCCATAATTTATTTCTACCCCAGACATGACAGTGATTACATCTCCATAATTTATTTCTGCCCCAGACATGACAGTGATTACATCTCCATAATTTATTTCTGCCCCAGACATGACAGTGATTACATCTCCATAATTTTTTTCTGCCCCAGACATGACAGTGATTACATCTCCATAATTTATTTCTGCCCCAGACATGACAGTGATGATATCTCCATAATTTATTTCTGCCCCAGACATGACACTGACCATATCTCCATAATTTATTTCTGCCCCAGACATGACACTGACCATATCTCCATAATTTATCTCTGCCCCAGACATGACACTGACCATATCTCCATAATTTATCTCTGCCCCAGACATGACACTGACCATATCTCCATAATTTATTTCTGCCCCAGACATGACACTGACCATATCTCCATAATTTATCTCTGCCCCAGACATGACACTGACCATATCTCCATAATTTATTTCTGCCCCAGACATGACACTGACCATATCTCCATAATTTATTTCTGCCCCAGACATGACACTGACCATATCTCCATAATTTATCTCTGCCCCAGACATGACACTGACCATATCTCCATAATTTATCTCTGCCCCAGACATGACACTGACCATATCTCCATAATTTATTTCTGCCCCAGACATGACACTGACCATATCTCCATAATTTATTTCTGCCCCAGACATGACACTGACCATATCTCCATAATTTATCTCTGCCCCAGACATGACACTGACCATATCTCCATAATTTATCTCTGCCCCAGACATGACACTGACCATATCTCCATAATTTATTTCTGCTCCAGACATGACAGTGATCATATCTCCATAATTTATTTCTGCCCCAGACATGACACTGACCATATCTCCATAATTTATTTCTGCCCCAGACATGACACTGACCATATCTCCATAATTTATCTCTGCCCCAGACATGACACTGACCATATCTCCATAATTTATTTCTGCCCCAGACATGACACTGACCATATCTCCATAAATGCGCCTTTGTTCATGAAAACACAGGGAGTAACAATCCAACAGCACACAACACAAGAAGACGTGACTCCAGTTACATAATGTTACAACAATTACTTAAACAGGCCAATATGTTCTCTGACAGTGCTGTCACAATATGTTTATGTTCTCTATTATTGCTGTCTCGGTATGTTCTCTGATAGTGATGCCTCAGTATGCTGTCTGATAGTGCTGTCTCAGTATGTTCTCTGACAATGCTGTCTCAGTATGTTCTCTGATAGTGCTGTCTCAATATTTTCTCTAACTGTACTGTCTCAGTATGTTCTCTAATAGTGCTGTCTCTGTATGTTCTCTGATAGTGCTGTCTCTGAACGTTCTATGATAGTGTTGTCTCAATATGTTCTCTAACAGTGCTGTCTTAGTATGTTCTCTTACAGTGTTGTCTCAGTATGTTCTCTGATAGTGATGTTTCAGTATGCTGTCTGATAGTGCTGTCTCAGTATGTTCTCTGACAATGCTATCTCAGTATGTTCTCTGATAGTGCTGTCTCAATATTTTCTCTAACTGTGCTATCTCAGTATGTTCTCTAATAGTGCTGTCTCTGTATGTTCTCTGATAGTGCTATCTCTGAATGTTCTATGATAGTGTTGTCTCAATAAATTCTCTGACAATGCTGTCTCAATATGTTCTCTAACAGTGCTGTCTTAGTATGTTCTCTGACAGTGCTGTCTCAGTATGTTCTCTGACAGTGTTGTCTCAGTATGTTCTCTGATAGTGATGTTTCAGTATGCTGTCTGATAGTGCTGTCTCAGTATGTTCTCTGACAGTGCTATCTCAGTATGACCTCTTATAGTGTTGTCTCTGTATGTTCTCTGATAGTACTGTCTCAGTACACTGTCTGATAGTGTTGTCTCAGTATATTCTCTGATAGTGCTGTCTCAATATGTTCTCTAATAATGCTGTCTCAGTATGTTCTTTGACAGTGCTGTCTCTATTTATAGAACCTCTACAAGGCAGTCACTCTCCTGCCTCAGTTTGGAGAGACAACGTGTTCAGTTCATATGTAGAAACAATGAAGATACTACGCTTCCTTCAAGAGTGTCTATGATCATCTAAATACCATCATTTCACAAATGTTTAGGTCAGTATGACCATAGATATTGGGCTTCCTTCAAGAGTGTCTATGATCATCTAAATACCATCATTTCACAAATGGTTAGGTCAGTATGACCATAGATATTGTGCTTCCTTCAAGGGTGTCTATGATCATCTAAATACCATCATTTCACAAATGGTTAGGTCAGTATGACCATAGATATTGTGCTTCCTTCAAGAGTGTCTATGATCATCTAAATACCATCATTTCACAAATGGTTAGGTCAGTATGACCATAGATATTGGGCTTCCTTCAAGTGTGTCTATGATCATCTAAATACCATCATTTCACAAATGTTTAGGTCAGTATGACCATAGATATTTGGCTTCCTTCAAGAGTGTCTATGATCATCTAAATACCATCATTTCACAAATGTTTAGGTCAGTATGACCATAGATATTGGGCTTCCTTCAAGAGTGTCTATGATCATCTAAATACCATCATTTCACAAATGGTTAGGTCAGTATGACCATAGATATTGTGCTTCCTTCAAGGGTGTCTATGATCATCTAAATACCATCATTTCACAAATGGTTAGGTCAGTATGACCATAGATATTGTGCTTCCTTCAAGAGTGTCTATGATCATCTAAATACCATCATTTCACAAATGGTTAGGTCAGTATGACCATAGATATTGGGCTTCCTTCAAGTGTGTCTATGATCATCTAAATACCATCATTTCACAAATGTTTAGGTCAGTATGACCATAGATATTTGGCTTCCTTCAAGAGTGTCTATGATCATCTAAATACCATCATTTCACAAATGTTTAGGTCAGTATGACCATAGATATTGGGCTTCCTTCAAGTGTGTCTATGATCATCTAAATACCATCATTTCACAAATGGTTAGGTCAGTATGACCATAAATATTGGGCTTCCTTCAAGTGTGTCTATGATCATCTAAATACCATCATTTCACAAATGGTTAGGTCAGTATGACCATAGATATTGGGCTTCCTTCAAGAGTGTCTATGATCATCTAAATACCATCATTTCACAAATGGTTAGGTCAGTATGACCATAGATATTGGGCTTCCTTCAAGAGTGTCTATGATCATCTAAATACCATCATTTCACAAATGGTTAGGTCAGTATGACCATAGATATTGGGCTTCCTTCAAGAGTGTCTATGATCATCTAAATACCATCATTTCACAAATGGTTAGGTCAGTATGACCATAGATATTTGGCTTCCTTCAAGAGTGTCTATGATCATCTAAATACCATCATTTCACAAATGGTTAGGTCAGTATGACCATAGATATTGGGCTTCCTTCAAGAGTGTCTATGATCATCTAAATACCATCATTTCACAAATGGTTAGGTCAGTATGACCATAGATATTGGGCTTCCTTCAAGTGTGTCTATGATCATCTAAATACCATCATTTCACAAATGTTTAGGTCAGTATGACCATAGATATTGGGCTTCCTTCAAGAGTGTCTATGATCATCTAAATACCATCATTTCACAAATGTTTAGGTCAGTATGACCATAAATATTGGGCTTCCTTCAATTGTGTCTATGATCATCTAAATACCATCATTTCACAAATGGTTAGGTCAGTATGACCATAGATATTGGGCTTCCTTCAAGAGTGTCTATGATCATCTAAATACCATCATTTCACAAATGGTTAGGTCAGTATGACCATAGATATTGGGCTTCCTTCAAGTATGTCTATGATCATCTAAATACCATCATTTCACAAATGTTTAGGTCAGTATGACCATAGATATTGGGCTTCCTTCAAGAGTGTCTATGATCATCTAAATACCATCATTTCACAAATGTTTAGGCCAGTATGATCATAGATATTGGGCTTCCTTCAAGTATGTCTATGATCATCTAAATACCATCATTTCACAAATGTTTAGGTCAGTATGACCATAGATATTGGGCTTCCTTCAAGTGTGTCTATGATCATCTAAATACCATCATTTCACAAATGGTTAGGTCAGTATGACCATAGATATTTGGCTTCCTTCAAGAGTGTCTATGATCATTTAAATACCATCATTTCACAAATGTTTAGGTCAGTATGACCACAGATATTTGGCTTCCTTCAAGAGTGTCTATGATCATCTAAATACCATCATTTCACAAATGGTTAGGTCAGTATGACCATAGATATTTGGCTTCCTTCAAGTGTGTCTATGATCATCTAAATACCATCATTTCACAAATGTTTAGGTCAGTATGACCATAGATATTGGGCTTCCTTCAAGAGTGTCTATGATCATCTAAATACCATCATTTCACAAATGGTTAGGTCAGTATGACCATAGATATTGGGCTTCCTTCAAGAGTGTCTATGATCATCTAAATACCATCATTTCACAAATGTTTAGGTCAGTATGACCATAGATATTGGGCTTCCTTCAAGGGTGTCTATGATCATCTAAATACCATCATTTCACAAATGTTTAGGTCAGTATGACCATAGATATTGGGCTTCCTTCAAGTGTGTCTCAACCAAATACCTTGATTTCATCATTTGTCAGACAGTATGAACAAAGATATTGTGCTTCCTAGTTAGATTATCCTAGGAGACAGAACTAGATATCAAATATCCTACGAGACAGAACTAGATATCAAATAGCCTAGGAGACAGAACTAGATATCAAATAGCCAAGGAGACAGAACTAGATATCAAATAGCCTATGAGGCAGAACTAGATATCAAATAGCCTAGGAGACAGAACTAGATATCAAATAGCCTAGGAGACAGAACTAGATATCAAATAGCCTAGGAGACAGAACTAGATATCAAATAGCCTAGGAGGCAGAACTAGATATCAAATAGCCTAGGAGGCAGAACTAGATATCAAATAGCCTAGGAGGCAGAACTAGATATCAAATATCCTAGGAGGCAGAACTAAATATCAAATAGCCTAGGAGACAGAACTAGATATCAAATAGCCTAGGAGACAGAACTAGATATCAAATAGCCTAGGAGGCAGAACTAAATATCAAATAGCCTAGGAGACAGAACTAGATATCAAATAGCCTAGGAGACAGAACAAGATATCAAATAGCCTAGGAGACAGAACTAGATATCAAATAGCCCAGGAGACAAAACTAGATATCAAATAGCCTAGGAGACAGAACTAGATATCAAATAGCCTAGGAGACAGAACAAGATATCAAATAGTCTAGGAGACAGAACTAGATATCAAATAGCCTAGGAGACAGAACTAGATATCAAATAGCCTAGGAGACAGAACTAGATATCAAATTGCCTAGGAGACGGAACTAGATATCAAATAGCCTAGGAGACAGAACTAGATATCAAATATCCTAGGAGACAGAACTAGATATCAAATTGCCTAGGAGACGGAACTAGATATCAAATATCCTAGGAGACAGAACTAGATATCAAATAGCCTAGGAGACAGAACTAGATATCAAATAGCCTAGGAGACAGAACTAAATATCAAATAGCCTAGGAGACAAAACTAGATATCAAATAGCCTAGGAGACAGAACTAGATATCAAATAGCCTAGGAGGCAGAACTAAATATCAAATAGCCTAGGATACACCTACAGCACAATGATCCGGTGCTACAGAGATAAGACTTCCAATTATCAAATAGCCTAGGATACACCTACAGCACAATGATCCGGTGCTACAGAGATAAGACTTCCAATTATCAAATAGCCTAGGATACACCTACAGCACAATGATCCGGTGCTACAGAGATAAGACTTCCAATTATCAAATAAAAAGGCTGACATTTGAACTCTTGAATTAACCTCACTCCTGAGATTAGGGAATGCCAGGAACAGCTCAAATTTAGTACTTTTCTTTTCCAAAGAAAATATTATACCTGATACTGGTATAGTTTTATTTATTTTTGACATGAATTCCCAAAATGCATTGCTAAACACATCCCTGAGTGAATTCTCCAGTAGTGAAATAGTCTGTGGAATGCTGGCAGATGATCACAGCACATGGATCAGTAAGAATGAATAACATGTGAACAAGAAATGAAGTAGCAGCTAGAAGGAGACAGAATAGAGATGAAACATGACACTGATATGGTCATGATGCTCTTTGACATACCATTGCTGGCCAATCAGCCATGAGAGAAGCTGCTTCAGTACCAGCCACTTGATACTGAAGATCAACATCTGATTGTTTCCAACTTTCTATGAAGATGTAAAGGCCCTATATATGTTGTATAGAATAACTTGCACAATTTGTATATCTCAACACACACACACACAACCCAGCTTACCACATTTGTGTCTTGCCAATGCCAGGAGCTCCACACAACTCTGTCACCTTGCAGAGAGGCACTCCCCCTCCCATCAAATCATCTAAGCTCTGACACAATGTCACAATGGGCCTCAGCTCCTACACATTGAAATTCATTAAACAAAGTTTTTATACATGGATGTCTATATACAGACTAGAACATTTTATACATGGATGTCTATATACAGACTAGAACATTTTATACATGGATGTCTAAATACAGACTAGAACATTTTATACATAGATGTCTATATACAGGCTAGAACATTTTATACATGGATGTCTATCTACAGACTAGAACAATTTATACATAGATGTCTATATACAGACTAGAACATTTTATACATGGATGTCTATATACAGACTAGAACATTTTATACATGGATGTCTGTCTACAGACTAGAATATTTTATATATATATAGATGTACAGCAACAAACTAGAACATTTTATACATGGATGTCTATCTACAGACTAGAACATTTTATACATGGATGTCTGTCTACAGACTAGAACATTTTATACATGGATGTCTGTCTACAGACTAGAATATTTTATACATGGATGTCTGTCTACAGACTAGAACATTTTATACATGGATGTCTGTCTACAGACTAGAATATTTTATACATGGATGTCTATCTACAGACTAGAACATTTTATACATGGATGTCTATCTACAGACTAGAACATTTTATACATGGATGTCTGTCTACAGACTAGAATATTTTATATATATAGATGTACAGCAACAAACTAGAACATTTTATACATGGATGTCTGTCTACAGACTAGAACATTTTATACATGGATGTCTGTCTACAGACTAGAACATTTTATACATGGATGTCTGTCTACACACTAGAATATGTTATACATGAATGTCTGTCTACAGACTAGAATATTTTATACATGAATGTCTGTCTACAGACTAGAATATTTTATACATGAATGTTTGTCTACAGACTAGAATATTTTATACATGAATGTTTGTCTACAGACTAGAATATTTTATACATGAATGTCTGTCTACGGACTAGAATATTTTATACATGAATGTCTGTCTACAGACTAGAATATTTTATATATATAGATGTACAGCAACAAACCAGAACATTTTATACATGGATGTCTGTCTACAGACTAGAACATTTTATACATGGATGTCTGTCTACAGACTAGAACATTTTATACATAGATATTTGTCTAGAGACTAGAATATTTTATATATATAGATGTACAGCAACAAACTAAAACATTTTATACATGAATGTCTGTCTACAGACTAAAACATTTTATACATGAATGTCTGTCTACAAACTAGAATATTTTATACATGAATGTCTGTCTACAGACTAAAACATTTTATACATGAATGTTTGTCTACAGACTAGAATATTTTATACATGAATGTCTGTCTACGGACTAGAATATTTTATTCATGAATGTCTGTCTACAGACTAGAATATTTTATACATGAATGTCTGTCTACAGACTAGAATATTTTATATATATAGATGTACAGCAATAAACTAGAACATTTTATACATGGATGTCTGTCTACAGACTAGAACATTTTATACATGGATGTCTGTCTACAGACTAGAACATTTTATACATAGATATCTGTCTACAGACTAGAATATTTTATACATGAATGTCTGTCTACAGACTAAAACATTTTATACATGAATGTCTGTCTACAAACTAGAATATTTTATACATGAATGTCTGTCTACAGACTAAAACATTTTATACATGAATGTTTGTCTACAGACTAGAATATTTTATACATGAATGTCTGTCTACGGACTAGAATATTTTATTCATGAATGTCTGTTTACAGACTAGAATATTTTATACATGAATGTCTGTCTACAGACTAGAATATTTTATATATGAATGTCTGTTTACAGACTAGAATATTTTATATATATAGATGTGCAGCAACAGATTCATCATAATCATCATTTAATGCCATCTCCACATCAAAGGTTGGCTACCATGGCACGCCATTCCACTCTGTCTCTTGCTTTCTTTGATGGTGCAGATTGTCATAGGTTGACTTGTCCATCTTTTGATGTTACTCGTCCATATTAGTCTTGGTCTGCCTCTGCCTCTTTTACCTTGTATTTTCCCTACCAATATTACTTTTAGTAGGCTGTTTTGTCTTTTAAAATGCTCCAAAAATTTCATTTGTCTTGTTCTAATTGTTTTTAGTAGTTCTCTTTTTATTTTTAGTTGTTTTAAAACTTCATCATTTGTTTTCTTTTCTTTCTGTCCAATTCTACCTATTCTTCTATAAATCCACATTTCAAAGGCTTCAATTTTCTATTCTGTTTTCTTGTTTAATGTCCATGTTTCTGCACCATACAGGAATATTGAGAAGATGTAACATTTTGCTATTCTTAGTTTTAGCCCTGGTGTTATTTGTTTTGATGTTATTATACTTTTTCATGGCATTAAAATTACTTTTTGCCATTCCTATTCTTTTGTTTATTTCAGTTTTGCATTTTCCATCATTGGTTATAGTATGTCCCAGGTAGTTGTAGCTCTGGACTGTCTCCAGATTTATTCCCTCAACTGTGATATTTAATTGATGTCTTGAGAATTTTATTTGTTTATGATCATAGTTTTAGTATTTTTTGATATTCATATCTAGTCCATATTTTTTGCTTGTCATGTTTATTACTAGATGTATAGCTACAGACTAGAACATTTTATATCTAGATGAATAGCTACAAACTAGAACATTTTATATTTAGATGTATAGCTACAGACTAGAACATTTTATATCTAGATGTATAGCTACAGACTAGAACATTTTATATTTAGATGTATAGCTGCAGACTAGAACATTTTATATTTAGATGTATAGGTACAGAGTAGAACATTTTATATCTAGATGTCTAGCTACAGACTAGAAAATTTTATATCTAGATGTATAGCTACAGACTAGAACATGTTATATTTAGATGTATAGCTGCAGACTAGAACATTTTATGCATGGATGTCTGTCTACAGACTAGAACATTTTATACATGGATGTCTGTCTACAGACTAGAACATTTTATACATAGATATCTGTCTACAGACTAGAATATTTTATATATATAGATGTACAGCAACAAACTAAAACATTTTATACATGAATGTCTGTCTACAAACTAGAACATTTTATACATGAATGTCTGTCTACAGACTAGAATATTTTATACATAGATGTCTGTCTACAGACTAGAATATTTTATATATATATAGATGTACAGCAACAAACTAGAACATTTTATACATGGATGTCTGTCTACAGACTAGAATATTTTATACATGAATGTCTGTCTACAGACTAGAATATTTTATATATGAATGTCTGTCTACAGACTAGAATATTTTATATATGAATGTCTGTTTACAGACTAGAATATTTTATATATATAGATGTGCAGCAACAGATTCATCATCATCATCATTGAATGCCATCTCCACATCAAAGGATGTCTAGCTACAGACTAGAACATTTTATATCTAGATGTATAGCTACAGACTAGAACATTTTATATTTAGATGTATAGCTGCAGACTAGAACATTTTATATCTAGATGTATAGCTACAGACTAGAACATTTTATATCTAGATGTATAGCTACAGACTAGAACATTTTATATTTAGATGTATAGCTGCAGACTAGAACATTTTATATCTAGATGTATAGCTACAGACTAGAACATTTTATATCTAGATGTATAGCTGCAGACTAGAACATTTTATATCTAGATGTCTAGCTACAGACTAGAACATTTTATATCTAGATGTATAGCTACAGACTAGAACATTTTATATTTAGATGTATAGCTGCAGACTAGAACATTTTATATCTAGATGTATAGCTACAGACTAGAACATTTTATATCTAGATGTATAGCTGCAGACTAGAACATTTTATATCTAGATGTCTAGCTACAGACTAGAACATTTTATATCTAGATGTATAGCTACAGACTAGAAAATTTTATATATAGATGTATAGCTACAGACTAGGTTCTCTGTGTGGACGGTGATGTGTTTTTGTGTTGCAACCGGTACCGTGAGCAGGTTTGGGTTAGTTCACCAAAAAGGGATTGAGTAGGTTAGTTGGTGTGTGGTCGCTGTGTGGAACAGACCTTATTCCAGGAGCAGTGATAAGTAGAAGTGTCTTAGAGTAGTTGATAAGATAGTTGTGAAAGTTAGCAGCCCCAACCATGTAGTGATAGTCAGTGAGAGAGTCTCACAACGTAGACTTCATCAGAAATAGGAAATTAGAGTGTAGTTGTGCAAGTTAGTAGCAACAAACAATCTAGTGTCAATCCGCGAGTAGTCTCACCACGTTTAGTCTTCATCAGAAGGGTGAAGATAGAATGTAGTTGTGCAAGTTAGCAGCAACGAACAATTTAGTGACAAGTCGTGAGTTCGTCTCACAACATTAGAAGGTAGTGGTGCAGTTTAGCAGCGACAACCATTCAAATGACAGTAGAAGTCAATAGGTCAGGCTTTGTGTAGGAGGAGCATGACGTTATAGTGGGGTGTGCAGGCAGTGACACCGAGCAATGTAAGTGTAGAAGTCAATCAGACAGGCTTTGTGTAGGAGGAGCATGACGTTATAGTGGGGTGTGCAGGCAGTGACACCGAGCAATGTAAGTGTAGAAGTCAATCAGACAGGCTTTGTGTAGGAGGAGCATGACGTTATAGTGGGGTGTGCAGGCAGTGACACCGAGCAATGTAAGTGTAGAAGTCAATCAGACAGGCTTTGTGTAGGAGGAGCATGACGTTATAGTGGGGTGTGCAGGCAGTGACACCGAGCAATGTAAGTGTAGAAGTCAATCAGACAGGCTTTGTGTAGGAGGAGCATGACGTTATAGTGGGGTGTGCAGGCAGCGACACCGAGCAATGTAAGTGTAGAAGTCAATCAGTCAGGCTTTGTGTAGGAGCATGATGTTATAGTGGGGTGTGCAGGCAGTGACACCGAGCAATGTAAGTGGCGCTGAGCGATCCAAATTCGCAGAGTTCCGATCAACCAAGAAAGGGCTCGATACGGAGTACGACGCTCCAGCAGACAACGTTAGAGATGAGGTTGAGCCAGACCGACATCGCCAGCTTCGTGATTAGCAATATGGCTGCTAATGGGTGCTAGGGGAGGAATTCCTAAACAACTATTTATTAGAGGAAGGTAGGCGAGGCCAGAGTGCGTGAGAGAGTGCTACAGTATACTTCTGTGATCACACAGGGGGATGCCTCAAGGTTAGCAGGCAATGTGTGAGAGGCTGCTAACAAACATTGTCATTGTGATTGTGAACGTGTTGTGTGAGGTGGACTTTTGGGAATAAAATCTCAGGTGTGTTATTTTTACCTGGTGTTCAGTGAATGCTTTATCGATCACTAGCTGTAATTGTCTGTGCCTAGCTAAGAACGACCCCTGGAAGGGGCCAGCACGCTGGTCTGCAGATAACCAACAGTCGTAACATGAAACAGTGCGGAGTGCTAAGTTAGGCGATCACCCGGCCAAGGGTGCCACACAAGGGCAGAGTTCCAACGAGGCGACAGTCCCGAGCAGTAACCAGCAATCATAGGCCAAGGTCGACTCGACTTATCAATCAACACGGGTCATCAAGACGCAAGTCGTCGCGACACGTTGGCCTTGATACAGTGAAGGGATGTCCCTGTCAAGTCATCAAGGCAGTTAGGGGAGGTCTGCTGGTCGATAAGATCTGTGAAAAGGGCTGCTATACCCCCCCTTTTGCACAGACTCCTTAGACACGATGTCATCATGTGACTCCACCGCCCCTTTATGCACAAACTCCTTAGACACGATGTCATCATGTGACTCCACCCCCCCCCTAATTGCACAGACTCCTTAGACACGATGTCATCATGTGACCCCACACCCCTCCCCCTTATGCACAGACTCCTTAGACAAGATGTCATCATGTGACCCCACACCCCTCCCTTTATGCACAGACTCCTTAGACAAGATGTCATCATGTGACCCCACACCCCTCCCTTTATGCACAGAAGATGTCATCATGTGACCCCACACCCCTCCCTTTATGCACAGACTCCTTAGACAAGATGTCATGATGTGACCCCACACCCCTCCTCCCCTTTATGCACAGACTCCTTAGACATGATGTCATCATGTGACCCCACACCCCTCCTCCCCTTTATGCACAGACTCCTTAGACAAGATGTCGTCATGTGACTCCATCCCCCCTCCCCCAATGCACAGACTCCTTAGACAAGATGTCATCATGTGACTCCACTACTCCACACTTACCTGCTCCTCTTGTAGAAGATCAAAGGCAGATTTTGAAATGGGTAGAATTTGTTTCCTGGTCTGGGCATGAACATCTTCAAATAACGTCTTGAACACATCCAGGGCTTCAGATGGAGTTATGTTTGCATCTGAAGCACACAATGAACAACTGAATGAGACCAAAGATCTAAAACACACAATGAACAACTGAATGAGACCAAAGATCTGAAACACACAATGAACAACTGAATGAGACCAAAGATCTGAAACACACAATGAGCAGCTGAATGAGACCAAAGATCTGAAACACACAATGAACAACTGAATGAGACCAAAGATCTGAAACACACAATGAGCAGCTGAATGAGACCAAAGATCTGAAACACACAATAAGCAGCTGAATGAGACCAAAGATCTAAAGCACACAATAAGCAGCTGAATGAGACCAAAGATCTGAAACACACAATAAGCAGCTGAATGAGACCAAAGATCTAAAACACACAATGAACAACTGAATGAGACCAAAGATCTAAAACACACAATGAACAACTGAATGAGACCAAAGATCTAAAACACACAATGAACAACTGAATGAGACCAAAGATCTGAAACACACAATAAGCAGCTGAATGAGACCAAAGATCTGAAACACACAATAAGCAGCTGAATGAGACCAAAGATCTGAAACACACAATAAGCAGCTGAATGAGACCAAAGATCTGAAACACACAATGAACAACTGAATGAGACCAAAGATCTGAAACACACAATGAACAACTGAATGAGACCAAAGATCTGAAACACACAATAAGCAGCTGAATGAGACCAAAGATCTGAAACACACAATGAACAACTGAATGAGACCAAAGATCTGAAACACACAATGAGCAACTGAATGAAACCAAAGATCTGAAACACACAATGAACAACTGAATGAGACCAAAGATCTAAAACACACAATAAGCAGCTGAATGAGACCAAAGATCTGAACCACACAATGAACAACTGAATGAGACCAAAGATCTGAAACACACAATGAACAACTGAATGAGACCAAAGATCTGAAACACACAATGAACAACTGAATGAGACCAAAGATCTAAAACACACAATGAACAACTGAATGAGACCAAAGATCTGAAACACACAATGAACAACTGAATCTCTCTCTCTTTCTGCAATCAAGATTCAATCAGAGTAGGATTCCAGACATCCTCATGAAGTCAGCTGTCTGTTTAAGTGATTCGATTGCCCCATATAGTTAGCAACTGACAAAGATCTCAAACGATCTTATTCTCTTACAAGATCCCAATCAACAATGAAAAAAATATTTATATTCCAAAACTTATTTATGATAACCTATGTGACATCAAGAACAGAACAATGAAGACACCACTACTACAGAGAATAAGATTGTACACCAATGATGACGGACTTGATCTCACTGTGGTCTTTGTAGTCCATGAGTAATGCCAGCAGGTTCACTGTGAAATCTTTCTCAAACAGCTCGCATTGAAAACAAGGTAAACCTAAGAACTGCAATGACAAATCACAAGGTGAACCTAAGAACTGCAATAACACATCACAAGGTGAACCTAAGAACTGCAATGACAAATCACAAGGTGAACCTAAGAACTGCAATAACACATCACAAGGTGAACCTAAGAACTGCAATGACAAATCACAAGGTGAACCTAAGAAATGCAATTACAAATCACAAGGTGAACCTAAGAACTGCAATGGCACATCACCTAAGAACTGCAATGACAAATTACAAGGTGAACCTAAGAACTGCAATGACACATCACCTAAGAACTGCAATGACAAATTACAAGGTGAACCTAAGAACTGCAATGACACATCACAAGGTGAACCTAAGAACTGCAATGACACATCACCTAAGAACTGCAATGACAAATCACAAGGTGAACCTAAGAACTGCAATGGCACATCACCTAAGAACTGCAATGACAAATCACAAGGTGAACCTAAGAACTGCAATGGCACATCACCTAAGAACTGCAATGACAAATCACAAGGTGAACCTAAGAACTGCAATGACACATCACAAGGTGAACCTAAGAACTGCAGTGACACATCACAAGGTGAACCTAAGAACTGCAATGACACATCACAAGGTGAATCTAAGAACTGCAATAAAACATCACAAGGTGAACCTAAGAACTGCAATGACAAATCACAAGGTGAACCTAAGAACTGCAATGGCACATCACCTAAGAACTGCAATGACAAATTACAAGGTGAACCTAAGAACTGCAATGACACATCACCTAAGAACTGCAATGACAAATCACAAGGTGAACCTAAGAACTGCAATGACACATCACCTAAGAACTGCAATGACAAATCACAAGGTGAACCTAAGAACTGCAATGACACATCACAAGGTGAACCTAAGAACTGCAATGACACATCACCTAAGAACTGCAATGACAAATCACAAGGTGAACCTAAGAACTGCAATGGCACATCACCTAAGAACTGCAATGACAAATCACAAGGTGAACCTAAGAACTGCAATGGCACATCACCTAAGAACTGCAATGACAAATCACAAGGTGAACCTAAGAACTGCAATGACACATCACAAGGTGAACCTAAGAACTGCAGTGACACATCACAAGGTGAACCTAAGAACTGCAATGACACATCACAAGGTGAATCTAAGAACTGCAATAAAACATCACAAGGAGAACCTAAGAACTGCAATGACAAATCGCAAGGTGAACCTAAGAACTGCAATGACAAATCGCAAGGTGAACCTAAGAACTGCAATGACAAATTACAAGGTGAACCTAAGAACTGCAATGACAAATCACAAGGTGAACCTAAGAAATGCAATGACACATCACAAGGTGAACCTAAGAACTGCAATGACAAATCACAAGGTGAACCTAAGAACTGCAATGACACATAACAAGGTGAACCTAAGAACTGCAATGACAAAACACAAGGTGAACCTAAGAACTGCAATGACACATCGCAAGGTGAACCTAAGAAGTGCAGTGACACATCACAAGGTGAATCTAAGAACTGCAATAAAACATCACAAGGAGAACCTAAGAACTGCAATGACAAATCGCAAGGTGAACCTAAGAACTGCAATGACAAATCGCAAGGTGAACCTAAGAACTGCAATGACAAATTACAAGGTGAACCTAAGAACTGCAATGACAAATCACAAGGTGAACCTAAGAACTGCAATGACACATCACAAGGTGAACCTAAGAACTGCAATGACAAATCACAAGGTGAACCTAAGAACTGCAATGACACATCACAAGGTGAACCTAAGAACTGCAATGACAAATCACAAGGTGAACCTAAGAACTGCAATGACACATCGCAAGGTGAACCTAAGAAGTGCAGTGACACATCACAAGGTGAACCTAAGAACTGCAATGACAAATCACAAGGTGAACCTAAGAACTGCAATGACACATCACAAGATGAACCTAAGAACTGCAATGACACATCACAAGGTGAATCTAAGAACTGCAATGACACATCACAAGGTGAACCTAAGAACTGCAATGACAAATTACAAGGTGAACCTAAGAACTGCAATGACAAATCACAAGGAGAACCTAAGAACTGCAATAACACATCACAAGGTGAACCTAAGAACTGCAATGACACATCACAAGGTGAACCTAAGAACTGCAATGACACATCACAAGGTGAACCTAAGAACTGCAATGACACATCACAAGGTGAACCTAAGAAGTGCAATGACACATCACAAGGTGAACCTAAGAACTGCAATGAAACATCACAAGGTGAACCTAAGAACTGCAATGACACATCACAAGGTGCCCCTAAGAACTGCAATGACACATCACAAGGTGAACCTAAGAAATGCAATGACACATCACAGGGTGAACCTAAGAACTGCAATGACACATCACAAGGTGAACATAAGAACTGCAATGACACATCACAAGGTGAACCTAAGAACTGCAATGACAAATCACAAGGTGAACCTAAGAACTGCAATGACAAATCACAAGGTGAACCTAAGAACTGCAATGACAAATCACAAGGTGAACCTAAGAACTGCAATGACACATCACAAGGTGAACCTAAGAACTGCAATGACACATCACAAGGTGAACCTAAGAAGTGCAATGACACATCACAAGGTGAACCTAAGAACTGCAATGAGACATCACAAGGTGAACCTAAGAACTGCAATGACACATCACAAGGTGAACCTAAGAACTGCAATGACAAATCACAAGGGGAACCTAAGAACTGCAATGACAAATCACAAGGTGAACCTAAGAACTGCAATGACAAATCACAAGGTGAACCTAAGAACTGCAATGACACATCACAAGGTGAACCTAAGAACTGCAATAACATCTGCTACACCTAGGAGTCAAAGGACTAGGATAGACATAATATTACACTTCAAGCCAAACTTTACAGTTAATCTGTATATCCCATAATATTTGCCTGCAAAACCCAGACTGTTTGCAGATGTCCCATCAGAATCACTTCTCATATACCTGTGGAGACTGTTGAAGATGAAGTGGCAGGAAATCCAAATGTCTGGCTTGACAAGCCAAAACTTTCCTGCTATGTAGATCAAGTCTGAAGTGGTTTGACATGCAGGAGCAACATTTACCAAAGTAACTATTTTATGATAACTCAATCTGGACCAACATTTACCAAGGTAACTATTTTATGATAACTCAGTCTGGAGCAACATTTACCAAGGTAACTATTTTATGATAACTCAATCTGGACCAACATTTACCAAGGTAACTATTTTATGATAACTCAATCTGGACCAACATTTACCAAGGTAACTATTTTATGATAACTCAGTCAAGGGTATACTGGTGTAAATAATCATGCAATAATCCTACCAAAAACTGTTGTATGTAATCATCCATTAATCCTACCAAAAACTAGTGTATATAATCCCCCATTAATATTAAATAAAATATGGTCCACTTAATCATCCACTTAATCCTACCAAAAATTGGTGTATATAATCATCCATTAATCCCATTACAAAAACTGGTGTCTATCTACTTATTGTCCTTTAGAGCCTAAGACGTCACATAAGGCAGAATTTCTAGATTCTTATAGTCCGACAAACTTTGCTATTAAGTGCCAGATTTGCATAGGACCTGAATTGTATCTCACTACATGTCCCAGTCCTGGGTACTTCAGCAAGGAAGCTGATGCGTGCTGTTGTTGCCTCTTGGCCCAGTGTTCTTTTTAGTGTTCCCCTAGGTTGACCTTATTTTCTGTTATCCTCTGATACCCATTTCAGGGCCTGCTTTGAGATTCTTTTGTTGCCTCTTTTTTCATCACATGGCTAATATATGACCACCTTCTTCTCCTGATTATAGATAAATGCTTTGTCATTTCTCGTTTCCGGTTGTTTCCAAAATGGAGGAATTATTTTTCTCCGGCTTGGTATAGAACCGTTGATCAGAGGTTTAACAAGCCGCTATCGTAAAAACGATGTTGTTAATGAAACGTAGACCTGATACAGAATGTGTAAATTAGCAGTAGATAGTAATGATAGTTTTTTCGGCCCTAAAACAACAACAAAAATAGGATTCTGGAATGTGCGAACAATGGCCGCTCCGACGAAACATGCACAGGTCGCGAGCGAGATGGACAGATACGATCTAGATATTTTAGGATTAAGCGAAATGCGCTGGCCTGGAACAGGTAGGAGATCTATTGATAATAAAATAGTAGTTTTTTCTGGAAGGGAAGATGGAAAACACCGTGAAGGAGTAGGCATAATGATGACATACAAAGCTGCAAGAAGTTTATTAGAATGGGAACCGGTAAATAGCCGTCTGATACGAACACGATACAAAACAAAACATGGAAGACTTTCAATTATTCAATGTTATGCGCCTACTAACGAAGCTGATGATGAAGTTAAGGATGATTTTTATAACCAACTGCAACAACTTATAAACAAAATACCAAAACACGATCTTTTAATTGTAATGGGAGACTTCAACGCCAAAGTAGGACAAGATAACGCAGGAGTGGAACATGTGATGGGGAGAGAAGGCTGTAATACAACAAGTCAGAATGGAGAAAGATTAATAGAATTATGTTTAATAGAAAATTTAGTTATAGGTGGGACATTATTTCCACACAAAAATATCCACAAAACAACATGGATATCTCCTGATGATAGAACATCAAATCAAATTGACCACCTATGTATTAAACAACAATTCAGATCATCATTAATAGATGTAAGAGCATACAGAGGTGCTGATGTTAATAGTGACCACAACCTGTGCATTGGGAAAATAAGATTAAAATTTAGAAACCAACAGAAGAGGTCAATTACACATAAAATTGATAGTCATAAACTGAAAGATGAAGCCATAAAGGAAAAGTTTAACATAGAGCTAAGTAATTGTTATTCAGCACTTGGTGAAATAGACTTAGATATCAATGAAATGTGGGACTCACAGAGCAAAATACTAATGACAGCAGCAGAAGCAAGTGCTGGACTGAAGAAAATGGAAAAACGAGCTTGGATCTCAGACACCACATGGAAATACATCAAAGAAAGAAGAGAAGCAAAGAGAGCCATGACTAATGTAAAGACAGATCTTGGAAAGGTTCTGGCAAAAGCAACATACAAAGAATTAGACAACAAAGTGAAAAGTTCGGCAAGAAGAGATACAAGAGCTTATATAGACAACTTGGCAGAGAAAGCAGAGACAGCTGCAATTACAGGAGACAGCAGAACTCTTTATACTGTACAAAAGATGCTGACAAACACCTATACATCCAGTGGAACACCAATTCTAGACAAATCTGGATTAATGCTAACAACAAGCGCAGACATAAAAGCTCGTTGGGCGGAACACTTCAAAGAAATTCTTAACCGTCCACTACCTCACAGTTTAATAGATTTTGAAGCTGAAACACCAGCAGCAGAATTAGATGTAAATTTAGATGACTTCACCTTGAGTGAAATAGAAACCACCTTAAAGCTAATGACCAATAACAAGGCTGCTGGAGAGGATAAGTTAACAGCTGAGATCCTCAAGGCAATTGATAGCCATAATTTAATACATCTCCAAAAAATGTTCAACATCATTTGGAAAACAGAGAAGACGCCTCATAAATGGAAAAAAGGAATCATTGTTAAGATCCCAAAAAAGGGCAATCTTAGAGATTGTAACAACTGGAGAGGCGTGACACTTTTGTCAGTTGCCTCAAAGTTATTCTGTAAAATCATCCTAAATAGAATAAAGGATTCAATAGATACAGTGATGCGTGAAGAACAGGCTGGGTTTAGAAAAGGGAGAAGCTGTCTTGACCACATTTTCACTCTACGACTTATATTGGAGGAACACATTGAAAAGCAAAAACCTTTTGTACTTAACTTCATCGACTTCAAAAAAGCATTTGATAGTATTCATAGAGATTCTTTGTGGAAAATTCTGAAGCAATATGGCTTACCATCAAAAATCATAAATATTATCAAAGACATGTATGATGGTTACACATGTGCAGTTCGAACAGAGGAAGGACTGAGCGAATGTTTCCCAATAGAAACTGGGGTTAAACAAGGATGTATTTTATCGCCCTTGTTATTTGGAATTGTTATGGACTTCATAATGAAGAAATGCTGCACTGGTAATAAAGGCATCGAATGGATACAAGGAGACCATTTGGAGGACCTCGACTTTGCTGATGACATAGTTCTCATCAGCAGTCAGATAAAAACGATGCAGGAAAACACAAATGAACTATCATCAATAGCCAGCAAAATTGGGCTTGAGGTCAATCATGAAAAGACTAAAGTCATGAAAAGTTTAATTCCAACAAGTGACAAAATATACATGGAAAACAAACCAGTAGAAGAGATCGATCACTTTATCTATCTTGGAAGTCACATTGATCGAGAAGGGGATACGAGCAAAGAAATTAGAATCAGACTGGCTAAAGCAGCAATGTCTTTCAGAAGCCTTGAAAAGTTGTGGAAATCAAAACTCATTAGCACAAACACAAAACTTAGGCTATTCAAATCAAATGTACTATCAACCCTTACGTATGCGTGTGAAAGCTGGAAAACAACAAGAGATATAGAAACAAAGTTGAACGCATTCGAAAATAAATGTCTAAGGAAAATACTTGGTATAGAATGGAACGAATTCAAAACAAACGAGGAAATTAGAGAAATCGCCAATCAACCACTAATATCTTCAGTAATAAAGAAAAGACGATGGTCATACGTTGGACATGTGATGAGAAGAGATAATAATCGAATAGCAAAGCAAGCCCTCATATGGGAAACAACAGGTAAAAGAAAAAGAGGAAGACCCAGGGAGACACTGAGAAGAACATTGATGAGAGAGGCAAGAGCAGCAGGAATCGGCTCCCTCAATGAGATAGAACTGCTTGCACAGAACAGAGACAGATGGCGAGATTTGATAAAATATCTTTAAAAGAAAACTGCTAGAACAAAAATTCATATAGGAGAAGGTGTATCTTGGTCTACGCCCTATGGGCCGGTTACGGCTCGAAAGGTCAATAGATAGATTTCTCTTATTTCTCCTCTATTTCACCATAGTTGCATATATATTCCTCCATCAATTAATTTCAGTTCTCCAAACATATTCTTGCCCAGAACAGGGACATATTGGGCGAGATACAAGGTCTGGCACTTGATAACAAAGATTGTCACACATAGACAGTCTACAATTACTAATTTTTTACCATTTTTGTACAATAAATCAATTGGGAATGTTTCAACAAATAAAACAAGGCACTGTCAACAATCACCTGACTTGTTTAATATGTAGAGTGAGATTATACAAAGGAGATCTCATCCAGTGGACAAGTGCTCACAATATCAGCAATAACTTAGGGTATACTGCTGACACAGTTTTAATGAATCAGATAAAGTAGAGAAAATGACAGACACTGGAGTGCTGGAAGGTAACATGAAAGTACTTAGTCCCAGAGCAAAAAGCTGTGCACTTAACTATGGCAGCAGCAAAAATGATGTGACAACTGAACAAACATAATAATTATGTTGACATGTGGATTTAGTCATCTCATAAAAAAAAACATAGATGTCAAATATAATATGTGTGTGTGTGTGTGTGTGTTACACATGGTGGCAACATATGATGATAAGTATAAAAAAGTAAAGTACCCCCGTCATGCCAAGTGGCGTATAGGGAAATATGGTGTTAGTGACCCTATATTTTACAGACCTTCAGCACATGATTTTTGGGGTAATGTGGTCGGTATTACGCCCGTGCTGCTTTACTTTCCCAGAAAAAAATCCGGTACCCATTTAAGGCTGGGTGAACCCGGAAGCCGTCGGTTGGGATCGAACCCTACCCCTTGTCCTTTGTAGTCCAGTTCACTAACCATTGAGCTATCGCGGCTCCCTACATATGATGATAAGTTCTGATAAAAACATTGATGTGAAATATGTGTGTGTGTGTGATACACATGGTGGCAACATATGATGATAAGTTCTGATAAAAACATTGATGTGAAATATGTGTGTGTGTGTGATACACATGGTGGCAACATATGATGATAAGTTCTGATAAAAACATTGGTGTGAAATATGTGTGTATGTGTGTGTGATACACATGGTGGCAACATATGATGATAAGTTCTGATAAAAACATTGATGTGAAATATGTGTGTATGTGTGATACACATGGTGGCAACATATGATGATAAGTTCTGATAAAAACATTGGTGTGAAATATGTGTGTATGTGTGATACACATGGTGGCAACATATGATGATATGTTCTGATAAAAACATTGGTGTGAAATATGTGTGTATGTGTGTGTGTGATACACATTGTGGCAACATATGATGATAAGTTCTGATAAAAACATTGATGTGAAATATGTGTGTATGTGTGTGTGATACACATGGTGGTAACATATGATGATATGTTCTGATAAAAACATTGGTGTGAAATATGTGTGTATGTGTGTGTGTGTGTGTGATACACATTGTGGCAACATATGATGATATGTTCTGATAAAAACATTGGTGTGAAATATGTGTGTATGTGTGTGTGTGTGTGTGATACACATTGTGGCAACATATGATGATACGTTCTGATAAAAACATTGGTGTGAAATATGTGTGTATGTGTGATACACATGGTGGCAACATATGATGATAAGTTCTGATAAAAACATTGATGTGAAATATGTGTGTATGTGTGATACACATGGTGGCAACATATGATGATATGTTCTGATAAAAACATTGGTGTGAAATATGTGTGTATGTGTGTGTGATACACATGGTGGTAACATATGATGATAAGTTCTGATAAAAACATTGATGTGAAATATGTGTGTATGTGTGATACACATGGTGGCAACATATGATGATATGTTCTGATAAAAACATTGGTGTGAAATATGTGTGTATGTGTGTGTGATATACATGGCAACATATGATGAAAAGTTCTGATAAAAACATTGATGTGAAATATGTGTGTGTGTGATACACATTGTGGCAACATATGATGATAAGCTCTGATAAAAGCATTGGTGTGAAATATGTGTGTGTGTGTGTGTAATACACATTGTGGCAACATATGATGATAAGTTCTGATAAAAACATTGATGTGAAATATGTGTGTGTGTGTGTGTGTGTGATACACATGGTGGCAACATATGATGATAAGTTCTGATAAAAACATTGATGTGAAATATGTGTGTGTGTGTGTGTGTGTGTGATACACATGGTGGCAACATATGATGATAAGTTCTGATAAAAACATTGATGAGAAATATGTGTGTGTGTGTGTGTGTGTGATACACATGGTGGCAACATATGATGATAAGTTCTGATAAAAACATTGATGAGAAATATGTGTGTGTGTGTGTGATACACATGGCAACATATGATGATAAGTTCTGATAAAAACATTGATGAGAAATATGTGTGTGTGTATGTGTGATACACATGGTGGCAACATATGATGATATGTTCTGATAAAAACATTGGTGTGAAATATGTGTGTATGTGTGATACACATGGTGGCAACATATGATGATAAGTTCTGATAAAAACATTGGTGTGAAATATGTGTGTATGTGTGATACACATGGTGGCAACATATGATGATATGTTCTGATAAAAACATTGGTGTGAAATATGTGTGTATGTGTGTGTGTGATACACATTGTGGCAACATATGATGATAAGTTCTGATAAAAACATTGATGTGAAATATGTGTGTATGTGTGTGTGATACACATGGTGGTAACATATGATGATATGTTCTGATAAAAGCATTGGTGTGAAATATGTGTGTATGTGTGTGTGTGTGTGTGATACACATTGTGGCAACATATGATGATATGTTCTGATAAAAACATTGGTGTGAAATATGTGTGTATGTGTGTGTGTGTGTGTGATACACATTGTGGCAACATATGATGATACGTTCTGATAAAAACATTGGTGTGAAATATGTGTGTATGTGTGATACACATGGTGGCAACATATGATGATAAGTTCTGATAAAAACATTGATGTGAAATATGTGTGTATGTGTGATACACATGGTGGCAACATATGATGATATGTTCTGATAAAAACATTGGTGTGAAATATGTGTGTATGTGTGTGTGATACACATGGTGGTAACATATGATGATAAGTTCTGATAAAAACATTGATGTGAAATATGTGTGTATGTGTGATACACATGGTGGCAACATATGATGATATGTTCTGATAAAAACATTGGTGTGAAATATGTGTGTGTGATATACATGGCAACATATGATGAAAAGTTCTGATAAAAACATTGATGTGAAATATGTGTGTGTGTGATACACATTGTGGCAACATATGATGATAAGCTCTGATAAAAGCATTGGTGTGAAATATGTGTGTGTGTGTGTGTAATACACATTGTGGCAACATATGATGATAAGTTCTGATAAAAACATTGATGTGAAATATGTGTGTGTGTGTGATACACATGGTGGCAACATTTGATGATAAGTTCTGATAAAAACATTGATGTGAAATATGTGTGTGTGATACACATGGTGGCAACATATGATGATAAGTTCTGATAAAAACATTGATGTGAAATGTGTGTGTGTGTGTGTGTGCATGCGTGTGTGTGATATACACATGGCAACATATGATGAAAAGTTCTGATAAAAACATTGATGTGAAATATGTGTGTGTGTGTGATACACATGGTGGCAACATATGATAAGTTCTGATAAAAACATTGATGTGAAATATGTGTGTATGTGTGATACACATGGTGGCAACATATGATAAGTTCTGATAAAAACATACAATGACATATGGGGATAAGAGTGAGTGAAGGTTGAAAATAAGATTTCAGTTGAAGGTATTCAGAGTTATGAACTGATTTCAACTGAGCTAAGCTTGAGCTTCAAATGGAAGCGGCACACTTTAGAAAACATTTGTACAAGCTGAGAATGAAAGATAAAAGTGTATGATAACTAGCAAATTACCTGAACTGAGTTCTGATGGCTTCATATGAGAGACATCTCCAACACAACTAAGTCCTGCACATAGCAGCTTTGACAGCACAGCAGGATTGAGCGCAAATGTCTTCAGTTCTCTAGACATTGGTCACACGTGAGCTGCTTTTGTTTTATATACTAGGTCAACATGACACTGACTAGCCAACAGTTTCAGCGAGCGTGCAGCAGCTGGCTACACAATGTAGCAGCACAAAAACAATAACAACAATTATCAAGGTGTTTTTATTTTATTTTAGCCAGAACGTCCCCTAGTCAAGTTACAAGACTTAATGCTGCTTTAAACTTCCGTTTGATAAATATTGTCTACACTCTACACTAGTGCAGACCTGGAGATAGCTGCAATGTAGAGGAATAAAACTGAACAAATATATCAAATATGGAGACACATTATTCATACATATACTAGATACATATTATTGCTGGATAACTATATGGGGCAATCAAATAAGAGAGTCTGGAATCCTACTCTGATTGAGACTTGATCACAGAGAGAGAGAAATGTTGGATATAATCAGCGATCAACTATTGCTGTGTGTTTAGACATTTGGACGAGCATGGCCCACCAACAAAACTGTGCATTTGAGGTCTTCATCAGCTCACCATAACTTCTCATGCACTTTGGTTTCTGAGGACCATATTTGTGTTCTAAGGTTATAATATCTATAATATTACATATATAAAAATGATTATCATCATCAAGTACCATGTCTAGTGGTGTAGGTGATCATGTCTCTCCACAACTTTCAATTTTGACAGTTATTTATCTATTTCTGTTGCTGGCCTTTTGCCAAGCCATTTCCTTAAGCTGTCTGATATTTTCTCTCTTTGCTTCCCTCTATCTCTTCCTCCCTCAATTTTCTCAGTTGTTACAATATATTCCAGCTGTTCCCTTCTCATTACATAGCCAAAAATGATGATTGTTTCTTCCTAATATTGGATATTAGTTCTCTTTTTGCTTTGGCCTCTTTCAGAACGTTTTCATTACTCTTCTTAAATGTCCATGGTATTCTCAGTATTCTTCTGTAAAACCACATTTCTACAGCCTCCAGTGTTTTTCTTTTCTGTTGTCCTATTGTCCATGATTCACATCCATATGTTAAGATTGGCTTTTATAAAATCAGATATTTAGCGGTAAAGCTGGTAGCAGGAGCAAGTAGTGGAATGTAACGTACACTCCTACAAGGTATGGTGACAGCTTCACAAAAAATTTACACAACAAAATAGTGATGTTTCGGCCTACATGCAACCATCCTCAGAAAACGAGAACAACATAAATGAACAACAGACTAAAGTAAACACTACTATATCTAGGATGAGCGGGATAAGTAAAACAAGAAGAAATAAACAGAGGGATAAGAGATGAAATGATGGAACGAAAGAGAGATGTGCTACATGTCAGAGGATTAAAATGGATAAAATGTGAAGTCAATTGCAGGAAGCTGGGAAGGGGTATGTGCGATTGGGTGAGATAATCGGGTGCAGAAAGAGGTGCAGTCAAGTGTGCCATATGTAATCACTACAGATAGAAAGTAAATATAGAGTGAGACAAGCAATCAAAACCAGACATTACTCAAGATAACCTAGTGATAAATAAGGCATAATAAGAGAATTATCAAGGACTGGTGGTGCAGGGTGATATAATTATATAGACCCTGAATATCGTCTGGGGAGATCATGTCAGGGTGTGGAGGCCAAAACAGGAGAAGGGGCAGGAAGAAAGGGTGGGGGGGAGAGAGAGAGGAAGAAAGGGGGAGGGGGGAGAGAGAGGGGTAATAGATTACCCATGAGAAAAGGATACATTGATGTCCCATGGGGTGAGGCAACCTATATAGGTGATCAGACGATTCTCTAAATTGAATCGGCTTCTGCTGTCAGAAGAACATGACAACAGGCTAGTAACTTGAACATCCGCCTTACCCTGATGGATCTAAAGAGTTGAAGTGGAATGCTATTGGGGTACCTACATCTTGAGTGATGTCATACAGATGTCCCGGCATCTGTCACAAAGACGGCATCCTGATTCACCTATGTAGGTCATCTTACATCGCTTACATATGATGGCATAGATAATGTTGCACGATGTACAGGTGAACCCCTCACTGATCTCAAAGAGACCATTAGGGAAGAGAACCTCATCTGTCTGGAGGATATGGTTGCAAAGTTTGACATGGATTGTGATTGTAACGGATAGTGCCCTGATGGCTGAGGAGGGAGGCAGGAAGGCGACTCCTGACAAGCATGTCACGAAGGTTGCGATCACACTTAGAGGCAACTAATGGGTGGGTCAGGAAAGAATAGACGGGTAGTGGAGTCGGAGCAGAAAATGGGGAGGTAGCAGTGAATAATTCTGTTCACTGTGTAGAGGTGGGGGTGAAGGGTGAGAGCATGTGCTATCCTGTCAGAGGGGGTGAGTGCAGCCTGGCATGAGATGAGGAGAACCTGTTTGAGAGCAGGTAGAAAAGCTGATTCAGGATAGAGACGTCAGCGGAAGAAGTCAGGTGGGCATTATGTAGGAGTTCTACATCACCATGGCAAAGGCGACGAGGCCTGAGTAATTGTGAAAAGGGAAGAGAGTTCTTGCAGGATGTCAAACATGACATTAGAACATTTTTTTATATTTGATATTATCTAACACAGGATCATTTGATATTATCTAACACAGGATCATTTGATATTATCTAATACAGGATCATTTGATATTATCAAACACAGGATCATTTGATATTATCTAACACAGGATCATTTGATATTATCTAACACAGGATCATTTGATATTATCTAATACAGGATCATTTGATATTATCTAACACAGGATCATTTGATATTATCAAACACAGGATCATTTGATATTATCTAACACAGGATCATTTGATATTATCTAATACAGGATCATTTGATATTATCTAACACAGGATCATTTGATATTATCTAACACAGGATCATTTGATATTATCTAACACAGGATCATTTGATATTATCTAATACAGGATCATTTGATATTATCTAACACAGGATCATTTGATATTATCTAACACAGGATCATTTGATATTATCAAACACAAGATCATTTGATATTATCTAACACAGGATCATTTGATATTATCTAACATAAACAATACTAGACCTATCTTGATGTAACCTACATAATATGTGCCTTTAAATAATGAGATAGGACATAAGCTACAAATAATGCAATAATTGTGTTTCTCTATACAGTCATCCCTCACGGTACATTTATTTATTAACTCCCTTGATCACAAGGGTAAAGACGACATCCGTGTCACTGGAATTGTCCTTTGTTACTCTGGCGACCGCAGCCGCTATATTTTGGAAAATCGCCTCATAGTCCAGTATGGTTCGCTGACCCCACGAGGCATGAATGTATCACACTCATACACATAGTTTCCTTTTGGTTGCTCCTTCCCTTTTGCATAGCCTTCTCTTCTGCACATATTTGGGATCTTTGGTCTATCTACTATGCCATGCTATTTATAGTTCTTCTCCTCTAGTCCCTATGAGACACTTTGGTGTTCTCCTCTATACCTTTTTTCTGTGCTCCTTACCCCTCATTTGTTTTTATTGTACCCCACTCTAAGACATCTCACTCTTACCGCCTTTTGAGCACCTGTTAGTCTACTGTTCTATTCTTTCTCCTTTTTGTTTGCACACTGACCCCTGTGTGAACTCCTCTGGTTCGGTGTGCATTTGCACACATTTCTGCACATTCACGACAGCCACACTTTTGTTACCATTTCCTTTTCATACACACAGTATAGCCATTTTTATTTTATTTTTATTTTCTTTAACATATTTCGAATATTTTTGTTTCGAATGTTTCGTTATTAGTTTTGTGTGTGTGTTTTTCTTGTTTGTTCCTGCTGAAGGCCTATTGGGCCGAAACGTCGTTTAATCTGTGTCGTCCACTTATCACGTAAAGCTTCTAACATACCATTTTTTTAATTTTTTAATTTTTCGGTACATTTATTGCAGCCTCAGTACATCGCAAATTGTTTAAAATTTCAAAATTTAGGAGTTATGGCGCGAAAGTTGCCCGCATGCCAGCAGAAGGCAGGGAGTTAGTTGCCTGCCTTCTATAGTTATGCTGATGTTCTGTTTATTTTTGGTGACATTCATGACTTCTGTTTTGTTGATGTTGATTTTCATGTTGTATTTCGTGCCTGTGCTGTTGAGTCTTTGGTTCATTGGTTATGGAAGGCCCCGGTATCACTGCAAATGAATTAAAATTCATAATTGTTCAACCGCCCGCTTCAGCGTAATCATCCAAATTAATATCTCATCTCCCAAACAAAGAAAGATAACTGTAGTCCCCATCATAGCAGTCTTAGCATATGCCAAAAGACATAAGGCAAAACCGCGCAGAAAGTGAACACAGCCAACTGTTCCCTGTCATACGATATCATCATTCATCTTAACAATTGGAATATCGAAATATGATCAAAACGGATGAGACACACAGCTCACGGTGTGCACAGAATACTTAACTCAGTAGCTCCTGCAACAAGCCGGACTTTGAATATGAGGAAACTGCAACAAGGAACACTTCTCTATACATAGCCTTCAATGATTCCTGCAGTCTATCCACCATATACCGGAAGTTCACGTCCTCTTGAAAATAATGATCGTCATATTTTTTTTTTATGTATAGCACGTGATGATGTTAGGCCATCATTTTTTACTCCAATTCTGAACATATAAACACACAGTTAGTCGTCAGATTATCCCCATCACACATCAAACAACAGATCGTAATATTAGCATATGGCTGGTCTAGGGATATACGATGAGCCATTATGATGATGTAGCACACACAACAATGTCTGCAACGTCCAGATTCCTGATTACTCTAGTGAATGCAGCCTACGATGAACAAAACACAGTGCAAATGCCCTAAAGAGATAAAACTGTGGCTGACTTGACGAAGCAGTTCACATTAATGAGTAACATGTAAATAACTGGCGTCTATTTAAGTATTCTTGGTCTTCTATTTTACCATGTATTAGTGCCTGATCATCTGCAAATAGAAGCTTGTTATCTCTTCTGTCTTTGATGGGTTGGCTAACTTGCATATATTATCCATGCTGCTGTTGATGTAGAGACTTTTAATTAGGTTGGTTAGATGTTGGCTTACTATGTATGTTGTTAGTATCTCCCACAGTTGTTCTCTGTTTACTCGGTCGAACGCTTGTTCCTGGTCAATGAAAGCTATGTACAAATTTTGATTGTGTTCTGTTGTCTTTTCTGCTACCTGTTTTAAGATGAATAGAGCGTCAGGACATCCTGTTTTTTCAGAACCCCATTTGAGAATCGCTTAACTGTAGTTCTATTATTGGTCTCATCCTTTCTCCCCACAATTTTGGCGCATAGCTTTCCTACATGGCCGAGAAGAGATATACCACTATATTAATTGCAGTCTCTCTTGCTACCTTTATTTTTCCATATTTGTACGATGATTGCCTGTTGCCAGTCTGCTGGGGCTTTATGTTGGTGCCTTGCTGCATTGAATATTCTGTGCAGCCATGTAACTCCTTTTTTCCTGCTGCTGCTATTATTTCTACTGGTATGTTATAAGGAGCCGCGATAGCTCAATGGTTAGTGAACTGGACTACAAAGGACAAGGGGTAGGGTTCGATCCCATCCGACGGCCTCCGGGTTCACCCAGCCTTAAATGGGTACCGGATTTTTTTCTGGGAAAGTAAAGCAGCATGGGCGTAATACCAACCACATTACCCCAAAAATCATGTACTGAAGGTCTGTAAAATGTATGGTCACTAACACCATATTCCCTATATGCCACTTAAGGTGACGGGGGCTCTTTACATTTTTTAATACTTTATATTATCTATCCCATGTGCTTTATTTCTTGGTGTATATTTGATATCTTCTTTCATGATGTTGGGTTCAGTGTTTGTGCATCTTTGCATGGTTTTTGTTGTGTTATTGGTAGTTGGTGCCATGTTTAATAGGTCTGATTGAAGTCTTTCTACCATGGATGAGAGAATCAAGATCTGGAGAGCATGAGTATGCCTGAAGATAAGTGCAGATAAAGAGCATCAATTGCACCACGAGCTCAACACAGGGAAAGGTGTCAGGCTAAAAAGAGGCAAATCATGGGTGGGCCAGGCAGAAGGTGTCATCAAATATGTCTGTGGGCTTACCAATATAAACGCTGGCGAGGAGTGGATACAAGTGCCCACGTCATTCAGGGGCACATTCTCATGCATTGTCACACTCAACAGGAAATGTAGGGAACAGAACTCAGTCGTGATCACTGCAGAGGACAACGATCTCATCTGGGATAACACCGATGAGATAGATGCAGTCATCTATACAGACGGATCTGTAGTACGACACAAAAGGAGTGCATGGGCATTTATAGCACGCTTGACAGGCAGAATAGTCAAGGAAGATAATGGTGCATACGTTATGACCACGAGTAGCATGACGATGGTGGTGTTGACAGTGATCAGGATGTTCATCTTGTTAGTCACAAGACTACACCCACACCTGTATACTGAGTGGTTCGATGAGCATGATAAAAACTAGTGGAAGCAAGCTCTGTACATAGGCAATGAGTAGAGTCATTGCACAAGTCACAAATATGTTGGGTCACTTTTGTCTACGTCAATTTTAAAAAAGAAGAAAAAAGTGGTATGGTAACAGTTTAATGCGGTAATTAACAAAACAAAAGTCGATGTTTCTGCCAAGTAGGCCTTCAGCTGGAACAACAAAAAAACAACACAAAAATATATATAAGGATATATACACAAATCTAAGTACATGACGATAATATGCTGGATACTCAAGAAAGGAAATAAAAAAAGTCACTTCCTGGCGGTCCAGAACGTGGTCTGCTTCTGACTGAACTAAAATAAGTGGGCAGGCTGACCAACTATATATCTCACTGACCAGGGAGTCAGGTGAGAAATAAATGGGAAGGGTTCTAAAAATATGGGGAGGTGGGTACAAGATACATATAAAACTGTGTATATCTAACTGTGGGTGTGCACAACAAACAGATGTGTAAAAAAGCATGTGTACATAACCATACATGCGTACAAGCATAAATCTGTATATGTTACCACAAAGCCCACAAAAGAAAACCTGAAGGTGTCCAAATATGCCAATACATATGCAGACAAATATACATATTTGTATAGGTTCAGTAGTGCATGGGGGTAAGAAATGTGTGGTAGGTGTCCTATGTGTATGAGAGAGATATGTTTATGCCTTGGGGGGACAGTAAACCCAACTGGGCAATGAGACGATTCTCAAGGGCGAAACGGCTGAGATTGCTGGAGTGACAAGAGACAATGCCAGTGACTTGCATGTCAAGTTTACCACTATGGCCAGGGGAGTTGAAATGGGCAGACACCGGGCTGCCAGTATTTTGCTCAACACAAAGATGCTCACAAAATCTGTTACTCAGGCGTCATCTAGACTCGCCTACATACGTCATCTGACAGCGTTTACATATTATAGCGCAGATGATATTCTGTGACACACAAGTAAACCCCTCCTTGATGTCGAATCGCCTATTAGGGAACAAGACCGAATCTGTGCAAAACATATGGTTACAAGTTCTGCAAACTCGACGTCCACAAGGAACAGTACCAAGGTGTTTGTGGTTGGAATGGGGAAGGCAGTTCGTGACAAGAATGTCTTTCAGACTCCTGTCGCAACTGAAGGCTACCAAAGGAGGATCACTAAAAAGTAGGCGAGTAGTGGAATCTGAGTGGAGAATGGAGCGGTACAAGTTAAGGATCCTCACCGCAGCCAAGTTGCATGAGTGGTAGGTGAGGGTAAATATGGTCTTATCAGAAGAATCGCGGATGGATGGGGTGAGTGCCACAGGCTGGGAAATGTCGAGAGGTTGTTGCAAGGCAGATTGGAGAACCCAGTCAGGATAGAGACGATGCCTAAAAAAACTTAACACCAGGTGGGTACGTTGGAGAAAATCTTGATCATCCTGGCAGATAGGACGAGGTCTTAAAAATTTGGAATATGGAATCAAATCTCCGCAGTGAGATGGATGAGACGAGGTATAGAGAGAAAATAGCAGTGGGCATCTGTGGGTTTATTGAAGACGGAAGTATGGAGGCAGGAGGTGCCCAGGGAGACGATCAGATCAAGAAAGGTGATAGACGAGGTAGAGATATGTGATGTAATCTTGTAATGTAAGCACTGTCAGATGACATGTATGGGTGAGTCTGAATGATGCCTGAATAACAGATTTTGTGAGCATCTTCGTGATGTTGAGCAAGACTGGCAGCCCGGTGTCTGCCCATTTCAACTCCCCTGGCCATAGTGGTAAACCTGACATGCAAGTTGCTGGCATTGTTTCATGCCACTCCAGCAATCGTAGCCAGTTCACCCTCAAGAATCGAATCGTCTCATTGCCCAGTTGAGTTTGCTGTCCCCCCAAGGCATGAGCATATCTCTCTCATACATATAGGACACCTACCACACATTTCTTACCCCCATGCACTACCAAACCTATACATGTATATATATTTGTCTGCATATGTATTGATACATTTGGACACCTTCAGGTTTTCTTTTGTGTGCTTTGTGGTATTATATACAGATTTATGCTTGTACGCATGTATGGTTATGTACACATGCTTTTTTAACACATCTGTTTGTTGTGCACACACACAGTTAGATATACAGTTTATACATATCTTGTACCCACCTCCCCATATTTTTAGAACCATTCCTTTTTCTCACCTGACTGCCTGGTCAGTGAGATATATAGTTGGTCAGCCCGTCCACTTATTTCAGTTCTAGTCAGAAGCTGACCACACTCTGGACCAAAGGGAAATGACCTTTTTTTTATTTCCTTTCTTGAGTATCTAGCATATTATCGCCATGTAGTTAGATTTGTGTGTATATCCTTATATATATTTTTGTGTTTTTTTGTTGTTGTTCCAGCTGAAGACTTACTCGGCCAAAACATTGACTTTTGTTTTGTTAACTACCACATTAAGTAATAATTATTGTACCACTTTTTTCTTCTCTTTTAAAATTGTCATTATCATCAGCTTTACAATAGCTTTGCATCTCTATGCATCTTGATGCCTTTACTCCTTTGACTATGCCCCTGGACATGCGGGAATATGGGGAAATGAAAGAGCAGACAGCTTGGTTAGCTGCGCTGTCGTTCAAGACAGTCAACCAATGGATTGGGCGGACATCATCAATGTCCTCCAAGATGTAGGAAGGGCAGATGATTTCGACAACCATGTGTTCACGTCACTCCTTCGGATGAAAGAGATGGAAGTTAAGATGGGAATAGCCAGAAACGAGAAACTTAGTGGCCGTGTATAAGAAAATTTATCAACCATCACAGAACTGGAGTCGTTAGTCGCTGGACACAACCGGGGCTTGCTGAGGAGGGGATCTGAGCACCTATGGACATGTTCGGAGTGCAAAGATGATGACCTCCAAATAACTCAATTACTCAATTAAGAGGCCTTCAAAATATTCTTTCCATCTCTGTTGCATATATTGGTTATTTGATATTGGCTGCCAGTCTTTGTCATTTATGAGCTCAGTAAAATCATGGTTTTCTTTTCTCAATCTTGTTACTTTTACTGCTTTGTAGAAATCTCTTGTGGCTGTCTTGAAGTCCTTGCTCATATTTTGTCTGAATTCTGTCCAGGTGTTTTGGTTAGCTTCTTTGATCAAATTTTTAACTTTTTTTCTGAACTAAGACACATTGTTCATATTCTTCTTGGTCCTTATTCTCCCCACAATTTTAAACAGTTTCTTCTTTTCTTTAATTGCTTCTCTGATTGATTTGTTCCACCACGGGGTACTCTTTTTCCCTTCTTTTGTCCTTAGTTTCGTTCCGCATAATGTTTTTGAGATGTTGATTGCTGTTTTCTTAAATTGTTTCCACTCTTCTTCTACTGTGTATACTTCGTTTGGGAGTTTCTTGACTTCTTTTTTTAGTTTTTCTTCTAGGGTTTTCCTTGATTCTTGATCTTTTAATTGTTTTATTTTTATTGTCTGTTCTTTTTGCTTCTTTTATTTGTTTGAGTATCTTCTCTTTATTTTTGGCTGTCTGAGTACCTGAGTCATAACCATTTTAAGGTCTGTGTCATCTGTGATATTTAGGAATAGCCCTGCTGTCTGTTACTCTTTTCTTGTTAGTATAGAATCTGTCTGGCTTCTGCATGTTGTGTCATTCCACCTGTACCAGGTGTATAATTGCGCCTCTCTGTGTTTGAAGAATGTGTTGGTGATAAATAAATCATTTTGATTACAATTCATTATTATTTCTTTTAATTATTATTATGTCTTAAGTCATTATTATTATTATTGCCATCACTTCAAGTGTTGGGACCATGTATCTCCAGTCCACACCTTGTTACTCCCTGAAGTTCTTATTTTGTAAAATAAAAAATATCAATTCTTTCCAAACAGCTCTGCTAATATTAGCTGGGGGAAGTGTACCCATCAGTTACAGCACAGATAATAACAGCTGTTTGATAATTAGTCTCATTTTTTAGTTTAAATTAAATTCTTTCATATTTCATCCAGTTTTTTTAAAGTCTATTTTGGATGTTTACTTTTGTAACTTATTAATAAATTAATGTCAGTCATCATCATCATCAAGTACCGGGCCTACTGGCGTAGGTGATCATGTCTCTCCACAACTTTCGATCTCGGCAGCTATTTATAATTTCTGTTGTTGACCTTCTGCCAAGCCATTCTCTTAAGCTGTCTGTTATTTTATCTCTTTGCTTCCCTCTATCGCTTCGTCCCTCAATTTTCCCAGTTGTTACAATATATTCCAGTTGTTCTCTTCTCATTACATAGCCAAAAAATTATGATTTTTTTCTTCCTAACACTGGAAATTAGCTCTCTCTTTGCTTTGGCCTCTTTCAGAACATCTTCATTACTCTTCTTAGCTGTCCATAGTACTCTCAACATTCTTTTGTAAAACCACATTTCTACAGACTCCAGTGACTTTCTTGTCTGTTGTCCTATTGTCCGTGATTCACATCCACATGTTAAGACGGGCTCTACATAACATTTAAGAACTCTTTTTCTTGTTTCTATTGTCAAAAATGAATTGCATAGTATCTTCCTCATTTTTTGGAAAGCTGCTTTTGCCTGAGCCATTCTGCATCTCACCTCTTTTGTACATCTTCCGTCTGAGGTTAACAAAGTTCCCAAATATTTAAATTCATTTACCTGTTTTAATATTGTTCCACTTGTCTTTATTTTGCACTGAGGTGATGTCTTTTTCTTTGTTGTTACCATTACCTCTGTCTTTTTGCTATTAAGGCTGAGTCCTTTATTTTTGCTTTCTTTCACTATAATGTCCAACATTTCTTGTAACTCATTTTCACTCTTAGCGATTAAGACTGTATAAGCAGCATACCATAGATTATTTATATTATGACCTCCAATTGTTATTCCAGGCATGTCCCTTATGGATCTTAAAATAATCTCACTATAAATATTAAACAAATCTGGTGACAGCACACAACCTTGTCAAACACCCTGTTTTATTTGTTGGAATATTCCCAATTGGTTTCCAGTTCTTATGGCCACTGTTTGTTGCCAGTACAAGATCTTTATTATTCTTAGATCTTTGCTGTCTACGTTTATGCTTTCTAAAATTTTGATTATTTCTTGGTGCTTTACTTTGTCAAATGCCTTGGTGTAATCTATGAAACATAGGTATATATCTGTTTTCACCTCTATGGCTCTTTCTACTAAAGATCTTATGATATAAATGGCATTGCTTGTTCCTTTATCTCTAACAAAACCACACTGTTCATCGATAATTTCCGGACTGATTTTGTTTCGCACTCTTCGCATGATGATTCTTAGTAATATCTTAGTCATATGACTCATAAGGCTTATTGTGCGATGATCATCGCATTCAATCGCACCCGATTTCTTTGGTAGGGCTATGAATATTGATTTGAGCATGTTGTCTGGTATATATCCGCTGTTGTAGATATCATTCAATAATTTTGTTATTATTTCTATTCCAAAATCACCCATGGTTTCAATCTCTTCTTTAGTTATATTATCTGGTCCAGGAGCTTTGCCTGCTTTCATATTGCGCAAGGCGTCTTCCACTTCTTCTCTGAGTATTTCTGGTCCTTCTCCATTATCCTTAATATTTACTTCCATTCGTTCATCAAATGATAATGTCAGTATTATTCTAAAATAATTGTCAATGTGTTTTTAATCAGTTTTTATTTTGTGTTCGTTAGCTTTCACCTCTGTGGCGAAGTTCCTTGAGACTAGGAACTGGTGCAACCGGGATTTGAACTCACAACCGGCGTCTTGCCTCAAGACCAAGCAGTTCCCCCTAATTGGTTTCAATCATCTGCTATTGCAAGTGATGAACTATCACTGATAAGTAAATGGCTTCCTCATGAACATAAGCAGTGATTTTCAGCCGAACAAGCGTTAACAATGAATTCAATCATGGATTACTGTTAAAGCTGTATTTATCCATCACATGGATGAAAGTTCGGATTCATATTTTTCATTGAGTGATAATATTGATCATTGGAACACATATTAGCATCTGAGATAATATTGATCATTGGAACACATATTAGCACCTGAGATAATATTGATCATTGGAACACATATTAGCACCTGAGATAATATTGATCATTGGAACACATATTAGCACCTGAGATAATATTGATCATTGGAACACATATTAGCACCTGAGATAATATTGATCATTGGAACACATATTAGCATCTGAGATAATATTGATCATTTGAACACATATTAGCATCTGAGATAATATTGATCATTGGAACACATATTAGCATCTGAGATAAGGAGGCGTTGCCTATTTCTTCTTTTAGCTCTAGAAACAGGAGGTCAATCATGTATTTTTTTTTTAACTTTTCTAGCAAAAATATTATTGTAAATACTTTTTATAAGAAATTCACTTAATTCCACAAATATATATATATATATAAATATACATTAAAAACATCACTGAAATATGTGGATTAAAAAAAAAATATTGTGACATTTCGGTGTAACCTCTGCCTTCATTTTTTTTTGCTCCAAATATATTTTTTAAATCACAGAAATTTAATTTTATGCATAAACATTTGAAACTATAATTGTGTAAAAAATGAAAATATTTGACAACATACACTTGACACACTACTGACATGCATAAAGAAACCTGTCAATATTATTTCATGTGCAGTTCTTGTTTTGTTTTTGTTTTTTTGCTTTTCAATGTTAATTTTTTTCTGTATCAGGTTTTTCAATTAATTTTTTTTAACTTTTTTAAAAATATATGTTAATAATTTTTTTTTTTAATTCAGTTCATTCTATTCCACAAATGTTCATACAAAATACATCACAACAATGTATGAAGTTAAAAAAGATGTTATGATGATTCATTATGTACTAATTTTTGTGTGTAAAAACTTAGATTTTGAGCCAGTATGACAAGAGTTAATTTAATAGCAATAATTGATGACATGGATTAACTTATGAATATCATACTTTGACAATGACTGTTTAATATTACAACATTTTCAACGATTAATTCACAGCTCATTAGCACAATCAAGCATCAATGAATTCAATATATAATAATAAATAACTAGTCAATAATATAATACAATAATTGAAATCATTATTAATAAGGCAGTATAAGAATCACCGATAACCACATCAGAACTGAGAAATACCTACAGATACTACTACATGGCATTGGGCCAAGGGCATCAGCTCAAAGGTTGCTGTATCCATAACAACAGCAAGAATCACTAATCAGAACTTAGAGAAAAGATTAATATAAGCTTTTTCCAAAATTGAATCCATGACAAATTGTAATTAAATATAGGTAAGTCCTAGAGGCAAAGGCAGCAGGAATCAGTTCCCTCAGTGAGATTGAGATATTTGCACAGAACAAAGACAAATGGCGAGATTTGATCAATGTTTTTGGCAAGGATTGAGACTATCTATCTATTGACCTTTCGAGCCGTAGCCGGCCCATAGGGCGTAGACCAAGATACTCCTTCTCCTATCTGAATTTTTGTTCTAGCAGTTTTCTTTTAAAGATATTTTATCAAATCTCGCCATTTGTCTCTGTTCTGTGCAAGCTGCTCTATCTCATTGAAGGAGCCGAATCCTGCTGCTCTTGCCTCTCTCATCAATGTTCTTCTCAGTGTCTCTCTGGGTCAGCCTCTTTTCCTCTTACCTGTTGTTTCCCACATGAGGGCTTGCTTTGCTATTCGGTTATTATCTCTTCTCATCACATGTCCAACATATGACCATCATCTTTTCTTTATTACTGAAGATATTCGTGGTTGATTGGCGATTTCTCTAATTTCCTCGTTTGTTTTGAATTCGTTCAACGCTATACCAAGTATTTTCCTTAGACATTTATTTTCGAATGCGTTCAACTTTGTTTCTATATCTCTTGTTGTTTTCCAGCTCTCACACGCATACGTAAGGGTTGATAGTACATTTGATTTGAATAGCCTAAGTTTTGTGTTTGTGCTGATTAGTTTTGATTTCCACAACTTTTCAAGGCTTCTGAAAGACATTGCTGCTTTAGCTATTCTGATTCTAAGTTCTTTACTGGTATCCCCTTCTCGATCAATGTGACTTCCAAGATAGATAAAGTGATTTGAGACTGGATTGAGACTACTAGAAAGAAAATTTAGAAAACGAGAAAGAGTATTTGGGTCTTTGTCTTATGGGCTGGCCACGGCTCAAAAGGTCAATAGATAGAAAGACCTAGTGTTGCATCTTTTTGCTTGGAGTAATGTCCCCTCGCACTTACTTTATTAGGTTGTTCTCTCATCTGTCATTTGAAGACCCCCTGGTTATGGAATACCCTAAACCTTGTTGAAAAAAAAAATTAAGCACAAAAACTAGAAGCACTTGATACACTCAAAATCGTGTGGTCAATCAGCGGAGATCACTCATTTAACAGAAAGATGCTAAACTAGGACTTTACCAAATATTGTTATATTTAATTGCCATATTCAAACATAGTATGTCCAAGGCAGTTGTAGCTCTGAACTGCTTCCAGGTCTATTCTTTCAACTTTGATATCCATTTGTAGGTTTTGAGTATTACCTTTGTTTATGATCATAGTTTTAGTCTTTTTGATATTCATATCTAATCCATATTTCTTGCTTGTCATGTTTATTTCATTAAGTAATTGTAGATCTTTAGGATTTTCTGCTAGTAGTACAGTATCATCAGCTAAGCTTAGGTTATTGATTATCTTTCTATTAATGTTTAGGCCGGGCATCTCTGTGATGTTTTTAAAGATACTTGTATTCGATATCTAGAAGAAGCTTCATAATTACTTCCTTCGATTACCTCATGATATTTTCTTTGTTATGGAGATTGATTGCATTTTCTATGTAAATGAGTACTTTTTTTCTGACAAATCGTGGCCACACCCAATACTACTTAGTTGTCTATTTATTTGTGCATTATTTGTGAAAATCATCAAGTAAAGTGTATTTTCAAGAACTTTGGATTAGTTTATGTAAAATTTCAAGAAGAATTCTCTAATCAGGAAAAACAGAGGTACTTGAAATATATTTTGAATTGATAATTATCTGCCTTTGAATATTTTTATACTATTTATAATAAATAATATTTTTTCCTTCAGATTTCATCTATAGATTGCCATTTTCATTTTCTGCAACCATTTTCCTTTCAGCTGATGTATAATATGTACCACATTTAATTATATTATTGCGTGAAATTGTAAAATGAAAAAGACATGATGGAATTTTTCTAAATTGAAAATTGATCTGGTCCAAACCTAAAATCTGCCAAACTCAGGAAAGAGTTAAGAGTTTGTAATAGCAAACAGCCTACAACTAACCCTAACCTATACCTTGAAGAAAAAATGTAATTAAATGTACAAAAACTAGAAAAAAGTTGATAATTCAAGTATGTCCGGTCAGTGAGGGGAAATTACTCATTTATTAGAAATAACTTTGGATGCTAAACTCATAAATTGCAGAAGTAAAAAATATGTAAGGTCACCTTTGTCTACATCCCAGGACATGCAGCAGCATGGGGAAATGAAAGAGTGGACAGGTTGGCTGGCTGCGCTGAAAATGGTCAACGTATGGTTGATTGAGGACATCATCAATGCCCTCCGAGATCATCTCGTCGAGAAGGAACGAAGGACACAGGACTTCAAGAACCATGAGTCTACATCACTCCTTCAGATGAAAGAGATGGGAGTTAAGATGGGCACAACAAGAAAAGAGAAACTTAGTGGCCGTATTTTTTTTTTTTTTTTTTTTTTTTTGCATTCGCCAGCTTTCACCTGTGGTGAAATCCCTGGAGACTAGGAATTGAATTTTGTGCATTAATCCATTTTTCCCTGGCAGCCTTGTGCACAGGGGTCCCTCACAGTACAGGCAGATAACCCTGTCTTCGGAGGTATTCATATTTTTTTCGTCGATGAGTAATCGACGTTTCAAGCCGGGTCTCCCTGCTGAGACCAGGGGTGGTTACTGCAGATAGATGTTCTGTAGAAGATCTGGCTAGAGACAGATTCATTCTTCAGACAGGTTGTGGTGAATACAATGTTCGGTGGAAGATCTGGCTAGAGACAAATTCATTCAGACGGGCTGTTATGAATACAACGTTCTGTGGGAGATCTGGCTAGAAACAGAGATTCTTTCAGATGAGCTGAGATGAATGCAACGTTCTGTGGGAGTTCTGGCTAGAGACAGAGATTCGTTGAGACATGGCTGTGCTGACAGAACATGTGTACAGGTGTGAAAGTCAGATGCACTCACCACTACTCTAAACTAGGTCTCCGTGTATATGAGAGCAGAATAAAAGTATTCTTTCTATGAAAAAATGTTTCAAAAATAATTAAGATGGACAGAAAGGAGTAGTTATGTAGAACCATTAGGGGAAGTCATGATAGCAAAGATCAAATGCCAGCTAGTTGGGAAATTGTTCAACCTGATACAACAGCACTACAAGCCAGAGTGAGTACCTACAGTGGCGGTGCCGGTAGAGAGTGCTGTTAATAAAACCGTTCTTCTTGGTTGCTTTGATCGTCTTCGTTGTAGAGGGTGAATGTAGTTATATGTGGTTGTACAGAAATTATAAAGAAAAACCCCAACTGGTGTCAGCGGGATTTGAACTCATAACCTCTCTTACTATCTCAAGGCCGGCATCTTACCTCGAGACCAACCAGTCCCCAGTGGACGTATAAGAAGATTTATCAACCAACACAGAACTATGAGAAACGGAGTCGTAAGTCAACAGTTGCTGACTGCGGGACTTGCTGGTTAGGGGGGAGGACATGTTCGGAGTGCAATGAATTCAATGATGATGACCCGCAAATAACTCGTAAATCGGGTTAACTCGTAAATTACGGTAAATCCCTCTATTTTGTTGTTAACTGTTTCTTAAGTTACTAAGTACACTTAGTTAAAGCGTGTAGCCTGTGTAAAAACAGCATGTCGAAAGAGCATATGATGATATTATAGTATAGTAGTATGATGTGTAGCATGTGTCTGTATTGTAAGCATGTATGTATGATGTATAATTATAATAGAATAAAGTTATAAAGTATAAAGTCAAGTTGGTTGAAACTTAAAAATTAAAAACAACTTCTGTGTTACCAGTGAGTACTAGTCTGAGTCAACTCTAGTGGAAACACTGGGGCTGAGTCGACGAACCATCAGATGATGATGTAGTCACTCACGGCAGAAAGCTAACGAAGTGCACACAAACACAATAATTACATAAAAAGGTAGTCTGGTATTTGCATCAATTTGTTGATGAGTCTTGTCTGTAGTTGAAATATGGCGGCTAATGAAGGGAAGTCACTGTGGCAACATGTGGATGTCAACAATTGGGTTCTCTCCCTCTCCGGCAGGTAGGCGGAGGCCGTGATCAAGTACCTGCTGTAATTAGCGATAGCAGGACAAGCACGTTCGTGAAGCCTTCTGTTCCATATATTTGTTCTACTTAATAAAAATGACGCAAACTTTAGAAACATACGGGGTAGCAGGACAAGCACGTTCGTGAAGCCTTCTGTTCCATATATTTGTTCTACTTAATAAAAATGTGACCGTGAATCTGCAGCTAGAAGAGACTTTATGAATATAACGACAAGGTGGAGGATACCAGACGAGAGCGCTAGGTAGCCACGAGCTCAACACAGGGAAAGGTACCAGGCATATCGAGGATGCATACAACAGGGTACCATATTTGAATATCTCATGCACATGCTCCTCAAACTGGCGGTGCACCCCTTCTTCATTAGATCTGGCTAGAGACAGAGATTTTTTCACACGGGGTGTGATGAATGTAGCGTTCTGTGTGAGATCTGGCTAGAAACAGAGATTCTTTCAGATGGGCTGAGATGAATGCAACGTTTTGTGGGAGATCTGGCTAGAGACAGAGATTCTTTCAGATGGGCTGAGATGAATGCAACGTTCTGTGGGAGATTTGGATAGAGACAGAGATTCATTGAGACTTGACTGTGCTGACAGAAAACATGTGTACAGGTGTGAAAGTCAGATGCACTCACCACTACTCTAAACTAGGTCTCCATGTACATGAGAGCAGAATAAAAGTATTCTTTCTATGAAAAAATGTTTCAAAAATAATTAAGATGGACAGAAAGGAGTAGTTATGTAGAACCATTAGGGAAGTCATGATAGCAAAGATCAAATGCCAGCTAGTTGGAAATTGTTCAACCTGATACAACAGCACTACAAGCCAGAGTGAGTACCTACAGTGGCGGTGCCGGTAGAGAGTGCTGTTAATAAAACCGTTCTTCTTGGTTGCTTTGATCGTCTTCGTTGTATGGTTTTGATTTATTTGAGTAGAAAGAATGTAGTTATGTGTGGTTATAGGGGGAGAATGTAGATGTAGAGGGAGAATGTAGTTATATGTGATTGTAGAGGGTGAATGTAGTTATATGTGGTTGAAGAGCGTGGATGTAAGTTATGTAGAGGGAGAATGTAGTTATATGTGGTTGTAGAGGGTAAAAAAAGTAAAGTACCCTCGTCACGCCAAGTGGCGTATAGGGAAATATGGTGTTAGTGACCCTATATTTTACAGACATTCAGCACATGATTTTTGGGGTAATGTGGTCAGTATTACGCCCGTGCTGATTTACTTTCCCAGAAAAAAAATCCGGTACCCATTTAAGGCTGGGTGAACCCGGAAGCCGTCGGTTGGGATCGAACCCTACCCCTTGTCCGTGGTGGTCCAGTTCACTAACCACTGAGCTATTGCGGCTTCCGGTTGTAGAGGGTGAATGTAGTTATATGTGCTTGTAGAGGGTGAATGTAGTTATATGTGGTTGTAGAGGGTGAATGTAGTTATATGTGGTTGAAGAGGGTGAATGTAGTTATGTGTGGTTGTAGAGGGTGAATGTAGTTATATGTGCTTGAAGAGGGTGAATGTAGTTATATGTGGTTTTAGAGGGTGAATGTAGTTATATGTGGTGGTAGAGGGAGAATGTAGCTATATGTGGTTGTAGAGGGTGAATGTAGTTATGTGTGCTTGAAGAGGGTTAATGTAGTTACATGTGGTTGTAGAGGGTGAATGTAGTTATATGTGGTCGAAGAGGGTGAATGTAGTTATATGTGGTTGTAGAGGGTAAATGTAGTTATATATGGTTGAAGAGCGTGGATGTAAGTTATGTAGAGTGTGAATGTAGTTATATGTGCTTGACGAGCGTAGATGTAAGTTATGTAGAGGGAGAATGTAGTTATGTATGGTTGAAGAGGGTGAATGTAAGTTATGTAAAGGGATATGGGATGTAGTTATGTGTGGTTGTAGAGGGAGAATGTTGTTATGTGTGGTTGTAGAGGGTGAATATAAGTTGTGTGGTTGTAGAGGGAGAATGTAACTTATGTGGTTGTAGAAGGAGAGTGTAAGGCATATGTGGTTGTAGAGGGTGAATGCAAGTTGTGTGGTTGTAGAAGGAGAATGTAGTTATGTGTGGTTGTAGAGGGAGAATGTAAGTTGTGTGGTTGTAGAGGGTGAATGTAAGGCATATGTGGTTGTAGAGGGAGAATGTAGGGCATATGTGGTTGTAGAGGGAGAATGTAGTTATGTGTGGTTGTAGATGGAGAATGTAAGGCATATGTGGTTGTAGAGGGAGAATGTAAGGCATATGTTGTTGTAGAGGGAGAATGTAAGGTTATGTGTGGTTGTAGAGGAAGAATGTAAGGCATATATGTGTAGAGGGAGACTTGTGTAGTTGTTGAGGGAGAATGTAAGGTTATGTGTGGTTGTAGGGGGAGAATGTAAGGCGTATGTGGTTGTAAAGGGAGACTGAAAGTTGCGTGGTTGTAGAGGGAGAATGTAGTTTATGTGGTTGTAGAGGGAGAATGTAAGGCATATGTGGTTGTAGAGGGAGAATGTAAGGCATATGTGGTTGTAGAGGGAGAATGTATTTATGTGTGGTTGTAGAGGGAGAATGTAGTTATGTGTGGTTGTAGAGGAAGAATGTAAGGCATATGTAGTTGTACAGGGAGAATGTAAGGCATATGTGGTTGTAGACGGAGAATGTAGTTATGTGTGGTTGTAGAGGGAGAATGTAAGTTGTGTGGTTGTAGAGGGAGAATGTAAGGCATATGTAGTTGTAGAGGGAGAATGTAAGGCATATGTGGTTGTAGAGGGAGAATGTAGCTATGTGTGGTTGTAGAGGGAGAATGTAAGTTGTGTGGTTGTAGAGGGAGAATGTAAGTTGTGTGGTTGTAGAGGGAGAATGTAAGTTGTAGAGGGAGAATGTAAGGCATATGTAGTTGTAGAGGGAGAATGTAAGGCATATGTGGTTGTAGAGGGAGAATGTAGTTATGTGTGGTTGTAGAGGGAGAATGTAGTTGTGTGTGGTTGTAGAGGAAGACTAAGTTGTGTGGTTGTAGAGGGAGAATGTAAGTTGTGTAGTTATACCAGGGGCAATATTTTCCTTTTTCTTATACAGCACGATGATGATGACGTTTCTTTCTTATTAATACCTTCTATCATGTCTTTCCGTTGACCTTTAATTCACCAGCAGTTACCAGCTTTTCCCACTAGTTACCACGAGCCATCATTACCAAGGGTGCTTTTGCACGATGAGCAATGACTCGTGATATGACTGGCACCTGCTGTGTACTGCTTGATAGTGCGACCGTGCCCACCAGTGGCGTCGCTCAACTTGATTGTATCAATGCTGAGACAATGGCCAATGAATCATATAGTGGAGTCTCCGCATTCGTGTTTGACAACTTTCCCAGCGTTCGCTACGCCCGGAACAGACGAGTACAGATATTGCTATAGAACATCAAAGAACAATTCAGAAACACATTCCTGAGTATTTATTCATCTTCGAAATTCAGTTCACAGTTGACAGTCGTAATTACACATGGGCTGACAATTCTGCCCCTTTCATACACACTCTGCAGCCTTGCTGCTACACACAATGGGTTGGCGATCAGGGTTCCCTCCCTTCGCCACTATGGTAACATAATATGTAGACGAACAGGGCACACTCCCCTCGTCTATATGGCAATGTATTAATCGTTGGACACTTAGGGTACACTCCCGTTAGCCAACATGGTACTTCATTGGAGAATCATACTCCTACTCGCTCCGTCCTAGTTCCAGGACCAGAGCGAGCTCTTGTTGCTAGTTATGGTGTGCTATGATACCCCTTCAAAGGAATCTGCCCTTGAAGTTGACAGGACCAGAGCGAGCTCTTGTTGCTAGTTATGGTGTGCTATGACACCCCTTCAAAGGAATCTGCCCTTGAAGTTGACAGGACCCGTGCGAGCTCTTGTTGCTAGTTATGGTGTGCTATGATACCCCTTCAAAGGAATCTGCCCTTGAAGTTGACAGGACCCGTGCGAGCTCTTGTTGCTAGTTATGGTGTGCTATGATACCCCTTCAAAGGAATCTGCCCGTGAAGTTGACAGGACCCGTGCGAGCTCTTGTTGCTAGTTATGGTGTGCTATGATACCCCTTCAAAGGAATCTGCCCTTGAAGTTGACAGGACCCGTGCGAGCTCTTGTTGCTAGTTATGGTGTGCTATGACACCCCTTCAAAGGAATCTGCCCTTGAAGTTGACAGGACCCGTGCGAGCTCTTGTTGCTAGTTATGGTGTGCTATGACACCCCTTCAAAGGAATCTGCCCGTGAAGTTGACAGGAAATTGCTCCCTCCTCGAATATAGACTGTTCGTCGCAACTACATTTCATGTGGACTTCCTCTGAAGTCACACTCAGTGCGTAATCCCTTCTGGATCACACTATGAGTGTTCTACGACACGTTGCACGAGCCCTTCCTCTCTGAAAAGACTCATCTCTGAATACTTAGTGTTCGTGGACTACGCCACTTTATAATAGCCTTCCTCTCTGAAAAGACTCATCTCTGAATACTTAGTGTTCGTGGACTACGCCACTTTATAGTAATGAGACACCAATAATGTCCCCACTGTCTCTACTAGCGAACTCATAATCATTCACCCTTTCTCTTGTAACTAACCTACTAGCTAGTCACTAATTAGTAAAACTGTCCCTCTTACTGTAACTCACTTGTGTGTATTCCATCCGTTATTGAAACAACTGAATTTCACCACTTCTATTCTGTTCTATCACTGTCGCTAACTCATAACTTATGCCTATCGTTCCTACTCTATCCTTTTCCTGAAAAACAAACTCTAACATGATCAACAGTACCAGCTGTAACAAAACTAACACACAGCTGTCTGCATGAGATCCCAGCAAGGTCTAACGCTCAACTGAACTAACTTATTCCTTTTCTGACTTAAAACCCCTCAATCTCGCTTTCGCATTTCTCTCCATTCACGTTTTTCACGACCCGCTCACTGTCATAATTTTCACGTGGGCCTACTGAGCTCTTACCTGTTTATCTCCCGTGACCTTCACCTTTCGACCTTTCTCTCATTCCCTACTCTGCTTCATAGTTGTAGAGGGAGAATGTAAGTTGTGTTGTTGTAGAAGGAGAATGTGGTTGTAGAGGGAGAATGTAAGTTGTGTTGTTGTAGAAGGAGAATGTGGTTATAGAGGGAGAATGTAAGTTGTGTTGTTGTAGAAGGAGAATGTGGTTGTAGAGGGAGAATGTAAGTTGTGTTGTTGTAGAAGGAGAATGTGGTTGTAGAGGGAGAATGTAAGTTGTGTAGTTGTAGAGGGAGAATGTGGTTATGTGTGGTTGTAGAGGGAGAATGTAAGTTGTGTTGTTGTAGAAGGAGAATGTGGTTGTAGAGGGAGAATGTAAGTTGTGTAGTTGTAGAGGGAGAATGTGGTTATGCGTGGTTGTAGAGGGAGAATGTAAGGCATATGTGGTTGTAGAGGGAGAATGTAAGGCATATGTGGTTGTAGAGGGAGAATGTAAGTTGTGTAGTTGTAGAGGGAGAATGTGGTTGTAGAGGGAGAATGTAAGTTGTGTTGTTGTAGAAGGAGAATGTAAGTTGTGTTGTTGTAGAAGGAGAATGTGGTTGTAGAGGGAGAATGTAAGTTGTGTGGTTGTAGAGGGAGAATGTAAGTTGTGTTGTTGTAGAAGGAGAATGTGGTTGTAGAGGGAGAATGTAAGTTGTGTAGTTGTAGAGGGAGAATGTGGTTATGTGTGGTTGTAGAGGGAGAATATAAGACATATGTGGTTGTAGAGGGAGAATGTAAGACATATGTGGTTGTAGAGGGAGAATGTAAGACATATGTGGTTGTAGAGGGAGAATGTAAGGCATGTGTGGTTGTAGAGGGAGAATGTAAGGCATATGTGGTTGTAGAGGGAGAATGTAGTTATGTGTGGTTATAGAGGGAGAATGTAAGGTTATGTGTGGTTGTAGAGGGAGAATGTAAGTTGTGTAGTTGTAGAGGGAGAATGTAGGTTGTGTGGTTGTAGAGGGAGAATGTAAGGCATATGTGGTTGTAGAGGGAGAATGTAAGGCATATGTGGTTGTAGAGGGAGAATGTAAGGCATATGTGGTTGTAGAGGGAGAATGTAAGGTTATGTGTGGTATTAGAGGGTGAATGTAAGGCATATGTGGTTGTAGAGGGAGAATGTAAGGCATATGTGGTTGTAGAGGGAGAACGTAAGGCTATGTGTGGTTGTAGAGGGAGAATGTAAGGTTATGTGTGGTTGTAGAGGGAGAATGTAAGTTGCGTGGTTGTAGAGGGAGAATGTAAGTTGTGTGGTTGTAGAGGGAGAATGTAGTGAGATAAAAAGGAATAGGTGTTTGGTTACATAAAGGTTGGGTAAAGAAAGGACTAGAGCTGAAATGTAAGCAGGACCGTATGATGATGTGATATTAGGAAATGCTTCTCATCAATCACCTTCATTATCTACAAATACCTTGATGTGATATTAGGAAATGCTTCTCATCAATCACCTTCATTATCTACAAATACCTTGATGTGATATTAGGAAATGTTTCTCATCAATCACCTTCATTATCTACAAATACCTTGATGAGATATTAGGAAATGCTTCTCATCAATCACCTTCATTATCTACAAATACCTTGATGTGATATTAGGAAATGTTTCTTATCAATCACCTTCATTATCTACAAATACCTTGATGAGATATTAGGAAATGTTTCTCATCAATCACCTTCATTATCTACAAATACCTTGATGAGATATTAGGAAATGCTTCTCATCAATCACCTTCATTATCTACAAATACCTTGATGAGATAAATGCTCAATGTCAAGATCTCTCACAAATGATTGCTTGTAATAAAGAAAGACAACAGCACTTTGTAATTGAACACTTTCTTCTATTATCTGCCTCTATAAGCAGTAATGACATAGAAAGTAGCACACATACAAAGTGAATAATATGAGCATCTCAATACACTTAATACATTACAAATGTCACAGCCTGTAATAGTGACAGTTGAACGTATGCGTCACAGTGCTGTTTCTCTCACAATTTGTACAGTGACAAGAACACACATATTTTGTCAAGTAGAAGATCTTATCAGTCAGTCTAATCAGCTTTCATCACAGATTACTTTTCATACACACACACAATACATAATGGACACTGAATTTGAGGCTGATTGTGAGTGCAGCATTAACTAACTTTTCTCAGAATTTCTGTCATGAGACTAACTGACAGTTGAAAGTGAGTACAGCATTAACTAACATTTCTCAGAATTTCTGTCATGAGACTGACAGTTGATAGTGAGTGCAGCATTAACTAACTTTTCTAAGAATTTCTGTCATGAGATTAACTGACAGTTGATAGTGAGTGCAGCATTAACTAACTTTTCTCAGAATTTCTATCATGAGATTAACTGACAGTTGATAGTGAGTGCAGCATTAACTAACTTTTCTCAGAATTTCTGTCATGAGACTAACTGACAGTTGATAGTGAGTGCAGCATTAACTAACCTTTCTCAGAATTTCTGTCATGAGGCTAACTGACAGTTGATAGTGAGTGCAGCATTAACTAACTTTTCTCAGAATTTCTGTCATGAGATTAACTGACAGTTGAAAGTGAGTGCAGTATTAACTAACTTTTCTCAGAATTTCTCTGTCATGAGACTAACTGACAGTTGATAGTGAGTGCAGCATTAACTAACTTTTCTCAGAATTTCTGTCATGAGACTAACTGACAGTTGATAGTGAGTGCAGCATTAACTAACTTTTCTCAGAATTTCTCTGTCATGAGACTAACTGACAGTTGATAGTGAGTGCAGCATTAACTAACTTTTCTCAGAATTTCTGTCATGAGACTAACTGACAGTTGATAGTGAGTGCAGCATTAACTAACTTTTCTCAGAATTTCTGTCATGAGACTGACAGTTGATAGTGAGTGCAGCATTAACTAACTTTTCTCAGAATTTCTGTCATGAGATTAACTGACAGTTGATAGTGAGTGCAGCATTAACTAACTTTTCTCAGAATTTCTATCATGAGATTAACTGACAGTTGATAGTGAGTGCAGCATTAACTAACTTTTCTCAGAATTTCTGTCATGAGACTAACTGACAGTTGATAGTGAGTGCAGCATTAACTAACCTTTCTCAGAATTTCTGTCATGAGGCTAACTGACAGTTGATAGTGAGTGCAGCATTAACTAACTTTTCTCAGAATTTCTGTCATGAGATTAACTGACAGTTGAAAGTGAGTGCAGTATTAACTAACTTTTCTCAGAATTTCTCTGTCATGAGACTAACTGACAGTTGATAGTGAGTGCAGCATTAACTAACTTTTCTCAGAATTTCTGTCATGAGACTAACTGACAGTTGATAGTGAGTGCAGCATTAACTAACTTTTCTCAGAATTTCTCTGTCATGAGACTAACTGACAGTTGATAGTGAGTGCAGCATTAACTAACTTTTCTCAGAATTTCTGTCATGAGACTAACTGACAGTTGATAGTGAGTGCAGCATTAACTAACTTTTCTCAGAATTTCTGTCATGAGGCTAACTGACAGTTGATAGTGAGTGCAGCATTAACTAACTTTTCTCAGAATTTCTGTCATGAGACTAACTGACAGTTGATAGTGAGTACAGCATTAACTAACTTTTCTCAGAATTTATGTCATGAGACTAACTGACAGCTGGTAGTGAGTACAGCATTAACTAACTTTTCTCAGAATTTATGTCATGAAACTAACTGACAGCTGGTAGTGAGTGCAGCATTAACTAACTTTTCTCAGAATTTCTGTCATGAGATTAACTGACAGTTGATAGTGAGTGCAGCATTAACTAACTTTTCTCAGAATTTCTGTCATGAGACTAACTGACAGTTGATAGTGAGTGCAGCATTAACTAACTTTTCTCAGAATTTCTGTCATGAGATTAACTGACAGTTGAAAGTGAGTGCAGTATTAACTAACTTTTCTCAGAATTTCTCTGTCATGAGACTAACTGACAGCTGGTAGTGAGTGCAGCATTAACTAACTTTTCTCAGAATTTCTGTCATGAGATTAACTGACAGTTGATAGTGAGTGCAGTATTAACTAACTTTTCTCAGAATTTCTGTCATGAGACTAACTGACAGTTGATAGTGAGTGCAGCATTAACTAACTTTTCTCAGAATTTCTGTCATGAGACTAACTGACAGTTGATAGTGAGTGCAGCATTAACTAACTTTTCTCAGAATTTCTGTCATGAGGCTAACTGACAGTTGATAGTGAGTGCAGCATTAACTAACTTTTCTCAGAATTTATGTCATGAGACTAACTGACAGTTGATAGTGAGTACAGCATTAACTAACTTTTCTCAGAATTTATGTCATGAGACTAACTGACAGCTGGTAGTGAGTGCAGCATTAACTAACTTTTCTCAGAATTTATGTCATGAAACTAACTGACAGCTGGTAGTGAGTGCAGCATTAACTAACTTTTCTCAGAATTTCTGTCATGAGATTAACTGACAGTTGATAGTGAGTGCAGCATTAACTAACTTTTCTCAGAATTTCTGTCATGAGACTAACTGACAGTTGATAGTGAGTGCAGCATTAACTAACTTTTCTCAGAATTTCTGTCATGAGGCTAACTGACAGTTGATAGTGAGTGCAGCATTAACTAACTTTTCTCAGAATTTCTGTCATGAGACTAACTGACAGTTGATAGTGAGTGCAGCATTAACTAACTTTTCTCAGAATTTCTGTCATGAGGCTAACTGACAGTTGATAGTGAGTGCGGCATTAACTAACTTTTCTCAGAATTTATGTCATGAGACTAACTGACAGTTGATAGTGAGTGCAGCATTAACTAACTTTTCTCAGAATTTATGTCATGAGACTAACTGACAGCTGGTAGTGAGTGCAGCATTAACTAACTTTTCTCAGAATTTCTGTCATGAGACTAACTGACAGTTGATAGTGAGTGCAGCATTAACTAACTTTTCTCAGAATTTCTGTCATGAGACTAACTGACAGTTGATAGTGAGTGCAGCATTAACTAACTTTTCTCAGAATTTCTGTCATGAGACTAACTGACAGTTGATAGTGAGTGCAGCATTAACTAACTTTTTTCAGAATTTCTGTCATGAGACTAACTGACAGTTGATAGTGAGTGCAGCATTAACTAACTTTTCTCAGAATTTCTGTCATGAGACTAACTGACAGTTGATAGTGAGTGCAGCATTAACTAACTTTTCTCAGAATTTATGTCATGAGACTAACTGACAGTTGATAGTGAGTGCAGCATTAACTAACTTTTCTCAGAATTTCTGTCATGAGACTGACAGTAAATAGTGAGTACAGCATTATCTAACTTTTCTCAGAATTTCTGTCATGAGATTAACTGACAGTTGAAAGTGAGTGCAGCATTAACTAACTTTTCTCAGAATTTCTCTGTCATGAGACTGACAGTTGATAGTGAGTACAGCATTAACTAACTTTTCTCAGAATTTCTGTCATGAGATTAACTGACAGTTGATAGTGAGTACAGCATTAACTAACTTTTCTCAGAATTTCTGTCATGAGATTAACTGACAGTTGATAGTGAGTGCAGCATTATATAACTAACTTTTTTCAGAATTTCTCTGTCATGAGATTAACTGACAGTTGATAGTGAGTACAGCATTAACTAACTTTTCTCAGAATTTCTGTCATGAGACTAACTGACAGTTGATAGTGAGTACAGCATTAACTAACTTTTCTCAGAATTTCTGTCATGAGGCTAACTGACAGCTGATTGTGAGTGCGACATTAACAATTTTTTTCCATTGTCTTTCTTCAACAGCAGCCTTATCATGCCAGTTTAGTCCTCTTATGTACTTACTTACTCTTATGTATTTGTTTTTTACTACTTGTCTGCACTCACTAGTGTTGTCTTCAACGATTCTAATTTCACAATGCTGGAATGGTTTGATTATTCTGTGCAGACAACATCAGTTGTCTCTTGATTCATCTTTCATCATACAACTGATGTCTCTTGATTCATCTTTCATCACACAACTGATGTTGTCTATTGATTCATCTTTCATCATACAACTGATATCTCTTGATTCATCTTTCATCATACAACTGATGTCTCTTGATTCATCTTTCATCACACAACTGATGTCTCATGATTCATCTTTTATCATACAACTGATGTCTTTTGATTCATCTTTCATCACACAACTGATGATGTCTATTGATTCATCTTTCATCATACAACTGATGTCTCTTGATTCATATTTCATCATACAACAGATATTGTCTCTTGATTCATCTTTCATCATACAACAGATGCTGTCTCTTGATTCAGATTTCAACATGTTCAGCATACAATAAATGTTGTCTTTTGATTTATCTTTCATTATACAACTGGTGTCTCTTGATTCATCTTTCATTATACAACAGATGCTGTCTCTTGATTCAGATTTCAACATGTTCAGCATACAACAGATGTTGTCTTTTGATTTATCTTTCATTATACAACTGGTGTCTCTTGATTCATCTTTCATTATACAACAGATGCTGTCTCTTGATTCAGATTTCAACATGTTCAGCATACAACAGATGTTGTCTCTTGATTCATCTTTCATCATACAACAGATGGTGTCTCTTGATTCATCTTTCATCATACAACTGGTGTCTCTTGATTCATCTCTCATTATACAACTGTTGTCTCTTGATTCATCTTTCATTATACAACAGATGGTGTCCCTTGATTCATCTTTCATTATACAACAGATGGTGTCTCTTGATTCATCTTTCATTATACAACAGATGGTGTCTCTTGATTCATCTTTCATCATACAACAGATGGTGTCTCTTGATTCATCTTTCATTATACAACTGGTGTCTCTTGATTCATCTTTCATCATACAACAGATGTTGTCTCTTGATTCATCTTTCATTATACAACTGGTGTCTCTTGATTCATCTTTCATCATACAACAGATGTTGTCTATTGATTCATCTTTCATTATACAACAGATGGTGTCTCTTGATTCATCTTTCATCATACAACAGATGGTGTCTCTTGATTCATCTTTCATTATACAACAGATGGTGTCTCTTGATTCATCTTTCATCATACAACAGATGGTGTCTCTTGATTCATCTATCATTATACAACAGATGTTGTCGCTTGATTCATCTTTCAGCATACAACAGATGTTGTCTCTTGATTCATCTTTCATTATACAACTGGTGTCTCTTGATTCATCTTTCATCATACAACTGATGTTGTCTCTTGATTCATCTTTCATCATATAACTGATGTTGTCTCTTGATTCATCTTTCATCATATAACTGATGTTGTCTCTTGATTCATCTTTCATCATATAACTGATGTCTCTTGATTCATCTTTCAGCATACAACTGATGCTGTCTCTTGATTCATCTTTCATCATACAACTGATGTCTCTTGATTCATCTTTCATCATACAACAGATGCTGTCTCTTGATTCATCTTTCATTATACAACTGTTGTCTCTTGATTCATCTTTCATCATACAACTGATGTTGTCTATTGATTCATCTTTCATCACACAACTGATGTCTCTTGATTCATCTTTCATCGTACAACTGATGTCTCTTGATTCATATTTCATCATACAACAGATGTTGTCTCTTGATTCATCTTTCTTCATACAACAGATGCTGTCTCTTGATTCAGATTTCAACATGTTCAGCATACAACAGATGTTGTCTTTTGATTTATCTTTCATTATACAACTGGTGTCTCTTGATTCATCTTTCATTATACAACAGATGCTGTCTCTTGATTCAGATTTCAACATGTTCAGCATACAACAGATGTTGACTTTTGATTCATCTTTCATTATACAACTGGTGTCTCTTGATTCATCTTTCATCATACAACAGATGGTGTCTCTTGATTCATCTTTCATCATACAACTGGTGTCTCTTGATTCATCTTTCATCATACAACGGGTGTCTCTTGATTCATCTTTCATTATACAACAGATGGTGTCTCTTGATTCATCTTTCATTATACAACAGATGGTGTCTCTTGATTCATCTTTCATTATGCAACTGGTGTCTCTTGATTCATCTTTCATCATACAACAGATGGTGTCTCTTGATTCATCTTTCATTATACAACTGGTGTCTCTTGATTCATCTTTCATCATACAACAGATGTTGTCTCTTGATTCATCTTTCATTATACAACTGGTGTCTCTTGATTCATCTTTCATCATACAACAGATGGTGTCTCTTGATTCATCTTTCATTATACAACAGATGTTGTCGCTTGATTCATCTTTCAGCATACAACAGATGTTGTCTCTTGATTCATCTTTCATTATACAACTGGTGTCTCTTGATTCATCTTTCATCATACAACAGATGGTGTCTCTTGATTCATCTTTCATCATACAACTGGTGTCTCTTGATTCATCTTTCATCATACAACGAGTGTCTCTTGATTCATCTTTCATTATACAACAGATGGTGTCTCTTGATTCATCTTTCATTATACAACAGATGGTGTCTCTTGATTCATCTTTCATTATACAACTGGTGTCTCTTGATTCATCTTTCATTATACAACTGGTGTCTCTTGATTCATCTTTCATCATACAACAGATGTTGTCTCTTGATTCATCTTTCATTATACAACTGGTGTCTCTTGATTCATCTTTCATCATACAACAGATGGTGTCTCTTGATTCATCTTTCATCATACAACTGGTGTCTCTTGATTCATCTTTCATTATACAACTGTTGTCTCTTGATTCATCTTTCATTATACAACAAATGGTGTCTCTTGATTCATCTTTCATTATACAACAGATGGTGTCTCTTGATTCATCTTTCATTATACAACTGGTGTCCCTTGATTCATCTTTCATTATACAACAGATGGTGTCTCTTGATTCATTTTTCATTATACAACTGGTGTCTCTTGATTCATCTTTCATCATACAACAGATGGTGTCTCTTGATTCATCTTTCATTATACAACTGGTGTCTCTTGATTCATCTTTCATCATACAACAGATGTTGTCTATTGATTCATCTTTCATTATACAACTGGTGTCTCTTGATTCATCTTTCATCATACAACAGATGGTGTCTCTTGATTCATCTTTCATTATACAACAGATGTTGTCGCTTGATTCATCTTTCATCATACAACAGATGTTGTCTCTTGATTCATCTTTCATTATACAACTGGTGTCTCTTGATTCATCTTTCATCATACAACTGATGACTCTTGATTCATCTTTCATCATATAACTGATGTTGTCTCTTGATTCATCTTTCATCATACAACTGGTGTCTCTTGATTCATCTTTCATTATACAACAGATGCTGTCTCTTGATTCAGATTTCAACATACAACAGATGTCTCTTGATTCATCTTTCATCATACAACAGATGCTGTCTCTTGATTCATCTTTCATCATACAACTGGTGTCTCTTGATTCATCTTTCATCATACAACTGATGTTATCTCTTGATTCATCTTTCATTATACAACAGATGGTGTCTCTTGATTCATCTTTCATTATACAACAGATGGTGTCTCTTGATTCATCTTTCATTATGCAACAGATGGTGTCTCTTGATTCATCTTTCATTATACAACTGGTGTCTCTTGATTCATTCTTCATCATACAACTGATGTCTCTTGATTCATTTTTCATCATACAACTGATGTCTCTTGATTCATCTTTCATCATACAACTGATGTCTCTTGATTCATCTTTCATCATACAACAGATGCTGTCTCTTGATTCAGATTTCAACATGTTCAGCATACAACAAATGTTGTCTCTTGATTCAGATTTCAACATGTTCAGCATACAACAGTCTCTTGATTCAGATTTCAACATGTTCAGCATACAACAGTCTCTTGATTCAGATTTCAACATGTTCAGCATACAACAGTCTCTTGATTCAGATTTCAACATGTTCAGCATACAACAAATGTTGTCTCTTGATTCAGATTTCAACATGTTCAGCATACAACAAATGTTGTCTCTTGATTCAGATTTCAACATGTTCAGCATACAACAGTCTCTTGATTCAGATTTCAACATGTTCAACATACAACAGTCTCTTGATTCAGATTTCAACATGTTCAGCATACAACAGTCTCTTGATTCAGATTTCAACATGTTCAACATACAACAGTCTCTTGATTCAGATTTCAACATGTTCAGCATACAACAGTCTCTTGATTCAGATTTCAACATGTTCAACATACAACAGTCTCTTGATTCAGATTTCAACATGTTCAACATACAACAGTCTCTTGATTCAGATTTCAACATGTTCAACATACAACAGTCTCTTGATTCAGATTTTACATGTTCAACATACAACAGCCTCTTGATTCAGATTTCAACATGTTCAACATACAACAGTCTCTTGATTCAGATTTCAACATGTTCAGCATACAACAGTCTCTTGATTCAGATTTCAACATGTTCAACATACAACAGTCTCTTGATTCAGATTTCAACATGTTCAACATACAACAGTCTCTTGATTCAGATTTCAACATGTTCAGCATACAACAGTCTCTTGATTCAGATTTCAACATGTTCAGCATACAACAGTCTCTTGATTCAGATTTCAACATGTTCAGCATACAACAGTCTCTTGATTCAGATTTCAACATGTTCAGCATACAACAGTCTCTTGATTCAGATTTCAACATGTTCAGCATACAACAGTCTCTTGATTCAGATTTCAACATGTTCAACATACAACAGTCTCTTGATTCAATTTCAACATGTTCAGCATACAACAGTCTCTTGATTCAGATTTCAACATGTTCAGCATACAACAGTCTCTTGATTAAGATTTCAACATGTTCAGCATACAACAGTCTCTTGATTCAGATTTCAACATGTTCAACATACAACAGTCTCTTAATTCAGATTTCAACATGTTCAGCATACAACAGTCTCTTGATTCAGATTGCAACATGTTCAGCATACAACAAATGTTGTCTCTTGATTCAGATTTCAACATGTTCAGCATACGACAAATGTTGTCTCTTGATTCAGATTTCAACATGTTCAACATACAACAGTCTCTTGATTCAGATTTCAACATGTTCAGCATACAACAGTCTCTTGATTCAGATTTCAACATATTCAGCATACAACAGTCTCTTGATTCAGATTTCAACATGTTCAGCATACAACAGTCTCTTGATTCAGATTTCAACATGTTCAGCATACAACAAATGTTGTCTCTTGATTCAGATTTCAACATGTTCAGCATACAACAAATGTTGTGGAAATGAAAGTTAAGAAAAGCCTGCCCATGTCATACTCCCCACATCAATCTCTCCATGGCAACATCAAACTTAAATATCCATGTCATTCTCCCCACAACAATCTCTCCATGGCAACATCAAACTTAAATATCCATGTCATACTCCCCACAACAATCTCTCCATGGCAACATCAAACTTAAATATCCATGTCATTCTCCCCACATCAATCTCTCATGGCAACATCAAACTTAAATATCCATGTTATTCTCCCCACAACAATCTCCCATGCCAACATCAAACTTAAATATCCATGTCATTCTCCCCACATCAATCTCCCATGCCAACATCAAACTTAAATATCCATGTCATTCTCCCCACATCAATCTCTCCATGGGAACATCAAACTTAAATATCCATGTCATTCTCCCCACATCAATCTCTCCATGTCAACATCAAACTTAAATATCCATGTCATTCTCCCCACATCAATCTCTCCATGGCAACATCAAACTTAAATATCCATGTCATTCTCCCCACATCAATCTCTCCATGGCAACATCAAACTTAAATATCCATGTCATTCTCTCCACATCAATCTCTCCATGCCAACATCAAACTTATGTATCCATGTCATTCTCTCCACATCAATCTCTCATGGCAACATCAAACTTAAATATCCATGTCATTCTCCTCACAACAATCTCTCCATGGCAACATCAAACTTATGTATCCATGTCATTCTCTCCACATCAATCTCTCCATGGCAACATCAAACTTATGTATCCATGTCATTCTCTCCACATCAATCTCCCATGCCAACATCAAACTTAAATATCCATGTCATTCTCCCCACATCAATCTCTCCATGGCAACATCAAACTTATGTATCCATGTCATTCTCCCCACATCAATCTCTCCATGCCAACATCAAACTTAAATATCCATGTCATTCTCCCCACAACAATCTCTCCATGCCAACATCAAACTTATGTATCCATGTCATTCTCCCCACATCAATCTCTCCATGCCAACATCAAACTTAAATATCCATGTCATTCTCTCCACATCAATCTCTCCATGGGAACATCAAACTTAAATATCATGTCATTCTCCCCACATCAATCTCTCCATGCCAACATCAAACTTATGTATCCATGTCATTCTCCCCACATCAATCTCTCCATGCCAACATCAAACTTAAATATCCATGTCATTCTCCCCACATCAATCTCTACATGCCAACATCAAACTTAAATATTCATGTCATTCTCCCCACAACAATCTCCCATGCCAACATCAAACTTATGTATCCATGTCATTCTCCCCACATCAATCTCTCCATGGGAACATCAAACTTAAATATCCATGTCATTCTCCCCACATCAATCTCTCCATGGCAACATCAAACTTATGTATCCATGTCATTCTCTCCACATCAATCTCCCATGCCAACATCAAACTTAAATATCCATGTCATTCTCCCCACATCAATCTCTCCATGCCAACATCAAACTTAAATATCCATGTCATTCTCCCCACATCAATCTCTCCATGGGAACATCAAACTTATGTATCCATGTCATTCTCCCCACATCAATCTCCCATGCCAACATCAAACTTAAATATCCATGTCATTCTCCCCACATCAATCTCTCCATGGCAACATCAAACTTAAATATCCATGTCATTCTCCCCACATCAATCTCTCCATGGCAACATCAAACTTATGTATCCATGTCATTCTCTCCACATCAATCTCTCATGGCAACATCAAACTTAAATATCCATGTCATTCTCCCCACATCAATCTCTCATGGCAATATCAAACTTAAATATCCATGTCATTCTCCCCACATCAATCTCTACATGCCAACATCAAACTTAAATATCCATGTCATTCTCCCCACATCAATCTCTCCATGCCAACATCAAACTTAAATATCCATGTCATTCTCCCCACATCAATCTCTCCATGCCAACATCAAACTGAAAAATCCATGTCATTCTCCCCACAACAATCTCTCCATGGGAACATCAAACTTATGTATCCATGTCATTCTCTCCACATCAATCTCCCATGCCAACATCAAACTTAAATATCCATGTCATTCTCCCCACATCAATCTCTCCATGGGAACATCAAACTTATGTATCCATGTCATTCTCCCCACATCAATCTCTCCATGGCAACATCAAACTTAAATATCCATGTCATTCTCCCCACATCAATCTCTCCATGGCAACATCAAACTTAAATATCCATGTCATTCTCCCCACATCAATCTCTCCATGCCAACATCAAACTTAAATATCCATGTCATTCTCCCCACATCAATCTCTCCATGTCAACATCAAACTTATGTATCCATGTCATTCTCTCCACATCAATCTCTCCATGGCAACATCAAACTTAAATATCCATGTCATTCTCCCCACATCAATCTCTCCATGTCAACATCAAACTTATGTATCCATGTCATTCTCCCCACATCAATCTCCCATGCCAACATCAAACTTAAATATCCATGTCATTCTCCCCACATCAATCTCTCCATGGGAACATCAAACTTAAATATCCATGTCATTCTCCCCACAACAATCTCTCATGGCAACATCAAACTTAAATATCCATGTCATTCTCTCCACATCATTCTCCCATGCCAACATCAAACTTAAATATCCATGTCATTCTCCCCACATCAATCTCCCATGCCAACATCAAACTTAAATATCCATGTCATTCTCTCCACATCAATCTCTCCATGCCAACATCAAACTTATGTATCCATGTCATTCTCTCCACATCAATCTCTCATGGCAACATCAAACTTAAATATCCATGTCATTCTCCTCACAACAATCTCTCCATGGCAACATCAAACTTATGTATCCATGTCATTCTCTCCACATCAATCTCTCCATGGCAACATCAAACTTATGTATCCATGTCATTCTCTCCACATCAATCTCCCATGCCAACATCAAACTTAAATATCCATGTCATTCTCCCCACATCAATCTCTCCATGGCAACATCAAACTTATGTATCCATGTCATTCTCCCCACATCAATCTCTCCATGCCAACATCAAACTTAAATATCCATGTCATTCTCCCCACAACAATCTCTCCATGCCAACATCAAACTTATGTATCCATGTCATTCTCCCCACATCAATCTCTCCATGCCAACATCAAACTTAAATATCCATGTCATTCTCTCCACATCAATCTCTCCATGGGAACATCAAACTTAAATATTCATGTCATTCTCCCCACATCAATCTCTCCATGCCAACATCAAACTTATGTATCCATGTCATTCTCCCCACATCAATCTCTCCATGCCAACATCAAACTTAAATATCCATGTCATTCTCCCCACATCAATCTCTACATGCCAACATCAAACTTAAATATTCATGTCATTCTCCCCACAACAATCTCCCATGCCAACATCAAACTTATGTATCCATGTCATTCTCCCCACATCAATCTCTCCATGGGAACATCAAACTTAAATATCCATGTCATTCTCCCCACATCAATCTCTCCATGGCAACATCAAACTTATGTATCCATGTCATTCTCTCCACATCAATCTCCCATGCCAACATCAAACTTAAATATCCATGTCATTCTCCCCACATCAATCTCTCCATGCCAACATCAAACTTAAATATCCATGTCATTCTCCCCACATCAATCTCTCCATGGGAACATCAAACTTATGTATCCATGTCATTCTCCCCACATCAATCTCCCATGCCAACATCAAACTTAAATATCCATGTCATTCTCCCCACATCAATCTCTCCATGGCAACATCAAACTTAAATATCCATGTCATTCTCCCCACATCAATCTCTCCATGGCAACATCAAACTTATGTATCCATGTCATTCTCTCCACATCAATCTCTCATGGCAACATCAAACTTAAATATCCATGTCATTCTCCCCACATCAATCTCTCATGGCAATATCAAACTTAAATATCCATGTCATTCTCCCCACATCAATCTCTACATGCCAACATCAAACTTAAATATCCATGTCATTCTCCCCACATCAATCTCTCCATGCCAACATCAAACTTAAATATCCATGTCATTCTCCCCACATCAATCTCTCCATGCCAACATCAAACTGAAAAATATCCATGTCATTCTCCCCACAACAATCTCTCCATGGGAACATCAAACTTATGTATCCATGTCATTCTCTCCACATCAATCTCCCATGCCAACATCAAACTTAAATATCCATGTCATTCTCCCCACATCAATCTCTCCATGGGAACATCAAACTTATGTATCCATGTCATTCTCCCCACATCAATCTCTCCATGGCAACATCAAACTTAAATATCCATGTCATTCTCCCCACATCAATCTCTCCATGGCAACATCAAACTTAAATATCCATGTCATTCTCCCCACATCAATCTCTCCATGCCAACATCAAACTTAAATATCCATGTCATTCTCCCCACATCAATCTCTCCATGTCAACATCAAACTTATGTATCCATGTCATTCTCTCCACATCAATCTCTCCATGGCAACATCAAACTTAAATATCCATGTCATTCTCCCCACATCAATCTCTCCATGTCAACATCAAACTTATGTATCCATGTCATTCTCCCCACATCAATCTCCCATGCCAACATCAAACTTAAATATCCATGTCATTCTCCCCACATCAATCTCTCCATGGGAACATCAAACTTAAATATCCATGTCATTCTCCCCACAACAATCTCTCATGGCAACATCAAACTTAAATATCCATGTCATTCTCTCCACATCATTCTCCCATGCCAACATCAAACTTAAATATCCATGTCATTCTCCCCACATCAATCTCCCATGCCAACATCAAACTTAAATATCCATGTCATTCTCCCCACATCAATCTCTCATGGCAACATCAAACTTAAATATTCATGTCATTCTCCCCACATCAATCTCTCCATGGCAACATCAAACTTAAATATCCATGTCATTCTCCCCACATCAATCTCTCCATGGCAACATCAAACTTAAATATCCATGTCATTCTCCCCACATCAATCTCCCATGCCAACATCAAACTTAAATATCCATGCCATTCTCTCCACATCAATCTCTCATGGCAACATCAAACTTAAATATTCATGTCATTCTCCCCACATCAATCTCTCATGGCAACATCAAACTTAAATATCCATGTCATTCTCCCCACATCAATCTCTCATGGCAACATCAAACTTAAATATCCATGTCATTCTCCCCACAACAATCTCCCATGCCAACATCAAACTTAAATATCCATGTCATTCTCCCCACATCAATCTCCCATGCCAACATCAAACTTAAATATCCATGTCATTCTCCCCACATCAATCTCTCCATGGGAACATCAAACTTAAATATCCATGTCATTCTCCCCACATCAATCTCTCCATGCCAACATCAAACTTAAATATCCATGTCATTCTCCCCACATCAATCTCTCCATGGCAACATCAAACTTAAATATCCATGTCATTCTCCCCACATCAATCTCTCCATGGCAACATCAAACTTAAATATCCATGTCATTCTCTCCACATCAATCTCTCCATGCCAACATCAAACTTAAATATCCATGTCATTCTCTCCACAACAATCTCTCCATGGCAACATCAAACTTAAATATCCATGTCATTCTCCCCACAACAATCTCTCCATGGGAACATCAAACTTAAATATCCATGTCATTCTCCCCACATCAATCTCTCCATGCCAACATCAAACTTATGTATCCATGTCATTCTCCCCACAACAATCTCTCCATGCCAACATCAAACTTAAATATCCATGTCATTCTCCCACAACAATCTCTCCATGCCAACATCAAACTTAAATATTCATGTCATTCTCCCCACATCAATCTCTCCATGGCAACATCAAACTTAAATATCCATGTCATTCTCTCCACATCAATCTCTCCATGGGAACATCAAACTTATGTATCCATGTCATTCTCTCCACATCAATCTCTCATGGCAACATCAAACTTAAATATCCATGTCATTCTCCTCACAACAATCTCTCCATGGCAACATCAAACTTATGTATCCATGTCATTCTCTCCACATCAATCTCTCCATGGCAACATCAAACTTAAATATCCATGTCATTCTCCCCACATCAATCTCTCCATGGCAACATCAAACTTAAATATCCATGTCATTCTCTCCACATCAATCTCTCCATGCCAACATCAAACTTAAATATCCATGTCATTCTCTCCACAACAATCTCTCCATGGCAACATCAAACTTAAATATCCATGTCATTCTCCCCACAACAATCTCTCCATGGGAACATCAAACTTAAATATCCATGTCATTCTCCCCACAACAATCTCTCATGCCAACATCAAACTTAAATATCCATGCATTCTCTCCACATCAATCTCTCATGGCAACATCAAACTTAAATATCATGTCATTCTCCCCACATCAATCTCTCATGGCAACATCAAACTTAAATATCCATGTCATTCTCCCCACATCAATCTCTCATGGCAACATCAAACTTAAATATCCATGTCATTCTCCCCACAACAATCTCCCATGCCAACATCAAACTTAAATATCCATGTCATTCTCCCCACATCAATCTCCCATGCCAACATCAAACTTAAATATCCATGTCATTCTCCCCACATCAATCTCTCCATGGGAACATCAAACTTAAATATCCATGTCATTCTCCCCACATCAATCTCTCCATGCCAACATCAAACTTAAATATCCATGTCATTCTCCCCACATCAATCTCTCCATGGCAACATCAAACTTAAATATCCATGTCATTCTCCCCACATCAATCTCTCCATGGCAACATCAAACTTAAATATCCATGTCATTCTCTCCACATCAATCTCTCCATGCCAACATCAAACTTAAATATCCATGTCATTCTCTCCACAACAATCTCTCCATGGCAACATCAAACTTAAATATCCATGTCATTCTCCCCACAACAATCTCTCCATGGGAACATCAAACTTAAATATCCATGTCATTCTCCCACATCAATCTCTCCATGCCAACATCAAACTTATGTATCCATGTCATTCTCCTCACAACAATCTCTCCATGCCAACATCAAACTTAAATATCCATGTCATTCTCCCCACAACAATCTCTCCATGCCAACATCAAACTTAAATATTCATGTCATTCTCCCCACATCAATCTCTCCATGGCAACATCAAACTTAAATATCCATGTCATTCTCTCCACATCAATCTCTCCATGGGAACATCAAACTTATGTATCCATGTCATTCTCTCCACATCAATCTCTCATGGCAACATCAAACTTAAATATCCATGTCATTCTCCTCACAACAATCTCTCCATGGCAACATCAAACTTATGTATCCATGTCATTCTCTCCACATCAATCTCTCCATGGCAACATCAAACTTAAATATCCATGTCATTCTCCCCACATCAATCTCTCCATGGCAACATCAAACTTAAATATCCATGTCATTCTCTCCACATCAATCTCTCCATGCCAACATCAAACTTAAATATCCATGTCATTCTCTCCACAACAATCTCTCCATGGCAACATCAAACTTAAATATCCATGTCATTCTCCCCACAACAATCTCTCCATGGGAACATCAAACTTAAATATCCATGTCATTCTCCCCACAACAATCTCTCATGCCAACATCAAACTTAAATATCCATGTCATTCTCCCCACATCAATCTCTCCATGGGAACATCAAACTTAAATATCCATGTCATTCTCCCCACAACAATCTCTCCATGGGAACATCAAACTTAAATATCCATGTCATTCTCCCCACATCAATCTCTCCATGGGAACATCAAACTTAAATATCCATGTCATTCTCCCCACAACAATCTCTCCATGGGAACATCAAACTTAAATATCCATGTCATTCTCCCACATCAATCTCTCCATGGCAACATCAAACTTAAATATCCATGTCATTCTCTCCACATCAATCTCTATATGGGAACATCAAACTTATGTATCCATGTCATTCTCTCCACATCAATCTCTCATGGCAACATCAAACTTAAATATCCATGTCATTCTCCTCACAACAATCTCTCCATGGCAACATCAAACTTATGTATCCATGTCATTCTCTCCACATCAATCTCTCCATGGCAACATCAAACTTATGTATCCATGTCATTCTCTCCACATCAATCTCCCATGCCAACATCAAACTTAAATATCCATGTCATTCTCCCCACATCAATCTCTCCATGGCAACATCAAACTTATGTATCCATGTCATTCTCCCCACATCAATCTCTCCATGCCAACATCAAACTTAAATATCCATGTCATTCTCCCCACAACAATCTCTCCATGCCAACATCAAACTTATGTATCCATGTCATTCTCCCCACATCAATCTCTCCATGCCAACATCAAACTTAAATATCCATGTCATTCTCTCCACATCAATCTCTCCATGGGAACATCAAACTTAAATATTCATGTCATTCTCCCCACATCAATCTCTCCATGCCAACATCAAACTTATGTATCCATGTCATTCTCCCCACATCAATCTCTCCATGCCAACATCAAACTTAAATATCCATGTCATTCTCCCCACATCAATCTCTACATGCCAACATCAAACTTAAATATTCATGTCATTCTCCCCACAACAATCTCCCATGCCAACATCAAACTTATGTATCCATGTCATTCTCCCCACATCAATCTCTCCATGGGAACATCAAACTTAAATATCCATGTCATTCTCCCCACATCAATCTCTCCATGGCAACATCAAACTTATGTATCCATGTCATTCTCTCCACATCAATCTCCCATGCCAACATCAAACTTAAATATCCATGTCATTCTCCCCACATCAATCTCTCCATGCCAACATCAAACTTAAATATCCATGTCATTCTCCCCACATCAATCTCTCCATGGGAACATCAAACTTATGTATCCATGTCATTCTCCCCACATCAATCTCCCATGCCAACATCAAACTTAAATATCCATGTCATTCTCCCCACATCAATCTCTCCATGGCAACATCAAACTTAAATATCCATGTCATTCTCCCCACATCAATCTCTCCATGGCAACATCAAACTTATGTATCCATGTCATTCTCTCCACATCAATCTCTCATGGCAACATCAAACTTAAATATCCATGTCATTCTCCCCACATCAATCTCTCCATGGCAACATCAAACTTAAATATCCATGTCATTCTCCCCACATCAATCTCTCCATGGCAACATCAAACTTAAATATCCATGTCATTCTCCCCACATCAATCTCTCCATGCCAACATCAAACTTAAATATCCATGTCATTCTCCCCACATCAATCTCTCCATGTCAACATCAAACTTATGTATCCATGTCATTCTCTCCACATCAATCTCTCCATGGCAACATCAAACTTAAATATCCATGTCATTCTCCCCACATCAATCTCTCCATGTCAACATCAAACTTATGTATCCATGTCATTCTCCCCACATCAATCTCCCATGCCAACATCAAACTTAAATATCCATGTCATTCTCCCCACATCAATCTCTCCATGGGAACATCAAACTTAAATATCCATGTCATTCTCCCCACAAATCTCTCATGGCAACATCAAACTTAAATATCCATGTCATTCTCTCCACATCATTCTCCCATGCCAACATCAAACTTAAATATCCATGTCATTCTCCCCACATCAATCTCCCATGCCAACATCAAACTTAAATATCCATGTCATTCTCCCCACATCAATCTCTCATGGCAACATCAAACTTAAATATTCATGTCATTCTCCCCACATCAATCTCTCCATGGCAACATCAAACTTAAATATCCATGTCATTCTCCCCACATCAATCTCTCCATGGCAACATCAAACTTAAATATCCATGTCATTCTCCCCACATCAATCTCCCATGCCAACATCAAACTTAAATATCCATGCCATTCTCTCCACATCAATCTCTCATGGCAACATCAAACTTAAATATTCATGTCATTCTCCCCACATCAATCTCTCATGGCAACATCAAACTTAAATATCCATGTCATTCTCCCCACATCAATCTCTCATGGCAACATCAAACTTAAATATCCATGTCATTCTCCCCACAACAATCTCCCATGCCAACATCAAACTTAAATATCCATGTCATTCTCCCCACATCAATCTCCCATGCCAACATCAAACTTAAATATCCATGTCATTCTCCCCACATCAATCTCTCCATGGGAACATCAAACTTAAATATCCATGTCATTCTCCCACATCAATCTCTCCATGCCAACATCAAACTTAAATATCCATGTCATTCTCCCCACATCAATCTCTCCATGGCAACATCAAACTTAAATATCCATGTCATTCTCCCCACATCAATCTCTCCATGGCAACATCAAACTTAAATATCCATGTCATTCTCTCCACATCAATCTCTCCATGCCAACATCAAACTTAAATATCCATGTCATTCTCTCCACAACAATCTCTCCATGGCAACATCAAACTTAAATATCCATGTCATTCTCCCCACATCAATCTCTCCATGGGAACATCAAACTTAAATATCCATGTCATTCTCCCCACATCAATCTCTCCATGCCAACATCAAACTTATGTATCCATGTCATTCTCCCCACAACAATCTCTCCATGCCAACATCAAACTTAAATATCCATGTCATTCTCCCCACAACAATCTCTCCATGCCAACATCAAACTTAAATATCCATGTCATTCTCCCCACATCAATCTCTCCATGGCAACATCAAACTTAAATATCCATGTCATTCTCTCCACATCAATCTCTCCATGGGAACATCAAACTTATGTATCCATGTCATTCTCTCCACATCAATCTCTCATGGCAACATCAAACTTAAATATCCATGTCATTCTCCTCACAACAATCTCTCCATGGCAACATCAAACTTATGTATCCATGTCATTCTCTCCACATCAATCTCTCCATGGCAACATCAAACTTAAATATCCATGTCATTCTCCCCACATCAATCTCTCCATGGCAACATCAAACTTAAATATCCATGTCATTCTCTCCACATCAATCTCTCCATGCCAACATCAAACTTAAATATCCATGTCATTCTCTCCACATCAATCTCTCCATGGCAACATCAAACTTAAATATCCATGTCATTCTCCCCACAACAATCTCTCCATGGGAACATCAAACTTAAATATCCATGTCATTCTCCCCACATCAATCTCTCCATGCCAACATCAAACTTAAATATCCATGTCATTCTCCCCACATCAATCTCTCCATGGCAACATCAAACTTAAATATCCATGTCATTCTCCCCACATCAATCTCTCCATGGCAACATCAAACTTAAATATCCATGTCATTCTCTCCACATCAATCTCTCCATGCCAACATCAAACTTAAATATCCATGTCATTCTCTCCACAACAATCTCTCCATGGCAACATCAAACTTAAATATCCATGTCATTCTCCCCACAACAATCTCTCCATGGGAACATCAAACTTAAATATCCATGTCATTCTCCCCACATCAATCTCTCCATGCCAACATCAAACTTATGTATCCATGTCATTCTCCCCACAACAATCTCTCCATGCCAACATCAAACTTAAATATCCATGTCATTCTCCCCACATCAATCTCTCCATGCCAACATCAAACTTAAATATTCATGTCATTCTCCCCACATCAATCTCTCCATGGCAACATCAAACTTAAATATCCATGTCATTCTCTCCACATCAATCTCTCCATGGGAACATCAAACTTATGTATCCATGTCATTCTCTCCACATCAATCTCTCATGGCAACATCAAACTTAAATATCCATGTCATTCTCCTCACAACAATCTCTCCATGGCAACATCAAACTTATGTATCCATGTCATTCTCTCCACATCAATCTCTCCATGGCAACATCAAACTTAAATATCCATGTCATTCTCCCCACATCAATCTCTCCATGGCAACATCAAACTTAAATATCCATGTCATTCTCTCCACATCAATCTCTCCATGCCAACATCAAACTTAAATATCCATGTCATTCTCTCCACATCAATCTCTCCATGGCAACATCAAACTTAAATATCCATGTCATTCTCCCCACATCAATCTCTCCATGGGAACATCAAACTTAAATATCCATGTCATTCTCCCCACAACAATCTCTCATGCCAACATCAAACTTAAATATCCATGTCATTCTCCCCACATCAATCTCTCCATGGAACATCAAACTTAAATATCCATGTCATTCTCCCCACAACAATCTCTCCATGGCAACATCAAACTTAAATATCCATGTCATTCTCCCCACATCAATCTCTCCATGGGAACATCAAACTTAAATATCCATGTCATTCTCCCCACAACAATCTCTCCATGGGAACATCAAACTTAAATATCCATGTCATTCTCCCCACATCAATCTCTCCATGGCAACATCAAACTTAAATATCCATGTCATTCTCTCCACATCAATCTCTCCATGGGAACATCAAACTTATGTATCCATGTCATTCTCTCCACATCAATCTCTCATGGGAACATCAAACTTAAATATCCATGTCATTCTCCCCACATCAATCTCTCCATGGCAACATCAAACTTATGTATCCATGTCATTCTCTCCACATCAATCTCTCCATGGCAACATCAAACTTATGTATCCATGTCATTCTCTCCACATCAATCTCCCATGCCAACATCAAACTTAAATATCCATGTCATTCTCCCCACATCAATCTCTCCATGGCAACATCAAACTTATGTATCCATGTCATTCTCCCCACATCAATCTCCCATGCCAACATCAAACTTAAATATCCATGTCATTCTCCCCACATCAATCTCTCCATGGCAACATCAAACTTATGTATCCATGTCATTCTCCCCACATCAATCTCTCCATGGCAACATCAAACTTAAATATCCATGTCATTCTCCCCACAACAATCTCTCCATGGGAACATCAAACTTAAATATCCATGTCATTCTCCCCACATCAATCTCTCCATGCCAACATCAAACTTAAATATCCATGTCATTCTCCCCACATCAATCTCTCCATGGCAACATCAAACTTAAATATCCATGTCATTCTCCCCACATCAATCTCTCCATGGCAACATCAAACTTAAATATCCATGTCATTCTCTCCACATCAATCTCTCCATGCCAACATCAAACTTAAATATCCATGTCATTCTCTCCACAACAATCTCTCCATGGCAACATCAAACTTAAATATCCATGTCATTCTCCCCACATCAATCTCTCCATGGAACATCAAACTTAAATATCCATGTCATTCTCCCCACATCAATCTCTCCATGCCAACATCAAACTTATGTATCCATGTCATTCTCCCACATCAATCTCTCCATGCCAACATCAAACTTAAATATCCATGTCATTCTCCCCACAACAATCTCTCCATGCCAACATCAAACTTAAATATCCATGTCATTCTCCCCACATCAATCTCTCCATGCCAACATCAAACTTAAATATCCATGTCATTCTCCCCACATCAATCTCTCCATGGCAACATCAAACTTAAATATCCATGTCATTCTCCCCACATCAATCTCTCCATGGCAACATCAAACTTAAATATCCATGTCATTCTCTCCACATCAATCTCTCCATGCCAACATCAAACTTAAATATCCATGTCATTCTCTCCACATCAATCTCTCCATGGCAACATCAAACTTAAATATCCATGTCATTCTCCCCACATCAATCTCTCCATGGGAACATCAAACTTAAATATCCATGTCATTCTCCCCACATCAATCTCTCCATGCCAACATCAAACTTATGTATCCATGTCATTCTCCCCACATCAATCTCTCCATGCCAACATCAAACTTAAATATCCATGTCATTCTCCCCACATCAATCTCTCCATGCCAACATCAAACTTAAATATCCATGTCATTCTCCCCACATCAATCTCTCCATGGCAACATCAAACTTAAATATCCATGTCATTCTCTCCACATCAATCTCTCCATGGGAACATCAAACTTATGTATCCATGTCATTCTCTCCACATCAATCTCTCATGGCAACATCAAACTTAAATATCCATGTCATTCTCCCACAACAATCTCTCCATGGCAACATCAAACTTAAATATCCATGTCATTCTCTCCACATCAATCTCTCCATGGCAACATCAAACTTAAATATCCATGTCATTCTCCCCACATCAATCTCTCCATGGCAACATCAAACTTAAATATCCATGTCATTCTCTCCACATCAATCTCTCCATGCCAACATCAAACTTAAATATCCATGTCATTCTCTCCACATCAATCTCTCCATGGCAACATCAAACTTAAAATCCATGTCATTCTCCCCACATCAATCTCTCCATGGGAACATCAAACTTAAATATCCATGTCATTCTCCCCACATCAATCTCTCATGCCAACATCAAACTTAAATATCCATGTCATTCTCCCCACATCAATCTCTCCATGGCAACATCAAACTTAAATATCCATGTCATTCTCCCCACATCAATCTCTCCATGGCAACATCAAACTTAAATATCCATGTCATTCTCTCCACATCAATCTCTCCATGCCAACATCAAACTTAAATATCCATGTCATTCTCCCACATCAATCTCTCCATGGCAACATCAAACTTAAATATCCATGTCATTCTCCCCACATCAATCTCTCCATGGGAACATCAAACTTAAATATCCATGTCATTCTCCCCACATCAATCTCTCCATGCCAACATCAAACTTATGTATCCATGTCATTCTCCCCACATCAATCTCTCCATGCCAACATCAAACTTAAATATCCATGTCATTCTCCCCACATCAATCTCTCCATGGCAACATCAAACTTAAATATCCATGTCATTCTCTCCACATCAATCTCTCCATGCCAACATCAAACTTAAATATCCATGTCATTCTCTCCACATCAATCTCTCCATGGCAACATCAAACTTAAATATCCATGTCATTCTCCCCACATCAATCTCTCCATGGGAACATCAAACTTAAATATCCATGTCATTCTCCCCACATCAATCTCTCATGCCAACATCAAACTTAAATATCCATGTCATTCTCCCCACATCAATCTCTCCATGGGAACATCAAACTTAAATATCCATGTCATTCTCCCCACATCAATCTCTCCATGGCAACATCAAACTTAAATATCCATGTCATTCTCCCCACATCAATCTCTCCATGGGAACATCAAACTTAAATATCCATGTCATTCTCCCCACATCAATCTCTCCATGGGAACATCAAACTTAAATATCCATGTCATTCTCCCTACATCAATCTCTCCATGGCAACATCAAACTTAAATATCCATGTCATTCTCTCCACATCAATCTCTCCATGGCAACATCAAACTTATGTATCCATGTCATTCTCTCCACATCAATCTCTCCATGGGAACATCAAACTTAAATATCCATGTCATTCTCCCCACATCAATCTCTCCATGGCAACATCAAACTTATGTATCCATGTCATTCTCTCCACATCAATCTCTCCATGGCAACATCAAACTTATGTATCCATGTCATTCTCTCCACATCAATCTCCCATGCCAACATCAAACTTAAATATCCATGTCATTCTCCCCACATCAATCTCTCCATGGCAACATCAAACTTATGTATCCATGTCATTCTCCCCACATCAATCTCCCATGCCAACATCAAACTTAAATATCCATGTCATTCTCCCCACATCAATCTCTCCATGGCAACATCAAACTTATGTATCCATGTCATTCTCCCCACATCAATCTCTCCATGGCAACATCAAACTTAAATATCCATGTCATTCTCCCCACATCAATCTCTCCATGGAACATCAAACTTAAATATCCATGTCATTCTCCCCACATCAATCTCTCCATGCCAACATCAAACTTAAATATCCATGTCATTCTCCCCACATCAATCTCTCCATGGCAACATCAAACTTAAATATCCATGTCATTCTCCCCACATCAATCTCTCCATGGCAACATCAAACTTAAATATCCATGTCATTCTCTCCACATCAATCTCTCCATGCCAACATCAAACTTAAATATCCATGTCATTCTCTCCACAACAATCTCTCCATGGCAACATCAAACTTAAATATCCATGTCATTCTCCCCACATCAATCTCTCCATGGAACATCAAACTTAAATATCCATGTCATTCTCCCACATCAATCTCTCCATGCCAACATCAAACTTATGTATCCATGTCATTCTCCCCACATCAATCTCTCCATGCCAACATCAAACTTAAATATCCATGTCATTCTCCCCACATCAATCTCTCCATGCCAACATCAAACTTAAATATCCATGTCATTCTCCCCACATCAATCTCTCCATGGCAACATCAAACTTAAATATCCATGTCATTCTCTCCACATCAATCTCTCCATGGGAACATCAAACTTATGTATCCATGTCATTCTCTCCACATCAATCTCTCATGGCAACATCAAACTTAAATATCCATGTCATTCTCCCCACATCAATCTCTCCATGCAACATCAAACTTAAATATCCATGTCATTCTCTCCACATCAATCTCTCCATGGCAACATCAAACTTAAATATCCATGTCATTCTCCCCACATCAATCTCTCCATGGCAACATCAAACTTAAATATCCATGTCATTCTCCCCACATCAATCTCTCCATGGGAACATCAAACTTAAATATCCATGTCATTCTCCCCACATCAATCTCTCATGGCAACATCAAACTTAAATATCCATGTCATTCTCCTCACATCAATCTCTCCATGGCAACATCAAACTTATGTATCCATGTCATTCTCTCCACATCAATCTCTCCATGGCAACATCAAACTTAAATATCCATGTCATTCTCTCCACATCAATCTCTCCATGCCAACATCAAACTTAAATATCCATGTCATTCTCCCACATCAATCTCTCCATGGCAACATCAAACTTAAATATCCATGTCATTCTCCCCACATCAATCTCTCCATGGCAACATCAAACTTAAATATCCATGTCATTCTCCCACATCAATCTCTCCATGGAACATCAAACTTAAATATCCATGTCATTCTCCCCACATCAATCTCTCCATGCCAACATCAAACTTAAATATCCATGTCATTCTCCCCACATCAATCTCTCCATGGGAACATCAAACTTAAATATCCATGTCATTCTCCCCACATCAATCTCTCCATGGGAACATCAAACTTAAATATCCATGTCATTCTCCCCACATCAATCTCTCCATGGGAACATCAAACTTAAATATCCATGTCATTCTCCCCACATCAATCTCTCCATGGCAACATCAAACTTAAATATCCATGTCATTCTCCCACATCAATCTCTCCATGGCAACATCAAACTTAAATATCCATGTCATTCTCTCCACATCAATCTCTCCATGGCAACATCAAACTTATGTATCCATGTCATTCTCTCCACATCAATCTCTCATGGCAACATCAAACTTAAATATCCATGTCATTCTCCCACATCAATCTCTCCATGGCAACATCAAACTTAATATCCATGTCATTCTCTCCACATCAATCTCTCCATGGCAACATCAAACTTATGTATCCATGTCATTCTCTCCACATCAATCTCTCCATGCCAACATCAAACTTAAATATCCATGTCATTCTCCCCACATCAATCTCTCCATGGCAACATCAAACTTATGTATCCATGTCATTCTCCCCACATCAATCTCCCATGCCAACATCAAACTTAAATATCCATGTCATTCTCCCCACATCAATCTCTCCATGGCAACATCAAACTTAAATATCCATGTCATTCTCCCCACATCAATCTCTCCATGGCAACATCAAACTTAAATATCCATGTCATTCTCCCCACATCAATCTCTCCATGGGAACATCAAACTTAAATATCCATGTCATTCTCCCCACATCAATCTCTCCATGCAACATCAAACTTAAATATCCATGTCATTCTCCCCACATCAATCTCTCCATGGCAACATCAAACTTAAATATCCATGTCATTCTCCCCACATCAATCTCTCCATGGCAACATCAAACTTAAATATCCATGTCATTCTCCCACATCAATCTCTCCATGCCAACATCAAACTTAAATATCCATGTCATTCTCTCCACATCAATCTCTCCATGGCAACATCAAACTTAAATATCCATGTCATTCTCCCCACATCAATCTCTCCATGGGAACATCAAACTTAAATATCCATGTCATTCTCCCCACATCAATCTCTCCATGCCAACATCAAACTTATGTATCCATGTCATTCTCCCCACATCAATCTCTCCATGCCAACATCAAACTTAAATATCCATGTCATTCTCCCCACATCAATCTCTCCATGCAACATCAAACTTAAATATCCATGTCATTCTCCCCACATCAATCTCTCCATGGCAACATCAAACTTAAATATCCATGTCATTCTCTCCACATCAATCTCTCCATGGGAACATCAAACTTAAATATCCATGTCATTCTCTCCACATCAATCTCTCATGGCAACATCAAACTTAAATATCCATGTCATTCTCCCCACATCAATCTCTCCATGGCAACATCAAACTTAAATATCCATGTCATTCTCTCCACATCAATCTCTCCATGGCAACATCAAACTTAAATATCCATGTCATTCTCCCCACATCAATCTCTCCATGGCAACATCAAACTTAAATATCCATGTCATTCTCTCCACATCAATCTCTCCATGCCAACATCAAACTTAAATATCCATGTCATTCTCTCCACATCAATCTCTCCATGGCAACATCAAACTTAAATATCCATGTCATTCTCCCCACATCAATCTCTCCATGGGAACATCAAACTTAAATATCCATGTCATTCTCCCCACATCAATCTCTCATGCCAACATCAAACTTAAATATCCATGTCATTCTCCCCACATCAATCTCTCCATGGGAACATCAAACTTAAATATCCATGTCATTCTCCCCACATCAATCTCTCCATGGAACATCAAACTTAAATATCCATGTCATTCTCCCCACATCAATCTCTCCATGGCAACATCAAACTTAAATATCCATGTCATTCTCCCCACAACAATCTCTCCATGGAACATCAAACTTAAATATCCATGTCATTCTCCCACATCAATCTCTCCATGGCAACATCAAACTTAAATATCCATGTCATTCTCTCCACATCAATCTCTCCATGGGAACATCAAACTTATGTATCCATGTCATTCTCTCCACATCAATCTCTCATGGCAACATCAAACTTAAATATCCATGTCATTCTCCCCACATCAATCTCTCCATGGCAACATCAAACTTATGTATCCATGTCATTCTCTCCACATCAATCTCTCCATGGCAACATCAAACTTATGTATCCATGTCATTCTCTCCACATCAATCTCCCATGCCAACATCAAACTTAAATATCCATGTCATTCTCCCCACATCAATCTCTCCATGGCAACATCAAACTTAAATATCCATGTCATTCTCCCCACATCAATCTCTCCATGCCAACATCAAACTTAAATATCCATGTCATTCTCCCCACATCAATCTCTCCATGCCAACATCAAACTTATGTATCCATGTCATTCTCCCCACATCAATCTCTCCATGCCAACATCAAACTTAAATATCCATGTCATTCTCCCCACATCAATCTCTCCATGGCAACATCAAACTTAAATATCCATGTCATTCTCCCCACATCAATCTCTCCATGCCAACATCAAACTTAAATATCCATGTCATTCTCCCCACATCAATCTCTCCATGCCAACATCAAACTTAAATATCCATGTCATTCTCCCCACATCAATCTCTCCATGCAACATCAAACTTAAATATCCATGTCATTCTCCCCACATCAATCTCTCCATGCCAACATCAAACTTAAATATCCATGTCATTCTCCCCACATCAATCTCTCCATGGCAACATCAAACTTAAATATCCATGTCATTCTCCCCACATCAATCTCTCCATGGCAACATCAAACTTAAATATCCATGTCATTCTCCCCACATCAATCTCTCCATGCCAACATCAAACTTAAATATCCATGTCATTCTCCCCACATCAATCTCTCCATGGCAACATCAAACTTAAATATCCATGTCATTCTCCCCACATCAATCTCTCCATGCCAACATCAAACTTAAATATCCATGTCATTCTCCCCACATCAATCTCTCCATGCCAACATCAAACTTAAATATCCATGTCATTCTCCCCACATCAATCTCTCCATGCCAACATCAAACTTAAATATCCATGTCATTCTCTCCACATCAATCTCTCATGGCAACATCAAACTTAAATATCCATGTCATTCTCCCCACATCAATCTCTCCATGGCAACATCAAACTTAAATATCCATGTCATTCTCCCACATCAATCTCTCCATGGCAACATCAAACTTAAATATCCATGTCATTCTCCCCACATCAATCTCTCCATGCAACATCAAACTTAAATATCCATGTCATTCTCCCCACATCAATCTCTCCATGCCAACATCAAACTTAAATATCCATGTCATTCTCCCCACATCAATCTCTCCATGCCAACATCAAACTTAAATATCCATGTCATTCTCCCCACATCAATCTCTCCATGGCAACATCAAACTTAAATATCCATGTCATTCTCCCCACATCAATCTCTCCATGGCAACATCAAACTTAAATATCCATGTCATTCTCCCCACATCAATCTCTCCATGGCAACATCAAACTTAAATATCCATGTCATTCTCCCCACATCAATCTCTCCATGGCAACATCAAACTTAAATATCCATGTCATTCTCCCCACATCAATCTCTCCATGGCAACATCAAACTTAAATATCCATGTCATTCTCCCCACATCAATCTCTCCATGGCAACATCAAACTTAAATATCCATGTCATTCTCCCCACATCAATCTCTCCATGGCAACATCAAACTTAAATATCCATGTCATTCTCCCCACATCAATCTCTCCATGGCAACATCAAACTTATGTATCCATGTCATTCTCTCCACATCAATCTCTCCATGCCAACATCAAACTTAAATATCCATGTCATTCTCCCCACAACAATCTCTCCATGGCAACATCAAACTTATATCCATGTCATTCTCCCCACATCAATCTCTCCATGGCAACATCAAACTTAAATATCCATGTCATTCTCTCCACATCAATCTCCCATGCAACATCAAACTTAAATATCCATGTCATTCTCCCCACATCAATCTCTCCATGGCAACATCAAACTTAAATATCCATGTCATTCTCCCCACATCAATCTCTCCATGCCAACATCAAACTTAAATATCCATGTCATTCTCCCCACATCAATCTCTCCATGCCAACATCAAACTTAAATATCCATGTCATTCTCCCCACATCAATCTCTCCATGCCAACATCAAACTTAAATATCCATGTCATTCTCCCCACATCAATCTCTCCATGGCAACATCAAACTTAAATATCCATGTCATTCTCCCCACATCAATCTCTCCATGCCAACATCAAACTTAAATATCCATGTCATTCTCCCCACATCAATCTCTCCATGGCAACATCAAACTTAAATATCCATGTCATTCTCCCCACATCAATCTCTCCATGCCAACATCAAACTTAAATATCCATGTCATTCTCCCCACATCAATCTCTCCATGCCAACATCAAACTTAAATATCCATGTCATTCTCCCCACATCAATCTCTCCATGGCAACATCAAACTTAAATATCCATGTCATTCTCCCCACATCAATCTCTCCATGGCAACATCAAACTTAAATATCCATGTCATTCTCTCCACATCAATCTCTCCATGGCAACATCAAACTTAAATATCCATGTCATTCTCCCCACATCAATCTCTCCATGGCAACATCAAACTTAAATATCCATGTCATTCTCCCACATCAATCTCTCCATGCCAACATCAAACTTAAATATCCATGTCATTCTCCCCACATCAATCTCTCCATGCCAACATCAAACTTAAATATCCATGTCATTCTCCCACATCAATCTCCCATGCCAACATCAAACTTAAATATCCATGTCATTCTCCCCACATCAATCTCTCCATGGGAACATCAAACTTAAATATCCATGTCATTCTCCCCACATCAATCTCTCCATGGCAACATCAAACTTAAGTATCCATGTCATTCTCTCCACATCAATCTCCCATGCCAACATCAAACTTAAATATCCATGTCATTCTCCCCACATCAATCTCTCCATGCCAACATCAAACTTAAATATCCATGTCATTCTCCCCACATCAATCTCTCCATGGGAACATCAAACTTATGTATCCATGTCATTCTCCCCACATCAATCTCCCATGCCAACATCAAACTTAAATATCCATGTCATTCTCCCCACATCAATCTCTCCATGGCAACATCAAACTTAAATATCCATGTCATTCTCCCCACATCAATCTCTCCATGGCAACATCAAACTTATGTATCCATGTCATTCTCTCCACATCAATCTCTCATGGCAACATCAAACTTAAATATCCATGTCATTCTCCCCACATCAATCTCTCATGGCAACATCAAACTTAAATATCCATGTCATTCTCCCCACATCAATCTCTCCATGCCAACATCAAACTTAAATATCCATGTCATTCTCCCCACATCAATCTCTCCATGCCAACATCAAACTTAAATATCCATGTCATTCTCTCCACATCAATCTCTCCATGCCAACATCAAACTTAAATATCCATGTCATTCTCCCCACAACAATCTCTCCATGGGAACATCAAACTTATGTATCCATGTCATTCTCTCCACATCAATCTCCCATGCCAACATCAAACTTAAATATCCATGTCATTCTCCCCACATCAATCTCTCCATGGGAACATCAAACTTAAATATCCATGTCATTCTCCCCACATCAATCTCTCCATGCCAACATCAAACTTAAATATCCATGTCATTCTCCCCACATCAATCTCTCCATGTCAACATCAAACTTAAATATCCATGTCATTCTCTCCACATCAATCTCTCCATGGCAACATCAAACTTAAATATCCATGTCATTCTCCCCACATCAATCTCTCCATGTCAACATCAAACTTAAATATCCATGTCATTCTCCCCACATCAATCTCTCCATGCCAACATCAAACTTAAATATCCATGTCATTCTCCCCACATCAATCTCTCCATGGGAACATCAAACTTAAATATCCATGTCATTCTCCCCACAACAATCTCTCATGGCAACATCAAACTTAAATATCCATGTCATTCTCTCCACATCAATCTCCCATGCCAACATCAAACTTAAATATCCATGTCATTCTCCCCACATCAATCTCCCATGCCAACATCAAACTTAAATATCCATGTCATTCTCCCCACATCAATCTCTCATGGCAACATCAAACTTAAATATTCATGTCATTCTCCCCACATCAATCTCTCCATGGCAACATCAAACTTAAATATCCATGTCATTCTCCCCACATCAATCTCTCCATGGCAACATCAAACTTAAATATCCATGTCATTCTCCCCACATCAATCTCCCATGCCAACATCAAACTTAAATATCCATGTCATTCTCTCCACATCAATCTCTCATGGCAACATCAAACTTAAATATCCATGTCATTCTCCCCACATCAATCTCTCATGGCAACATCAAACTTAAATATCCATGTCATTCTCCCCACATCAATCTCTCATGGCAACATCAAACTTAAATATTCATGTCATTCTCCCCACATCAATCTCTCCATGCCAACATCAAACTTAAATATCCATGTCATTCTCCCACATCAATCTCCCATGCAACATCAAACTTAAATATCCATGTCATTCTCCCCACATCAATCTCCCATGCCAACATCAAACTTAAATATCATGTCATTCTCCCCACATCAATCTCTCCATGGCAACATCAAACTTAAATATCCATGTCATTCTCCCCACATCAATCTCTCCATGGCAACATCAAACTTAAATATCCATGTCATTCTCCCCACATCAATCTCCCATGCCAACATCAAACTTAAATATCCATGTCATTCTCTCCACATCAATCTCTCCATGGCAACATCAAACTTAAATATCCATGTCATTCTCTCCACATCAATCTCTCCATGGCAACATCAAACTTAAATATCCATGTCATTCTCCCCACATCAATCTCTCCATGGGAACATCAAACTTAAATATCCATGTCATTCTCCCCACATCAATCTCTCCATGCCAACATCAAACTTAAATATCCATGTCATTCTCCCCACATCAATCTCTCCATGGGAACATCAAACTTAAATATCCATGTCATTCTCCCCACATCAATCTCTCCATGGCAACATCAAACTTAAATATCCATGTCATTCTCCCCACATCAATCTCTCCATGGCAACATCAAACTTAAATATCCATGTCATTCTCCCCACATCAATCTCTCCATGCCAACATCAAACTTAAATATCCATGTCATTCTCCCCACATCAATCTCTCCATGGCAACATCAAACTTAAATATCCATGTCATTCTCTCCACATCAATCTCTCCATGGGAACATCAAACTTAAATATCCATGTCATTCTCTCCACATCAATCTCTCCATGGCAACATCAAACTTAAATATCCATGTCATTCTCCTCACATCAATCTCTCCATGGCAACATCAAACTTAAATATCCATGTCATTCTCTCCACATCAATCTCTCCATGGCAACATCAAACTTAAATATCCATGTCATTCTCTCCACATCAATCTCTCCATGCCAACATCAAACTTAAATATCCATGTCATTCTCCCCACATCAATCTCTCCATGGCAACATCAAACTTATGTATCCATGTCATTCTCCCCACATCAATCTCTCCATGCAACATCAAACTTAAATATCCATGTCATTCTCCCCACATCAATCTCTCCATGCCAACATCAAACTTATGTATCCATGTCATTCTCCCCACATCAATCTCTCCATGCCAACATCAAACTTAAATATCCATGTCATTCTCTCCACATCAATCTCTCCATGGAACATCAAACTTAAATATTCCATGTCATTCTCCCCACATCAATCTCTCCATGCCAACATCAAACTTAAATATCCATGTCATTCTCCCCACATCAATCTCTCCATGCCAACATCAAACTTAAATATCCATGTCATTCTCCCCACATCAATCTCTCCATGCCAACATCAAACTTAAATATCCATGTCATTCTCCCCACATCAATCTCTCATGCCAACATCAAACTTAAATATCCATGTCATTCTCCCCACATCAATCTCTCCATGGGAACATCAAACTTAAATATCCATGTCATTCTCCCCACATCAATCTCTCCATGGCAACATCAAACTTAAATATCCATGTCATTCTCTCCACATCAATCTCTCCATGCCAACATCAAACTTAAATATCCATGTCATTCTCCCCACATCAATCTCTCCATGGCAACATCAAACTTAATATCCATGTCATTCTCCCACATCAATCTCTCCATGCCAACATCAAACTTAAATATCCATGTCATTCTCCCCACATCAATCTCTCCATGCCAACATCAAACTTAAATATCCATGTCATTCTCCCCACATCAATCTCTCCATGCCAACATCAAACTTAAATATCCATGTCATTCTCCCCACATCAATCTCTCCATGGCAACATCAAACTTAAATATCCATGTCATTCTCCCCACATCAATCTCTCCATGGCAACATCAAACTTAAATATCCATGTCATTCTCTCCACATCAATCTCTCCATGCCAACATCAAACTTAAATATCCATGTCATTCTCCCCACATCAATCTCTCCATGCCAACATCAAACTTAAATATCCATGTCATTCTCCCCACATCAATCTCTCCATGGGAACATCAAACTTAAATATCCATGTCATTCTCCCCACATCAATCTCCCATGGCAACATCAAACTTAAATATCCATGTCATTCTCCCCACATCAATCTCTCCATGGCAACATCAAACTTAAATATCCATGTCATTCTCCCCACATCAATCTCTCCATGGCAACATCAAACTTAAATATCCATGTCATTCTCTCCACATCAATCTCTCCATGGCAACATCAAACTTAAATATCCATGTCATTCTCCCCACATCAATCTCTCCATGGCAACATCAAACTTAAATATCCATGTCATTCTCCCCACATCAATCTCTCCATGCCAACATCAAACTTAAATATCCATGTCATTCTCCCCACATCAATCTCTCCATGCCAACATCAAACTTAAATATCCATGTCATTCTCCCCACATCAATCTCTCCATGCCAACATCAAACTTAAATATCCATGTCATTCTCCCCACATCAATCTCTCCATGGGAACATCAAACTTATGTATCCATGTCATTCTCCCCACATCAATCTCCCATGCCAACATCAAACTTAAATATCCATGTCATTCTCCCCACATCAATCTCTCCATGGAACATCAAACTTATGTATCCATGTCATTCTCCCCACATCAATCTCTCCATGCCAACATCAAACTTAAATATCCATGTCATTCTCCCCACATCAATCTCTCCATGGCAACATCAAACTTATGTATCCATGTCATTCTCCCCACATCAATCTCTCCATGGCAACATCAAACTTAAATATCCATGTCATTCTCCCCACATCAATCTCTCCATGGCAACATCAAACTTATGTATCCATGTCATTCTCCCCACATCAATCTCCCATGCCAACATCAAACTTAAATATCCATGTCATTCTCCCCACATCAATCTCTCCATGGCAACATCAAACTTAAATATCCATGTCATTCTCCCCACATCAATCTCTCCATGGCAACATCAAACTTAAATATCCATGTCATTCTCCCCACATCAATCTCCCATGCCAACATCAAACTTAAATATCCATGTCATTCTCCCCACATCAATCTCCCATGGCAACATCAAACTTAAATATCCATGTCATTCTCCCCACATCAATCTCTCATGGCAACATCAAACTTAAATATCCATGTCATTCTCCCCACATCAATCTCTCCATGGCAACATCAAACTTAAATATCCATGTCATTCTCCCACATCAATCTCTCCATGGCAACATCAAACTTAAATATCCATGTCATTCTCCCCACATCAATCTCCCATGCCAACATCAAACTTAAATATCCATGTCATTCTCTCCACATCAATCTCTCCATGGCAACATCAAACTTAAATATCCATGTCATTCTCCCCACATCAATCTCTCATGGCAACATCAAACTTAAATATCCATGTCATTCTCCCCACATCAATCTCTCCATGGCAACATCAAACTTAAATATCCATGTCATTCTCCCCACATCAATCTCTCCATGCCAACATCAAACTTAAATATCCATGTCATTCTCCCCACATCAATCTCCCCATGCCAACATCAAACTTAAATATCCATGTCATTCTCCCCACATCAATCTCCCATGCCAACATCAAACTTAAATATCCATGTCATTCTCCCCACATCAATCTCTCCATGGCAACATCAAACTTAAATATCCATGTCATTCTCCCCACATCAATCTCTCCATGGCAACATCAAACTTAAATATCCATGTCATTCTCCCCACATCAATCTCCCATGCCAACATCAAACTTAAATATCCATGTCATTCTCCCCACATCAATCTCTCATGCAACATCAAACTTAAATATCCATGTCATTCTCCCCACATCAATCTCTCCATGGCAACATCAAACTTAAATATCCATGTCATTCTCCCCACATCAATCTCTCCATGCCAACATCAAACTTAAATATCCATGTCATTCTCTCCACATCAATCTCTCCATGGCAACATCAAACTTAAATATCCATGTCATTCTCTCCACATCAATCTCTCCATGGCAACATCAAACTTAAATATCCATGTCATTCTCCCCACATCAATCTCTCCATGGCAACATCAAACTTAAATATCCATGTCATTCTCCCCACATCAATCTCTCCATGGCAACATCAAACTTAAATATCCATGTCATTCTCCCCACATCAATCTCTCCATGCCAACATCAAACTTAAATATCCATGTCATTCTCCCCACATCAATCTCTCCATGGCAACATCAAACTTAAATATCCATGTCATTCTCTCCACATCAATCTCTCCATGGGAACATCAAACTTAAATATCCATGTCATTCTCTCCACATCAATCTCTCCATGCCAACATCAAACTTAAATATCCATGTCATTCTCCCCACATCAATCTCTCCATGCCAACATCAAACTTAAATATCCATGTCATTCTCCCCACATCAATCTCTCCATGGCAACATCAAACTTAAATATCCATGTCATTCTCCCCACATCAATCTCTCCATGCCAACATCAAACTTATGTATCCATGTCATTCTCCCCACATCAATCTCTCCATGCCAACATCAAACTTAAATATCCATGTCATTCTCCCCACATCAATCTCTCCATGGCAACATCAAACTTATGTATCCATGTCATTCTCCCCACATCAATCTCTCCATGGCAACATCAAACTTAATATCCATGTCATTCTCCCCACATCAATCTCTCCATGCCAACATCAAACTTAAATATCCATGTCATTCTCCCCACATCAATCTCTCCATGCAACATCAAACTTAAATATCCATGTCATTCTCCCCACATCAATCTCCCATGCCAACATCAAACTTAATATCCATGTCATTCTCCCCACATCAATCTCTCCATGGCAACATCAAACTTAAATATCCATGTCATTCTCCCCACATCAATCTCTCCATGGCAACATCAAACTTATGTATCCATGTCATTCTCTCCACATCAATCTCCCATGCAACATCAAACTTAAATATCCATGTCATTCTCCCCACATCAATCTCTCCATGCCAACATCAAACTTAAATATCCATGTCATTCTCCCCACATCAATCTCTCCATGCAACATCAAACTTAAATATCCATGTCATTCTCCCCACATCAATCTCCCATGCCAACATCAAACTTAAATATCCATGTCATTCTCCCCACATCAATCTCTCCATGGCAACATCAAACTTAAATATCCATGTCATTCTCTCCACATCAATCTCTCCATGCCAACATCAAACTTAAATATCCATGTCATTCTCCCCACATCAATCTCTCCATGCCAACATCAAACTTAAATATCCATGTCATTCTCCCCACATCAATCTCTCCATGGCAACATCAAACTTATGTATCCATGTCATTCTCCCCACATCAATCTCTCCATGCCAACATCAAACTTAAATATCCATGTCATTCTCCCCACATCAATCTCTCCATGCCAACATCAAACTTAAATATCCATGTCATTCTCCCCACATCAATCTCTCCATGGCAACATCAAACTTAAATATCCATGTCATTCTCCCCACATCAATCTCTCCATGGCAACATCAAACTTAAATATCCATGTCATTCTCCCCACATCAATCTCTCCATGCCAACATCAAACTTAAATATCCATGTCATTCTCCCCACATCAATCTCTCCATGCCAACATCAAACTTAAATATCCATGTCATTCTCCCCACATCAATCTCTCCATGGCAACATCAAACTTAAATATCCATGTCATTCTCCCCACATCAATCTCTCCATGCCAACATCAAACTTAAATATCCATGTCATTCTCTCCACATCAATCTCTCCATGGCAACATCAAACTTAAATATCCATGTCATTCTCCCCACATCAATCTCTCCATGGCAACATCAAACTTAAATATCCATGTCATTCTCCCCACATCAATCTCTCCATGGCAACATCAAACTTAAATATCCATGTCATTCTCCCCACATCAATCTCTCCATGGGAACATCAAACTTATGTATCCATGTCATTCTCTCCACATCAATCTCTCATGGCAACATCAAACTTAAATATCCATGTCATTCTCCCCACATCAATCTCTCCATGCCAACATCAAACTTAAATATCCATGTCATTCTCCCCACATCAATCTCTCCATGCCAACATCAAACTTAAATATCCATGTCATTCTCCCCACATCAATCTCTCCATGGCAACATCAAACTTAAATATCCATGTCATTCTCCCCACATCAATCTCCCATGCCAACATCAAACTTAAATATCCATGTCATTCTCTCCACATCAATCTCTCATGGCAACATCAAACTTAAATATCCATGTCATTCTCCCCACATCAATCTCTCATGGCAACATCAAACTTAAATATCCATGTCATTCTCCCCACATCAATCTCTCCATGCCAACATCAAACTTAAATATCCATGTCATTCTCTCCACATCAATCTCTCATGGCAACATCAAACTTAAATATCCATGTCATTCTCCCCACATCAATCTCTCCATGCCAACATCAAACTTAAATATCCATGTCATTCTCTCCACATCAATCTCTCCATGGGAACATCAAACTTAAATATCCATGTCATTCTCTCCACATCAATCTCTCCATGGAACATCAAACTTAAATATCCATGTCATTCTCCCCACATCAATCTCTCCATGCCAACATCAAACTTATGTATCCATGTCATTCTCTCCACATCAATCTCTCCATGCCAACATCAAACTTATGTATCCATGTCATTCTCCTCACATCAATCTCTCCATGCCAACATCAAACTTAAATATCCATGTCATTCTCTCCACATCAATCTCTCCATGGGAACATCAAACTTAAATATCCATGTCATTCTCCCCACATCAATCTCTCCATGCCAACATCAAACTTATGTATCCATGTCATTCTCCCCACATCAATCTCTCCATGGCAACATCAAACTTATGTATCCATGTCATTCTCCCCACATCAATCTCTCCATGGCAACATCAAACTTATGTATCCATGTCATTCTCTCCACATCAATCTCCCATGCCAACATCAAACTTAAATATCCATGTCATTCTCCCCACATCAATCTCTCCATGCCAACATCAAACTTAAATATCCATGTCATTCTCCCCACATCAATCTCTCCATGCTAACATCAAACTTAAATATTCATGTCATTCTCCCCACAACAATCTCCCATGCCAACATCAAACTTATGTATCCATGTCATTCTCCCCACATCAATCTCTCCATGGCAACATCAAACTTATGTATCCATGTCATTCTCTCCACATCAATCTCCCATGCCAACATCAAACTTAAATATCCATGTCATTCTCCCCACATCAATCTCTCCATGCCAACATCAAACTTAAATATCCATGTCATTCTCCCCACATCAATCTCTCCATGGGAACATCAAACTTATGTATCCATGTCATTCTCCCCACATCAATCTCCCATGCCAACATCAAACTTAAATATCCATGTCATTCTCCCACATCAATCTCTCCATGGCAACATCAAACTTAAATATCCATGTCATTCTCCCCACATCAATCTCTCCATGGGAACATCAAACTTATGTATCCATGTCATTCTCTCCACATCAATCTCTCATGGCAACATCAAACTTAAATATCCATGTCATTCTCCCCACATCAATCTCTCCATGCCAACATCAAACTTAAATATCCATGTCATTCTCCCCACATCAATCTCTCCATGCCAACATCAAACTTAAATATCCATGTCATTCTCCCCACATCAATCTCTCCATGGCAACATCAAACTTAAATATCCATGTCATTCTCCCCACATCAATCTCCCATGCCAACATCAAACTTAAATATCCATGTCATTCTCTCCACATCAATCTCTCATGGCAACATCAAACTTAAATATCCATGTCATTCTCCCCACATCAATCTCTCCATGGCAACATCAAACTTAAATATCCATGTCATTCTCCCCACATCAATCTCTCCATGGCAACATCAAACTTAAATATCCATGTCATTCTCCCCACATCAATCTCTCCATGGGAACATCAAACTTAAATATCCATGTCATTCTCTCCACATCAATCTCTCCATGGCAACATCAAACTTAAATATCCATGTCATTCTCCCCACATCAATCTCTCCATGCCAACATCAAACTTAAATATCCATGTCATTCTCCCCACATCAATCTCTCCATGCCAACATCAAACTTAAATATCCATGTCATTCTCCCCACATCAATCTCTCCATGGCAACATCAAACTTAAATATCCATGTCATTCTCCCCACATCAATCTCCCATGCCAACATCAAACTTAAATATCCATGTCATTCTCTCCACATCAATCTCTCATGGCAACATCAAACTTAAATATCCATGTCATTCTCCCCACATCAATCTCTCCATGGCAACATCAAACTTAAATATCCATGTCATTCTCCCCACATCAATCTCTCCATGCCAACATCAAACTTAAATATCCATGTCATTCTCTCCACATCAATCTCTCCATGGCAACATCAAACTTAAATATCCATGTCATTCTCCCCACATCAATCTCTCCATGCCAACATCAAACTTAAATATCCATGTCATTCTCTCCACATCAATCTCTCCATGCCAACATCAAACTTAAATATCCATGTCATTCTCTCCACATCAATCTCTCCATGGAACATCAAACTTAAATATCCATGTCATTCTCCCCACATCAATCTCTCCATGCCAACATCAAACTTAAATATCCATGTCATTCTCCCCACATCAATCTCTCCATGCCAACATCAAACTTATGTATCCATGTCATTCTCCCCACATCAATCTCTCCATGCCAACATCAAACTTAAATATCCATGTCATTCTCTCCTCCGGAACATCAAACTTAAATATCCATGTCATTCTCCCCACATCAATCTCTCCATGCCAACATCAAACTTATGTATCCATGTCATTCTCCCCACATCAATCTCTCCATGGCAACATCAAACTTAAATATCCATGTCATTCTCCCCACATCAATCTCTCCATGGCAACATCAAACTTATGTATCCATGTCATTCTCTCCACATCAATCTCCCATGCCAACATCAAACTTAAATATCCATGTCATTCTCCCCACATCAATCTCTCCATGGCCACATCAAACTTAAATATCCATGTCATTCTCCCCACATCAATCTCTCCATGCAACATCAAACTTAAATATCCATGTCATTCTCTCCACATCAATCTCTCATGGCAACATCAAACTTAAATATCCATGTCATTCTCCCCACATCAATCTCTCATGGCAACATCAAACTTAAATATCCATGTCATTCTCCCCACATCAATCTCTCCATGCCAACATCAAACTTAAATATCCATGTCATTCTCTCCACATCAATCTCTCCATGCCAACATCAAACTTAAATATCCATGTCATTCTCTCCACATCAATCTCTCATGGCAACATCAAACTTAAATATCCATGTCATTCTCCCCACATCAATCTCTCATGGCAACATCAAACTTAAATATCCATGTCATTCTCCCCACATCAATCTCTCCATGCCAACATCAAACTTAAATATCCATGTCATTCTCTCCACATCAATCTCTCCATGGCAACATCAAACTTAAATATCCATGTCATTCTCCCCACATCAATCTCTCCATGCCAACATCAAACTTAAATATCCATGTCATTCTCCCACATCAATCTCTCCATGGCAACATCAAACTTAAATATCCATGTCATTCTCCCCACATCAATCTCTCCATGCCAACATCAAACTTAAATATCCATGTCATTCTCCCCACATCAATCTCTCCATGCCAACATCAAACTTAAATATCCATGTCATTCTCCCCACATCAATCTCTCCATGGCAACATCAAACTTAAATATCCATGTCATTCTCCCCACATCAATCTCTCCATGGCAACATCAAACTTAAATATCCATGTCATTCTCTCCACATCAATCTCCCATGCCAACATCAAACTTAAATATCCATGTCATTCTCCCCACATCAATCTCTCCATGCCAACATCAAACTTAAATATCCATGTCATTCTCCCACATCAATCTCTCCATGCTAACATCAAACTTAAATATCCATGTCATTCTCCCCACATCAATCTCCCATGCCAACATCAAACTTAAATATCCATGTCATTCTCCCCACATCAATCTCTCCATGGCAACATCAAACTTATGTATCCATGTCATTCTCTCCACATCAATCTCCCATGCCAACATCAAACTTAAATATCCATGTCATTCTCCCCACATCAATCTCTCCATGCCAACATCAAACTTAAATATCCATGTCATTCTCCCACATCAATCTCTCCATGGGAACATCAAACTTATGTATCCATGTCATTCTCCCCACATCAATCTCTCCATGCCAACATCAAACTTAAATATCCATGTCATTCTCCCCACATCAATCTCTCCATGGCAACATCAAACTTAAATATCCATGTCATTCTCCCCACATCAATCTCTCCATGGCAACATCAAACTTATGTATCCATGTCATTCTCTCCACATCAATCTCTCATGGCAACATCAAACTTAAATATCCATGTCATTCTCCCCACATCAATCTCTCCATGCCAACATCAAACTTAAATATCCATGTCATTCTCCCCACATCAATCTCTCCATGCCAACATCAAACTTAAATATCCATGTCATTCTCCCCACATCAATCTCTCCATGCAACATCAAACTTAAATATCCATGTCATTCTCCCCACATCAATCTCCCATGCCAACATCAAACTTAAATATCCATGTCATTCTCTCCACATCAATCTCTCATGGCAACATCAAACTTAAATATCCATGTCATTCTCCCCACATCAATCTCTCCATGGCAACATCAAACTTAAATATCCATGTCATTCTCCCCACATCAATCTCTCCATGGCAACATCAAACTTAAATATCCATGTCATTCTCCCCACATCAATCTCTCCATGGGAACATCAAACTTATGTATCCATGTCATTCTCCCCACATCAATCTCTCATGGCAACATCAAACTTAAATATCCATGTCATTCTCCCCACATCAATCTCTCCATGCCAACATCAAACTTAAATATCCATGTCATTCTCCCCACATCAATCTCTCCATGCCAACATCAAACTTAAATATCCATGTCATTCTCCCCACATCAATCTCTCCATGGCAACATCAAACTTAAATATCCATGTCATTCTCCCCACATCAATCTCCCATGCCAACATCAAACTTAAATATCCATGTCATTCTCTCCACATCAATCTCTCATGGCAACATCAAACTTAAATATCCATGTCATTCTCCCCACATCAATCTCTCATGGCAACATCAAACTTAAATATCCATGTCATTCTCCCCACATCAATCTCTCCATGCCAACATCAAACTTAAATATCCATGTCATTCTCTCCACATCAATCTCTCATGGCAACATCAAACTTAAATATCCATGTCATTCTCCCCACATCAATCTCTCCATGCCAACATCAAACTTAAATATCCATGTCATTCTCTCCACATCAATCTCTCCATGCCAACATCAAACTTAAATATCCATGTCATTCTCCCACATCAATCTCTCCATGGCAACATCAAACTTAAATATTCATGTCATTCTCCCCACATCAATCTCTCCATGCAACATCAAACTTAAATATCCATGTCATTCTCTCCACATCAATCTCTCCATGGCAACATCAAACTTATGTATCCATGTCATTCTCCCCACATCAATCTCTCCATGCCAACATCAAACTTAAATATCCATGTCATTCTCCCACATCAATCTCTCCATGGGAACATCAAACTTAAATATCCATGTCATTCTCCCCACATCAATCTCTCCATGCCAACATCAAACTTAAATATCCATGTCATTCTCCCCACATCAATCTCTCCATGGCAACATCAAACTTATGTATCCATGTCATTCTCCCCACATCAATCTCTCCATGGCAACATCAAACTTATGTATCCATGTCATTCTCCCCACATCAATCTCCCATGCCAACATCAAACTTAAATATCCATGTCATTCTCCCCACATCAATCTCTCCATGCCAACATCAAACTTAAATATCCATGTCATTCTCCCCACATCAATCTCTCCATGCTAACATCAAACTTAAATATTCATGTCATTCTCCCCACAACAATCTCCCATGCCAACATCAAACTTATGTATCCATGTCATTCTCCCCACATCAATCTCTCCATGGCAACATCAAACTTATGTATCCATGTCATTCTCTCCACATCAATCTCCCATGGCAACATCAAACTTAAATATCCATGTCATTCTCCCCACATCAATCTCTCCATGCCAACATCAAACTTATGTATCCATGTCATTCTCTCCACATCAATCTCACATGCCAACATCAAACTTAAATATCCATGTCATTCTCCCCACATCAATCTCTCCATGGCAACATCAAACTTAAATATCCATGTCATTCTCCCCACAACAATCTCTCCATGGGAACATCAAACTTATGTATCCATGTCATTCTCTCCACATCAATCTCTCCATGCCAACATCAAACTTAAATATCCATGTCATTCTCTCCACATCAATCTCTCCATGGGAACATCAAACTTATGTATCCATGTCATTCTCCCCACATCAATCTCTCCATGCCAACATCAAACTTATGTATCCATGTCATTCTCCCCACTACCCACATCAATCTCTCCATGCCAACATCAAACTTAAATATCCCTGTCACTTCCCCCCCCCACACACACAATTTGCCACCCTATCTGAAGCAGCCAAGTACCAAGCTACAAACCAAAATTAAAAAAAAAATCACATGCTGCAGTTATTCTGACAAGTGTGTGTGTTAGTGAGACCCAGTCACATGACTGGAAGCTGAACCATTGTTACTTGTGCTAAACACAGAACCAGCTGAAGATAAGATGCCAGAATATGGCACCAGTACAGGCCCAATCTGGCATGACAAGCATACACTCCAGGCTACACAAAACATGGGTGAGTGGGTCAGTATGTGACAAGCATACACTCCAGGCTACACAAAACATGGGTGAGTGGGTCAGTATGTGACAATCATACACTCCAGGCTACACAAAACATGGGTGAGTGGGTCAGTATGTTACAAGCATACACTCCAGACTATACAAAACATGGGTGAGTGGGTCAGTATGTGACAATCATACACTCCAGGCTACACAAAACATGGGTGAGTGAGTCAGTATGTTACAAGCATACACTCCAGGCTACACAAAACATGGGTGAGTGGGTCAGTATGTGACAATCATACACTCCAGGCTACACAAAACATGGGCGAGTGGGTCAGTATGTGACAATCATACACTCCAGGCTACACAAAACATGGGTGAGTGGGTCAGTATGTGACAAGTATACACTCCAGGCTACACAAAACATGGGTGAGTGGGTCAGTATGTGACAGAAATACGCTCCAGGCAACACAGAACATGGGTGAGTGGTCAGTATGTGACAAGCATACACTCCAGCAACACAGAACATGGGTGAGTGGGTCAGTATGTGACAAGCATACACTCCAGGCAACACAGAACATGGGTGAGTGGGTCAGTATGTGACAAGCATACACTCCAGGCAACACAGAACATGGGTGAGTGAGTCAGTATGTGACAAGCATACACTCCAGGCAACACAGAACATGGCACTAGTCCTTGCATGACAAGCATACGCTCCAGGCTACACAAAACATGGGTGAGTGGGTCAGTATGTGACCGAAATACGCTCCAGGCTACACAGACCACTGGTGAGTGGGTCAACATGTCAACGTCTACCAAACTATTCAGATGAATTGCAAAACTTGAAAATCATATGGTGGATAAAAGAGAACAAACTAAAGAACATACTAAAATTATCAGTGAATCACATCAATCCTGACGTTTAGGAGAAGACTGAAGCATGGCAACATCAACCCTGATGTTTAGGAGAAGACTGAAGCATGGCAACATCAATCCTGATGTTTAGGAGAAGACTGAAGCATGGCAACATCAACCCTGATGTTTAGGAGAAGACTGAAGCATGGCAACAGCCCAAGCAACATCCTGCCAGGATTGTTAAATTTGTGGCACGGTGCTAGTATTGTTAAGTTTGTGACATGGTGCCAGGACTGTTAAGTTTGTGGCATGGTGCCAGGATTGTTAAGTTTGTGGCATGGTGCCAGGATTGTTAAGTTTGAGGCATGGTGCCAGTATTGTTAAGTTTGTGGCATGGTGCCAGTATTGTTAAGTTTGTGGCATGGTGCCAATATTGTTAAGTTTGTGGCATGGTGCCAGTATTGTTAAGTTTGTGGCATGGTGCCAGGATTGTTAAGTTTGTGGCATGGTGCCAGTATTGTTAAGTTTGTGGCATGGTGCCAATATTGTTAAGTTTGTGGCATGGTGCCAGTATTGTTAAGTTTGTGGCATGGTGCCAGGACTGTTAAGTTTGTGGCATGGTGCCAGGATTGTTAAGTTTGTGGCACGGTGCTAGTATTGTTAAGTTTGTGGCATGGTGCCAGTATTGTTAAGTTTGTGGCATGGTGCCAGTATTGTTAAGTTTGTGGCATGGTGCCAGTATTGTTAAGTTTGTGGCATGGTGCCAATATTGTTAAGTTTGTGGTATAACCAAAGCATCATCATTGTCAAGATCTAATGATAACAACGATGTCAATAAGCAAATGATTTATGGCCTAATAAAGGTAGGGAAAATGGAGCAACAAAATCTAACATGACTGTCTGTTGCCAAGCAAATGGCTCAGCCTGTCTTCACTAATACCTCATTTACTGCCTCTGCTTCAGTCTAACCAAACAGATCATAACAAATGGCTACAAAATATACAGTACCAGTAGCTTTTGTATCACCACACTACATGACCAGTGAATGGCACATTCATCCAAATCAAAAAGCAAGTGAAAAACAAAGACAAAATTCTGGGAATAATTCCCAACATTAAAGACTTAAGAAAACAACAGATTAAATGGTTTGGCCATGTGATTAGGCAGGAAGATCAAATTATGACAGAATAAACCGTCAACAAATACTTTGAGAGCACCAGACCCAAGGGTCAACCATGAAAAAGACAGATTGATGGAAAAACTAGGAAACATAGCAGCAGAAGCCAATAGAAGAGCAAAAGATGGATTGATGGAATATTAGAAACACTAGGAAACAAAACAGCAGGAAAGGCCAAAAAGAGCAAAATATATCTTCATTTGAAGCACATGATAATGGAAAGAAGGAAAAGACCACAGAAGTCATTCGTTATACATTAAATCATCTACTCAACTAAAACACAAGTCCTATAGGTGAGAAGTGGCAGATGTGGGTACACTGGCACCCACAAACCTATACTCAAGTGGCTCGGGCCATATGGTCATCTGCCACTAATTTGAAGCAGCTGTAGAATTCAGCAGCCCCCTGATCAGTAATAATGCCATTATGGAAAGAGCTGATATTCCCAGAATTCACATTATTCTGAAGCATACACAAACCTGATGGGCAGGTCATATAGCCTGCATGCCAAACTACCGACTGCTATAAATATTTAAATGATGAGCTGCAGAAAGATAAATGTCAACAAGGTAAACAAAAAATGCACTTGAAAGATATGCTCAAGACCTTACAAAATCCTTCAATCAAGGGCAAATTGCCACAAGAAAGAGTTGTTTGACATTCAAAGTAAGGCTACAACCTATAGGGTAAACAAAGGAGTACCAATAGAAAAAGGGAGACCAGGTTTATGAAACAGATCCCCAACCACAGGTGACTATAATATCAGCCACACCGTCCTAGGTTATTCCAGGCCCACAACATATTTGGTTATGGAAGGCCTCGGTATCACTGCAAATGAATTAAAATCCATAATTGTTCAACTACCCGTGCCAGCATAATCATCCGAATCGCATCTCCCAAACAAAGAAAGGTAACTGTAGTCCCCATCATAGCAGTCTCAGCTAACGCCAAAAGACATGCGAAACCACGCAGAAAGTGAACACAGCCACTGTTCCCTGTCATACGATTTCATCATTCATCGAAACATGATCAAAACGGATGAGACACACAGCTCACGGTGTGCACAGAGCACTTAACTCAGTAGCTCCTGCAACAAGTCGGACTTGGAATATGAGGAAACTGCAACTAGGAATACTTTTCATGCATAGCCTTCAATTGTTCCCGCCACCTATCCACCACATACTGGGAGTTCACGTCCTCTTGAAAATGTTGATTGTCATATTTTTTAAAATGTAGAGCGTTTGATGATGTTAGGCCATCGTTGTTGACTCCAATTCCGAACATATAGACACACAGTCAGTCGTCAGATTAACACACTGAACTTTTTGTGGCTTTTAGTATATTGATGTTATTTCCACTAAAACTTTGTCATTCTATTAATGAACCTTTTTTTTCCTAATTTTCTGAGCAAAATGTCAGAATAAACTGTATGATTTAGATCAACTTTTATTTATTTTCTCGCCGTTGCTTCAAATAAAAACAAAATTGTGAAAAATGGCCATGCCAGAGTGTAATAAAGCACTTAGAAAGGAAAGTTTTACCAGTGGCCATATTGGCACACACATGGGCTCAACTAAGATGAGTTGTCTTCATCACCCATGATGGGAAAACAACACAACATACAATGTAGAGACCAAGCAAACCTCTCATGTCAAGAGCTAGGCAGCCACTTGGTCCTGACTTAGAACAGCAATCTATTATCACCAGGTCATGTAATCTATTATCACCAGTTCATGTAATCAATTATCAGCAGGTCTTGTAATCTATTATCACCAGGTCATGTAATCTATTATCACCAGGTCTTGTAATCTATTATCACCAGGTCATGTAATATATTATCACCAGGTCTTGTAATCTATTATCACCAGGTCATGTAATCTATTATCACCAGTTCATGTAATCAATTATCAGCAGGTCTTGTAATCTATTATCACCAGGTCATGTAATCTATTATCACCAGGTCTTGTAATCTATTATCACCAGGTCATGTAATATATTATCACCAGGTCTTGTAATCTATTATCACCAGGTCATGTAATCTATTATCACCAGGTCATGTAATCTATTATCACCAGGTCATGTAATCTATTATCACCAGGTCTTGTAATCTATTATCACCAGGTCTTGTAATCTATTATCACCAGGTCTTGTAATCTATTATCACCAGGTCATGTAATCTATTATCACCAGGTCTTGTAATCTATTATCACTAGGTCTTGTAATCTATTATCACCAGGTCATGTAATCTATTATCACCAGGTCATGTAATCTATTATCACCATGTCTTGTAATCTATTATCACCAGGTCATGTAATCTATTATCACCAGGTCATGTAATCTATTATCACTAGATCTTGTAATCTATAATCACCAGGTCATGTAATCTATTATCACCAGGTCATGTAATCTATTATCACTAGATCTTGTAATCTATTATCACCAGGTCATGTAATCTATAATCACCAGGTCATGTAATCTATTATCACCAGGTCTTGTAATCTATTATCACCAGGTCTTGTAATCTATTATCACCAGGTCTTGTAATCTATTATCACCAGGTCATGTAATCTATTATCACCAGGTCTTGTAATCTATTATCACCAGGTCTTGTAATCTATTATCACCAGGTCTTGTAATCTATTATCACCAGGTCATGTAATCTATTATCACCAGGTCATGTAATCTATTATCACTAGATCTTGTAATCTATAATCACCAGGTCATGTAATCTATTATCACCAGGTCATGTAATCTATTATCACTAGATCTTGTAATCTATAATCACCAGGTCATGTAATCTATAATCACCAGGTCTTGTAATCTATTATCACCAGGTCTTGTAATCTATTATCACCAGTTCTTGTAATCTATTATCACCAGGTCTTGTAATCTATTATCACCAGGTCATGTAATCTATTATCACCAGGTCATGTAATCTATTATCACCAGGTCTTGTAATCTATTATCACCAGGTCTTGTAATCTATTATCACCAGGTCTTGTAATCTATTATCACCAGGTCATGTAATCTATTATCACCAGGTCATGTAATCTATTATCACCAGGTCTTGTAATCTATTATCACTAGATCTTGTAATCTATAATCACCAGGTCTTGTAATCTATTATCACCAGGTCATGTAATCTATTATCACTAGATCTTGTAATCTATTATCACCAGGTCTTGTAATCTATTATCACCAGGTCATGTAATACTGAAAGACTAAATCAAGAGGATTTGTCCTAAAGATCCAACCAGCAGCAGCTAAGAAACATACATTGGCATCAAAATTAATCACAAACTATAATCATTGTCACCAAGCAACAGATTAAAGTACACAATACTGATTAGTTAACCAGCCATTGACAGTAAGTTTAGATAGACCACTAACAGATGATAACCACCTTCAATAGGAGCAAATAATAATAACAACTCAAGTAATGGGGGAAGTCACAAGACATATGACTTCTTCAACATCATTAGTCTTTGCTCTTAGAAGCTGAAGCAGATATACTATTAGGTGACAAGTAATGTTCATTAATTGATGAGTTTGACTTCTCCAGCGACCTGAATAAATTATTTTTATCATAGTTCCTCTCAAACAGCACCACAAAGCCAGTCACTAAAATAATAGACCAAAGTACCAATATAAAGGTATCTCAACTCAGAATTCTGTTTCTCATTATGACTGTCCACCATTTTCTTGTATTTGACGTACTCCTGATACTCAGCAGACCGGCGTTCACGCATTTCATTGTAATGCTGCCGATAAAACTCATCAAAATTATAGATTTTTGAGCGGCCTGTTGGAGGAGGAGGTCTAGTGCCACGCTCAAAGCTGGAGCTCTTTCTATAAGCTTGTGTGTAGTCTTTGGCCTCCTCGGCCATGACATCGTCATTACTGAGGAGTTAAAAGAACAAGAAATAATTGGTTATTTAAAGAAAATACAAAGAATATGTTAACGAGATTTATAAAGCAAACCTCAACATAATGGAACTCCAGAAACATGATTGCCTTGAAGTTATTATCTCGAGCCTCAGTCTGCCTTTATGGATACAATCAGAATAAAAATATATCATTCTTTCATACTGTTGTAATAATACATTCATTTATCTTCAAAATGACACATTTCTCAAAAACTCTTTCAATATGAACCAACAACAAAAACTCTTTCAATATGAACCAACAACAAAAACTCTTTCAATATGAATCAAACTACAGACTGATTTTTGCTATATGCAACATGCTCTTTAACTTAGGCTGAACAAGGGCAATTTCAGACGAGTGACAACAGAATTTGAAGCACTAGGAAACATAACAGCAGCAGAGGTGAACAGATGAGCAAAAGACTGCAAATTGTATCTCCCCTCGATACTGAAAGGGAGATGAGAAAAGAAAGAAGAAGAAGACAACAGAATTTCAGATGAGTGACAACATAATTTCAATGCGTGACAACATAATTTCAGACCAATGACAATAGAATTTCAGACCAATGACAATAGAATTTCAAGCTATATTTTAAAAATTCAAAATATAAAACTCAAACTTGATTGAGAATGTATGTGGGGAAAAAGCTAATATAATTTTTTGAGAAAAGTACTCCAATGATACGAGGCGTGTTCAAATGAAACCTGTCCCAGTAGCTGAATAACAAATATATGTCAGTTACACCAGCAGGTGGGGAGCCACGATAGCTCAGTGGTTAGTGAACTGGACTACAAAGGACAAGAGGTAGGGTTCGATCCCAACCGACAGCTTCCGTTTACCTAGCCTTTAATGGGTACCTGATTTTTTTTTCTGGGAAAGTAAAGCGGCACGGGCATAATACCGACCACATTACCCCAGAAATCATGTGATGAAGGTCTGTAAAATTGATGGTCACTAACACCATATTCCCTATACGCCACTTGGCATGACGGGGGTACGTTACTTTTTTTTACTTTACACCAGCAGGTGTGACACAATTAAATCAAGCAATTGTTGTGAAGCAAGTACTCACCAGGGATCTTTAGGAAAAGTTGCAGTGGGCATCTCACTGTTTGGGTAGATGGCAGATGCCGTCCGAAAAAAATGGCTTTGGTTGCTCATTGAGCCATTTTGTCACCAAAGTCATGACATGCATTGGAGTCAAATCATTGTCCTTTAGAGATTTGTTAAAGTGTCAAAACTAATGAAAGTCACAGATCAGGGCTATAGGTTGGGTGTTGATGGATCTCCTAGCATTTCCTTGCTAATACTTTCTGACCAATGTTTGAGACATGTGAGCTAACTTTGTTCAGTAACAGAATCACATCAAGTGAAAGCTTGCTGGGTCTCTTATTATTGATGTCTGTATGTAGGTTGTCTAGTGTGTCTTGATGTCTGTATGTAGGTTGTCTGGTGTGTCTTGATGTCTGTATGTAGGTTGTCTAGTGTGTCTTGATGTCTGTATGTAGGATGTCTAGTGTGTCTTGATGTCTGTATGTAGGTTGTCTAGTGTGTCTTGATGTCTGTATGCAGGTTGTCTAGTGTATCTTAATGTCTGTATGCAGGTTGTCTAGTGTATCTTAATGTCTGTATGCAGGTTGTCTAGTGTGTCTTGATGTCTGTATGTAGGTTGTCTAGTGTGTCTTGATGTCTGTATGCAGGTTGTCTAGTGTGTCTTAATGTCTGTATGCAGGTTGTCTAGTGTGTCTTGATGTCTGTATGTAGGTTGTCTAGTGTGTCTTGATGTTTGTATGTAGTTTGTCTAGTGTGTCTTGATGTCTGTATGTAGGTTGTCTAGTGTGTCTTGATGTCTGTCTGTAGGTTGTCTAGTGTGTCTTGATGTCTGTCTGTAGGTTGTCTAGTGTGTCTTGATGTCTGTATGTAGGTTGTCTAGTGTGTCTTGATGTCTGTATGTAGGTTGTCTAGTGTGACTTGATGTCAGTATGTAGGTTGTCTAGTGTGTCTTGATGTCTGTATGCAGGTTGTCTAGTGTATCTTGATGTCTGTATGCAGGTTGTCTAGTGTGTCTTGATGTCTGTATGTAGGTTGTCTAGTGTGTCTTGATGTCTGTATGTAGGTTGTCTAGTGTGACTTGATGTCAGTATGTAGGTTGTCTAGTGTGTCTTGATGTCTGTATGCAGGTTGTCTAGTGTACCTTGATGTCTGTATGCAGGTTGTCTAGTGTGTCTTGATGTCAGTATGTAGGTTGTCTAGTGTGTCTTGATGTCTGTATGTAGGTTGTCTAGTGTGTCTTGATGTCTGTATATAGGTCGTCTAGTGTGTCTTGATGTCTGTATGCAGGTTGTCTAGTGTGTCTTGATGTCTGTACGTAGGTTGTCTAGTGTGTCTTGATGTCTGTATGCAAGTTGTCTAGTGTCTTGATGTCTGTATGCAATTTGTCTAGTGTGTCTTGATGTCTGTATGCAGGTTTAGTGTGTCATTGTATCTTGCTTCTGCACCTTTCAATGTCAACACAAACTGTTGACATAAACTGATGATAACATTGTTAGTGACGAGCCACGCTCCCCACTGGACATGGATCAATGTCTTGACGCTGGTCGCCAGCTGCACTGACTGTTGGCCTCCGCCCTGACAGCCTTGCTGGAAGGATGGACTCGTGATTTGCATTGCTGCCTGACTGCTTCTTACTTGATGGAACAGCAGCTCAAGACTGGCCAGGAAACTAATGCTGAGATTCCCTGGTGATCTCCGTATAGTGGTACTTCGCGCTGTTACACTGGTGGACGGCTATGCAGACGTTCAGCCCCCAGGCTTCTCCACAACCCTACCGTTCGTTCTTCACCATAACGATCATAACCACAACACACTGACAAAATGACACCAAAATTGTTCACTCATAAAATAGGACTGAGTTTATTCACAGTTCATCTGACCAGTAACATCACAGAGTGGACAAAACCAGCAACTTACTCAGCGCTCGGCTGCTCACACACATTAAATATATTATAGGCACTGTTCATTACACTTGTGCCTCATCCATTCTAGCACTCCCATGGATCACACTGAAACTCCTCCCATTACTGTATAACTCAAAACTCTATCCCCTACGTAAACATCCTGGCTCTTTTGATTTTAACCACCAGAATGAACTCTGGCTCACACATAATTTATATGGAATATTCAGCTCTTCCACTAAAGCTGAATCAGTTAGTAATCTCCTTGCTCACAAATAATGAATATGACAAATACTCAGCTTTTCAACCGAAGCTGAATCAGTTAGTGATCTCCTTGCTCACAAATAATGAATATGACAAATACTCAGCTTTTCAACCGAAGCTGAATCAGTTAGTGAGCTCCTTGCTCGCACATCCTCACATTAAGACTTCAATTGTCCAACCAACACTAATCAATGGCTGAACTCTGGCTCACACATAATTAGCATAAAAATATTCAGCTCTTCCACTAAAGCTGAATCAGTTAGCGATCTCCTTGCTCACACATAATCTTCTTCTTCTTCTTCTTTCCTTCCTGATCTGCCTTTCAGCGTCAAGGGAAGATAATATAATTTGTGGTCTTTTGCTCTTCTGTTCGCCTCTGCTGCTGTTATGTTTCCTAGTGCTTCTAATATTCCATCGACCAATCTTTTTGTGTGGTCGACCCTTGGGTCTGGTGTTCTCACAACGTTTATTGAAGGCTCGTTGTGTTGTGTTTTGTTCTTTCTGCCTTGTCACGTGGCCAAACCATTTTATCTGTCGTTTCCTTATATATTCTATGGCGGGGGCTATTCCTAGCTTTTTTCTCAGTTCTTCATTTCTGATCTTATCTCTCAGACTGTTTCCTGTCATTTGTCTAACACACTTCATCTCTGTAGAGGTTATATTTTTTTTATTGTTCTTGCATATAGGGTCCAGGTCTGGCATTGATAGCACAACGTTGGGATGAAGATTGTATTGTATAGTGCTCGTTTTGCCTCCAGAGTTATTTCCTTGTTGGACAATAGTGGTGATAATGTGGCAGTACTTCTTTTTGTTAATGCTCTATCTTCTTTATGTGTTGAGGAGTCTACTTCTTGTTGAGGAATCTACTTCTAGCAACTTTCTAACTTCTTGAAGAATCTTCTTATAGACTGTTATCTCATTCTCTAACTTGTTGACGTTCTTTCATATCTTCTCGCTGACTTGTCGACTTCATTTCATAATGTAGAGGCGCACATATAAATATATAAAACTCATCAGCAATTTCGAACAAGTATAAATCAAGTCTTTATTGAAGATCTCCACCTGGTTTACAAGAAATATACATAACTCATCTTGGTTTCTTGAACATATATAACAAAGTCTTTATTGAAGATCTCCACCTGAATGAGAATGGATTGACAAAGTCTCTGGTTTCATATTATATTCTCTTACAACAATTGCGTTACCTGACATGGCCGATAAGCGATGATAATTTGTCAGTAAACCGTGATCGTAAAATGTTCTCAAGTCTAAGTTCTTTCAGTTCCGTGGTTTCCAAGTCTATAAAGTTCTGTACGTTTCTAAGTTTACTTGCGTATCTACGTTTCTCTCTGTGTGTCTCTATCTGTTCCCCCTGTCTCTCTGCCTGTGCCTCTATCTCTGAATTCCTGAATGTTGAATGCCTGAATGTCGAATACCCCAATGTCTCCCATTTTTAGTCCCCCTGTAGCCACTCCCTCTGCTATAGATATGACCTCACCTACGTCTGTCGGTCATCCTATTTTTGTAACCCCGCCTATCTTGACCATGTCCATAGCCTTATTACTTTAATCACTTTAGGAGTTCAGTCGACAACTGTCAATCTTATCGAACATTGTTTTCCCACAACTAGAACTCCTCCCTTGGCCCTTTGTTTACGTGCGGCCCTCTTTGATCTCCAACTCAGAGAGACTCAAAGCATTACCCACCGCTGAACATAAAGATAACCTGGTCTTTTGAATATGCCATATTTCGGCTTAACTCTGAATGTTACAGGGCTGGGCTAGACATCCCATATCAGCAGGTGTCTAGAAACCAGTGGCCGCGTCATTGCGTTACGCAACTTTGTCGGCCAGAGCAAACATCTGTCTGCCTCAGGCTGACCACTTGTACGCATTTCCCTTGTAATCTAAAGTTGATTACGACACAGCGTCCAAGTCCAGGACTTAACGTATCCTTGCCACTCGTCAAGACTTTCTTAATTTCTACGCTGCCTAAAATTATTCTACCTTTCATCGACGTCGTATCGTTTCTTTATTCATCCTCTGAAGATCGTCATTTTCCTCCTCTACCTCCCATTATCCTACATGGATGAGTCACACTGTCACAAATAACTGTCCAATGATTTGACAAGCCTTGATGCTCACACATAATGAATATGACAAATACTCAGCTTTTCAACTAAAGCTGAATCAATTAGCGAGCTCCTTGCTCGCACATCCTCACATTGAGACTTCAACTGTCCAACTAACACTAATCAATGGCTGAACTCTTAGCTCACACATAATTAACAGGAACACTTAACATGACACAATTGAAGGTTGGTAAGCCATCATGGCAACTGCCTCCTGGCGACCCTGCTCTCAGGCCTACCGTATGAGCAAATCTCACCCACCTAACCTTGTGATTCGACTATATCTTTCATCTTCAGCCAATCCCCAACCTCCTTACATCCTCTTCCCCTCTCACTGAACCCTCTTAAAATCCAGAGAATTCGTTATTCTAACTGAGCTGATTCCCTCACTCCACCCCCCCCCCAATGAAATGTCCATGTTTTCCTGAATCACTCACTCATGTTATTGTTACACATTCTCACCCCCCCCCCCAATTGAAATGTCCATGTTTTCCTGAATCACTCACTCATGTTATTGTTACACATTCTCACCCCCCCCCCCAATTGAAATGTCCATGTTTTCCTGAATCACTCACTCATGTTATTGTTACACATTCTCACCCCCTCCCCAATTGAAATGTCCATGTTTTCCTGAATCACTCACTCATGTTATTGTTACACATTCTCACCCCCTCCCCAATTGAAATGTCCATGTTTTCCTGAATCACTCACTCATGTTATTGTTACACATTCTCACCCCCTCCCCAATTGAAATGTCCATGTTTTCCTGAATCACTCACTCATGTTATTGTTACACATTCTCACCCCCTCCCCAATTGAAATGTCCATGTTTTCCTGAATCACTCACTCATGTTATTGTTACACATTCTCACCCCCTCCCCAATTGAAATGTCCATGTTTTCCTGAATCACTCACTCATGTTATTGTTACACATTCTCACCCCCCCCCCCCAATTGAAATGTCCATGTTTTCCTGAATCACTCACTCATGTTATTGTTACACATTCTCACCCCCCCCCCCCAATTGAAATGTCCATGTTTTCCTGAATCACTCACTCATGTTATTGTTACACATTCTCACCCCCTCCCCAATTGAAATGTCCATGTTTTCCTGAATCACTCACTCATGTTATTGTTACACATTCTCACCCCTCCCCAATTGAAATGTCCATGTTTTCCTGAATCACTCACTCATGTTATTGTTACACATTCTCACCCCCTCCCCAATTGAAATGTCCATGTTTTCCTGAATCACTCACTCATGTTATTGTTACACATTCTCACCCCCCCCCCCCCAATTGAAATGTCCATGTTTTCCTGAATCACTCACTCATGTTATTGTTACACATTCTCACCCCCCCCCCCAATTGAAATGTCCATGTTTTCCTGAATCACTCACTAATGTTATTGTTACACATTCCCACCACGCCCCCCCCCCCATGAAATGTCCATGTTTTCCTGAATCACTCACTCATGTTATTGTTACACATTCCCACCACGCCCCCCCCCCCAATGAAATGTCCATGTTTTCCTGAATCACTCACTCATGTTATTGTTACACATTCCCACCACGCCCCCCCCCCATGAAATGTCCATGTTTTCCTGAATCACTCACTCATGTTATTGTTACACATTCTCACCACGCCCTCCCCCCCATGAAATGTCCATGTTATCCTGAATCACTCACTCATGTTGTTGTTACAATCCATTTTAGTTGTTTATCTATCCTAACGACTAAAGCGCACCATCAAACCACTCTACCCTCACACTCCTACTTTATTGACCTTTCACCTCCTGTCCTTACTACTTCAGTTTTGTGAAATATCCGTATGTTCTACTTATCCCATTACTGCTGCTTAACCTTCTCCATCACTAACCCTATTATGTACTATTTTTCTCTTCTATGTCACCTTAGCTCTCTCCCCACTTCTCCATCACAAGGCCTATTTAGCCTCCTCCCTGCTCTATCTCTTCTGTGTACTATATCTTCTGTTTTCTGACAGAGGACAGCCCGTTTAGCCTCCTCCCTACTCTATCTCTTCTGTGTACTATATCTTCTGTTTTCTGACAGAGGACAGCCCGTTTAGCCTCCTCACTTCTCTATCTCTTCTGTGTACTATATCTTCTGTTTTCTGACAGAGGACAGCCCGTTTAGCCTCCTCACTTCTCTATCTTTTCTACCACTTATATAATGTCCCTATCAGAGACCACTTCCTCCTATCTATCCCCTTCTTAGTATATTTCACCCTCATCTATTTTGCTATGAAGTTATTTCTTCTCTCCTTATGCAGAGTCACCGTTGTCAGCATTTTCCAAAGGTTCTAATAATAGGCCCTATAGAACCCGCAGACCAGGCCTCAGTCGCCCGTCTATTTCCGATAACCCCTTGTCTCGTCACTAAACTAGTCTAGTCCTGCATCATCTCTCTCTTTGTCAATATCCATTATTTTCTGAATATTTCTTCATAATTTTTCCCCTAACTCTACATTGCTGCTCTAGGCCCTCTATATGTATGTACACTCATTGCATTCCGTAAGGTATCTTCCTATTGTCTATTCAATAGATACCCTGTGTAGTCTATCCCTTCCGGATTGGCTCTCTCGCCACTACGTCTCTCACCTCCTATAACAAACACACCCTTTGACGTCACTCCCCATTTTACTATATACATTAAGTCATTGCTTTCCGCAATGTATTTTATGTTGCATACTGCAACATATCCCCTGTGTAGTGCCTCTGGATTAACAATCCCACCTCTACACTTTTTCTTCAAGTCTTATTAAGTAAGACATCTTGACATCTCTCCTCTTCGCGTATGTACACTTCACCACTATATATAAAATATTTGGCCATTAGCACTATCCTCCATTGTGCTTTGCATGATTTCTCTTCTATATCTATCCATGTTGGATTAATTTCTTCCTTATATCTGTTCTCTATGCACACCTACTGTTTCTATCTCCTATGTTTTCTCTCTACTCCAATGTTTGTTCCCGTGGCATCGAGTTTTACCCCTTGCTTGCTCCCTATCCTTACACTGCTACATGTACCTTGATGTGGTTTCAGACTCACATCTTCTTTTGGCCTTGCCAATATAACTATATGTATGTCATCTTCCATTTGTACTTCCGTATTCCCTATTTGTAATCTATGTATCTTATCATTTACTAATACCCTAATCCTATTCATCCAGTAACTCCCCAATACAATCACTCTATTCATTTCTTTGACTACCATAAACACTTGTCTTGTTGTGTATTTCCCTATTTTAAATTCTAACATCGTTTTTCCTACCACCTCTAGCAATTGCCCACTTATGGACTCTAGGCTATTGTTTGTTCTATACAACTTCCCTTTTCCTCTTATGGACATGTAAGCACTCTCCTTAATAACACTGACACTTGCTCCTGTGTCTATCACTGCCCTAAAGCTTTGATTCTCTACCTGTACTATACACGAACATGGGTCTTCCCTTCTTCTATACATTCCAAACCGGCCAGGCCTTATCCCACTGTGCTCAAAACCGCCTGTCTTTTTTAACACACATGGAGTTTCCCACCATTTAATATCTTCCTCTATTTCCTAGTGGGTAATTTCCTGCCTGACACAGTCTCGCAATGTGTCCCATTCGACTGCACCTATAGCATCTCCTTGTTTCTTGGATGCCATGTACCACCTCTCTATAGTTATGCTCATTATCTCTATGCCTCATATGGTCTATCTCCATTGGATTTTCCTGTCTACCTTGCCTATATACCTCTTCTCTACCCTGCTGCTGACCCTGCTGCTGGTCTTCTTAATATCTTTTACTACTACTCTCCTCCTCTATGGCTGCACTTATAACTTGTGACAATGTTGTCTGTGCTCTCCTCCTCTATGGCTGCACTTATAACTTGTGACAATGTTGTCTGTGCTCTCCTCCTCTATGGCTGCACTTATAACTTGTGACAATGTTGTCTGTGCTCTCCTCCTCTATGGCTGCACTTATAACTTGTGACAATGTTGTCTGTGCTCTCCTCCTCTATGGCTGCACTTATAACTTGTGACAATGTTGTCTGTGCTCTCCTCGCCAATTGCAACTTCAAACCTCTATTTCACAAACCAGCTATAAATGTTGCTACCAACAACTTATTTACCTGCTCAGTATCTATTCCCTGTCCACATCCTTGTTCCACCACTTCTAACATCTTTTCTCCATATTCTTGTACTGACTTGCTCTTCTATCTTGTACTGACTTGCTCTTCTATCTTGTACTGACTTGCTCTTCTATCTTGTACTGACTTGCTCTTCTGTTGCTGCATCGACTTTAATTTCATAATTGCATGCTGTGTGTCCTTATATTTGGCATATCTCTTTGCTAAATATGCTCTAAACTCTTGCCATGTTTCGTCTTTAACCTCTTATATCCTTCGTCTAATGCAGTTTTCTACGCCATCCTGACTTGTTACTAATGCTATGCCCTTCCAAGCTGATTGTGTCAATTGTCTACTCTTCCCCCAATACTCTATGGCATTTGTCCATTAGTTAAACTTATCTACTTCCCCCTCAAATATCTGAATCCTCCTTGTCACTTCCTGCATTTGTAAACTACTCGCTAATTGTTCTATAGCCTCCCTGATCTTATGCATGGCTTGCCATATATATACCTCCTGACTCACTCCTTCCACTTCTTCTGTTGCCCCTATTTGTTGTCAGTAACACAAACACTCCCTTCTTACCCTATTGATAAATTTCCCATTGTATACAACATCATTCATATCTGACATTTGATTCGACTTTCTGAATTCAGTTCCAATAAAATTATGTGTGTGACTCCTGTTGTCACCAACAACTGCCACTCTGTTATTACAACCTTAATCATATTTCATCATATACAATCCACACAAAACAAATGCATATTTAAACATATTATAACAATTCTTGAATTCAACACAATAAATCATGTTCCTAATCTTATTGTCACAAGTTACCATTCTGTGGAATCACCACCATGTGTGTCCTGTCTGTTACGATCCTACAGGAAATATGCAGGCCTGCTGAAGACCTATTGGGCCGAAACGTCATTCAGTCTGTGTCGTCCACTTATCACGTAAAGCTTCTAACATACCATTTTTTTGTATTTTTTAATTTTTCCTCCTATGTATATTTTACTTGTATTATGTGTGTGCATAGCAAAATGTTATATCTTCTCAACATTCCTGTATGATGCCGAAACATGGACATTAGACAAGAAAACAGAACAGAAAAATGAAGCCTTTGAAATGTAGATTTATAAGAAGAATAGGTACAATTGGACGGAAAAAGAAAAGAAAAGAAAACAAATGATGAAGTCTTAAAACAACTAAAAATGAAAAGGACTGAACACAATTCAAACAAGACAAATTAGATTTTTAGGCCATGTTAAAAAACACAACAGCCTACTAAAAGTAATCTTGGATGGGGAAGGTAAAAGAGGCAGACCAAGACTAACATGGACAAGAAACATAAAAAAATGGACAAATCAGCCTATGACAAGCTGCACCATCAAAGCAAGAGTGAGAAAGTGTGGAATGATGCTCCATGGTAGCCAACCTTTGATGTGGAGATGGCACTCAATGATGATTATAAGTGTGTGTTGAATTTCTGTCTGACTCAGAGCTATTGTATCCAGCGGTATTCTCTTTGTGTAGAATTCTTCTGTCCGTTTCTCTTTAATTTTATTTTCAATGTGATCATAACTTGGATGCAATCTGAATTAAAATCAGCTCCTGGGTATGTCATGCATGATGCTGTTTCTAAATCTATCTTTGATCATTATTTCATCTATTTGGTTCCTATTCTTATTGCCAAGGCTTTTAAAGCAGGGTATAGCAGTGAGAGGTTGAGAAGACAGGTAGGCAGTGAGGTAGGGATAAAAATAGAAATAACAAATAAAATGAAGGGTCCGCGAGGGGCGTGAACAGGCGAATACGTCGTGAACCACGAGAAAAGTGAACACGTCGTGAAATAGGAGAAAAACATGAAGCATGATTAGAAACAAGGCAAGGGGAGTTAAGTAGACAAAGGCAGGAATTGGTAGATTTTAGAGGATTCGAGAAGTAGCGAGGATCCGATACAGACGGCTGTGTTTTTGGTGTTACAGTCGGTACTGGGGATCAATGGGGAGCTAGTACAACCGAGAGTGATCAACAAGTTAGTTGGTGTATGGACGCGACAGGGAACAGATTCAGTTTCCAGTAGCGCCGGTATGTAAAATGGTAGATAGTAAGGATAGGCTAGGTTACAAGTGAACACCACCAACCTTAGAACAGTATTAGCAAGTTGGGAATTGTCCCTAAGTTAGCCTCAAGATAGACTTGTGAATAGTCACAACGTTAGCTTTAAGATTGATTTGTGAATAGTCACTAAGTTAGTTGCCAGAGAAAGAATCCTAGACTGTGGTTGTGTTTTATTACCACGAACAATGTTTGTTAAGTCGAGAATAGTCAATAGATTAGCTTCAAGAGAAGTAAGCATCTCATGTAGTGTGTCACAGTACACGAACAGTGAGCGTCAAGTTGTGAGTTTTCAGAGAAGAGAGTATCTCATGTAGTGTGTCATAGTACACGAACATTATTGTCAAAGTGTGAATATAGCACTAAGTTAGCTTCAAGAGAAGTTAGCATGTAATGTAGTTGTGCCAGCGCACAACGAACAATTATTCGTCAAGTCGGGAGCATTCCCTGAGTAGCTTCAAGAGAAGTAATCCTATGAGGTGTTGTGTCATAGTACACAAACATTTATTGTCAAGAGGTGAATATGTCACCGAGTTAGCTTCAAGAGAAGAAATCCTATGAAGCTATGTGTCATAGTACACGACAGTTCGTATCAAGTATCGTAATAGCTCGCAAGGGTCCTGGGCGTTAAGACAGGGCGTGAGACGGAGTATGATTCTCCATTAGATCACCATATTGGTGAAGGGAAGTGAAACCCAGATCACCCAACATTGTGAGTAGCAGCAAGGCTGCATTGAGTGCTTGTGGCTGAAGTTATTGACAACCACGAGTAGAGTGAGGCAGGAGAGTACTCAAGATGTGTGTGCAAGGCGGCTGAAATACCATCATAATTGTAACTTGAGATTGTGAAATGTGAATTAGTTCTTATGAGAATAAAAACCTCAGGAGTGTGTTTTACCTGGTGTTCAGTGATGTTCTTATAGCGCAAGCTGTAATTGTCTGTCCCCAGTGAAAAAGAACGCTGGGGTGTCAATCACTAATGGGAGTACTACAAGATACGATCAATTGGCCATTAGTATCAGACAAGGACAGAGTGTCCCAACACGGGCTGACACAGTAGGGGGATTCCCCTTCTTAGCCTCCAGGCAGTAGGACAAGTCCGACCTTACAAGCCCAGGGTGATTGTGCTGTTTAATCGTGCCAGGTCATGCGGGCGTGGGAGGCAGTGTAAACCAGGCATTGAGGTCAGACGCTGAACAACAGGCACGTGAAGGCTGAAAGTGTAAGAAGACTTCACAGCATCAACAGAGTGGCAGCTCCAAGTGGTTGAAGGCTCTGTACTTAATGAGCCGTCATTGCTGCAGTCGTCAAGTCAACAATCAAGGTTAGCGATGCTACTGGTGGACGGTCGCTGTAATTAATTCAGTTGCAGCAAAGAAGGGAGGAGATAGCAGGTACTGGTCTTCACAATGCTGGCTCCTACAGGCGTTGGCGGAAAAGTCATCAGTTTAAGTATCATCATCGCTGGCGGCATCGGCATCATCATATTAAACATTATCATCTGCGGAGGGCAAGGCATAGATATAACGCTGGCATACTTTTCCAAGTATACAGCTTTCTTTTCTTTTTCTCAAAATAGGTGTTACATCTTCACAAAAAAACCAGTCTTTTTCCTTTTCTTTCCATTTTCCTAGACCATGATTTCCTATTTGCCTCTAGTGTTATTTCCTTGTTAGACAATAGTGGGGACAGCTATCACTACTATTGTCCAACAAGGAAATAACATTAGAGGCAAAATGGACACTCTACAGTACAATCTTCATCCTAACATTGTGCTACCAATGCCAGACCTGGACCCTAGATGCAAGAACAATAAGAAAAATAACCTCTACTGAGATGAAATGTGTTAGACGAATGACAGGAAACAGTCTGAGAGATAAGATCAGAAATGAAGAACTGAGAAAAAAGCTAGGAATAGCCACCATCATAGAATACATAAAGTTACAACAAATAAAATGGCTTGACAAGGCAGAGTGATCAAAACACAACGCAACGAGCCTTCAATAAGCATTGCAAGAACACCAGACCCAAGGGTTGACCATGAAAATGATGGATCGATGGAATATTAGAAGCACTAGGAAACATAACAGCAGCAGAAGTGAACAGAAGAGCAAAAGACCACAAATGATATCTCCCCTCGACGCTGAAAGGCAAATGAAGAAGGAAAGAAGAAGATGATTTCCTATTATGCTCTTATATATTCCTTTTCCTGTGGCTGCCCTGCTGCCTTGCAGGTAAGCTCGTGAGAGTAAAAGGCTAAGGGAGGGTACCCCAAAATAAAACAACCCCACTGCCTTGTGGGTGAGACTTTTTAGTCAAAGGCTAGCGGAGTCAACCGTAAATAAATTGACGGAAGGGAACAGAAAACCACCGTTGTAATTTCTTTGTACAATCATGAATCACCACAACAATAAAAATAACGACAACAACGTTAAGGGGGATTCCAATGGAAAACCCTCATTCGGTAGGGGACATCATGTGCTACAGGTGATATCCGATCATCATCAAGCTGCTGTAAGCAAAATAAAGATAAAACAAACTCTAAAGATAGGTACTTGGAATGTGAGAACACTCATGCAGAAGGGTAAACTAGAAAACATCATACAAGAAATGAAAAGAATGGGTTTACAATTACTGGAACTTTGCGAAATGAGATACGCCGGATCAGGGGAGATCTATTCTGATAAACATAAAATAAATCTATTCTGGAGGTACTGAACACCAAAGAGGAGTAGGTATCATCTTGGATGCAGAAAGAGCAAGAACAGTGAAAGGCTTTTACCCAATATCTGACAGAGTCCTTTTAGTGAAATTGAATGGAAAGCCAATAGACATAAATCTTATACAAGTTTATGCACCAACAGCAGACAGTCTAGAGGAAACAATTGATAAATTTTACAACGAGTTAAATGAGGTACTTCATGAATGCAAACCACATGAAAACACCATAGTTCTAGGGGATTTTAACGCAAAAGTAGGAAAGGAAAGAGTTGAGGAAGTAGTTGGTCATTATGGCTTAGGAGAGAGGAATGAAAGAGGTGAGAAACTTATTGACCGGACAAGAACACACAACATGATGATAGGAAACACCTGGTCTAAGCAACATCCAAGACGTCTGTGGACATGGAAAAGCCCAGGTGACAACGCACGTAATCAAATTGATTATATAATGACAAGCAATAGATTTAGAAACAGTCTGGTGTGTGTGAAAACTAGACCAGGGGCAGATTGCAATAATGATCATGTACCAGTTGTGGGAAAGCTTAGAGTAAAATTAAAAAGAACAAAACGAGCCTCAGTTAACATCAAGTTAAATTTAGATTTACTAAAATCAGACGAAGCTGCAAGACAAATATAAAATCGCAATTCAGAACCGGTACAATGCAATAGAGAAGATACAAAGCATTGATGAACAGTGGGAAATGCTAAAAGAGTCAATGCAACAAACATCAAAAGAGTTCATACCACCAGTGAGGACAAATTCAAGAAGGAAATGGATGACAGACAACATTTTGCAGCTAATGGATACAAGAAGAAGAAATAAAGAAAATAAAGATGAGTATAAGAGATTAAATAAAGAAATTGTAGTAAAATACAATGAGGCAAAAGAAGCATGGCTAAAAGAGAGATGCAAAGAGATTGAAATGCAACAAAAAGGAGATGCTAAAGCTATATACAAACAAATTGAGGAATTAACAGGAAGAAAAACACAATAAAAAAATGGATGTCTAAGATCAAAGGAAGGAGAACTGTTGATCAAGAAAACATAAGGGAACGATGGACAGAATACATTAAAGATCTTTATAATGATGAAAGAACGGAAGTAAATATTAAGGATAATGGAGAAGGACCAGAAATACTCAGAGAAGAAGTGGAAGATGCCTTGCGCAATATGAAAGCAGGTAAAGCTCCTGGACCAGATAATATAACTAAAGAAGAGATTGAAGCCTGGGTGATTTTGGAATAGAAATAATAACAAAAATATTGAATGATATCTACAACAGCGGATATATACCAGGTGACATGCTCAAATCAATATTCATAGCCCTACCAATGAAATCGGGTGCGATTGAATGCGATGATCATCGCAAAATAAGCCTTATGAGTCATATGACTAAGATATTACTAAGAATCATCATGCGAAGAGTACGAAACAAAATCAGTCCAGAAATTAGCGATGAACAGTGTGGTTGTGTTAGAGATAAAGGAACAAGCAATGCCATTTATATCATAAGATCTTTAGTAGAAAGAGCCATAGAGGTGAAAGCAGATATATACCTATGTTTCATAGATTACACCAAGACATTTGACAAAGTAAAGCACCAAGAAATGATCAAAATTTTAGAAAGCATAAACATAGACAGCAAAGATCTAAGAATAATAAAGAACATGTACTGGCAACAAACAGCGGCCATAAGAACTGGAAACCAATTGGGAATGTTTCAACAAATAAAACAGAGTGTTAGACAAGGTTGTGTGCTGTCACCAGATTTGTTTAATATTTATAGTGAGATTATTTTAAGATCCATAAGGGGCATGCCTGGAATAACAATTGCAGGTCATAATATAAATAATCTAAGGTATGCTGATGATACAGTCTCAAACGCTAAGAGTGAAAATGAGTTACAAGAAATGTTGGACATTATAGTGAAAGAAAGCAAAAATAAAGGACTCAGCCTTAATAGCAAAAAGACGGAGGTAATGGTAAGAACAAAGAAAAAGACATCACCTCAGTGCAAAATAAAGACAAGTGGAACAATATTAAAACAGGTAAATGAATTTAAATATTTGGGAACTTTGTTAACCTCAGACGGAAGATGTACAAAAGAGATGAGATGAAGAATGGCTCAGGCAAAAGCAGCTTTCCAAAAAATGAGGAAGATACTGTGCACTCCATTTTTGACAATAGAAACAAGAAAAAGAGTTCTTAAATGTTACGTAGAGCCAGTCTTAACATATGGATGTGAATCATAGACAATAGGACAACAGACAAGAAAATCACTGGAGTCTGTAGAAATGTGCATTTACAGAAGAATGTTGAGAGTACCATGGACAGCTAAGAAGAGAAATGAAGATGTTCTGAGAGAGGCCAAGGCAAAACGAGAGCTAATTTCCAATATTAGGAAGAAACAATCATCATCTTTTGGCCATGTAATGAGAAGAGAACAACTGGAATATATTGTAACAACTGGGAAAATTGAGGGACGGAGAGATAGAGGGAAGCAATGAGAAAAGATACAAGACAGCTTAAGAGAATGGTTTGGTAGAAGGTCAACAAGAGAAATGATAACTGTCAAGATCAAAAGTTGTGGAGAGACATGATCACCTACGCCAGCAGGCCCAGTACTTGATGATATATTATTATATTGCTGTGACTGAAAATCTTTATTTTAATAACAATAACAATTGTATATTTTATGAAACCTTACCTACTGACAACTCTGGGGTTGAAGAGACCTCTGTCGTACATACGTCTCTTCCTTAAATTACCCAGAGTCTCATAAGCTTCATTGATTTGAGTAAAGAGGGAATGGCTCTTGTTGCATTCAGTGACATCAGGATGGTGTAGCTTGGACAACTTATAATAAGCAGTTTTGATCTGACTCTGTGTGGCGTTTGGATTCAGTCCCATCACATCGTAGTAGTGTGTCGGCGATTTTCTTGCCATTCTGGATATATTTCGTTGTGATGGTAAGTTAAAAGACAACTTGATATTACCAAACGACTGAAGAAGGTGGAGAGACTGGAGATCTCCAGCCCACTGATGTGACATGATCCCTGTTAAAATAATTTCTCGTCTCTTTCCCAGCAAATTGAAATGAATTCTTGTCCCTTGTGACATGTTTAGTCCACTTACTACTTACTTTTACTGTTTTAGTGTTTTCTGTAGAGTAGAGACTACGACTACGAAATGAAAATGTCATCGAAAGTAAAGACGTAAGTGTCGTAAGTAGTAAATTATCAATGAGGAGATGAGTGTATGCAACATACATATACTTCCTCAGTTCGTCTGTTCATTAATTTAAACACATTATACAGTTAAACGAAATGTCACAGCCACTGAGACAAGTTCCAGTCATCTATAGGTCACAAGACGTAAGAGTCACATAGGACAAGGTGAAGAAACTACATCAAGAGATGCCATCTTTGTTTGCCACAGAAGAGTTCCACTACCGGGAACTATCATCTTGTGTCACAATAAAGTAACCATCACAATGGAAGGTCGGGTAGGGAAGACTTACATTCTCTTCTATTATATTTCAAGCCGAAGACGGCACAACGGCAGAAATGCTAGACTCTCCATGTCCGATGGTCTATCTATCGAGGCGTAACTGGCCCACAGGGTATAGACTCAGATACTGGGTACAAATAATAATACATAAATATTATTATATGGGGAACTTCCGAGGCGATAATAGGGAATAATAGAACAAAGAAGTACTTCTTTGTTCTATTATTCCCTATTATCGCCTCGGAAGTTCCCCATATAATAATATTTATGTATTATTATTTGTACCCAGTATATAATCACTGGGAACTACTATTCGTGCTGTTTCGTCCTATAAATGTTTGTCTACAACACAAGTATTCAGCCCTACTGGGAGATACTTGCATTAATAGGAAAGTACAAATATACAATTTATTTCCGGTCTGTGATCGTTACCCTATGCTATAGTCATTGAGAACGTCATCATGTAAGACACTACTGCAATAGTCAATTTTTTAGTTGGCTGCGTGGTAGTGTGCCAAGCGTTCGGCTTCTCGTGGCAAGGCGCGGTGCCACTGAGTACGGGTTCGATCCCACTTCGGACCATATATTGTTCTTCGTTTTTTTCTATTGTTGTTTGTCTGTCAATTTTTCCGAGTGCTAACACATACTTCTTTGTTCTATTATTCCCTATAGACTCAGATACTCTTTCCGTTTCGAAATTTTCTTTCTGTCAGTCTCAATCCATCTTCCTCTTTTTATTCTTTCCTACCTCATCTTCCTTTCAGCGTCGAGGGGAGATATAATTTGCGGTCTTTTGCTCTTCTGTTCGCCTCTGCTGCTGTTATGTTTCCTAGTGCTTCTAATATTCCATCGACCCATCTTTTTTGTGGTCGACCCTTGGGTCTGGTGTTCTCACAATGTTTGTTGAAAGCTCGCTGTGTTGTGTTTTGTTGTTTCTGCCTTGTCACGTGCCAAACCTTTTTATCTGTTGTTTCCTTATATATTCTATGGCGGGGGCTATTCCTAGCTTTTTTCTCAGTTCTTCATTTCTGATCTTATCTCTAGGCTGTTTCCTGTCATTCGTCTAACATATTTCATCTCTGTAGAGGTTATTTTTCTTATTGTTCTTGCATCTAGTGTCCAGGTCTGACATTGGCACATTGGTAGCACAACGTTGGGATGAAGATTGTGTTGTATAGTGCTCGTTTTGCCTCCAGAGTTATTTCCTTGTTGGACAATAGTGGTGATAACTGTCCGATGATTTGACAAGCTTTGTTGCATCTTGATTCTATCTCTGCTGTTTGAGAATTATCGTTTGTCATTAGACTTCCTAGGTACTTGAATTCCTCTACTTGTTTAGTTGCCTGCCTTCTATAGTTATGTTGATGTTCTGTTTATTTTTGGCGACATTCATGACTTCTGTTTTGTTGATGTTGATTTTCATGTTGTATTTTGTGCCTGAGATGTTGAGTTTGTTTAAGTGTTCTTGTAGGTCTTCTATTGTTTCATGTATTAGTGCCTGATCGTCTGCAAATAAAAGCTTGTTGATCTCCTCTGTCTCTAATGGGTTGGCTAGCTTGCATATATGGTCCATGTATGTAATAAACAGTAGGGGGATAGTACGCACCCCAGTCATACACCTGATCTAACTTCAAAGTGGTCTGTGTAGCCTGCTGCTGTTCTGACCCTGCAGCTGCTGTTGATGTATAGACTTTTAATTAGGTTGGTTAGATGTTGGCTTACTCCGTATGTTGTTAGTATCTCCCACAGTTGTTCTCTGTTTACTCTGGCATGCTTTTCCTGGTCAATGAAAGCTATGTACACATTTTGATTGTGTTCTGTCGTTTTTTCTGCAAGCTGTTTTAATGTGAATAGTGTGTCAGTACACGTTGCTACTTTATGTTTATCTATCTCCATCTTCTGTGTATTTCTCTGAGCATAAAACATTTATCCCTTACCGACCTGCTGAGTCAGTCGTAAGTTAAGGGCTTACTTAAGAAAAACACACGTTGGGGTTTAGCCCGACTGATGTTTCCCCCCACGTGTTTGATCGCTAAGGTCTCACATGCGATCTTTTACGATCTAAATAGAAAACTTTAGCTGGTTACATTTTAAAAAGTACTTATCCGTTCTTATCCTCCTCCTTGGTAGAAAACTTTACACAACTTTTTGAAAATTATAATCCATTGGAGACACTATATTCAATCACTTTAATCACACAAACTACACTCCGAAAATAAAACAACCGCCATCTTGGCCTTCAGTCCATGCAAAGATCTTTATCAAATCCCGACATCTGTCTTTGATCTGTGCAAGCATCTCGATCTCATTGAGGAAGCCGATTCCTGCTGCCTTAGCCTCTCTCATCAATGTTCTTCACAGTGTCTCTACAGGTCAGCTTCTTTTCCTCCTACCCGTTGTTTCCCACATGAGGGCTTACTTTGTTATTTAGTTATTGTTATTGTTATTGGTTATGGACGGCCTCGGCATCACAGCAAACGAATTAAAATCCATAATTGCTCAACCGCCCGTGCCAGTGGAATCATCCGAACTACCAACTCATCTCCCAAACAAAGAAAGGTAACTGTAGTCCACATCGTAGCAGTCTCAGCACACGCCAAAAGACATAAGGCGAAACCGCGCAGAAAGTGAACACAGCCAACTGTTCCCTGTCATACGATATCATCATTCATCGTAAACAAGCGGGATATCGAAGCAGGATCAAAACGGATGAGACACACAGCTCACGGTGTGCACAGAGCACTTAACTCAGTAGCTCCTGCAACAAGCCGGACTTGGAATATGAGGAAACTGCAAGAAGGAACACTTTTCAGACATAGCCTTCAATGGTTCCTGCCGCCTATCCACCATATACCATGGGAGTTCACGTCCTCCCGAAAATGATGATCGTCATAGCACTTGATGATGTTAGGCCGTCATTGATGACTCCAATTCCAAACATATAGACACACAGTGGTGGTAATTTGTCATTTCCAATCTCCAACAGAAGCCACATGACCTGTAGTTATAAATAGTAAAACCACAGAGAGAATATGATTTTGTGACCTTCACTGATTCACTCTTAGATGTGAATGTGTAGTTTACACAAGAGGAGAAGTTTTCAACTACAGTGATTCCATTTAAGGCAATTCTGGGATAGCAAGGCAAGTCTCCTTTATAGCAGCAGAACTTGATGTTCTCCGCTCCCTTCTTGTAGCTGCTGCCACACGATTCTGATGTCTCATTAACTTGGACATCATTCAAGAACAATGTCAGATTAACATTCCATAGATATGGCTCTGCTGATGAAGTGCTTGGTGCAACAGTTGTATCAATCATACTGGAGGCTCCTGGTCTGTGGTCATTAATATCACAGACGGCACATGGTGTTGTTATATTGAGTATTTCTTTCTGGGGTGTAAATATGTGGCACACACATGGAGAGTGGTTTGTGGTCACAGTAATCCCATTAAAGGCAATTCTAGGGTAGCATGGCATAGCTGTTTCAGAACAGCACAATCCTGTGATGTTTTCTGTGTTCGCTATAAAGCTGCTGCTGTTACACAATCCTGACCAATTATAGGTGTGGACATCATTCACTTGCAATGACAAAACTGCTTTGTTTACATCATAAACCTCTGGAAGCGAATCATTTATGGGACCAACAGTACAATTCATTCTTCCATTGGGGATATCTGCATTGAGTCCCCCCCAAAAAAAATCTTTGGTTAAAAAGCACACATGCGTTTGGGTTAAACACACAATGAGCCCACTTCATAGATTCAAAATGATCCTTGCCAATGCCATCCGCTTGCACAAGTTAGGTCCCTAGCTACCAACGTCTAAAATGTCTGAAACGAAGCCATCCAATTAACGACTTTATCTACAGCGAAGGTCAACGAACTGAGAACAAACATTTATGTTCAAACCCTTGAAAACATTTTCAAAAATCTGCCAACTCGCAGCAATAACATTTATCGTGTTGTTCAATGCAAACATTGCTTGGTCCATAGCTCGAATATAAATAAGCTGCCATTTTGGTGCGTCCCATGACGTCTATATCATATCATAAATATATATAAATAAATATATACGCACACACACACACTCTAACATATACACAGAGAGAGAGAGAGAGAGAGAGAGAGAGAGAGAAAGCGAGAGAGAAATAAGTAAAACAATCCTCTGAAATGTAAAATTATGACAAATGTCCCAGAAAACAATGGGGAAAAAATGGTCACCCTACTTGACAATATAATTTCACCAATTGTTAGTTGCCGTAGCCGTAAAGCTGCTACAAGGATATTTCAAAATAACGCGGGACTGTTATTTAGTTATTATCTCTTCTCATCTCATGTCCAACGCCTTTTCTTGATTGATGATGATTTTAGTGGTTGATTGACAATTTCTCTAATTTCCTCGTTTGTTTTAAATTCGTTCCACGCTATACCAAGTATTTTCCTTAGACATTTATTTTCAAACGTGTTCAACAAAAGCTTTCAACTTTGTTTCTATGTCTTTTGTTGTTTTCCACCTCTTGCATATTTATGCAAGGATTGACAGTCCGTTTGATTTGAATAATCTAAGCTGTGTTTTTGTGCTGATGAGTTTTGATTTCCACAACTTTTCAAGGCTTCTGAAAGACTTTGCTGCTTTAGCTATTCTGATTCTAATTTCTTTACTTGTATTCCCTTCTCGATCAATGTTACTTCAAGATAGATCAATTGATCGATCTCTTCCACTGGTTTGTTTTCCATGTATATTCTGTCATCTGCTGGAATTAAGCTTTTCATGACTTTAGTCTTTTCATGATTGATCTCAAGCCCAATTTTGCTGGCTATTGATGATAGTTCATTTGTGTTTTCCTGCATCGTTTTTATCTGACTGCTGATGAGAACTATGTCATCAGCAAAGTCGAGGTCCTCCAAATGGTCTCCTTGTATCCATTCGATGCCTTTATTACCAGTGCAGCATTTCTTCATTATGAAGTCCATAACAATTCCAAATAACAAGGGCGATAAAATACATCCTTGTTTAACCCCAGTTTCTATTGGGAAACATTCGCTCAGTCCTTCCTCTGTACGAACTGCACATGTGTAACCATCATACATGTCTTTAATAATATTTATGGTTTTTTATGATATGCCAAATTGCTTCAGAGGGAGCCGCGATTGCTCAGTGGTAAGTGAACTGGACTACAAAGGATAAGAGGTAGGGTTCGATCTCAACCGACGGTTTCCAGGTTCACCCAGCCTTTAATGGGTACCTGATTTTTTTCAGGGAAAGTGAAGCGGCACGGGCGTAATACCGACCACATTACCCCAAAAATCATGTGCCGAAGGTCTGTAAAATATAAGGTCACTAACACCATATTCCCTATACGCCACTTGGCGTGACGGGGGTACTTTACTTTTTTTAAATATTGTTTCAGAATTGTCCACAAAGAATCTCTATGAATGCTGTTGAATGCTTTTTTGAAGTAAATGAAGTTAAGTACAAAAGGTTTTTGCTTTTCAATGTGTTCCTCCAATATAAGTCGTAGAGTAAAAATGTGATCAAGGCAGCTTCTCCCTTTTCTAAACCCATTTTTCTTTAACATATTTCGAATATTTTTGTTTTGAATGTTTCGCTTTTAGTTTTGTGTGTGTGTTTTTCTTGTTTGTTCCTGCTGAAGGCCTATTGGGCCGAAACGTCGTTTAGTCTCTGTCGTCCACTTATCACGTAAAGCTTCTAACATACTATTTTTTTGTATTTTTTAATTTTTCTAAACCCTGCCTGTTCTTCACGCATTACTGTATCTATTGAATCCTTTATTCTATTCATTATGATTTTTCAGAATAACTCTGAGGCAATTGACAAAAGAGTCACACCTCTCCAGTAGTTAACATCTCTGAGATTGCCCCCTTTTAAAATCTTAACAATGATTCAATTGTTTACATTTTTGATGCACATTCTCATCTCTCCAAAGGACACATTTTCTGGAAGTGTATTAAATGATGACTGTCAAGGCGATCTTTGCTAGCGTGAAATTGTGCACATGATTAGCACTGTGTCTCACCACACGACACATAGACTCATAGACACATAGACTCGTACACTCATAGATACATAGACACAGACTCATAGACACATAGACTCATAGACTCATAGGCTCGTAGACTCGCAGACTCATAAACGCATAGACCCATAGGCTCGTAGACTCGCAGACACATAGACTCAAAGGCTCGTAGACTCGCAGACTCATAAACACATAGACTCATAGGCTCGTAGACTCGCAGACTCATAAACACATAGACCCATAGGCTCGTAGACTCGCAGACTCATAGACACATAGACTCATAGGGAACGTGTTTAAATCTAGTGTAAGGTGACAGTTTTACATAAGAGGACATCACCATGTACGGTAACAGCTTTACATAGGAGGACACCACAGTGTATGGTAACAGCTTTACATAGGAGGACACCACAGTGTATGGTAACAGCTTCATATATGAGGGCAACAGTGTATAGTGACAGCTTCATATATGAGGAAAAGTGTATGGTAACAGCTTTACATAGAAGGGGGGGGGGCAACACAGCGTAGTGACAGCTTTACATAAGAGGGCAACAGTGTATAGTGACAGTTTCATATATGAGGAAAAGTGTATGGTAAAAGCTTTACATAGAAGGGGGGGGGGCAACACAGCGTAGTGACAGCTTTACATAAGAGGGCAACAGTGTATAGTGACAGCTTCATATATGAGGAAAAGTGTATGGTAACAGCTTTACATATGAGGGCAACACAGTGTGGTGACATCTTTACATAAGAGGGCAACAGTGTATAGTGACAACTTCATATATGAAAAAAGTGTATGGTAACAACTTTACATAGTGGGGCAACACAGTGTGGTGACAACTTTACATAATAGGACAACAGTGTGTGGTGACTGCTTTACATAGGAGGACAACACAGTGTATGGTAACAGCTTTACTTAGGAGGACACCACAGTGTATGGTAACAGCTTTACATAGGAGGACAACATAGTGTATGGTAACAGCTTTACATAGGAGGACACCACAGTGTATGGTAACAGCTTTACATAGGAGGACACCACAGTGTATGGTAACAGCTTTACATAGGAGGAAACCACAGTGTATGGTAACAGCTTTATATAGGAGGACACCACAGTGTATGGTAACAGCTTTACATAGGAGGACACCACAGTGTATGGTAACAGCTTTACATAGGAGGACACCACAGTGTATGGTAACAGCTTTACATAGGAGGACACCACAGTGTATGGTAACAGCTTTACATAGGAGGACACCACAGTGTATGGTAACAGCTTTACATAGGAGGACAACTTAGTGTATGGTAACAGCTTTACATAGGAGGACAACACAGTGTATGGTAACAGCTTTACGTAGGAGGACACCACAGTGTATGGTAACAGCTTTACATAGGAGGACACCACAGTGTATGGTAACAGCTTTACATAGGAGGACACCACAGTGTATGGTAACAGCTTTACATAGGAGGACAACTTAGTGTATGGTAACAGCTTTACATAGGAGGACAACAGTGTGTGGTGACAGCTTCATATATGAGGAAAAGTGTATGGTAACAGCTTTACATAGGGGGGGGGCAACACAGCGTAGTGACAGCTTTACATAAGAGGGCAACAGTGTATAGTGACAGCTTCATATATGCGGAAAAGTGTATGGTAACAGCTTTACATAGGAGGGCAACACAGTGTGGTGACAGCTTTACATAGGAGGGCAATAGTGTGTGGTGACCGCTTTACATAGGAGGACATCAGTGTGTGGTGACAGCTTTACATAGCAGGACAACACAGTGTGTGGTGACAGCTTTACATATGAGGACAACACAGTGTGGTGACAGCTTTACATAGCAGGACAACAGTGTGTGGTGACAGCTTTACATAGGAGGACAACAGAGTGTATGGTAACAGCTTTACATAGGAGGGCAACAGTGTGTAATGACAGCTTTACATAGGAGGGCAATAGTGTGTGGTGACCGCTTTACATAGGAGGACAACAGTGTGTGGTGACCGCTTTACATAGCAGGACAACACAGAATATGGTAGCAGCTTTACATATGAGGACAACACAGTGTGGTGACAGCTTTACATAGGAGGACAACAGTGTGTGGTGACAGCTTTACATAAGAGGACAACATAGTGTATGGTAACAGCTTTACATAGGAGGGCAACTCAGTGTGGTGACAGCTTTACATAGGAGGGCAACCGTGTGTGGTGACAGCTTTACATAGGAGGGCAATAGTGTGTGGCGACAGCTTTACATAGGAGGACATCAGTGTGTGGTGACAGCTTTACATAGCAGGACAACACAGTGTGTGGTGACAGCTTTACATATGAGGACAACACAGTGTGGTGACAGCTTTACATAGCAGGACAACAGTGTGTGGTGACAGCTTTACATAGGAGGACAACATAGTGTATGGTAACAGCTTTACATAGGAGGGCAACAGTGTGTAATGACAGCTTTACATAGGAGGGCAATAGTGTGTGGTGACCGCTTTACATAGGAGGACAACAGTGTGTGGTGACCGCTTTACATAGCAGGACAACACAGAATATGGTAGCAGCTTTACATATGAGGACAACACAGTGTGGTGACAGCTTTACATAGGAGGACAACAGTGTGTGGTGACAGCTTTACATAAGAGGACAACATAGTGTATGGTAACAGCTTTACATAGGAGGGCAACTCAGTGTGGTGACAGCTTTACATAGGAGGGCAACAGTGTGTGGTGACAGCTTTACATAGGAGGGCAATAGTGTGTGGCGACAGCTTTACATAGGAGGACAACACATTGTATGGTAACAGCTTTACATAGGAGGACAACACAGTGTGTGGTAACAGCTTTACATAGGAGGACAACACAATGTATAGCAGCTTTACAAGCAGGACAACACAGTGTATGGTAACAACTTTACATAGGAGGGCAACAGTATGTGGTGACAGCTTTACATAGGAGGACAACACAGTGTATGGTAACAGCTTTACATAGGAGGGTAACACAGTGTATGGTAACAGCTTTACATAGGAGGACAACACAATGTATAGCAGCTTTACATAGGAGGACAACACAGTGTATGGTAACAGCTTTACATAGGATGGCAACACAGTGTATGGTAACAACTTTACATAGGATGGCAACACAGTGTATGGTAACAGTTTTACATAGGAGGACAACACAGTGTATGGTAACAGCTTTACATAGGAGGACAATTTAGTGTATGGTAACAGCTTTACATAGGAGGACAACAGTGTGTGGTGACAGCTTTACATAGGAGGACAATTTAGTGTATGGTGACAGCTTTACATAGGAGGACAACACAGTGTATGGTAACAGCTTTAGACAGGAGGACAATTTAGTGTATGGTGACAGCTTTACATAGGAGGACAACACAGTGTATGGTAACAGCTTTACATAGGAGGACAATTTAGTGTATGGTGACAGCTTTACATAGGAGGACAACACAGTGTATGGTAACAGCTTTAGATAGGAGGACAATTTAGTGTATGGTGACAGCTTTACATAGGAGGACAACACAGTGTATGGTGACAGCTTTACATAGGAGGACAATTTAGTGTATGGTGACAGCTTTACATAGGAGGACAACTGTGTATGGTGACAGCTTTACATAGGAGGACAACACAGTGTATGGTAACAGCTTTACATAGGAGGACAATTTAGTGTATGGTGACAGCTTTACATAGGAGGACAACAGTGTATGGTGACAGCTTTACATAGGAGGACAACAGTGTATGGTAACAGCTTTACATAGGAGGACAACAGTGTATGGTGACAGCTTTACATAGGAGGACAACAGTGTATGGTGACAGCTTTACATAGGAGGACAACAGTGTATGGTAACAGCTTTACATAGGAGGACAATTTAGTGTATGGTAACAGCTTTACATAGGAGGACACCACAGTGTATGGTAACAGCTTTACATAGGAGGACAACAGTGTATGGTAACAGCTTTACATAGGAGGACAACAGTGTATGGTAACAGCTTTACATAGGAGGACAACAGTGTATGGTAACAGCTTTACATAGGAGGACAACAGTGTATGGTAACAGCTTTACATAGGAGGACAACAGTGTATGGTAACAGCTTTACATAGGAGGACAACAGTGTATGGTAACAGCTTTACATAGGAGGACAACAGTGTATGGTAACAGCTTTACATAGGAGGACAAAAGGGACTTTTGACGTTCGACCTACATTCGCCCCTCCTCAGAAAATAGCGACAAGAAAAGAGATTGAACAAGCAAGGCAGTTATAATCTAATTCTTTTTCTTTTTTCTTTCTCACTGGTACCGAAAGGGTGTCGTGGTTATATCATTTGTCGTTCTTGCCCTCGAACTGTCTGAATTAGTGATTTTCCTTTGTTGTTACATATCTCTGCCACTGCATCTATCCATCTTCTTCTGGGTCTTCCTCTTGGTCTTTTTCCATGCATTCTCGAGAAGAACGCCCTTGATGGTGATTGGTGAGGATTCATTCTGACCAGGTGGCCAAACCATTTAAGTTGTTGTTGTTCTATATATTCTTGGCAGGGTTTTGTTCCTACTATTTTTCTTATGGTTCCATTTGGTATTCTATCTCTTCTTGTGTTGTTTGTTACTTTTTTCAAGCATCGCATCTCACATGTATTGATCTTTCTTAATTGTAATTTAGAATGGGTCTATATTTGACATTCATAGCAACAAGTTGGTATGAAAATGCTATTTATCATTTGTTGTTTAGCTGGCATAGAAATGTTTGGATGTCTTAGCAATGGTGGAAGCTGGTATGTGACATCATTTGCTTGTTGTATTCTCATGTCAAAAATAATCTCATTACAGTTTGGGAAGTAACTAAAACTAATAAACTTAAGAGAAAATAAAACATAAAAAAAAAAAAAATCACTTGCTTATATTGTAGGGTGCAAGTTCGTCACGGAGAGAATACTAGGGGCGATAAATGCTAACTTGTTCCATGCGTACCAGCTTTACCGCAGCATTGCATTTATTTACCTGCAACGTAGTCGCACCTGTGCAGTGAGCATCTCAACCTGGACAAGGGGCCGATGCCCGCTGTTGTTCCTCTCGTCTCAGTGCCCCAATGTTTCTCTATGTCGACCTCTTACTCTGATACCCTGTTTTCCAATTTGAGGGCTTACTTTGATTTTCCCGTGTTGTTTCTTCTCCTTCCATTGTCTACAAATGCCCCTCTCTTGATTATAGATGATATTGTATTTGGATGCCTGGCTATCGTTTCTCTACATCTGCACTAGTTTTGAATTCAATTCATGGTATGCAAAATATTTTTCTGATGCATTTGTTTTCGACTGCTTTCAATTTATTTTATTTTCCTTTATTTATGTTCCAGTTCTCGTACACACAGAATGTGAAATAGTTAAGTCGGCGGATCCTCCTCAAGGGACAATCAGAAAAGCTCAGATCTCCTCCCCCCCGGACAAGTCCCTCAGTGAGTGGAGACAGACGACTCCAGTTTTGTGTTGATTTGTTATTCTTCTGTGTCTCCCCGCACTCCTTTCTGGCTTCACAAGTTTTGACCTGATGTTCGTGCACACTCTACATGGTTGTAGATTCATGATCAATGATTGAGTCATCAGGGCTTTCAGAATGGCAGTCTAGTCCATTGCATACCCACCATCCACGGCAGTTGTTTCAGCCAGGCTGTCGGCTCGTTCGTTTCCTCTCACACCGGAGTGTCCAGAAACGAAGATGAAACAGATCCCAATCAGCGATGATGAAACAGATCCCAATCAGCGAAGATGAAACAGATCCCAATCAGCGATGATGAAACAGATCCCAATCAGCGAAGATGAAACAGATCCCAATCAGCGATGATGAAACAGATCCCAATCAGCGAAGATGAAACAGATCCCAATCAGCGATGATGAAACAGATCCCAATCAGCGAAGATGAAACAGATCCCAATCAGCGATGATGAAACAGATCCCAATCAGCGAAGATGAAACAGATCCCAATCAGCGATGATGAAACAGATCCCAATCAGCGATGATGAAACAGATCCCAATAAGATCTGAGTTCTTTAGTGACTCCAACCACTATCTTCGTGCCCAGCCTCCTTTGATTTTCCGGAGCCACTCATCGAGCACGCAGAAAGCACACTTGATTCAAAGCTTGTGTTTCTAGCTATTGTTTTAGTTACTGTCATGACCTTCAGGTCAAACTACTAGTAGTTACTGTGACATCATCGATCTCCTCATATTACTCATCTACTGTGACATCATCGATCTCCTCACATTACTCATCTACTGTGACATCATCGATCTCCTCATATTACTCATTTACTTTGACAGCATCGATCTCCTCCTATTATTCATCTACTGTGACATCATCGATCTCCTCACATTACTCATCTACTGTGACATCATCGATCTCCTCACATTACTCATCTACTGTGACATCATCGATCTCCTCACATTACTCATCTACTGTGACATCATCGATCTCCTCACATTACTCATCTACTATGACATCATCGATCTCCTCACATTACTCATCTACTGTGACATCATCCATCTCCTCATATTACTCATCTACTGTGACATCATCGATCTCCTCCTATTACTCATCTACTGTGACATCATCGATCTCCTCCTATTACTCATCTACTGTGACATCATCGATCTCCTCCTATTACTCATCTACTTTGACATCATCGATCTCCTCCTATTACTCATCTACTTTGACATCATCGATCTCCTCCTATTACTCATCTACTGTGACATCATCGATCTCCTCATATTACTCATCTACTGTGACATCATCGATCTCCTCCTTTTACTCATCTACTGTGACATCATCGATCTCCTCCTATTACTCATCTACTGTGACATCATCGATCTCCTCCTATTACTCATCTACTGTGACATCTTCGCTCTACTCCTATTACTCATCTACTGTGACATCTTCGCTCTACTCCTATTACTCATCTACTGTATTCCACACTCCTTCTCTATTTTGACGCCAACAGTTACAACGTCCACACTCCCTCTCCATGTTGAAGGCAACAGTTACAACGTCCACACTCCCTCTCTATTTTGATGTCAACAGTTACAACGTCCACACTCCCTCTCTATTTTGACGCCAACAGTTACAACGTCCACACTCCCTCTCTATTTTGATGTCAACAGTTACAACGTCCACACTCCCTCTCTATTTTGACGCCAACAGTTACAACGTCCACACTCCCTCTCTATTTTGATGCCAACAGTTACAACGTCCACACTCCCTCTCCATGTTGATGTCAACAGTTACAACGTCCACACTCCCTCTCCATGTTGAAGGCAACAGTTACAACGTCCACACTCCCTCTCTATTTTGATGTCAACAGTTACAACGTCCACACTCCCTCTCTATTTTGATGTCAACAGTTACAACGTCCACACTCCCTCTCCATGTTGAAGGCAACAGTTACAACGTCCACACTCCCTCTCTATTTTGATGTCAACAGTTACAACGTCCACACTCCCTCTCTATTTTGACGCCAACAGTTACAACGTCCACACTCCCTCTCTATTTTGATGTCAACAGTTACAACGTCCACACTCCCTCTCTATTTTGACGCCAACAGTTACAACGTCCACACTCCCTCTCTATTTTGATGTCAACAGTTACAACGTCCACACTCCCTCTCTATTTTGACGCCAACAGTTACAACGTCCACACTCCCTCTCTATTTTGATGCCAACAGTTACAACGTCCACACTCCCTCTCTATTTTGACGCCAACAGTTACAACGTCCACACTCCCTCTCCATGTTGAAGGCAACAGTTACAACGTCCACACTCCCTCTCCATGTTGATGTCAGCAGTTACAACGTCCACACTCCCTCTCTATTTTGATGTCAGCAGTTACAACGTCCACACTCCCTCTCTATTTTGATGTCAGCAGTTACAACGTCCACACTCCCTCTCTATTTTGATGTCAACAGTTACAACGCCCACACTCCCTCTCCATGTTGATGTCAGCAGTTACAACGTCCACACTCCCTCTCCATGTTGATGTCAGCAGTTACAACGTCCACACTCCCTCTCTATTTTGACGTCAACAGTTACAACGTCCACACTCCCTCTCTATTTTGATGTCAGCAGTTACAACGTCCACACTCCCTCTCTATTTTGATGTCAACAGTTACAACGCCCACACTCCCTCTCTATTTTGATGTCGACAGTTACAACGTCCACACTCCCTCTCGCTGTTTATGTCAACAGTTACAACGTCCACACTCCCTCTCTATTTTGATGTCGACAGTTACAGCGTTCACACTCCCTCTCGATGTTGATGTCGACAGTTACAACGTTCACAATCTCTCTAGATGTTGATGTCAACAGTTACAGCGTGCACACTCCCTCTAGATGTTGATGTCAACAGTTACAGCGTGCACACTCCCTCTCGATGTTGATGTCGGCAGTTACAACGTTCATAATCCCCCTAGATGTTGATTTTGAAAGTTACAGCGTGCACACTCCCCCTAGATGTTGATGTTGACAGTTACAACGTTCATAATCCCCCTAGATGTTGATGTTAACAGTTACAACGTGCACACTCCCTCTCGATGTTGATGTCGGCAGTTACAACGTTCATAATCCCCCTAGATGTTGATGTTGACAGTTACAACGTTCATAATCCCCCTAGATGTTGATGTTGACAGTTACAACGTGCACACTCCCTCTCGATGTTGATGTCGGCAGTTACAACGTTCATAATCCCCCTAGATGTTGATGTTGACAGTTACAACGTGCACACTCCCTCTAGATGTTGATAGTTACAACGCCCACACTCCCTCTAGATGTTGATGTCGACAGTTACAACGTTCACACTCCCTCTAGATGTTGATGTTGACAGTTACAACGTTCATAATCCCCCTAGATGTTGATGTTGACAGTTACAACGTGCACTCTCCCTCTAGATGTTGATGTTGACAGTTACAACGTCCACACTCCCTGTCGATGTTGATGTCGACAGTTACAACGTGCACACTCCCTCAGGACGTTGAGAGCGACACTCCGCACGCACCACAACCGAATTAACAGCGCGAAGTCACTGTTGCTAGGAGGTGACGTTTGTTGTAGAAACAAGCCATCTCTGCTCTACTAAATGGGCACATTTTTGTAGATGGGAAATATATGAACTTGTCAGAACTAGTTTCTGTGTGAAATCCACAAGAATTACGTGTTCACGCTGGTAAAGTCTAGCAGCACATTAGTTCTGTTTTCTCTGTCTTTCTGTATTTTGATGTTTTCTGTTTGTTTTTAATTTTTCTGTGTGTTTCTGTTTCTTTATTTATTTAGTTACTGTTTAAGTGTTTTCTGTGTGTTTATTTGTATATTTTTGTTTCTATTTTTTAATATATTTTCTTAAATGTTTATATTTGTTAATTTGTATTTCTGATTGTGTATATGTTTACTGCGTCGAAGAAGTACATATTTAGACCACCGCATTGTCTGAAAATTGGGTTGGTCTTTTATGACCTCTTTCAAGTTGGGATATATCTCGTCTCCAGTTTCAGGCACAAACTTTGTACTTTCTTTCCGGATGTCAATGGCAGTGCGCATGCGCATGACGTGGCTTGGAGGTAACATGGCGGGTTGTTTTATGAACATTCAATCAAGTAATCACTCTCTTCTTAACTTTGAAATGATCGTGTTCTTTGTCTCGTGGTACAACCAGTTGGATTTAGTTCAAGTTAAAACTTTAAATTCAAATTTAATTTAGTTAAACGTCACTGACTTCAGTCAGTTGAACTGGATGAAGTAGACAGAGTTAGGGTAAATAAACTAATAAAATTAAAATAAAATATAAAGGTCCAAGGTCGAGTTTAGTGTCCCAAATTTTAGGGTTGTAGTAGGCTATTGACATTATTTAATATAGCCATAGTTAGGGCTTGGGGTCTAATGCAAAAGATAAAATTATCATTTCATTCAAAATTAAATCATTTAAATATTAAATCATGATTAAATATGAGTTTATCAAGTTTATGATCATTATTATATGTTATATTATTATAAGCATAATTATTATTATCGAAACTAACAGTCGATTGACATGACAACTCGTTCCAGTCTCTGAAGACAAAATCATAGACTTTGTTTACTGTCACGGAATGAGTACTGTGGTTACATTCATTCAAAGCTAATATTGTTATGCGTCAGCTTTTAGTTCTTGAGACTCCGTACAAACAAGAATCTGAGCGTTATATATATCTGACTCAGGCCATGCATCGTTAGATAGGACTCGCAGAATAAACTAAGAAAATGGGTGACTAATGTCATATATCTGTTGTTGGTTAGCGGGGTGGAGTTCTGCCCTACCAAAGGAGGAGTAAGACGTCTCCTTTCCTACGCTAGTCTTCGGGACACCCCTGGGCAAGGTGGAGCTCCTGTTTAGCCCCCTATCAGGGTTATGTAAAGCCATTGGAGCAGGTGGTCGATGGTGTTGTGGGAGCAGCCGACAAATAGTGCCGGTTATGGTCCCCACACCGCGATGGCAGGCAGAGGATCTCATGTATAGAGACAGTGGCTGCGATCTCCAACTAGTACAGTCACTGCCAAGAAGGAAAGGAATGGCAAACTACCTTCTTAAATTGCCTGGAATAATCATGACAAATCACAACCTTATAATTACAGCTAACGACGTTAATGGTGACTTCACAGCCACCTCGTCCGGTAGGGAGCGTCATGTGCTACAGGTGACACCCGATCGTCATCAAGCTACTGTATGCAAGATCAAAAATAAAGAGACACTAGCAATAGGAACTTGGAACATTAGATCAGCATTCCAGGTTGGAAAACTAGAAAACATCAGCCAAGAAATGAAGAGAATGAAATTGAACATCTTGGGACTATGTGAAATGAGATGGACAGGAGCAAGATTATTACAACGCGACAGTGGAAATGTAATTTATTCTGGGGAACCACACACGAAAGAGGAGTAGGCATCATGTTAGATAGAGAAAGAAGCAAAACAGTGAAAGATTTTGGCCGGTATCAGACAGAATTCTGCTAGTAAAATTGAGAGGCAGACCAATGGATATCAACATAATTCAAGTTTATGCACCAACAAGTAATAGCGAAGAAGAAGACATTGACACTTTTTACGAGGAGCTAGAGGCAACCGTAGAACAGTGTAAACCCCAAGAAATAACTATTATATTAGGGGATTTCAATGCAAAGGTAGGAACAGCTAAAGTGCAAAATGTGACTGGGGGGGCATGGCCTTGGAGAGACGAATGACAGAGGGGATAGATTGGGCAAAGACACATGAAATGATTATAGGTAACACCTGGTTCAAACAACACCCTAGGCGACTATAGACATGGCAAAGCCCAGACAAAAAAGTACACAATCAAATTGATTTTATACTGGTACAGAGAAGATTCAGGAATGGGCTAACATCGGTTAAAACAAGGCCAGGAGTAGATTGCAATAGTGACCATGTACCAGTAGTTGGAAAGATAAGAATAAAACTGCGGAAGGCAAAGAAATCACCAAGAAATATAAAATTAGAACTAGATATGCTAAGAGTAGATAAACAGATGAGTGATAAGTACAGCATGATAGTACAAAATAGATATAATGCTATTGAGAAAATACAGGACATCCAGGAGCAGTGGGAAATGCTTAAACAATCGATTCAACAAACATCAAAAGAAGTAATACCAGTGACTAAAAGAATCAACAAAAAGAAACGGATGACAGAAGAAATATTACAACTAATGGACGAAAGAAGAAAGCATAAGAAAGAAGAACGGACATACAAAATATTGCACAAAGAGATCCAAAACAAGTGCAGTGAAGCAAAGGAAGGATGGATAAAACATAAATGTGAAGAAATGGAAAAACAACAAAAGAAAGACTCAAAATTTATGCACAATCAGTTAAATGAATTAACAGGAAGAAAAGAAGTCAAAGTTTCAGGATGTGTGAAATCAAAGGAAGGAAATATAATAATGGGACAGGAGAAGACAATGGAAAGATGGACAGAATATATCAGTCAACTCTATGATGATGAAAGACCAGAATTAAACAATTCAAATGAAGACACAGGACCACCAATAATGCAGAGTGAAGTGGAGGACGCAATTCAACACATGAAAAGAGGCAAAGCTCCAGGTCCTGACAATATAACAATCGAAGAGATAAATGCATTAGGAGAGCTGGGAGTACAAGTCATAACAAAATTACTCAATGACATATATAACACTGGACACATACCAGAAGATCTACTAAAATCTATCTTTGTAGCCATACCGAAGAAGTCAGGAGCCACTGATTGTGAAGACCATCGCACTATTAGTCTCATGAACCATATGACTAAAATATTACTAAGAATAATCATGAGACGTGTAAGGAGCAAAATAAAACCAGAAATAAGTGAGGAACAATGTGGATTTGTGGAAGGAAAGGACACCAATAATGCAATATATATCTTAAGAACATTGATAGAAAGATCTGTAGAGGTAAAGAAAGATCTATATATGTGCTTTATAGACTACACGAAAGCATTTGACAAAGTAAAGCATGTGGAAATAATCAATATGCTGGAGAAATTAAACATTGATAGCAAGGATCTGCGAATCATTAAAAAAAACATGTACTGGCAACAAACAGCAGCTATACGAATTAACAACCAAACAGGACAATTCCAATATATAAAACAAGGAGTCAGACAAGGCTGTGTTCTGTCACTGGATTTGTTTTCACTTTACAGCGAATATATTATGAGATCATTAGAAAAAGGAATTGAAGTCAAAGGTCACAACATAAATAATTTGCGATATGCGGATGACACAGTCTTAATAGCAGAGACTGAGAATGAACTACAAGAAATGATAGACATAATAATAAAAGAAAGCAATAAGAAAGGTCTCAGTCTGAATAGTAAGAAAACAGAAGTAATGGTTATATCGAAGAAACAATCATTACGATCATGCAGCATACAAATAAACGAGACAAATCTGAAACAAGTGCAACGTTTCAAATACTTGGGCACAATAATAGCATCAGATGGGAGATGCACCACAGAAATAAAAAGCAGAATAGCTCAGGCCAAAATAGCATTTCAGAAAATGAAAAATATCTTATGCAACAAATCTATGTCAATAAAAATGAGAAAGAGAGTTCATCGGTGCTATATAGAACCAATTCTGACCTATGGAAGCGAATCATGGAGAGTGGACAAACAAATGAAAAGACGATTAGAGGCCACAGAGATGGGATTTCTCAGAAGAATGTTGAAAGTTCCCTGGACAGCTAAAAAGACCATTGAGGAAGTTCTCAAAGAGGCCAACACAAAAAGGGAGCTCTTAAAAAACATCAGAAAGAAGCAATCAACATTTTTCGGGCACATCATGAGAAGAGGAAAGTTGGAATACTTGGTTACAACTGGCAAAATAAAAGTAAAGAGAGATCGTGGACGACAGAGAGAGAAAATACTGGATAGCTTGGTGTCATGGCATGGAAAACAGTCAACAACAGAATTGATACGATGCACTGTAGATAGAAGATTGTGGAGGGACATGATCACCAACGCCAACCGGTATGGCACATGATGAAGATGATATATGTTGATCTTTCCACGTATGTGGTGCTGTGACTAGTACGTCAGTCCTCATTCTTGCTATGAGTAATTAGTCTCTATCATTCATCTTATTGTAGATTAAAAAGGCAATAAAAGTAGAAATGATAGACTAAACTTTCATAGGGACAGCTAATGTATTAGTTTTTTCATTATCTCATAAACCAGAGGGACTTTGGAACACTGCTCACAGACTTCAATCATCAATTTTCTCCATTTACTCTTATATTCAATCACTTTTTGGAACTTTCCATTATTCGAATCTTCCTTTCTCTTTCTACCTTTCCTTCTTGGAAGTGAAAACTATAGACATATTTTGAATAACGTGATGAAAACTTTGGCACACTTTGAATAGTGTGATGAAAATAACTTTTGGCACACTAAATAATGTGATGAAAACTTTTGGTACACTCTGAATAGTGTGATGAAAATAACTTTTGGCACACTAAATAATGTGATGAAAACTTTTGGTACACTCTGAATAGTGTGATGAAAACTTGTGGCACACTCTGAATAGTGTGATGAAAACTTGTGGCACACTCTGAATAGTGTGATGAAAATAACTTTTGGCATGCTAAATAATGTGATGAAAACTTTTGGTACACTCTGAATAGTGTGATGAAAACTATTGGCACACTTTGAAGAATGTGATGAAAACTGTTGGCACACTTTGAATAGTGTGATGAAAACTTTTGGCACACTGAATAATGTGATGAAAACTGTTGGTACACTTTGAATAGTATGATGAAACTGTTGGTACACTTTGAATGGTATTATGAAAACTGTTGGTACACTTTGAAGAATGTAATGAAAACTGTTGGTACACTTTGAAGAATGTGATGAAAACTGTTGGCACACTTTGAAGAATGTGATGAAAACTGTTGGCACACTTTGAAGAATGTAATGAAAACTGTTGGCACACTTTGAAGAATGTGATGAAAACTGTTGGCACACTTTGAATAATGTGATGAAAACTGTTGGCACACTTTGAAGAATGTGATGAAAACTGTTGGCACACTTTGAAGAACATGATGAAAACTGTTGGCACACTTTGAAGAATGTGATGAAAACTGTTGGCACACTTTGAAGAACGTGATGAAAACTGTTGGCACACTTTGAAGAATGTGAAGAAAACTGTTGGCACACTTTGAAGAATGTGATGAAAACTGTTGGCACACTTTGAAGAATGTGATGAAAACTGTTGGCACACTTTGAAGAATGTGATGAAAACTGTTGGCACACTTTGAAGAATGTGATGAAAACTGTTGGCACACTTTGAAGAATGTGATGAAAACTGTTGGCACACTTTGAAGAATGTGATGAAAACTGTTGGCACACTTTGAAGAATGTGATGAAAACTGTTGGCACACTTTGAAGAATGTGATGAAAACTGTTGGTACACTTTGAACAGTGTGATGAAATTTGTTGGTACACTTTGAATAGGGTTAAGGCATAAAAATGCGAAACTGCAGTAAAGCTGAATATAAGGAAAAATAAAAAAATGGTATGTAAGAAGCTTTACGTGACAAGTGGACGACACAGACTAAACAACGTTTCGGCTCAATAGGCCTTCATCAGGAACAATAAAAAAAAACACACACACAAAACTGATAACGAAACAACCAAAACAAAAACAATCGAAATGTGTTAAAGAAAACGACAAAAATAAATAAAACTATCCTATCATATCCAAAATTAAATCGCAACCAAGTGCGGCTGTCCTGAACGTCGAAAATCGTGCAAAAAAGTGCGTTAATGTATACAGAACCAGATGAGTTAACACAGGGGTCAGTGTGCAAACACAAAGGAGAAAGAATCGAATAGTAATCTGACAGGTGTAAAAAGACGCTAAGAGTGAGATGTTTGAGAGTGGGGTACAATAAAAGTAAATGAGGGGTAAGGAGCACAGAAAAAAAATTATAGAGGAGAAAACCTAAGTGTCTCATAAGTGACTAGAGGAGAAGAACTATAAATAGCATGGCATAGTAAGTAGACCAAAGAACCCAAATATGTGTAGTAGAGAAGGCTATGCAAAAGGGAAGGAGCAAACAAAAGGAAACTATGCGTATGAGTGTGATACATTCATACCTCTCGGGGTCAGCGAACCATACTGGACTATAAGGCGATTTTCCAAAGTATAGCGGCTGCGGTCGCCAGAGTGACAAAGGACAATACCAGTGACATGGATGTCGTCTTTACCCTTGTGATCAGGGGAGTTGAAGTGGGAAGACACCGGAGTACCAGTATTTTGTTGGACATCACGTAGATGTTCACAAAAACTTTCCGCTAATCTTCTCCCGGACTCACCAATATAGGTCATGTGGCATCGTTGGCATATGATGGCATAAATGATGTTGCGGGACACACATGTGAAGCTATGCTTGATCTCGAACCGTCCATTAGGGAACAAAACCGAGTCAGCAGGGAGCACATAGACACAGGTGAAACAGTTACGACCACAAGGGGCCGAACATTCACACTTTGAATAGTGTGATGAAAACTGTTGGCACACTTTGAAGAATGTGATGAAAACTGTCATGGATGAATGTGAACATATCAGTTCTTTCACAATTTGTTGCAGTTAATGTGGTCAATGATAAACATATCTGATAAGTAGGTCAGGTATACATGCATCTGATAAGTAAGTCATGTATATAGATATCTGATAAGTAGGTCAGTTATATATATATATATATATATATATATATATATATATATATATATATATATATATATATATATATATATATATATATATATATATATATATATATGATAAATAGGTCAGCTATATATGTATGTGATAAGTAGGTCAGCTATATATGTATGTTATAAGTAGGTCAGTCAAAGATATATGTTATAAGTAGGTCAGTCAAATATGTATGTTATAAGTAGGTCAGTTATATATGTATGTGATAAGTAGGTCAGTTATATATGTATGCGATAAGTAGGTCAGTTATATATGTATGCGATAAGTAGGTCAGTCATATATGTATGTGATAAGTAGGTCAGTTATATATGTATGTGATAAGTAGGTCAGTTATATATGTATGTGATAAATAGGTCAGTTATATAAGCATGTGATAAATAGGTCAGTTATATAAGCATGTGATAAGTAGGTCAGTTATATAAGCATATGATAAGTAGGTCAGTTATATATGTATGTTATAAGTAGGTCAGTTATATATGTATGTGATAAGTAGGATAGTTATAAATGTGATAAGTAGATCAGTTATATATGTGATAAGTAGGTCAGTTATATATGTATGTGATAAGTAGGTCCGTTATATATGTATGTGATAAGTAGGTTGGGTAAACATGTATCTGATAAGTATATGCATTTGATGTTAGGTACGGATGTCTTTGATAAGTAAGTCATACACACCACGCACGTATGCACACACACACACAAACATACATGAATACACACACACACACACATATGTATTGTTTTTGCACATTCATTGAGTCGGTCACCACAAACACACACACACATGTAATGTTTTTGCACATTCATTGAGTCGGTCACCACAAACACACACACACATGTAATGTTTTTGCACATTCGTAGAGTCGGTCACCACAAACACACACACACATGTAATGTTTTTGCACATTCGTAGAGTCGGTCACCACAAACACACACACACACATGTAATGTTTTTGCACATTCGTAGAGTCGGTCACCACTAATTTAGTTCACATTCTGAAGGTTTGTTTCTCTCGTGACATCTGGTTATTACATGACACTCTCTTGACATCTGGTCATTACATGGCACTTTCTTGACATCTGGTCATTACATGGCACTTTCTTGACATCTGGTCATTACAGGGCACTCTCTTTACATGGGACTTTCTTGACATCTGGTCATTACATGGCACTCTCTTTACATGGGACTTTCTTGACATCTGGTCATTACATGGCACTCTCTTTACATGGGACTTTCTTGACATCTGGTCATTACATGGGACTTTCTTGACATCTGGTCATTACATGGCACTCTCTTTACATGGACTTTCTTGACATCTGGTCATTACATGGCACTCTCTTGACATCTGGTCATTACATGGCACTCTCTTTACATGGGATTTTCTTGACATCTGGTCATTACATGGCACTCTCTTGACATCTGGTCATTACATGGCACTCTCTTGATGTTCACCACTTTGAGGTTCTGTTCATGTTTTCAGGGAATTTTCAACGTGATCCGACATGTCGTCTGCCAAAGAACGCAGATCATCAATGATGGATCAGGCTAAATCTAGCTCAACATACCACTCAAAGTCAGTCCTGCAGTCTAAGGAAGGTCTTGGAAGTGGTGGAAATGTGGATTTTAACCTGGTACATTGTTCTATGTCTGTCATATTAACATGTAACTGGCCTGATTTTAACCTGGTACATTGTTCTATGTCTGTCATAATAACATGTAACTGGCCTGATTTTAACCTGGTACATTGTTCTATGTCTGTCATATTAACATGTAACTGGCCTGATTTTAACCTGGTACATTGTTCTATGTCTGTCATATTAACATGTAACTGGCCTGATTTTAACCTGGTACATTGTTCTATGTCTGTCATATTAACATGTAACTGGCCTGATTTTAACCTGGTACATTGTTCTATGTCTGTCATAATAACATGTAACTGGCCTGATTTTAACCTGGTACATTGTTCTATGTCTGTCATATTAACATGTAACTGGCCTGGTTTTAACCTGGTACATTGTTCTTTGTCTGTCATATTAACATGTAACTGGCCTGATTTTAACCTGGTATATTGTTCTATGTCTGTCATAATAACATGTAACTGGCCTGATTTTAACCTGGTACATTGTTCTATGTCTGTCATAATAACATGTAACTGGGAAGATTTTAACCTGGTACATTGTTCTATGTCTGTCATAATAACATGTAACTGGCCTGATTTTAACCTTGTACATTGTTCTATGTCTGTCATAATAACATGTAACTGGGAAGATTTTAACCTGGTACATTGTTCTATGTCTGTCATAATAACATGTAACTGGCCTGATTTTAACCTGGTACATTGTTCTATGTCTGTCATAATAACATGTAACTGGCCTGATTTTAACCTTGTACATTGTTCTATGTCTGTCATAATAACATGTAACTGGCCTGATTTTAACCTGGTACATTGTTCTATGTCTGTCATAATAACATGTAACTGGGAAGATTTTAACCTGGTACATTGTTCTATGTCTGTCATAATAACATGTAACTGGCCTGATTTTAACCTGGTACATTGTTCTATGTCTGTCATAATAACATGTAACTGGCCTGAAATGCTTCAGTTACTAAACAGTTGTCTTCCTATTGTAGAAGTGAGAGAAGAATAATAATTGTAGAGCTAGCATTTAAGGGTTTGTGGTCAGATACAGTGTTATTGATATAAGCTGGACTAGACTGACAGATAGCAGGTGTCTTTAATATAAGTTGGGAAACACTGAAAGATAGCAGGTGTCTTTAATATAAGTTGGGAAACACTGAAAGATAGCAGGTGTCTTTAATATAAGTTGGGAAACACCGAAAGATAGCAGGTGTCTTTAATATAAGTTGGGAAACACTAAAAGATAGCAGGTGTCTTTAATATAAGTTGGGAAACACTGAAAGATAGCAGGTGTCTTTAATATAAGCTGGGAAACACTGAAAGATAGTTGGTGTCTTTAATATAAGTTGGGAAACACTGAAAGATAGCAGGTGTCTTTAATATAAGTTGGGAAACACTGAAAGATAGCAGGTGTCTTTAAAGAAGTTGGGAAACACTGAAAGATAGCAGGTGTCTTTAATATAAGTTGGGAAACACTGAAAGATAGCAGGTGTCTTTAATATAAGTTGGGAAACACTGAAAGATAGCAGGTGTCTTTAATATAAGCTGGGAAACACTGAAAGATAGTTGGTGTCTTTAATATAAGTTGGGAAACACTGAAAGATAGCAGGTATCTTTAATATAAGTTGGGAAACACTGAAAGATAGCAGGTGTCTTTAATATAAGTTGGGAAACACTGAAAGATAGTAGGTATCTTTAATATAAGTTGGGAAACACTGAAAAATAGTAGGTGTCTTTAATGTAAGCTGGGCAACACTGAAAGATAGTAAGTGGCATTAATATAAGCTGGGAAACACTGAAAGATAGTAGGTGGCATTAATATAAGGTGGGAAACACTGAAAGATAGTAGGTGGTATTAATATAAGCTGGGGAACACTGAAAGATAGTAGGTGGTATTAATATAAGCTGGGAAACACTGAAAGATAGCAGATGTCTTTAATATAAGCTGGGCAATACACTGAAAGATAGCAGATGTCTTTAATATAAGCTGGGCAATACACTGAAAGATAGCAGGTGTCTTTAATATAAGCTGGGCAATACACTGAAAGATAGCAGGTGTCTTTAATATAAGTTGGGAAACACTGAAAGATAGCAGGTGTCTTTAATATAAGTTGGGAAACACTGAAAGATAGCAGGTGTCTTTAATATAAGCTGGGAAACACTGAAAGATAGCAGGTGTCTTTAATATAAGCTGGGCAACACTGAAAGATAGTAGGTGTCTTTAATATAAGCTGGGAAACACTGAAAGATAGTAGGTGTCTTTAATATAAGCTGGGCAACACTGAAAGATAGTAGGTGTCTTTAATATAAGCTGGGAAACACTGAAAGATAGTAGGTGTCTTTAATATAAGCTGGGAAACACTGAAAGATAGTAGGTGTCTTTAATATAAGTTGGGAAACACTGAAAGATAGTAGGTGTCTTTAATATAAGCTGGGCAACAATAAAAGATAGTAGGTGTCTTTAATCTCCCCGGGTGTGCACACCGAACAGATGTGCAAAAAAAACAACCATATTATAAGCATTGGCAGATGACGTATGTGGGTGACTTTAGATGATACCGGAGTGGCAGACTTTGTGATTTGTGAGCATCTTCATGATGTTGAGCAAAAGACTGGCAGCCTAGTTTCTGCCCATTTCAACTCCCCCAGCCATAGTGGTAAACCTGACATGAAAGTCACTGGCATTGTCTCGTGTCACACCAGCAATTGCAGTCGGTTCGCCCTTGAGAGTCGTCTCATTGCCCAGCTGGGTACACTGTCTTTCCCCCCCCCCCCCCCCCCCCCCCCCAGACACGCACATATATGTTTTAATTTGATGTCAACTAATCAATAGAAGATGTTTTATAATTTACTGATGTCAACTAATCAATAGAAGATGTTTTATAATTTACTGATGTCAACTAATCAATAGAAGATGTTTTATAATTTACTGATGTCAGCTAATCAATAGAAGATGTTTTATAATTTACTGATGTCAGCTAATCAATAGAAGATGTTTTATAATTTACTGATGTCAACTAATCAATAGAAGATGTTTTATAATTTACTGATGTCAACTAATCAATAGAAGATGTTTTATAATTTACTGATGTCAACTAATCAATAGAAGATGTTTTATAATTTACTGATGTCAACTAATCAATAGAAGATGTTTTATAATTTACTGATGTCAGCTAATCAATAGAAGATGTTTTATAATTTACTGATGTCAGCTAATCAATAGAAGATGTTTTATAATTTACTGATGTCAACTAATCAATAGAAGATGTTTTATAATTTACTGATGTCAACTAATCAATAGAAGATGTTTTATAATTTACTGATGTCAACTAATCAATAGAAGATGTTTTATAATTTACTGATGTCAACTAATCAATAGAAGATGTTTTATAATTTACTGATGTCAACTAATCAATAGAAGATGTTTTATA